>JAZKLR010000686.1:0-705260 GCA_037103525.1 Ganaspis brasiliensis
TGAGTAAACTTTGAATCTCTTTTTCTCGATTTGACAATAAATGGACATGATCCAGTATAACTCTCAGCCGACGATTTACGTAGTTTTCTGCATTTCTCAATTTTCACTCATTGTCATTTGTAATTTCTAAGAAATCGTCAGACAAAATTTTGATTTAAACGATTCCACGAAGCCACAGATTCCATTCATTCCCAAATTTTCACCTAAAATCAAAGTTAATTGGAATTTCACACGTTCAACTAAGTTACCCGTTTTAAATAAAAGAACCAACTTCTCTTAAATAATTTAATTCGTTGATGAGAGATTTGAAAACAGTTTTATTGTTTTTTTTTATCCTTCCAATCTTATTACATCCACTGTGACATCCTAAAGCATACCCTACTTCTAAATCATCAAAGAAGGTGGTTTGTAGACTGTCTTACATAAGTCAGCTTGAATAATATTACTAATAATATCAGTATTCTTAGATATCTCATTTATATATTCAATTATTCCGTTAAACATGCCAGAGATTTCTAAAAAAAGTTTTAAGCTTTCGCAAAGCGGAATCTGAAAACCAAACATTGAAACCGGAACAAATATTTTCCTATTACCGACAATTGCACTCTTAAACTTTCTTCCAATTGGTAATTTTTGTGCATCAAGAAAACACCTTTTTTTAAAAACTGAGAAACGCTTACACTTAGTATCAAGAGGATCAAAAAGCTGGCTGTATCTTTCAAAACATTCATTCGTTCTATGGCGAGAGTAAGCTGTGATATTCTCATTTTGTAGAATATCCTTGAGATCATTTTTTAAAGATAACAGAAAAGTATTTTTAACAAAATGTTTTAGAAATTCGGTATCTTTTTGTACAATGCTTCTGGGAAGCCCTGTGTCCCAGTAGAGTACTAAAATCAATCCTACGATTTTGTTAAATATAGTCAGATAATCCATTTTAAGACCAATTTTAAACTCGTCATATAATCAATAACACTCTAATAATTATAAAAGCACAACTTCTGGAACTTATTTTCTTTTCCTTTTTATTTGAGTGTGTGTTTTCGGAAGTAGTTTCTGCTTCTGCAAATCTACGACGACTGTAGACTCAATGGAGCTTACTTTCTTAAAAGTAAAATTGTAAATGGCTCTGTCGAAAAAATTCCACACAAAACCACTTACTATAGGCCACCTTTGCAATGCAGCTAAGACACTTGTAGCAATCTTTCACTGCTTTCATTGGATTTGTGTAGACGTATTTTTCTTTGTTCAAAACAATAGAAAATTGTCCATTTTTTAACTTGCCAGTATAAGTTAAATATAAAAGAATTTCGTAATTCCTACTTTGTAGCCATACTTCGAATTTCGTTTGATTTCCTTTGGGCTTCTTTTTATTCTACAAATATAATAAATATTAAAAACTGGGATTTTTTATAAAATTAATTGTTTAATTTTAATTTTAGAATCAATTCAATCTTGTTTCTTACCTCTACACGTAAAATAAAGCTGTCAACAATTTATTGCTTACTTATGACTTTTTTTTTTTACCAAAAGTTGCTTTAATATATAAGGGTAGGAGAAACAATGCTAATATATGATCATGTGTCCCTATAAATAAAAAAGTTACACGTTTTATATAAAAATTTTAAATATTTGGATGCCTGTAGTGTATAATTATGTTAGTAATTGAAATTATACCTGCTGCAAACAATTCCGCATGCTTTGTAAAATCTTTTACAAAGCTGTTCTTGATTTTTTGCACAGCTGTACAATTTCAGGTGCCAATAGTAGTACAGTACTCTCTCACTAAGTGCCCGCTCAGTAAGTAGCCGTTCCCCTTCACATATATTTTTACACACACATTATTTGCTCCCCACCATAGCAAACGCGGTAAAATGAAAGTCAATTTCAAATTAGCAACTTCAAGTGTTAGAAAAATGACAGATAATTAAATAACCAAAAATAGATGTAAACAAACCTAAGAATTAACTCGATAAAGATTGTTTGCAAAGAATTAATAATTGTAGCCAATATAAAATTTGAATCCTAAAAGAAAAAATAAAGTTTATCGTTGATCAATTTTTAACTAAATTCGTAATTTTATATGTAGTGACATTTTTAATATTTTAGGCGAGTTAATAATGAAATTTTAACTCATCGAAATTTATGAGTTCCAGTGATGATAATTCTTTTTCCGGCATTAATTTGGGTTTTAAAATAAAACTAAGTTGTAAAACTAAGTTGAACAAAGTTGTAAAATTAAAAAAAACATTTTTTCTGATGGATTTTAGAATTCTTATTTTTGTAAAAAATCAAAAGTTTTTAAAATTCAAAAAGTAATGTTTTTCAAATTCTAAAACAAGCCTATAAAAATTGTGGAAGAAGTTTAAATTTCAAACATTACAATTTTTTAAGAATACAGATGCTAAGATAGTCAAAATTATATTCCTATTTTTTTTATGATACGGTAATTTTAGATCTCTAAACTATATATATATTAAAAAACATTATTAATACTACAAAAGGGTTAAAAGTTGACAAGTGACTCTCCTTAATTTTATTTTTCCTTATTCTTAATTTTCAGTAAACAAAGATATCTAAACATTTTTTTAAATATTCTCTTCAGTCATTTTAAATTTGCCGCGAACCATTTCGTTTTCGAGTTTATTTACATTCAATTGTTTTACATGAAATCTACATATAATGCAATAGAGAGTGGGGGCTCTCGATAAGTAACCATTTTATTCCCCTACAGCCCCATTTTCGGTCACTTAGTGAGAGAGTACTGTATACAACTTTTATATCCAACTAGATAGGTAAAACTTTCAATCTTCAGTATTAACTTATGAGGCACAGAAAAGTATAGCGACATCTAAAATTTACCCTGGTCATTTCAGTTGCCCCCTGAAGCCTACAAAAATCTATGTTCAAAAATTTATTTTCTACTTATTGCCAGTACACCTTTTTTAAAACTTCTTGCCACATCTCTTTTTTTTTATAAAATTGTTGAATATTGAATCGACCACGTTTATTCTAAAACAAAAAAAATAAATAAATAAATCGATTTCTTATCATTTTAGAGAAAATGGCAAGAACGCGAGTTTTAGGAAAAATCTACTTTTAATCAACTCCTTTTTAAACACAAAGTTATTATTTTTTATATAAAACTTACAGGAAGTATGGTTTAAACTATTTCAAAGAAAACGAAATAAACAATTTTAAATGAAAGACTAAAAATATATCAGATAATAATCAAAACCCTTGAAAATTTAAATATAATTTGAACACTGAGCAACAAAAAATTAATAACTTTTTTATAAAAAATGTGCATTTAATTAAGTTTTTTGTCTTCCAAATATGATGAAAGATATCGACTTTTCTATGGAAGAAAAAAGATGCAGAAGGATAATTCCAATAAGTTGATAATAAATACAATTAATTTTTCAATATCAATTTTTTATGCTTTCCAGTGTCACATATTAGGAAACACCTATAAAGTAGTTACACTACCGTCGGGACTTGTCGGTAAGGCCCCTTTTTCTTGACTGCAAAAAGTCGGTTATTTTTTAAAATATATTTATTAAAAATTTTTCTCTTTAGGGCCTTTTCACGTCAGATATATCAGAGTTGTTAAAGGGTTCATCGATTTTCTTAAAAGTTCGTAGTATTATACTGCTATATGAGAAACTTTTTCTCTCCAAATGATTTTTTAAAAAATTCAAAATTTTAGAAGATGCGCCATTTTGAATATCAACATTAATTTAACAAAATTCTTAATATCTCAAAATATTATAAAGATATTTTGATGAAACTTACACATGTTTTAGTTAAAAATATGTACTTTTAAATTAGTTTAGGTCCCGAGATATTAGACTTTTTGTACAATTTTTTCATGTAAAAAAATTAAAAAACAATTTTTAATTCAATTTTTTATTCACTTTCTCTTCTTTGACAGAAATTTTATTAATATTTTTAAATTCCTTATGAATTTACCTTTAATTTAAAAAAAAAAAAATCGGGCAAGTACGAGTTACACCCGTACCAAAATCTAGGGTTCCGTACATTTACGAAACAAAGATGTACCTTATTAACAAACAGAGAGCTCTAATTTGGTACACATATGTATTTTCACGTGTAGATTACAGGAAAATTATAGGGAACATTATCTGGATTGACAGTCAAAACGTTGTAAAAAAAAGAAAAACTGCAAATTTTCGAAAAAAAAGTTTTTTCCTCATAACTTTGAAACTATTTGAGCTAGAGGGCTAAAATTTGATACATTTGTATATTTTTACACGGAAAGAAGAAATCTTAAGAATATTTTAATATTCGTGTTAAAATGTTGGACGAAAGTGACAATTTGTAATATTTATTTGATTTCCTAAAGTTTTTTTTAAGATATCTTAGCAATTTTATTTTACGTATGATAAAACGTTTAAGACGTATTAAAAGAATTACTAATGATTATTTTCATCAAATAGTAAAAGGAATATTTTTAAAAGTATTAAAATTAATATTATATGTCATGAAATAACCATTATACAGAATCTAAACTTTTTTAATACTTATAAGAAAAATGATCGGAGAGAGTTTTTAAGTCGAGTTTAAGAAAATTATTATACAGTTTTAAACATATTGATGAATTGCGCAGGCGCAGTAAAATATATCACGTCAAAAGATTCTATGGAAATCGTTCTATGGAAGTTTCATATGATCACTATTATAAAATCTTTTTATCTGAAATTATTTTGTAACATCAAAATAATTGTTTTTTTTTTAACTTTGAAACTAACACAGGGTAGAGGTACAAGTTATTGGACATTTAGTGAGAATGACATTTTTTGAGAATTGCGCATGTATTTATGGAAGATTTATTCGTTGGAACACATATACATTAAGTGTTTCTGTAAATGAACAAATTTTTGTTGAAGTTAAATATTACATGTTAAAAAAAATATAAGGAAAATAAGCAGATAGTAACCTGTTCTAGTTATTGAACTCGAAAACCATTGAAGATCCAGTTATTATTATTAATTTTCTAATTTTCATGAAACTGCAATTTTTAATTACTCACCATATAAAAAATATAATTGTTCACACTTTCACTAAAAAATGTTACATGAAAATATGAGTTTTCTAGTTCAAGAATCAAAATAATGCATTTGGACTAACTTTTCTTCTGACTGCCTGTTTCATTCCTCTTTAATATTTTCTACGTAGGGGAGAGTGGCTATCAATGTACCGGGTTTTTTTCAAGGTCATAGTACTTATTGAATTTCACCAATTTCAAGCACTTCTTTGCATCAATATAAAACTACAACACTTATCTAGGTAATGCACACATATTTTACACGATTTATTTTGATTAAATAATAAAATTTAGGATTTTTCTAAAGTAACAAGCTATTTTCATTTTCAACAAACTGGGTACACAATGAACCACCTCTATAAAAATACTAAAAATGTTCAACAATAATAATATTGCAATTTTCACTTTGTAAAAAAACTTGTTTTCTATCAAATACTATAAAAAATTGTTACTTAACACTTTTTAATTGATAATGTATAACATAAATATACCTCAAATTTAAGTTAACTAGCTAAAATGGCATTTTAGTTTTGCTATGTTGAGAAAAGTACTGATAACAATCGCTGTAACATGCTGTATGCATGCCTAGTTTTATAATCAAGCATACCACTCTGGAAATCAAAAATACACTGAAATTCCAGGTGGTTCATTGTTCCCCGGTACATTGAATCAACATGACATTTGCAACAAAAATGGTTTTTTATAATTTAATCCAATATTTCAAAATCTTTATCTCATTAGAATATTGTAGTTAAGGCCCAAAACAAAATAAATCGTAAGTACATTTATTTTTAAATGGCCTTATTTCAATTAAAAAACGTGTTCGTATTTTAGGTAAATTTTTTCTTCAGTACATCAAAAACAGTTTTTTCCAGTTTTCTGTGTAAAGAATAAATCCACGTCTCAAATTTATGGACGTAGTGTGTTTACGCAAACTTCATTTATATTTAAAATTAGGAGAATTTTTATTTAATTGTTTCTGAGAAAATTGAAATGGTTCATTGAAAAAACTGGTACATTGATGGCCACTCTCCCCTACATAAATATTATCATTTTGCAATTATGATACTTTAAAAAGCACAACTAAATGTATAGAAAACTGATGTTAATATCTCATAATTGAAAAAATGACAGTTATGCTTTTTTACCTTTCAGCCCGAATTTATCAGTATTGTTGCACACAAATTTCTTATATTTTGGAAAAAAATTCTCTAAATTATTATAATTAAATTTATTCTTTTTGTTTTAAATAAATTTGTTGTTTTTTTCAAAATTTAAGACAAATTCTTATAGCTATATACTACAATACTATAATACTTATAGCAATACTTAAACCGATAAATCCTAACAAAAATTATCGACATTATCGGATCTAGTTTATTTCAATATTATATATGCACATATTTAATATACATTTTACTCTACAATCTGTATCTACTATAGTAAGAATGTCTTCTACTATTTTACGAATCCCCGTAGCGAGCGTTGCGTGGTTAGTTGGTTAGGGTTGCGTATTGTTATTGCTAGGGTCGTGCGTTCAATTCTCGCCGTTTCGGGGATTTTTTCTGTTAGGCAAGCGATTATAAGGTATAAATAACCGTAAGTGATTATAATATATGTGTAAAGTGGTGAATGAAAAACGAATTCTGAAATTAACCTTAAGAAATACAATATAACTCCAAAAACCTCTACAATTGATATAAAAAATAAATCCTTTTTTTATGTCAAATCCGACCTTTTAAGACAGTATTGTAATTTATTTCATACTGATCTAACGAAATTACTATACTGTCTCAAAAAATATTCAATGAATATAAGGATTCAATATTTCATTGGAAGATAAATCATTTTAAAACAGTATTGTAATTTATTTCACACTGTTTCAAATTTTCTTTATATTTATCTTTATTTTCTTTATACTTTATCACAAAAGTTTGAACGGGTTAAATTAAGATATAGTATTAATTTTTCTTAAAACTGGCACTTTCGTCCAACATTTTAACACGAATATTAAAATATTCTTAAGATTTCTTCTTTCCGTGTATGTACAGATTATAAAAATTAATTAGAACGTACAAATTATGGAAATACTTCTACCTTCAAGTACATGAAACTTTTGCTTAAGGGTACAGGCTTGTATTTCATATAAATAACATAAAAATCAAGAATTTTTTTTTAGGGGGAGGCCCTGAAATTTTTATAGTGTTTTAGGGCTTATAACAGTCTTGATTATAGGTCCTGTGGCAGCCTTGATCAAGCCTGGTATAAGATTAAAATTTTTTTTTGTTTTTTTCATAATTTTTCAATTATTTTGAAAAAAAAGTGATAACAATTTTCAATTGCGTTTTATATCGTTTTTTTACATTCTGAGTATACAAATAAAAATTTTATTGGTTTGAGGGGTACTGTAGGACAATTAGGGTAAGCTCTAGCATAGGGGTCTTAACCTCTTTTTGGTGATTTTTTGAATTTTTTTTTGTGACCTCATAAAATTCAATTTTATTTCCAAACAAAATTTTTCCATAATCTGCATGCAAAAATACACGAGTGTACCAAATTTTAGCCCTCTAGCTCAAATAATGGCAAAGTTAGAGAAAAAAAACTTTTTTTTCCAAAATTTGCAGTTTCCCCTTGACAACGCTATGGCCATCAATCCAGATCATGTTCTCTATATTTTTCGTGTAATCTACACGTGAAAATACATATGTGTACCAAATTTCAGACCTCTAGGTCAAATAGTTTAGAAGTTAAGGGGGGGGAATGGTCCATTTTAATGCATTTTTGCTAAAAAAAAGTTGTTATTTCCTTGACAACGCTATGAACATCACCTTGAATCATGTTCTCTATATTTTTCGTGCAATCTACACGTGAAAATACATAAGTGTACCAAATTTCAGCCCTCTAGGTCAAATAGTTTAGAAGTTAAGGGGGGGGGGAATGGTTTTTGGCTACGGACGCACGAGTCTCGCTATAAGGGTTCCGCCGAACACCGAAGGTGTACGGAACCCTAAAAATTGATGGAGACTTTATTAGGTCCCGAGATATTAGATTTTTTGTACTACCGCGCGTAGTTGTGACAGCGAAACGCCGCGTGGCGCGCTGCATTGCTAAGCTTCTACGCTGTCGCGTCGCATTACCTGGCATAGCCACGGCCGCTGCTACCACGCGCGGTTGTACAAAAAGTCTAATATCTCGGGACCTAATAAAGTCTCCATCAATTTTTTTTTTTAAATAAAAGGTAAATTCATAAGGAATTTAAAAATATTAATAAAATTTTTGTCAGAGAGGAATAAGTAAATAAAAATTGAATTAAAAATTGTTTTTTAATTTTTTTACATGAAAAAATTGTACAAAAAGTCTAATATCTCGGGACCTAAACTAATTTAAAAGTACATATTTTTAACTAAAACATGTGTAAGTTTCATCAAAATATCTTTATAATATTTTGAGATGTTAACAATTTTGTTAAATTAATGTTGATATTTCAAAATGGCGCATCTTCTAAAATTTTGAATTTTTTAAAAAATTATTTGGAGGGAAAAAGTTTCTCATATAGCAGTATAATACTACGAAGTTTCAAGAAAATCGATGAACCGTTTGACAACTCTGATATTTCTGACGTGAAAAGGCCCTTTAAGTAGTTAATACCTTTTAGAATTCTGCAAATAATTATCCCTTGAAAATGCAGCCTGTCAAACAAAGTGCACGAAAGTGTGCAAAAATGTTAATTTACATTGAAAAAGTGGACGAAGTTGTTTAAAATTGTTGTTTATAAAAAACTCTTCCATTTTTCGTTACATATACGAAGCACGCTTTAAACGTACAAAACACAATAAAACACCAATACAGCTTGGTTAAGTAGTACAGTCTCTGTTGTTTATGGAAGACCGATCCTGAATAAGTTAGTTCGCAAAGCTGCTGCACTACTTTATGGAAAAAATTGTATTACAGACAGACAGCAACGGAACAAAACCACGGAACATCTGTTGTAACTCATTTCGTGCCGCTGGTGTACCGTTAACTGAATTTTTCTCAGTGGAGGCATTACGTATTGTTTGATAACAATTTAATTTATTATTTATGCAAAAGAAAAAGAAATTTCCGAAGTTATTTTTTTTAATTGTTGTAACAAATTTTTGTTTCAAAAGTGTATTTTTTAATTTTTTATAATCTTGATATATCAATTTACTATGCTTTTAACAGTATTTTAAAAAAAGAAATTAATGGACTCTAAAACTTTCGGAGATATTGAATTTTTTGTCATTACATACGAACCACAGAAACACAGGGCAAAAATGACAGAATTTGACAAATTCGCAAGAGAGCACGACTTTTAATCGATTTTAAAGTTTTCTTTATTTTCAATAATCGAGATAACACTTCTGGGTGTTTTGTAGGGTCATATTGTCTGCAACATTTTAAACCTATACTAACTGTTTCAACAAAATAACATTTTTTTCAATTTTTAAATACACAACTCTACAGAGACCAGCATTTTCATATACTAAAAATCTTTTTTTATCTCTACTAAATATTCTATAAATCTTATAGAATTTATGAAATAAACAATACCGAGTAAACCTCATTATTTATTCACAAACTTTATTCTTATAAACAAAATATATATAGTAGCAACTACACAAATCGCGCATTTTTTATTTTACATGAAAAATGATTTGATTAATTTTTGTCAAATGTTTATATGTTATATGAGCAACACATTTGAGTGAAAACATTTTTAATAATAATAATAATAATACTCGACAAAGGCCTCCATGTCGCGAAGAGATTGAAACTTTCTGGAGCAACATCTATGGGACATCCCAATCAGTAAACGATGAAGGGTTATCTTTGTCAGTCTTTCGCAGCTTCTGTGTCAGACAGGGGCTTGACAAATTTGCAGAGCTATGTCCACCAATTACTGAAGAGGAGGTAAGAAATGAAGTTGCTAAAACTAAGAACTTTTCAGCACCCGGGGCAAATAAGATTAATAATCTATGATGGAAGAAGTTTACTTCAACTCACCAACATTTGGCCCGTATATTCTCTACCTATCTCAACGGGGAACATCCAATACCACAGTGGTTGGTAGAAGGACAAACGGTACTTCTGCCAAAATCAGAAGATTTGACAAATCCAAAAAATTACAGACCAATTGCTTGTCTTAACACCTGCTACAAGCTATTTACTGGGATCCTCAAGGAGAGGATATTGTTATCTATAGAACCAGTCTGGAGTGCAGTAAGTGAACCACGAGGATCTAAGAGAGGCCTGTCAGGTTGTAGGGAGAACCTATTAATAGATAGGTGTGTTACCCAAGATTCGATATTTTATCGACGTAACCTGTCAATGGCTTGGATTGATTACCGCAAAGCATTCGACTCCACGAGTCACGAGCTGATCATCAAGCTCCTTGAATGTTTAAAGGTACATCAGAACATCGTGAGATGCTTAAAAGATCTAATGCTTAAGTGGAGGACAAGGTTTGTTATAACATCTAACAAACAGCAGGTGATGACTAACATCATCTCGTTTAGAAAAGGAGTTTTCCAACGCGACTCCCTTAGTCCCCTATTTTTTTGTATCTCCCTCTTACCTCTGTCTATTGCACTTCGAGAAAAACACTCTGGATACATGTGTGGCAAAGCAAGAAATAAACCATCTATTCTATATGGACGATCTTAAGCTCTATGCATCCAGTAAGGATGCGCTTAGAATTTTGGTGTTTGCTGTGGCCGAGTACTTCAGAGCCATAGGAATGGATTTTGGATTGGATAAATGTGCCGTCATCCATCTGATTAAAGGAAGACATGAAACATCTGAAATTCCGAGGGACTCTGAGGACATTCAACTCATTGGCGGCAACACCATTCAACATCTTGGTGGTGGAGAGACTTACACATATCTTGGGATTCCACAGTTGGAGACTCAAGATTTGTGTGGTCTTAAAGATCATCTCCAAACAAAGTATCGTGGGCTTTTCAGAAAAATTTGGTCTTCCAAGTTGTCTGGGAAAAACAAAATACAGGCCACAAATACATTAGCCATTTCTTTGCTTCTCTAAACCTTTAATGCTGTTAAGTGGAATGTGAATAAGTTGAAAATACTAGATAGAGAAACCCGCAAGATGATGTCAATCCATTAAAGTCATCATCCAAGGTCTTCCGCGCTAAGAATTTACCTTCCACGAGATCGGGGAGGAAGAGGTCTATCAAATTTAGTGTTTTCATGAAAAAATTGTACTGCCTGGAGCATGTTTAGTGATGAACAGTAAAGACCCTCTTATGCAATTTGCCTGCCATCATGAAATTACAAATATTAGTGCGTTTTTATATCGTGCGTCAGAAAGAACTGCAAATGAACTTAGTCTCCCATTTGAAACCAGTGATATGGAACATGGGTTAGCATCGTTAACACCATTGATGCTTAAAAAGTGTGTCAAGGAGACAGATCAAGCTCTTCTATAACAGGAACATAAAAGGAAACCTGTTCGCGGGCAGTTCTATAATCTCGTAAATGAAATAGGATTGTCTCAAGGCTTGACCTTTGCCTTCCTCAAATCTGCTGGTTTGAGATCGAAGACTGAGGGATTTTTGTTCGCTTGTCAGGATGGTGTAATTAATACTCTGGTTTACCGCAGTCGTATGATGCATATACCTGTCGACAGTAACAACTATCTAGCATGTAAACAATACCCGGAAACACTTGGTCACATTTTAAGTGCGTGTCTGAAGTATGCATGTTACAGGTATATAGAAAGACACAATGCTGCTCTTAAGGTGCAATATTATCACCTTCGACACTAGTATGCTATTGATAAGGAACCCATCTTGAAGTATGCCCAAGGGGATCAGGAATCCGCCGTGGAAAATGAACAGTGTAAGATATACTGGAATTTTTCTTTCCTTACAACTCATCGTATCAGTGCTACTAAGTCTGATGTTGTACTCCAGGATCATAAAAGTCAGATCATTTGTGTGATAGTTTTCGGCTTCTGCTGAGGGAAACATCATTCAAAAGGAGGATGAGAAACGGACGAAATATCAAAATCTCATGTTTGAACTCAGTCGAATGTATCCAGGTTATAAAATTCGATTAATTGTTCTCATACTAGGCTGTTTGGGAGGAATTAAAGCTTTATTTGTATGCCAATTAAAAAAGATACCAAATTGCAAACGTCATGCTGAAGCATTGACGGTTCGTATGCAGAAGGCCGTCCTTCTATGCTCACTCAATCTGCTCCGACAGCACTGTTCTTTATAAATAATATAATATCAAGAAGGTAGCTCTAAAAAAGCATCCAATAGCGTTCATGGCCAGCGCGTAAGAACAACAGCGGCAAGGGACAGAAACACCTACAGAACAGTGAACTGAAAACACCTCGAGCAAAGGAATCGCGCTCTTGCCCACCTTCCAGGACGGAAGGAGCAAAAGCGGATAAGAATACGTAAGGCAAGAATAGGAGAGGTTGTTTTAGTGAGGTATTACCACAGCAAGTGGTCGAGTCCCACACAAACAAGTGTGTAAATGCATTTTTTCCTCTCCTAAACTTGTTTTGTAAAATAATAATAATAATAGAGTTTGGAACTTTGATTCAGTTTGGATCAACGGACTATTGTTCAAGTTATTAAAAAGGAATATGCCGTTATGACTACTAAGGATAATAATCAGAGTAATGCTAATTGACAGAAAGCTATTCGTTGCCTCCTCGAATGGGCCAGATAGCGAATTATTTAACCCATTAAAGACCAAATGTACAAATTTTGGCCATAAAGTTTAACACTTTATCTTAATGATACAAGCTAAAGAGAAAAAATTTACAATAGTATTTTTTATACTTTAAGTAACGCTTTTTCAAAATCGGTAGTAAAAATTAACATACGTTTATAAATAAACAACTAATAGGTACTTTTTAATAAAAAACACGATTTTTTCTGTTTTTTTCTTGAATTATGAATTTTTTTCGACCCTTAATCGTAGAGAAAGATCTTTGATCTTTCTTTATGAATTAATGGCAGGTTGTACGAAATCCTGGAATCGTGTAGGCTTTTTTAACATTAACTACATAGTGGTTTTCAAGGTTGCTGATAACAAATTTGAAGTCGAATTTCTAAAATTCAAAATGGCGGATCCAATATGGCGGACGATTTTTTTTTAAAAATGATCCAATTAGCTTGAATGTTGTTACTTGGGGGTTTTTGGGCCGCTGCATGCGAATCTATAGTTGAATTTCTAAAACTCAAAATGGTGGATCCAATATGACGGACGATTTTTTAAAAAATGATCCAACTTGCTTGAAACTTGTTACTCAGAGATTTTTTTGGGTAAGTCGGACTTTCAACATTTAAAACAGCGGATTTATTATAATAAATCTTCGCTTTTTTTCTCCTTCCTGTATCGTTTTGGGTATACCCCAAAAACCCCTGGGTAACAAGTTTCAAGCCAATTGGATAATTTTTAAAAAAATCGTCTGCCATATTGGATCCGCCATTTTGAATTTTAGAAATTCAACTTAAAATTTGTTATCAGCAACCTTGAAAACCCCTATGTAGTCAATGTTATGAAAAGCCTTCACGATTCCAGGATTTCATACAACGTATCATGAATTTATAAAGAAAAATCCAATTCAGTCGCCATTTTGGTTCAGCCATCTTGAAATTTAAATTCGTAAATACCTCTATCATAGAGCTTGGACATTTTTGTCACGATATATGACAGATTAAAATTTTTTAAACACAAGTGGACGAGGCTATCAAGAAAGCTAAAGCAGCGTATTTCAATTATAAAGGATTGTTCCTTTCCTCGAGGCTAGATCCGAAAGTAAAGATAATTTGTTACATGCTGTTAGTTAGACCTATTCTGTCCTACGGGTGCCAGATATGGTTCGGGATTGCTCTACCCACGATGGAGAAAATTAGATCATTCGAAAGAGCGTGCTTAAGGGCGTGTACAAAAATATACCGTGACCCAGTCTTCGATTTCGGGCGTAACGTCTCCAATCAGAAGCTATATGATTCAATGAAGATACCAAGAGTCGACTGTTTTTTTGCAAGCATTATCAGAAACCATATTGCTAATGCTTGCAAAAATCAGGTGAATCCATTGATATCATTGCCCTTCTTGAAGGGAGACGAGAAGCTACAGAAAATCGTGGACAGTGGTCACTTACCGTCCCAAACATTCGCATAGCTTGACAAGCGGGGATGTATCCAGGATGGAGATAATGTCCCAATCCTGTGGCATGTCTTAAGGCACTCGTGGGACAGAAGGATAACAGTTAACACGTAAATGTTGGAGAGGAATCCGAGGATTGTGCGCAGATATTCGATCGATAGGTGCAAAAAATGTATAAGAAAAACTACTGCGAAGAAGCGTATAAATATTGGTGGCTGCAGGAAATCCAAAATTAAATTGTTATTCTGTCGTAAGGAGGAGGTAATCTCTTCGTTCTTGCTGTTTGTGCTCAGTAAACGGTGCTCACGAATGCATCACTGCGATTTATTGGTTAGTTTAATTGAATTGTAGCAGTAGCAGCTCTTCGATTGTTATAATGTACATATTTCTAGTAGTGATCAGTTGAAATATGGATTAGAGAAAAATAGGTGTAATGACTGATGTAAATAAAATTCCACTACGATAGCGCACAAGTAATCTTGGTGTATCAGTGAACCCGCACGAGTTTTACGCCTTCGGCATTTTTTCGGCGAATATTGAATGATGGTGTGAGAGGAAATATTGTATAAACGCTCACAAGAGTCTAAGTGTGAAAATGACGAGCAAGGATATAATAAAAGGAATCGCTGAAATGGCAAAAATTGGTACTCGACGAGAGGTCTATTTAGACCCGTATTCAACCTTATATCTCTGTGAATTATTTTTATTGCGTAAGCTTTTAAATTTTTTTACGCTCCTGTATGTATATTTATTCTGCTGTTGCATAAAAATAAATAAAATAAAAATTAGCTCAGTGGTAGAGCATTTAACCAGCAATTAGAAGGTCCTGGGTTACTTCCCAGCTGAGTTAGAAGTGTCCAAATTTTTTCTTAGTTTTCTCTCATTTTAAATTAAAATAAAAATTTTATTACCCGTGTGAAAATCGCCAATATATGCCAAGATTGGTTGCTGGCTCTATAATGGTCCTATCTTAACATTCTCATTTACTGCCTAGTCAGCTGGGCCTAGCTTGGCCTAAGCTAGAATACCCCGTTAAGTATGTATTTTAAATTTTATTTTATAAAATTTGACTTGAATATTGTTTTTCTAAAACAAATTAAAATTAATGAGTTAGTTAAGACCTTATCCTTTGTCGAAAAAGAGTATTAAATTAAATACTTTCAAAATTACAATAGTTTAAAGGATTCATCTGTACAAGTTCATGATCATTAATTTACGTTTGCTTACGTTCATGGGCGTACCCACGTTAAGGCAGGGGGGCTTCCCCCCCCTAGGTTTACGTTTATATTTTGGTCACCACGGTTGTTACAAATTTTTTAGGTAATATTTTTGTAAGTATCAACATTTTATAAATATTAAAAGGACTGAAAACTTGGTCCTAGCTAGGACCCTTAAATGGCCCTAGGTATTTGGTGTAGCTAGGACCTGCCTAGAACAGCATGTCGCGCCAACATAGGTCCTATATAGGTTGCCAAGCTAGGCCCAATTTAGAAACAGGGAAATCTAAACAGGACTTAGAAAAAACCATGTAAAAATTTCCTGACGGGTATTATTATTATTATTAATATTTTTAATGCATTTATGCTAAAAAATCTTGTTGTTTCCTTAACAACGCTATTACCAACTCTTCCAATCATATTCTCTATAATTTTCTTGTAGTGTAATTTACAAGCGAAAATACTTTTGAGAACCAAATTTGAGATCTCTAAGTCAAATAGTTTGGCGGCTAGGGGGGTGGGGAAGGGGTATACGAAAATCGACAAAGTATTTCCATTAGGGTTCCGTGCGTACTCTTATAGTGTACTGAACTCTAAAAATTAATAAAAATTGAATTAATTTATTTGCATTATAATTTATTTTCAATTATAGAATATTTGTGTCATGATAAGTAAGGAAAGCTATGGTGTGGGGCCGTAAGACACCTTTCCTCGGAACACGCGATATATGTAAGGCATTTTTCTGTAATGTCTCAAGTCAAAAAGTCAATATTTCGGATCCTCTGGTTAATTAGGACGAGTTGATTTTTACAGATTTTTTTTTACTCTTTCGACTGCTAAACTTTTTTTAAAATATTTTAAATATTTAAGCTTGATTTTCCAAATTAAAAATAAAATTGCTATTTTCACAAAAATTGATACTTTTGATTTTAAAAGAAATAGTTGCAATCGAAAGTTGAGGTTTTTCCTACATGTATACCAAATTTCAGAATGACGCTTTTTTTAAAATATTTATATTTTTTTCGTAAATTTCATTTTTTTTTTGTATTAAATTAATGATACGGGTTTTAGGCCATTTTTAAGTATTGCTTATAGATGTTATAATGCCCTTTCGATTGGAGCCTTGTATTTTTTAATATTTTTTAAATTTATCCTTGCTTTTCTATAATTAATCTTTTTCTGTAAAATCTACACTTTTGATTTTAAAATAAATAGTCTTAAACGAAAGCTGAGATTTTTTCCTATAAGTATACCAAATTTCAAAATTCCGTTTCTATTGTTCTTTATATATTACACATCAAAGAATGCATTACGGTGTAACGCAGTCACTCTACGTCGCGCTACTAACAATAAGTGCATGTGGCATAGTGAGATGCAGATTAACCGCGTTGCGTCGTAATGCATTCTTTGACGTCTCTTTGATATCTCGAAAACAAAAAAAAAGGAACGTCATTCTGAAATTTGGCATACCTATAGGAAAAAACCTCAGCACTCAATTCGAACTAATTATTTTTAATTTTGAAAATCAAGTTTAAATATTAAAAATAGTACCTAAAAAATAAAATTTAACAAACGAAAGGGCATAAAAAATCTATAAAAATCACTTGGTCTTAAATTTTTTTTACAATATGTACAAATAGCATAAATTAAAATTGTAGACGTCATTACACGAAATTCCAAATATTTCAACCCTTATATCTTAGTCAACATTCCAAAAAAATAAAAAATGTTGGTGAGACAGTATTTCTATTAGATAGGCTAATAACTAATCCCAGTTTTACTTTGATCCGAGATATTGACTTGGGTCATTACAGAAAAAATGCCTCATGTATATATAATGTTTATTCAAACTTTTTTTTTTAAATTATTCTTTATAATGGACAAACACACATAAATACAAATCAAATGACGAATTGTGAGGGTCGACGCAAATTGACTAGTGTACGAAGCTCGCTCGAACTGCAAGAAGTCGGTTAACAAATGGTCGGCCAACACAAATCGTTTAATGTAAAATTGGCTTTAAATACAAACCTGGATCGGTTGTAGACTATTAGGGCTAGAAGGATCAGGGCTCGTAACAACGGTAATAACTTGTTGACCTCTGGAGGACTGAGCTTGGCATGTATTACTACCGCCACTAGAAGTTGTAGTCAAAGTGACGACGTTTGGTTTGGTATCTACACCCACTGTAGAAGAGTTACCTCCGCCATTATTTGATACAGCAGATGCTGCGAGAGCATACTGAGCTCCGGTAGTAGTCATTGCAATTACACCCTCACCTCTCTCTGTTCCTGAAGTATCAGTGACACCTTCGCCTGCTCGAATCCGAAAAGGTGCTTCTGCAATAAAGTGGAAAAACTATATTATCTATATTAATAGAAATAACCACTTAATTATTTAAAAATCTGTAAAAAATGTCGAGTTAAAGACACAAAATTTGAATTGGGAAACACAGAGATATCAGAACAGAGAGCGCAAAATAGCCGATAAAAACAGACTTTATTGGATAGAAGAAGACTGATTAAAAGACAGAAGAGGCCGAGTGCACCTCTTTTTCTCTTGCCACACTCAAGTAAATTATTAGTGAAACAAGAAAAGAAGAGGTGCACTTGGTCTCTTCTGTCACGTTTTATTAGCTGCACGACGAATGATGAGAGCAAAAAATTGTTTTCTTTAAATTATAATTTTTTGAACTTGCAGCAATATAAGTTTTGCACTAACACCCCAATTTTAATAACGACTTCTTCCAGAACAAATGTTATTAATTAATTTGAAAAAAGATTCGGTCGAATGTAGAAATTTGCTAGAGAAAAAATTGAAGATAAGAATTATAAAAACAAAAAAATGTATAAAGAATAATAGAAATTGGTATTGCACGTATGCAATTACTGTCATTTAACATTAAATTGTAGACAAATATATTATAAATTGCGATTTAACAAACTAAATGTTCATGTTAAGGCAAATCGCTAAATAACAGTACAATAAAAAAACTCAGCATTGATCTTTGATACACTGAGAAAATAAAACATGACTGAGTTCGGTCTAGGCAGGAATGGTTCCTGTCCAAAAAAATTTTGAATTAGACAACACTCTTTGCTCTCTAGACTGGAAAGGACTCAGTGATGTCTTAGGACATTTATAAAATGGACAATAGTGAACCCTGCCTAGACAGTAATTACTACTGTCTAAACTTTAAAGATAACACGCAAGGAGTGAACTTAAAAGAAGGTTAAATGATTATGTTTTGACACATCGAGCAAAGGATCTCACAGATTGATGAATCTATGACATTGTCAATTGAACAAGAGATTGTACTTGCAGTGAAAATTGATAATGCTATTAAATCTTTGAGAAATAAGAAAAACTGAAATAGAAGAATTTTTTCTATAAAAATTTCAATGAAATAAAACTTAAAACTTTCCTTATGCTTCCATGTAATTCTCTTTTATTTATAACCTGTGAGTGAACACTTAAAACAACATTAACTTTATTTTTTTCAAATATAGCAGTGTTCAATATTACATTCTCATCCTAAATGAGAAGGTCTTAAATTTGTGCGATTTTGAACTTTTGCTAAAACCCACATTTCTCGACGTTTTGAGACCTCCTGATTCCGAAAAAATGGGTTTTACGAAAATGTCTGTCTGTCTGTCTGTCGTAGAAAAATTTTTGTCGTCGGATAACTTGAGTAAAAATTGTCGGATCAACTTCATCTTTGGTACACTTTTGCTTGGTACAAAAATACAGGTCAAGTTCGTTAGCCAGCTATTTCCGTTCAAAATTATTAAAAATAGAACATTTTAAAAATTCAAAAAAAAAAAAAAAATTATTTTAAAAAAAAAATTTTCTCTAATTTTTTTCTTAAAGTCCACGTAAAATCAAACAAATTTCGTTAATAAACGTTTCCGATAAAATGTAAACCCATAGAGATATGAATTTTTTAAGTTTCATAGTTGTATCAAAGTCTTGCTTGGAGAGGCAAGGGGGGCGGTAAGAACTAAAAATCGGTCATCAAACTGTTGAAGCATTCTCATCTTACTCAACTCAAGTAGAAATTAACAAGAAACTAATTATTTAATTGCTAAAAACCTTGAAAATCCTCAAAATACACGTTATACATTAGGGTGGTCCAAAAATACATGGGAATGCAAAAACGTCGTTTTTTTAATGCTCTCACCCCCTAGGATTTTTCTATATCGCAAAAAAATACCCCTATTTTTTTTTTTTTTTAAATATTTAGGGGTGCCTCAACGGGGTTGAAGTTTCCCATGTAAAATGCATGGGGAAAAAAGACTTTTTCGGAGAATTGGTATAGAATCCAGTGTGTCAAACTCGTGGGTAACCAGCCCCCCCACCTTCACTACTCTGGGTACTACTACTGATTAGTTGCTCTTATCCGTGAGTAGTACCACTACATAGATCTGTCCGTCTCTATGAGTTATAATCAGTAGTAATTAGTAATAGTCGGTAGTAATCAGTATTAATCAGTAGTAGCGAGCAAAGTAGTTTCGGTGGGGGGGCTGGCTACCCACGAGTTTGACACACTGATAGAATCCATGAAAATGAATATTTTTCAATCGGCCAACTATGTTTCTCTTCAGGAGACTACAAAGAATGGTGATACATTGTTTATTTAACAATTTTTTAATATTAACTATTTTTTATAGGGTCCCCAAAAAACCCCATAAATCACAAAAAAATCGTTAAAAAATATTTTTTATTTCTTTTATCAAAGTTTTTCTAATGATTTTGAATAAATAACATAAATAATGATTTTTAATCATTATTCCATGTAAATCCTAATTTGTTTAAACAAATTACATTGTTTATAAGTTGTTTATTCTCAAGATTTGCCAAAATTGAGCTACAGAGCTGCAACTTTTTCTTAATTTAACAACTTTTTCAGGCCATTGCAGCTAAACACGAACAAAAAAGTTAAAATAATTATTTTAAAAATTGTTTAAACAAATTATATTGTTTATTATCAACTTTTTATTAAATAAAGATACAGAGTTGCGACTTTTTCTCAATTTTGCAACTTCTCGAGCCCAGTGAAGGCATGTACTAACAACAAACTAAAAATAATTATTTTAACAATTGTTTAAACAAATTATATTGTTTATTATCAACTTTTTATTAAATAAAGCTACAGAGTTGCGACTTTTTCTCAATTTTGCAACTTCTCGAGCCCAGTGAAGCCATGTACTAACAACAAACTAAAAATAATAATTTTGACAATTGTTTAAACAAATTATATTGTTTATTATCAACTTTTTATTAAATAAAGCTACAGAGTTGCGACTTTTTCTCGATGTTACATCTCCATGTAACTTTTAAATTTTAAATTAACAAATATTAAACTATCATTCTTAATTATTGTTTTAAATTATATAGTTTGGGCAATTGCAACGGTCATTAAGACCTCGAATGGTTGTGCAATCCTAGAACTGTGCTTACGTGGAAACTGTTCTAGTTTTGATTATCTATCCGTGGTATGCGATTAGCCATTATCACACTGATACTGCCATTGAGACCACGGATGGATGTGAAATCCTGGAACTGTGCATACGTGGGAACCGTTCTAGTTTTTGATTATCGCTCTGGTATGCGATTAGCCATTATCACACTGATACTGCCATTCAGGCCATGGATAGATATGCATATGAGAAACCGTTCTAGTTTTGCTAATTATAGGACTATCGCTATGGTATGCGATTAGGTATTCTCATGACCTATTTTTGATAAATCACTATCTATGTGATTGTTACTGATAGACTGAACCTATGATGAGCAATCCTAGTTCTGCCGAACGCATATCTATTCCTGAGACATACGATCAGGGGTCATATTGGCCTATTTTATGAGATAAGCCCCCACTTTTTGTAATCCGCCTAATAGTAGGAGAATCCTATATAAACACTGTGTAACAGGCGTCTTGTCGTCTTTTTCGTCTTTTAATTAGTTTTTGTAAATTGTATAACTAGAAAACGCGAATAGATCCTTCAGTCTTCGATATTTAAACATCACCTTATTTTTGCCTTTATTGGTTTATGTTAAATAAAAATAACATTACAACAGGTCTTAATAAAATTCGAATACTGTCGTATTAGTCTGAAGTTGACGATTAAGTAAAGTAAATCGAGTTCTGTCGCAAATAGTACTAAGTGCTAGTTAAAAATACCGATGTTCTCGTATTGTTTCGTGGACTGAAAGAACTAAGTGAGTTTTATCACAATCCAACATTGTTAATCACAAAGACTCCCTGCAAGATTTCGTCGCTGTCTTGCAAGATAAAGGGTTCAATCGACAAGGAAGTGTATTCAACGCCCTTTCAGTTGAAAGGTAATGTAAGTTATTGTTTATATGTACAATTATTATATGAATGTAATAAAACCATAAAAGAAGTATTTTTGATTTTATTCTTAATGTAACACGATTCCCTTAGAATCGACAAGCACAAACGAAATCCCACATAAATAATAATAATCAGGCCTTACCAACCTGATTTATCAGCTGCTCTTGCCTCTTAAACATTAATTAAATAATTTTAATTTACCACGCCTTATAAAATAGCTCGGCACGTAACACTCGATTTTGCAACTTCTCGAGCCCAGTGAAGCCATGTACTAACAACAAACTAAAAATAATAATTTTAGCAATTGTTTAAACAAATTATATTGTTTACTATCAATTTTTTGTTAAATAGAGCTACAGAGTTGCAACTTTTCCTCAATTTTGCAATTTGTTTTGTTGTTACCTGCCCTCCTAGGGTCTCACGTTTTGTACAGATATATTGAACGAGCTCATTTCGGATTCAGTTTTTGTGGCATAAGGACGTAGCATCTTAAAAATTTTTAATTTGCACAGAAAAATAATGAAAAAGTTGAAACTACCACAGCAGGAAATTCAAAAATTTCAACTTTTTCATTATTTTTCTGTGCAAATTAAAAAATTTTAAGAAGCTACGTCCTTATGCCACAAAAACTGAATCCGAATTGAGCTCGTTCAATATATCTGTACAAAACGTGAGACCCTAGGAGGGCAGGTAACAACAAAACAAATTGCAAAATTAAGAAAAAGTTGCAACTCTGTAGCTCTAATTAATAAAAATTGATAGTAAACAATATAATTTGTTTAAACACTTGCTAAAATTATTATTTTTAGTTTATTGTTAGTACATGGCTTCACTGGGCTCGAGAAGTTGCAAAATTGAGAAAAAGTTGCAACTCTGTAGCTTTATTTAATAAAAAGTTGATAATAAACAATATAATTTGTTTAAACAATTGTTAAAATAATTATTTTAACTTTTTTGTTCGTGTTTAGCTCCAATGGCCTGAAAAAGTTGTTAAATTAAGAAAAAGTTGCAGCTCTGTAGCTCAATTTTTCAAATCTTGAGAATAAACAACTTATAAACAATGTAATTTGTTTAAACAAATTAGGATATACATGGAATAATGATTAAAAATCATTATTTATGTTATTTATTCAAAATCATTAGAAAAACTTTGATAAAAGTAATAAAAAATATTTTTTAACGATTTTTTCGTAATTTTGTGATTTATGGGGTTTTTTGGGGACCCTATAAAAAATAGTTAATATTAAAAAATTGTTAAATAAACAATGTATCACCATTTTTTGTAGTCTCCTGAAGAGAAACATAGTTGGCCGATTGAAAAATATTCATTTTCATGGATTCTATACCAATTCTCCGAAAAAGTCTTTTTTCCCCATGCATTTTACATGGGAAACTTTAACCCCGTTGAGGCACCCCTAAATATTAAAAAAAAAAAAAAAATAGGGGTATTTTTTTGCGATATAGAAAAATCCTAGGGGGTGAGAGCATGAAAAAAACGACTTTTTTGTTTTGGACCACCCTATTATACATGCAAAAAATTGAACTTAAAGTGCACTGAGAAAATAAGCCTCTAGCCAATTTCTAGGTTAAGGGACACTGAACAAAACACACAAAATACCGGCGATCACAACCAAACTTCAAGGTTAACAGTAGCATTTAATCTGCTAATAATAAACAAAGAGCTTTGCAGGTGCTATATTAACTACCTCTCTCTGCTGAATTTAATCAAAAATTGGTTGTATTTAGACAACTTATTTTCTCAGTGTGGGTAAATCATATACAGAAACACTATTATTTTTTAAAAAAAAAATGAATTAACTCCCGGTTTTTTCTTCCTATTTACTTTCATTGATCACACCTAATAAAACTGCATAAAAAAATATTGACTTTTCTAAAAAATTTTTGGAAATTTTGAAAAAATTTATTTTTACATTCTCATCCTAAATGAGAAGGTCTTAAATTTGTGCGATTTTGAACTTTTGCTAAAACCCACATTTCTCGACGTTTTGAGACCTCCTGATTCCGAAAAAATGGGTGCTTTTTTTTTTTATGTGCCACATGCGTCTTGCTTTAACGGAAAATTTGAACTTCGCCTTTCAGCCTTCAGAAACATTACTAATATTTTGACATTTAAATCTTCGAGAAAATTAAAGTTCTTTTAAATTTAAAACTGTTGGAAATTTAGCGTACACTCCAATCCCTTTTTCTTATACCGCTTGATACGGTCCTGTCATGCATACGTATGAGTGTGTGGCGTTGTCGACGTGCGCGACTAAGCGACGCGTCGAGTTAGTCTTGTGTAGTCTCTAGAAGAGTCGACATATCCCTTTTACTGAATATAGATGTGTTTTACCCGAATCTGTGTTCTATATTTATTTCACTCTATCCAATAGGTTATGTGCCCACCCACACTTCCACTGTGCACAAGTGTTAAAAATGTTTTGAAGAAAATAAGTGATTAAAATGAAAATGATGTGTGTGTAAAGCAGATCTGCAGAAGGTGAGAAGAACAGGAAAAGTGATTAGATGTGTCTAGAAAATCGTGAGTACTAATTTTCTGTGTGAGAGTTCGTGCCGCAATAAAATTAAAGTTATTTAAAATCTGATAAGTAAATAATGTGATGACATAAAATAAAATTCAAGACGAGCAAAATGGATGAGTTTGACGAGAAAAAGATAATTTGCCGTACTAAGAAAATGCAAATGGCGGTACGTAAAGAAGCCATTTGGCGTGTATATTTTATAAAAAGTGGAGACGAGTTGGTGAGAGAATTCAACAAAAACATAAAGTAATTATGATGTGTAATTTAAGCTTTCTTTAATAAGCAAATTTATAGTTATTTCATGAAGGATACGAGTTTGAAAACTGGCCAGTGAAAAACATGTGCGAAAGGGGAGTCGTAGCGGCGAGTGGAATAACCACAAAATGTCCGCCCCGAGCAGGAAGGAGAGTGGAGAGACAGAGACAGAGTTAGACGCGCACTGAAATTTCGTCTCTCTTTCTAACCTAAAGCGCGCGAAAAGAAAATGTCTGAAAATGGAAATGCATTATGTTGAGAAGCGAATTAATTGTTAAATTATAATTGAATATTCAAAGACAGTAAAAGATGAGTAAATAATTGTAATTATTAAACAAAGAAGAGAAACATGAATTGTATTATAATTTAATTATAACAAAAATAAATTTAGGAAACAAACTTTGCAAAGTATAACAAATATAAAATATTATAGACGAGAATGAGTTGAAAAAATCTGTGAATTAATATTAATATTATTTAAATAAATGTCATTCTGGTGAGACAAACAGCGCTTAAAATAAATATATAAGTGTATTGAATATTAAAATAAAGTAGACAAAGATGTGTGTATGTATATGGAAGTGAGTATATAAAACTTGATGTGCGTATCTATATAGGTGTATGTAAGTGCATATTTATAAATGTTATAACATTTTTGAGATATTAAGAATTATCATTCTGGGGATAACGTATAAATTTTATACAATTCCGAGAGGTTGACTTGGGAACTGTTGCTTGTTGTTCGGTGATGTGACCTTGTCAACTGGGGTGTGTTTGTAAGTGATCTTGTTGTTCGGACTCTTGCATTCACACTCGTCTTGAAATTAGTGATGCTTGTTGTTCGGTAAACTGGTTTTGAGACAAAAGTCTTTGGCATATCGTTTCATAAACATGAAAGTTATTGTTTAAGAAGAAACGACTGATATCGGAAGTTCAAAGGGAGGCTTCTTAAAATAATATAAGAAGTAGTTATAATACTTTCCGATCAGTCAGCTTTTAAGCCACCATTGACTACCTCGGTTCCCATGGAAAGTAAAATTGTGGAAATAGATGAGAATTTAGAAGAGTTGAGTAGAGGAGAAATTGTAGATGTGAATAGAGGAGAAATAGATGAGATAAAGAAGAGAGGTGAGATAAAGAATATAGATGAGATAAAGAAGAGAGGTAAGATAAAGAATAGAGATGAGATGAAGGAGAGATGAGTCAGATGTGAAAAAGACGAGTGAGCTCAAAGATGTGATAGTTATAACATAGCTTACATAGCAGCAGGTAAACTTAAATTTTAAGAAATTTAAAAACCTCAAATAAACTCCCGTTTGAAAATTGCTGTTATTGATAAGGTAAGCAAACAAATAAAATAAAGGCCAAAATTGATCAATTGAATTTTGTATTGAATAAATAAATTAAAAAAAAAAAGAAGAGTAATTATAGATCTTCATTGGCGCGATAAATTAATTTTACCTGACATAAAGGTATGTTTCCATAAATCTAAGCTTTCTAATAAAAGATGTTAAGAAAGATGTGAAACAGGAAATAGTAATAGATGAGAGAAGTGTGTGATAACTAATTCAAATAGTTAGTGAAGATAAATCTTAATCATAATATTAATATCAAATAGTCCTGATAATCAGGATTGTGAAAGGCAGAAGGGAAATTCACAACGAAATTATTATAAGTAATTAATTTAAAAAAAAATATATAAATTAATAAAAAGAGGCGAGAGATGAGTTTCAGAAAAGTAAAGATGGAATACAAAAACGGTAAGATGAGAAAACTAAAAAAAAAACAACAAACTAGACGAGAAAAGTAAATAATAATAGTAATAATAATTTAAGAGAGGTGATTACTATTGTTGTGCGAGAAAAACTTGAAAGTAGTGAAATTAAAGTTTACCTTTTAAATAAAGTTTTAATGAAACTTTGAAATTAGAGATTAATTAGTATTGTTGCATATTGTAGATAAGCATTTTGAGACGAGTGTAGTAGATGAGAAAATGCTTTCAAAATAATGCTTTAAAGATAGAAACATATTTGATTAATCATCTGCATGAGAATTAGTATTCTGAAATCATGCATTTTAAAAATTCTATTGAGATATTGAGAAAATTTAGAGATATTAAAAAGATGTGAAGTAAACGTAAATTCATTTAGTGAGAAAACAAATTTACAACAAGCAAGTTGTAAATAATAGTACCTTATTGGTAAATCAACTTTAGGTGAATTTTGTGTTAACTTAAATTTTGAGAAACCTCTAGATGCGATTTTATTTTCAAAATACAGAAAATAAATGATCTCTTTAATGCCATAACGATCTTAATACAAACTATAGGTCTATAGGCAACATCAATCTTGTTTCTATAAAAACTGAAAGCAAACTATTAATTAATATTATAAGTCGAAATTACTAGAATTAGAGGATGAGTTTAACAGACAACCAAAAAGTGATAAGATGAGAAAGACGAGGGTTTCATTTTGATCTGAAAGGAGTAATATCAGATGTTATTAATGTCAAGCATCTGGACGTGCATGAGTTTATTTTATTGTCTTAATAGAGAGAAAAGGTTCCTTTACTGTAAATTTATTAGTTTGGAAATCATATAGTTGTTGACAAAAATTATCAATTTCAGCTTAAAGAATACTTTAAAAGGATGAGTTTTTAATAAGACAACCTTAAATATGGTAAGTCGAATGTTCAATTCAAATCAAGTTACTCAAGTATGATAAGGAAACTTCAAAAGAAAAATAAATAAAAATATATAAATTAATATTTGGAATGTCAATTAATATATTATGTTAAAAAAGGAGATAATTGTAATGGTAGAGGTAGATTGAGAATTGACGAGTTGACTACCAGCGAGAATTGTACTCTATTGTTCGTGATTTGAATGATATTAAAATTTTATAATATTGGTAAATTCGAGAGTAACTAAGCATTTGACAAATTCCAAAATGATATTCAAAATATAGACTAGTTTGGTTCAAATAATAAAATAAAAAAACCGCTGCAAAGTTCTACGTCGGGTATTTATTTTCGTAGATTATTTTTTTCATTTGTGTTCATTTTTTGAACACATTGCTTTCTCATAGAGAAATAATAAATCTCTCTTTTTCAAAACTGGATAACAAAATGGTCTAAAAAAAATAAATTATTAGACAAAATGGATAAAAAGTACTTTCTTTTAATATTTTTATGTTATTATGTTAATATAAGTTGTAAACAAAATATTTTTTACAAGACTACGCTATTAAG
This sequence comes from Ganaspis brasiliensis, assembly GCA_037103525.1. Lineage (NCBI taxonomy): Eukaryota > Metazoa > Arthropoda > Insecta > Hymenoptera > Figitidae > Ganaspis > Ganaspis brasiliensis. The sequence goes on from JAZKLR010000686.1 coordinate 27,865, forward strand.
TGAGCAAACGGTTTATTGATTTACGTAAAATTTGATGAAAATATATTAATTAAAACTTACAATTTCAAATATAATATAAAAAAGTATAAAATTATTAAAATATTCAAAAACAAAAAGCATAACTTCATCTATAAGGAAGCAATATTTATATTTTAACTTTTTTTTTAAACATCAATTCTCCAATTTTTTAATATATATTAAATGCACTTAAATGTACAAAAAAGTTTTAATAAATTTCAATTGAAAAAAAACATGGAAAAATTAACAAAAACACAAAATATTCAATTAAAAAAAATTGAAAAAAATACGAGTCGGATAAAATATAAGAAAAAAAAATACTCCCTCTATGAGGAAGCAATACTTCCATTAAAAGAGAACAAAAATTTCCAATGACATTGGCTAAGTACCAATCAGTTTAAAATACAATAACTATTATAGGCATTATAATAATAATAATAATAATAATATTATCTGTGGTATATGGTATCGTCCGTTACCAAATATTACAGAAATGCCTGGCCGGTTGGGTCAGCATAGATGCCCTCTTCCGAACACCAAGGAAATACTTGGTCCACTTGGCCAAGTGTTTGAGTGGCATCTAAGGTGGGGTTTCTGACATCCCAATCGAGCGCCTCCCCTGGTGGCGGGTAGGGGAAATCCTCCCAGATATGGAGGGAAGCGGGCAATTCAAATACCCGGGGCGGACCAATGTCAGATAGGGGTGGGCACCCGAGACAATTGTTCACTCTGTGCTGGGTTAACCACCTACACAGAGAAGATGCGGTTACGACGACTGTAACGCGCAGTGCCACCCACAATAGATCTCTCTCGGATGGAGATCTGGGTTCAGTTGGGAGTGGCAATAGGACAGAACCCAGGCGACGAACAGGCAATGACCCGGGACAAACTCGAGAGCGTTTCAAATGGACGGGCCAACTTCGGAAGGACATCTTGTTGTGTTGGCAAAACAGTTCTCCAGGCAGAAGAGGATATATGTTAAGGCTGCATATGCGATGGGACGAAATGTACCCCCATTACGCAGAAGTGACGCCTCAGTATCTAAGAGACCAGGTATCCTTTCTGAGGAAAAAGGGACATGAGGCTTTTCTACAAGAAGAAGAACATCCCTCAGAGAATATACAAGTTCTCGACACACCAACACACCAACGACCGCAGATGGGAACATGAGATCAAGGGAAACAAAAATTCATCTTAAGGTTTCCATAAAAATGGACAAAATGGCTGAGGGAAATCAAGAACTCTCATTACTCCCTGAAAATGTAGATCTCTGGACATTGAACTGTGCGGTGTATGATAAAGCAGTGTCCTTGCTTCGTGAAAGTAACAGGAAGTCTGTTTCAGAGCGAGTGGCTAAGACCTGCAAACGAATCAAACAAGTACAGTTCAAGATAGGGGTGGCTCGACGACATGCTTCTCAATTACAGAGTGTGATAGCGTATCTAGAATTGAATAAAAGTTTTACACCAAGAGTTTTGAAAATTGCCAAAACTCTAAAAAGATTGCATCACACTTTGAAAAAATCAAAATTGCAGACCATCAAGCAACATTGGATTGAGAAGATACGTTCTCTTATAGTCATAAGAGAACGTTTAGAACGGCGGATTGACTGGATTAAGCAAAATAATATCTTTGCTACTAATCCCTCCCGCCTGTTCAGTCCACCAACATCAGTCGTTGTTAACCCCCCATGTCGTGAAGAGGTTGAAAGTTTCTGGAGAAACATCTATGGGACGTCCTATACAGTCAACGATGAGGATGCGTCTTTACCACTCTTCAGAAGCTTCTGTCTTGAACAGGGGCTTGACCATCCTAGTGAGGCATGTCCGCCAATTACTGAGCAAGAGGTTAGAAATATAATTGCTAAAACTAAGAACTTTTCAGCACCCGGGCCAGATAAGATTAATAATCTATGGTGGAAGAAGTTTACTTCAACTCACCGACATTTGGCCCGCATCTTTTCAACCTCTCTTTGCGGAGAACATCCCGTACCACAGTGGTTGGTGGAAGGTCGAACGGTACTCTTACCAAAATCAGGAGATTTGTCTAATCCAAAAAATTATAGACCGATAGCTCGTCTTAACACCTGTTACAAGCTATTTACTGGCATCCTAAAAGGAAGGATATTAACATCTATAAAGCCAGTTTGGAGTGCAATAAGTGAACAACGTGGGTGCAAGAAAGGCCTGTCAGGTTGTAGGAAAAACCTTTTAATAGATAGGTGCGTTACCCAAGACTCGATAGTTTATCGACGCAACTTGTTAATGGCTTGGATTGATTACCGTAAAGCATTCGACTCTAAGAGTCATGAGCTGATCATCAAGCTCCTTGATTGCTTACAGGTACATCCAAACATCGTGAGATGCTTGAAAGAGCTGATGCTCATGTGGAGGACAAGGTTTGTTATATCATCCAACAAACAGCAGATGATAACTAACATCATCTCTTTTAGGAGAGGAGTTTTTCAAGGTGACTCACTCAGTCCTCTACTTTTCTGCATCTCTCTTTTGCCTCTGTCTATTGTGCTTCGAGAAAATCGCTCTGGATACATGTGTGGCAAACCAAGAAATAGAGTTCATAAGATCAACCATCTTTTCTACATGGACGATCTTAAGCTCTATGGATCTAATAGAAAAGAACTTAAAAATCTAGTGTTTGCAGTAGCCAAGTATTCCAGAGCAATTGGAATAGAATTTGGATTGGATAAATGTGCCGTTTCCCACTTAAGTAAGGGAAGACGTGAAACATCTAAAACACCAGGCAACTCTGAGGATCTTCAGCTCATTGTTGGCAACGCCATTCATCATCTTGGTCAAGGAGAAACATACGCATATCTTGGAATTCCACAAGCGGAGACTCAAGATGTGCGTCAGCTTAAAGATCGTCTCCAAACAAAATATCAAGGTCTTCTCAGAAAAATTTGGTCTTCCGAATTATCTGGGAAGAATAAGATACAAGCCACAAATACATTAGCCATTCCTTTGCTTCTCTATACCTTTGGAGCAGTTAAGTGGAATGTGAATGAGCCGTAGATGCTAGACAGAGAAACTCGCAAGATGATGACAATCCATCGAAGTCATCATCCAAAGTCTTCCGTGCCTCGAATTTACCTTCCGCGAGATCGGGGAGGGAGAGGTCTACTGAACTTAGAGTGTCTTCATCGTAGAATCGTTTTGGCTGCTACATGCTCAATTATGAACAGTCGAGATCCTCTTTTACAAATTGTTCACCATCATGAAATTACGAATTGTGGGGTATTCTTATATCATGCGGCAGAAAGAGCTGCGAATGAACTTCGTCTCCCATTTGATACTAGTAATGTGCAACATGGATTAGCATCGTTACCACCATTGATGCTTAAGGGCTGTGTCAAGGAAGCAGAACATGCGCTTCTACTACAGGAACATAAGAGCAAATCTGTTCACGGACAATTCTACAATCTCATAAATGAAGTAGGATTGTCTGTTGGTTTGACATTTTCGTTCCTTAAATCTGCTGGTTTAAGATCGGAGACTGAAGGATTTCTATTCGCCTGTCAGGATGGTGTAATTAATACCTTGTTGTACCGCAGTCGTGTGATGCATATACCTGTCGACAGTGACATCTGTCGTGCATTCAAACAATATGCGGAGACTCTAAGTCACATTCTAAGTGCGTGTCCGAAGTACGCGTGTTACAGGCAGGGACTGACACGAAAACCGAATTCTGTTTCTGTTTTGAATTGTTGTGACGAAACAAAAATGTACAATCAATATTGTTTTGTATTGAACCTGAAACGAAAAGGCTGTGAATTTCGTTTTCGTCTCCTGCAAGAAAAGAATTGTGTTTAAAATTGTTTTTGTGAAATTTAGAGCCTTTTTTATGAGAAACGAAAACGGAATTCGGAGTGGATTTTCGTTTCGGGCATGAAACGAAAACAAAATTCGAAGCCTTTTCGTTTCGGGCATGAGACGAAAACGTAATTCAGAGCCTTTTCGTTTCAGGCTCAACACAAAACAAAATTAAATTGATATTTTGTTTCAGTTTTTGAAAACCGAAACGAAACAAAAATAAAATATATTTTGTTTCGGTTTTCGTGTCAGTCCCTGGTTACAGGTATATTGAAAGACACAATACTGCGCTTAAGGTGTTATATTATCACCTTCGACACCATTATGGTATAGATAAAGAACCCATCTTGCCGTATACCCAAGGGGATCAGGAGTCCGTAGTGGAAAATGACCAGTGTAAGATCTACTGGAACTTCTCTTTTTCCACCACTCATCGTATCAGTGCCAATAAGCCTGATATAGTACTCCAGGATCATAAAAGTAAGATCATTTGTGTAATTGATTTCTCGGCCCCAGCTGAGAACAACATTAATCGTAAGGAGGATGAGAAGCGGACCAAGTATCTAGAGCTCATGTTCGAATTGAGTCGAATGCACCCAGGTTATAAAGTCCGATTGAATGTTCTTCTAATCGGTTGTTTGGGAGGGATTAAGGCTTCATTTGTGAGCCAATTAAAAAAGATTCCTGGCTGCGAGCGCCAGGCTGATGCATTGGCGGTTCGCATGCAGAAGGAAGTCCTTCTGAACTCTCCCAATCTGGTTCGGCAGCACTGTTCACTTTAACATCTTATTTGGTAGCTCTAAAAAAGCATCCAACAACGTTCTCGACCACCGCTTAAGAACATCGGCGGCTATGGGCGAGGACAACAGTGCAAGAAACATGAAAAACGTCTCGAGTAAGTGGATCACGCTTTTGCTAACCTTCCAGGATGGAGGGAGCAGGAACGGATGGAGTAAGTAAAGCAAGAATGGGAAAGGTTGTTTTAGTGCGGTATTGCAACAGCACGTGGTTGAGTCCCACACGAACAAGTGCGTAAAAGCATTTTTTCCTCTCCTAAACTTGTTTTGTAAAAAAAAAAAAAAAATATATATTTCAATTGTTCCTAGATTTTTTTGCTACAAACTTATCCGCCATTACAAAAAAAACCTTCCACATTTGTAACCAAGGAAACAATCTGATCGATAAGTATAAAAACTATAAAATAAAGAAATTTCAACACAGATGACAATATTAAATATAAAATTGAAAAAGTCTGAAAAAATATGGTCCTCAACTACCCTGGGGATAATTTTTCAAAGTAAATATATAAAATAAGCTTAAAGCTAATATGTAACACAACGGTAAATAAATTAATAATAGACAGTAAGAAAATATGAACAATGACCATGCGCGGCTCAACATTAAAGGATTCATATGGCATAAAAAAAATCTACAAAATAAATTTTTTCTATTTCTAAAAATAAGCGTAAATATCCTAAAAACACCTATACTAAACAGTTTTCTTATAAAAGGACAGAACTAAAATGTCTAAGACGCATGTGGGACTTAAAAAAAAAAAAAATTGGACTATAAGGTTCGTAAATAGCTCAATCGATGCGTTTTTAAAAAAAAAGGATAAAAAGCTTACATTTTAACTTTCTTAACTTTTTTTTTATAATTTTGCCAAAAAACGATTTTTTGAAAATTTTAAAATCTAAAAAAAATATATCTGGAACTGATCGATCGGATTCAAACATATGGCAGAATTTGTCCCCCTGAGAGAGCTATTATCTGGTAAAAAAAGATGCTTCTAACTATAACGGTTCTCGAGATATTGGGCTAAACGTAATGTTAACACACACACACACACCCGGACATTTTTTCTAAACATCAATTTTTAACATCTTGGGGTCGAATTATGTCGAGAAATGTCAAAAAATTGCAATTGAGGATTTGAGGGTAAAACAATACTTCCTCTATGAGGAAGCAAAATAAAAAAAAAATAGCTGAGATAAAATGTAGATGAGCTAAGAACGGAGGGAGTAAGCAATGTTTAAATCAAACTAAAAGATGAGAGAATGTTTCAATTTGTCGAATGATCTTTACAGAGACTGTAAAGGAAAATCACTTAACCCTGCGTCTTGTAAAATCGGGTGTAAGTAATTAAGCAGATAATATTTAAACAAAAAGAAAAAAAAATTATTATGTTTTTGATCCTTATCCGATGCTACAATTTTAATTGACGTGTATAAGTAACAGTACTGGATTACAAAATTAATGATAAACAAAAAAAAAAATGTAAGTATGAACAACGACAAAGAAATTATATGTTCCAATAAATATATATTACCTAAGTAGTATACAAAGATCTTAATATATTATAAAAGATTATAATAGATAAGGTAGATGAGATAGAAAAAGAAAACCTAAACAGTAAATGAGGATCTAGTAAATTTGATGAGAAATTAAAAATTAAAAAGAAAACTTAATATGAACCAATAATGCAGTCGATCGAGATTTTTCATGACTAATACAATACCGAGTAATAAATTCTACTTTTGCTTGATTTTGTCTCAATCGATTTTTGCTTGGTTTGACTGAAATCTTAATGAAGAGATTCTTGATTTTTAATTTCAATATTTTGATGAAAAGTGCTTTTCGTACGAAAATAACAGCAGAATTTAGAAATGAGTTTAGATGTGAATAAAAGAGTAAATTCTGGATAGATAAGCTATTCGCTTTTATTAGCACTTGAGCTATCATGGAAGATTTCTTGCTTCTATTGTAGTGTAGGAATCTTGAAATCTTAAGCCAAGATCAAGAAATTCTTGATTTGATCAGCATTACGAAAATGAACAATTAGAATTAGATGTGAATATTCGTGATTGCAAATATGATGTGGATGAACTGGAAAATTTAGAGGTGAGTGAAGGGAAGTATTTTAGTTTGCTTAATAGTCTGAGGTTCCATAAAGTTGCAAGGTCTGTACTGTGACGTATCAGACGTGGTTATGCTTTAGTTGAGTGTTTAAGAGCCTGACATTGAGATGAGACAATTACATTGAGAAAATAGACATTAAAAATTGATGAGATAAAGTTGATGAGATGATTGACAGTTGGTGAATTGAAATTAGCTGGAATTTTAGATTTGGTAAATTTCCTTTTTCTGGTGTTCATAGATGTGTAGCTGCTCTTGTGCAGGTCAACTATAGTAGTGTCACGTGTCTAATTTTCACTAATGTTTTATTTAAACTCAAAGGATGCGAGTTTATATCTATTTTTAATAATAATGTATTCAGGTTAGGAATGATCTACCTAATAAAAATAAAGAGTGAAACAGATCATTATTTACTAATGTTTATAAGAATCATACGAAATTTGTAGAGATATATGATGCGAAAATATAATATTTGTTCAAAGACGATAGCACAAAATACATAGGCGCTTAGTTCTCAATTGAATTGGTACATTTACTAGACGCGAAGCTGCAATTAACTTAAGATGAGTTCACAATTGAATTGATATACACATGAGATGTGAAGTTGTAATTAACTCAAGACAAAAATAAATTGAACAGTTTCAATGGAACTATGTTGAAGAAAATCACATATTACATGTATGATGAGAAGTTGCTAGAGTATCTATGGGATCTGGCTGTGACAGTTACTATTGATTTATTTAATCGAACTTCTTGCAATCCTAATGACGTGAACCTAAGTCGACTGATAAAATTTGGTCTTAATTATTGCTTTGATATACGTCAACTTAAAGATGTGGCTCTACAGCATGTATTAAAATACACAAAATTACTGATACTGAATTTAGAGCTAAAGGAAGAAGAGTTATGTTGTGATGTGTCACAGTCTCATATGTTACGAAGTTTAAGACGAGTAGAACGACAGTTCTGTGAATGCAAAGAGGTGAGGTTCAAAGAGAAAATTGTTTATAGTGACGAAATCTCAAGTCAAATCCTGTTAAATATTTTGCCTATTTAATGATGAGATTAATAAAGAAAAATTCCTTTAGGATTTAAAATCTGATGAGGATGAATAGAATGTATCTTTAAAACCGGAGGGAGAATCTAACAAGAAATGATAAAGATTAAGAAAAAATGAGAAAAAAGTATAAGAGTTAAGTGGACAACAAAAGGAGTGCTGAAATCAAATTATTATAAATAAATGCGATCTTAAAATTTATCAATTAAATATAAAAACTACGTTTTTTTAATTGTGTGTTTGGTAAAGAAATCTGTATAGAAATTCTCAAAAGTATATATCACTCTAATAGTTAGAAAAATGAGATGTGTAAATTAAGACAAACTTTCTTTGGTGCGAATGTAAGTCCATAAAAGATGAATAAAAAATTTACAGAAATGCCTATAAGTATGTTTAAGTACTTATTTATAACTATATTTATTTATTTGGTGAGAATGAAATGAATAATAAAATTAAATAGTGATAATGGTAATAATAATAATGATGTGATTAAACTAAATAAAGTTAAAGAAAATGTAAGTAAAACATTAGAATTTGTTTAAGTGACGATCTTAAAGAGTTCTTAAAAATACTATTAAACAAGACGAGGAAAAGAGAAAAGTAGTATTACATCAGAACATTTATAGAGAAAATTTAAACAAAATTCAGTTTTGAAAAATATTCTAACGAATATTAATCAAGTAACTAATAATAATAAAATAAAACAAAAATATGAAATTTAAGGTCAAGAGAGCTTAATAATGAGATCTTGGATGCGATTAAGCTAAAAGTAAATATTTTTAACTGAAAGTCTGTAGCAAGTTTATGCTTTGTTTGGCTGGTACAATCAGATCGAACATTTTAATGTAGTAAATATACTAACAATAATCATACATCAAGTTAATCCGCTAGATGAAAACTGAAATATGATGAGGCGAGTATATAGAGATTTAAAAGGTACAATATCATTAAATTTGAAATACATAGGTGAGATTCATGGTATTCAAAATTTTTATGATACAAGTTTTGAAGATTATAAAAACTAGTTAATTGTGGATTCTTAATTAAGTGATGAGAGTTTTTAATTAGAGATATGAAGAGATAATTTAATTTAGAAAATTATGTTTACAATCAGTTGACTTGTTGATGTGCCATTCAAAATATGTATAGTGATGAGTAAATTAAGCCAAGATGTGTTCTCGATGTACAATTCACTAAAACTTATTTTCAAAAGGAAAAAGAACCTCTAACCCCCGTTGATATGATGATGTGGTGATAAAATTTTAGGTGTGATTGCAAAAACTAATGGAGGCAATAAATTAAAATAAAATAGTAGTTCATCACTTCAAGGATGGTGTGAAAAGAAAAGCAATTGTGTTAAAATGAGCAAATGCCAAATGCTTTGCCTAATAAGCCCCTGTCCTTTTAATTATATAATTATTTGTTCGATGAGCTTATGCATTAATGATTAATTAAGTTCTTTATCTGTTCGCAGGCTAGATTCTCGTGGTTCTCAATAAGGTTTAAAATGTAACAGAATAGTAAATTTAAGATTTACAGATTGCATAAGTTAATACATTTCAAGATGCGTTAAATTAATAAAAATTAAAGTATTTTCTACGAATACAGTATTTGAGATTTCGTATGTATTAGTTGTTAATTGGAAAAAGTTATTTGTATTGTATGGGAGGGAGTGTTGGAAATTTAGCGTACACTCCAATCCCTTTTTCTTATACCGCTTGATACGGTCCTGTCATGCATATGTATGAGTGTGTGGCGTTGTCGACGTGCGCGACTAAGCGACGCGTCGAGTCAGTCTTGTGTAGTCTCTAGAAGAGTCAAAATATCCCTTTTACTGAATATAGATGTGTTTTACCCGAATCTGTGTTCTATATTTATTTCACCCTATCCAATAAAAACATTTGTGAATAAATATTATTATGTCGTTATTAGTAATATAATAAGAAGAAATTTTATATAATGAATATGTGATATTAACAATTTTGGCATAAAAGGAACAATGACACAGGCACACAATTGAAATACACATTAGTGTATTTCTATGTGATTTTTTGTACTGAATCCGAATCTGAAGTCAGAAGTTTTAGATTGGCTAAAGTTTTCGAGTTAAACTTAAAAACTGTTGAAAAACACGAATTAGAGGCAAATTTCAAAAAAAAAATTGCCTAGACACTACAATAGTGTATGTCTTTTTGATTTTGGGTACTGAATTCGAATTTAAAGTCAGAAGTTTCAGATTGGGTAAAATTTTTGAAAATACCTCAAAAATCTGCTCCAAAACACGAATTGGATTAAATTAAATGGATATAAAAAAATTGAATTATTCCAATGTATTTTTTCCTTCTGCATCTTAATCTAAAGTGAGAATTGTCAGATTGTCTCCATTTTGGTATCAATAGATTCGTTGAATCTTATCAGAATTTTTTATTATTTTCCAATTCTTTATATTATTAAATTAGGTTAAATTTAAACAAAAGAGTGGCTATGTGTCGAAAATTCTTTTCCTCTTGCAAAATCTTCTTACAAATAGAGTAATAATAGAAGAGGAATATTCCTCTACTTACGAGATAATTTTTTTTCGGTGTTTGTTGTAAAAAAGTATTATTAAAAATCTTAGAAACTCCAGAAAATGAAAGAATACTTGATAGAAACTTAAGTAAAGGTCTTTGCGTAGTCCAAAAATCGTAGCTGTGTACGAAATAAAAACCACGCAAATGCCATGCTTGTAAACCCATGACGTTTGCCCAAATGTCTTCCATCAAAAAGTGAGTCGAGCGGACTGAGCAATTGCAATTTGGCAATTCACAGAATGTGACGTCGCTCACGACATTGTCGTTTGCCTAAGTTCTTCCATCTGATCAAGGGTCCGCGCTCGCCTACCTGTTTGGCAAAAACTACGCAAACGACTTTGCCTAACTTATTCCTTCGTGTTTGCATTTAGAAAAACTCGCATTTCCAGTTTTTTCATATAATTTGTTTAAACAATGAACTTTTGATTTTATAATTAAATAGATCATTATCATTTTATACAGTATGTGAAGTTAAATTTAAGAATTTGTTAGTTTTTATCGGGGTTCCTAATGCTAACAGTTTTTCTTGATTTTCTCAGTTAGACCAAAATGTCGTTTGCCTAAGTTTTTCCTTAGTACGGCAGTGCAGTATCTCGGCGATTACATTTTCCTATTTTTGCTGATATTCGTGTTCTTGAGCACTTGTTGGATCTAAACTCAACAAATCAAGCCAATCTGACAATTCTAACTCCAGATTCGGTATGATGAGAATGTATTCCTTAAAGGCGTAGAACTTTAAGACAAAAAAAGTTTTATATTTTAAGTGAAAACCCAATTAAGAATGGCGCTAAACAGTGCCAAAGATTAAACTGGCTCATGTCGTAGGGAAAGTATACAATTTCGATAACGAAGAGCATGTATAACATTGTCGAAGCGTGCAGCCTGACGGGAAGATTGATAATGATCGGAGTGCGAAGCACGACAATCATTTCAAATACGGAGCGCGTAGCGCGACGATTATTAATAATTCGGAGCGCGAAGCGCGACGACGACCCTCGCGCGCCCCGAGGCGCGCTGAAACTAGCGAGCGAAGCGCGCGATGTCAGATTTTTTTATTGTCAGTTTGTATAAAATATCCGGTTTGATTTAATATTGCATTCTTCTGCAGCTACATTCTGAATCCTTCTTTTAATCACGACGCGTTATCATTGATGTCTGGACAGTAGTGATTACTGTCTAGACAGGGTTCACTATTGTTCATTTTATTAATGGCTTAGGACCGGCCAGGCGCTTGTCCTTCGGTCGCCACCATTGGACGAGCTGTTCGGCTCTTTCCAGAACTCATCGAGCCCCGATGTCTGGCGAGTTTGGAGCGCATCCAGGCCAAGACAATGAGAAGTCTGGTCCTGGAGTGCAAGAGGAAGAGAGAGATGGAGGATCGCTCACCTCCAAAAAGTGAGCCTAAGAAAAAGAAAGCTCAGCTTTTTGACGATAAGGCAAAGGCAAAAGGAAGCAAAGAAAGAACTGTGGCGAATCAACAGCTGCCCAGGATCGTTGTGGTAACGAACAGCCCCAAACAAAAGACCGTATTAGTGCGAGTTTGTCAAGGACAGACTTTTGCCTCTGTTTTTGGCAAGCTCAAGAAAGAGGTAGATCCTGGCTCCTGCCAGGCGACTGTTGTGAGCGCAACGCCCACAAAGGAAGGAAACCTCCTCTTAAGACTAGGAGGACGTTCGGACGAAAATAAGTTCACTGCCCAGGTCTCCGAGGCAGTGAGCGGAATCGGTACCGTCAGTCGAACGGAGGACCAGAGGGTGACCCTGGAAATCCGCGACCTTGACGGCCTTACTGAAAAGGACGATGTGGTCTCTGCACTCGAGGGAGTTCTTAACACTCCTCGAGAGAGGAGGCAAGTCACGGACTTCGGACCGAACAGGAGAGGTGACAAAATCGCCATTTTGGTCACAGACAGAGAGGAAGCAGAACGCTTAGAAAAGATAGGAAGATTAAAATTAGGTTTTTTAAGCTGCTCAATTAGAAGGAGGCCAATGGTCACAAGGTGCCATCGGTGCCTTGGTTTTGGCCATAAGAAAACTAACTGCAAGGAGGTTGATCGATTCTCCGCTTGCTTCAAGTGCGGGGATGCGGGACACTCTCTTGAAGAATGTGGAAAGGAAGCGTTCTGCTTCCTCTGCGCGGCCGAGCCAGATAATGTGGCGGAAACGTCTCATTTTGCAGGCTCTGGAAAGTATGCCTGTTTCAGGAAGGTCATGGAGCAGGCAAAACGAGAAGAGGCTCTAAAGCGTAGCCGCTTAAGGGCCACTTAAGGTGCAGAAAAACGCAGATAGAGAAAGTTTTCTTCCTCTTGAAGCGTTTTTCGAGCAGATTGACGGTTCATCGAGTCCCTGGACCCAACTTCTGTGTGTTAAGGGCCTCCATGACCGTCAATAAGAGTAGGTCCCGCGAACCGGAGAAAGTCGCTTCGGCGACAGAGTAGGGGATATAAGACCACTCCTGATGACGATACGCGCGGAAAGTGCTAGCCGGGAGTAGTCTGAAGGTCCCTAAGGGTGTGTTTTTAGCGGGTCGGCAGAACATCGCCACCCCCGCATAACCCTGTAGTACGGGCTACAGGATACCTGGCAGCAGGTTTTCACATCGTACGCAAAAAAAAAAAAAAAAAAAAAAAAGAGATCACTGAGTCCTTTTCAGACAGGAACGGTTAATGTCTAGAGAGCAAAGAGTGTTGTCTAATTCAATTTTTTTTTTTTTTTTTTTTTTTGACAGGAACCATTCCTGCCTAGACCGAACTCAGCCATGTTTTATTTTCTCAGTGTACGAAGATGACACAATCGGGTAACTGCTCGTTTGACAACTCCTTTATGAGTTCGCAAGGAAACAGTGCGAACTATTTTATCAGTACCAGGATGAAGCTTCACTACACGTCCCAGGGTCCACTTCAATAAAGACGCGTTGTCATCCTTGATCAAAACAAGCATATTGTTCACCTTAAGTGGAATGTACGCAAATGTTTGTCACAATTTGGAAAACGCGTAACTTTTAAGAACAAAGCAGAAAGTACGTATCTTTGTGGAAAGACTTGGAAGCAGCTCATCTATGTACACTGAAAAAAATGGATATATTCAAACTTAATATTTTTAATATCTAAGTTATTAAATTTGAATATCAAGATATTAATATCTTGATACTAATTTTAAGAAGACTATATACCGGTCAGTGTGGGTCGCCCACATTTTCTCCAAAACTCAAGTGTCAGAATATCCATTTGACCGAATTTTATTTATCCAAAATTGCATTTATCAGAAATCTCTTTTTTCTGAAATTTAAATGAACAGAAATCTAATTTTGATGAAAATGCATTTACCAGAAATCTCGTTTGTCCGAAAGGTAAATTGTCAGAAATCTAATTTATCCAAAATTATATTTATCAAAAACTTAATTTATCCTAAAAAGCATTAATCTAAAATCTCGTTTGTCTAAAAATTGAATTATCAAGAATTTTATTTATTAAAAATTACATTTATCAGTAATCTCAATTGTAAGGATTTTCAATTATCAAAAATCTAATTTGTTCGAAATTGAATTTATCAAAAATCTCCTATGCCCGAAATTTCATTTATCAGAAATCTTATTTGTCCGAAATAGCATTTAATAGAAATCTCGTTCTTCAAAAAATTAAATTATTACGAATTTCATTTATTAAAAATTGTATTTATCAGAAATCTCATTAGTCCGAAACTGCATTTGTCAGAAACCTAATTTATTAAACAAAGCATTTAACAGAAATTTCATCTGTCCGAAATAGCATTTATAAGAAATCTAGTTTTCCCAACATTGTAATTATCAAAAAACCCATTTATCCAAAAGTGCATTTTACAGAAATCTCATTTGCCCGGAATATTATATATCAGAACTTTCATTTGTCAAAAATGTCAATTATCAGTCATTTTATTGATCAAAAATTGCATTTATCAGATATCCCATTTCTCAGGAATTGCAATTATTAGAAATCTTATTTGTCAGGAATGTCAATTATCAGTAATCTTATTTATCAAAAATTGCATTTATCAGAAATCTCATTTCTCAGAAATTGCAATTATTAGAAATCTCATTTGTCCGATATAGCATTTATCAGAAATCTTATTTATCCGAAATATTATTTTTCAGAAGTCTCTTTTATCAAAAATGTTAATTATCAGTAATCTTATTTGTCAAAAATTGCATTTATCAGAAATTGCATTTATCAGAAATCGCATTTCTCAGAAATTGCAGTTATTAGAAATCTCATTTGTCTGATAGTGCATTTATCAGAAATCTCATTTATCCAAATTTTAATTTGTCAAAAATCTAATTGATCAAAAATTGAATTTGTCAGACTTCTTAGTTGTCCGAAATTGCATTTAACAGAAATCTAATTTGTCAATATTTCCAATTATCAAAAATCTAATTTGTGAAAAATTGCATTTATCAGAAATCTTATTTGTCAAAACTTGCATTTATCAGAAATCGCATTTGTCCGAAATCGCACTTATCGGAAGTCTCATTTATCCAAAAGATTATTCTTCATAACCTTCAATTGTGCGAAAGTCCATGTTCAAGAAATCTCATTTTACCCAAACTTCCATTATCGCAACATTTCTTTTTCGAAGCGAGTTGCCCGTCCCTGGTCTAATCGGTAAAACAGAGTGCAGTTCAGTAGGAATTCGGAGCGACATCTATTCTGTTTCATCGAAACCATCGAATAGACCAGGGACGGGCAACTCGCTTCGAAAGAGAAATGTTGGGATAATGGAAGTTTGGGAAAATGAGATTTCTTGTACATGGACTTTCGCACAATTGAAAGTTATGAAGAATAATCTTTTGGATAAATGAGACTTCCGATAAGTGCGAATTCGGACAAATGCGATTTCTGATGAATGCAAGTTTTGACAAATAAGATTTCTGATAAATGCAATTTTTGACAAATTAGATTTTTGATAATTGAAAATATTGACAAATTAGATTTCTGTTAAATGCAATTTTGGACAACTAAGAAGTTTGATAAATTCAATTTTTGATCAATTAGATTTTTGACAAATTAAAATTTGGATAAATGAGGTTTTTGATAATTGATTTTTTTGACAAATGAGATTTCTGATAAATACATTATCAGACAAATGAGACTTCTTATAATAACAATTTTTGAGAAATGCGGTTTCTGATAAATGCTATATCGGACAAATGAGATTTCTAATAATTGCAATTTCTGAGAAATGAGATTTATGATAAATGCAATTTTTGATAAATAAGATTACTGATAATTGACATTCCTGACAAATGAGATTTCTAATAATTGCAATTCCTGAGAAATGAGATTTCTGATAAATGCAATTTTTGATCAATAAAATGACTGATAATTGACATTTTTGACAAATGAAAGTTCTGATATATAATATTCCGGGCAAATGAGATTTCTGTAAAATGCACTTTTGGATAAATGGGTTTTTTGATAATTACAATGTTGGAAAAACTAGATTTCTTATAAATGCTTTTTCGGACAGATGAGATTTCTGTTAAATGCTTTGTCTAATAAATTAGGTTTCTGACAAATGCAGTTTCGGACTAATGAGATTTCTGATAAATACAATTTTTGATAAATGAAATTCGTAATAATTTACTTTTTTGAAGAACGAGATTTCTATTAAATGCTATTTCGGACAAATAAGATTTCTGATAAATGAAATTTCGGATATAGGAGATTTTTGATAAATTCAATTTCGAACAAATTAGATTTTTGATAATTGAAAATCCTTACAATTGAGATTACTTATAAATGTAATTTTTAATAAATAAAATTCTTGATAATTCAATTTTTGGACAAACGAGATTTCAGATAAATGCTGTTTCGGATAAATTAAATTTTTGATAAATACAATTTTGGATAAATTAGATTTCTGACAATTTACCTTTCGGACAAACGAGATTTCTGGTAAATGCATTTTCATCAAAATTAGATTTCTGATCATTTAAATTTCAGAAAAAAGAGATTTCTGATAAATGCTTTTTTGGATAAATAATATATCTGATAAATGCAATTTTGGATATATAAAATTCGGTCAAATGGATATTCTGACAATTGAGTTTTGGAGAAAATGTGGGCGACCCGTCAGTGTTAACTATGAAACGAAGAATTCGATTTAAAATTAGAGATTGCCTTCGACTAGAATGGGCTTGTTCTGAGAGAATGAGAAAGTCGAGAGTCATGTTGTGTTGGCATGGTGCACTAATAGGGTGTAAGTCCCTGGAAAGGCGGCCATTGGTAGGGGTTCGAGTCCTCTCGGTTGCACGGTGTGCTCTATCACGGCTTATTTTTTCAGAACAAAAATTTTATAAGTAATTTAAATTCGAAAAACCATTCGATTTTAAATTTAAATTTACCATCTATAGCTCAAACCAAGAGCTTATAGGCATCGAACGTATAGATGTCGCTTTGCTGGTAAGGTCGAAATCTTCGTTTCACAATCTTGACACTAAGTTTTAATATCTGAATATTTAATTTTAATATCCATGAACAGCCATTTTTTTCAGTGTAGTTTTTGTACATACAGAACATGAGTGCCTAGTTTTCAGAGTGCCACAATGGTTCTAGAATTTTGGATTTTTTTTGTTGTTTGGCACCATTTGTGGACTCTAACCTCAGAATTTGGGAGAGATGGTTTTTCTTATGAGAATTGGTTGTTTTGAGCATCTTTTCCCAAGTTAAGATGTATTATTCCGGTGCACGGAATGGCAGCTGCCGGGGCTCCTCAACAACTAGTCTCTTCAATGGTTTTTCGACTCGGCTGACGTACGATCACGTGACTGAAGCTGAAATTAGGTGATTGGCTGAAAGAATCGAAGTCAAGAAATACTGGCGGTCCTTCCTCACTCTTGTTCCAAAGTCTTTACCGAACAAACGGAAATTCAATTCTCTTGACATATTATATTGTTTATCGATTAAAATTTATTGCTAAAATGGCAAAAGCACTTTCGGTGATCCCGGAAGAAGAGGTGAGTCCTTTTGGTATCTAATTAGTGACCGTGTAGAGTAAATTTCGTTCGTGTAATTAAATATACATTTTGAGGTTAGGATCCCGGGAATAACTTAAAGTCGAAAATTTAATAGTGCTCTTTCTTGATCGGGATTAAGATTAATGCGTAAAATTCAGTGATTTTTCTCCGATTTTCCCTAGTATAATTGTGTCGGGTTTTAAAGTGTTTAAAAGTGTTAAATTGAAACTAAAGTCGTCCTCTAGAAACATGTGCTCGGGAAATATCGTTGAAGTGTCACTTCCGGAATAGAATCTTATTTTAATACTGAAAGATTCTCGTATAGTTCGGAATACACTTCGAGGGAAATCTCTGTCTTAGTGAAAGATCCTTTATAAAAATTAAATTATTATTTGTTTCTTAAATTTAAATTTTTGAAATATACAAGATCGAAACGTGAAATGTGCTCATAGCGTCCCTTCCGGCCAGCGAGTTTCATACCACCAGATTATTAGAACTTTTAAATGTAGATTCTTCCAAATGTTCAATTTGTTAACTTCATTCTTTTTTTGAATAAATTGTTTGTCTGCCGAACTTGTGGCAATGAATATTAACCAAAATTGATATACGGCTTAAATTTCTTTCCTACCGAATCCACTTCCTTGGTTAAATTTAATTTTCCCGAAAAATTAGTCTCATGCGATGAAAAGCATTTATCTTAAATATTTGTTAAATAAATAATAAACTTTTGGAACCTTATAGATTTGTTTAACTGGCGCCCTCCAAAAATTCAAAGTTGCTATAACGGGACTTAAAGTTATTAATAATAGGTTATTTTTAATTTTTATCAATTTTATAAATAATAATCTTATTACAACTTCTAGGCGAATTTAATGAAAAATTGTTTAGACAAATAAAGAAAATATTTAATGTAAAAATTTTTTGTCAATTGTTAGTAAAAAAATCGACAGATATTAAAAGAATTATTTAAATTCGAAAATATAAGAAAAATAAATTGTTTAAACAGTTAAATGTATATTGAGAATTATGAATAAATAACTTCTTTATGGTTCTTCTATGAACATGGCAAAAAACCACATGATTCTAGCTGGATTTAATGAAAACTTGATACCTTATGTGGCTTGCACGTTAGCAATTTTTAGGTTCAAATGAGGATTTCAAAACTTGCTGTCAGTGCGACTTCGATTCGACTTGGCTCACCTTCGGTTCGACTTGACTCGCCTTCGGCTCGCTATCGTCACCTTCGTCTCGTCTTTGTCTCACCTACGTCTTGCCTGTGAAAAATTAACATTCTCGTTGCACAGACGTCTCGTCCTGAAAGCCTCATTCTTACCTAAAAACTCATGCTTTACGTGCTTGCCGCATAATATACTATTTAAATTGCTCTTTTCAATCTATTTCACATTGACAACTGTATAAAAAATACAATCACAACTTATCCTGAGACATGTTTTTCCTAAAATAAAAAAAAAACTGCCATAAAACAACGATGTAAACAAAACCACAAGAAAACGCGCGTTTTGAACTTATGCACATACACATATAAACGTTTTACACAAACAGTGGAAAATGCGCAGTTTCTAGTTTTTCCCGCTAGAACCGCCAGCCACTTCTGCGAGATTCTAATTTCTCAGTCGTTTGTTCCCTAAAGTGGGGATACATTTTCAAAAGAATCCCTATAGAGTGAAGTCTCATTATTTCTTCGTAATAAAGTTTTTAAGAACCACTTTAGAACCCTCCCCCCCCCCGCCCTATATAACAAACCGTAACAAAACATTAAAACCCCACCCCCGTCATTGTACGTAATTATTGTCGTATAATGTATTTTATTATAAAATAAATAAAAGATTCCTTATTATGTACACGCGCAATATTTATTGTTTGTTATTTGTATTCTTTATTTTATTAATTTAATTTTAAATTTAATTTGTATTACTTGGCGTATATAATTTTAAAAACTTATATCAATAAATGTGTATTTTATGTTTTGTTTTTCAAAATTAAAAAAATTACGTACAACCATTAAGCACCCCTCCCCCTTACCCCTGAAACAAAATATAATAAACATTTGAAACCCCCCCCCCCTCCCTATAAGCTGTTACGTAATTTAAGTATGGCCCTTTATAACAAAAATAAGACTAAAATGTTTCAAAACGAAATACTAGAGTCTTTTTTACAAACTACGAAACAAATTTTTAGAAAATAAGTAATTTTAAAGAATGCACAAAATAACCTACCCCTCATGAGAAACTTGACGTCGAAAAAGACTTCTCTTTTTGGGAACGTTGTTGTTGACACTTCATGTTTTAGATCATATTGACAAATAAAAGAAAAAAATTCTACTTACTAAAAAAAAAATACACGTTATATTTGTAAAAGAATTTAATTTAATTTTTAAAAAAATGTATCTAATATAAATAAGATCTCTATTCAAATTTTCCAAAAATAAAAAAGAATAAATATATGACGTAGAAAACGACGTCGAAAAGGACGTCATTTTCAATCCCAAAAAGGGAAGTCTTTTTCGACTTTTTTTTAATTATTTCTCAATAGAATAGGGACGAAATCCTGGTTTTCCAGTTTTTTACACTTCTTTCGTAAAGTATGTAATAAAAAGTTAACGCATCACGTACACTAGGGTGCCCAAAAAAAACACGACTTTTAATTTTCTATAATGCTACTTCAAAATATTGTTCCTAAGGGAAAAAAATGAGACACGTATTTTTTTTATTTAAAAAAAATCATTTTTAGGGGTCGCGCTGGTCCATTTTTCATGAAAACATAGATTTTTCCAGTTTTACGACTCTAGCTTAATTAAAACTAATGTAAATAAAAATGTCTCTTCTTGTAAAATTATCTTTCTGTTACTGGAGAAAGTTTACTGTGTTAAGGCAAAGAAAAAAATTTTTTTCTGATCATATTTGACCTTAGAAATGAGGAGTTTCGATTTTTGTCGTAAATTTGACCCGAAAATGTAAACTAAAAATTTTTTTGAACGACAAAAATTGATGGAATTTTGTTGTGCGATAAGAAATGTGTTAGAAAAAGTAGTTGAGAATTAATTTATAAACTTTTAACAGTTGTTACTCCACCAAAAGTGTTAAAATTGTAAATAAAACCAATCTAGTAGCTATGGAACATAGTCAATAATTTTTTTAATTGCAATAATGAAAGTAGAACTTAAAATATACTATAAAAATACATATATAAGACATGTACAACTTACCGTACAATTTTTTTTAGATCTTTTGGGGAGGTGGGGTTAAGATGGGGTACCTGCCTTAGGTAAGACACTAATTAACCAATCATGATCATTTTTTTCACAACATAGCACTTTCACAATCGTTTTTGATTGACCAAGTGACTGCTATGTGTGTCCGTTTTCGCAACCCCTCTAACTTTTAAACTATAAGAACTAGATACTTCCAATTTCGTACACATATGTGACTGTACATGAGAAAACGTGCCTTAGCTCCAAAAAATATATTTTGATTTTTTAATGCCAACCAACAGATGATTAAAAAAAATTTTCTTCGCCTTAAACACAGTAAACTTTCTCCAGTAACAGAAAGATAATTTTACAAGAAGAGACATTTTTATTTACATTAGTTTTAAGTAAGCTAGAGTCGTAAAATTGAAAAAATCCGTGTTTTCATGAAAAATGGACCAGCGCGACCCCTAAAAATGATTTTTTTTAAATAAAAAAAAAATACGTTTCTCATTTTTTTCCCTTAGGAACAATATTTTGAAGTAGCATTATAGAAAATTAAAAGTCGTGATTTTTTTTGGGCACCCTAACAAACACATCATTACAACTAAATTGTCAACAATTATCAATAATACTTTTAAAAAAACTTTTAAACTTCCGAAGATCTGAGCAGAAGTTGGAGAACTTTAAAAAATTTCAGCTTGATTTTCATGATACTCTCTGTAGTCTAGATATTAGAAAATATTTATACCAAAAGCAAACTTACACAACTCAATATAAAGATTTTATACATTAAAAACCTCGCATGCACTAAATACCCCGCTTGACAGTATTGTAGAATATGTAATGCAAAATTCATCTGTATACAGTTAAAATGTGTAGCATTAAAATCACGTCCGCTTGCATTGTGATAAATGCATGAAACAATGCAATTGGGATCTGACATGGGGGCGTGGCCTAAACAAATATGACGCACTTTGGATAACATTTTCAATGAATTTACATAGGATACAAAACAAAGTGTAAAAAAAAGTTAATTTCTATAGATAGTATTTGCAAATAAATAGTTACAAATTTTGACCAACGAAAATTCATGGAAAGTGTGCGTGTTCTTTGTCAGACAAGTGATAAAATGTGATGAAAATTAATAAAATAAGGAGATGTCATAGCCTCTGTGCTTCTAAATTTAAAAAAAAAACCGTGAATTGGGTAAATAAATCTTGAATAAAAGTCAGGGCCTTTAATTTCCAGGCCTTTAATTTATCAATTTTCTGAAAATCAAGTATTTTTCGTATCAACAACATGCTGTTTCGGATTCAGAAATTTATGAAAAGTCGCATCTAAAATTTTTGCAACAATATAGTAACAGTAGCAACCGATAAAATAGTTAAATAGGACAATTTTAACTTAGCGAAAATGTGTCCTTATCCATTGTAAAATAAATAACGATAAAATATTACAGAGATGTAATAGAAAATTGCACAACATGATATCCAAAACTAATTTAATTTCTTAACACCAGATGGCGTATCTGAGAATGTCAGATCCCAATAGTTCAGATTGGAAAACAATTTTAATATGCGGATAAAAGTTTTAAATCAAACTAGTCTAAAGCAGCCTGACCCTAAAGACAGAATATAGAAAAGTTATACATGTAATACAGATATATATCATGCATGCACCTGGTACTTGGTCATGCATGGCTGATGTCACAATACCCACCTACCCTTTTTCTATTAGCTCGTGTAGCCAGAATCACCCTTCCACTTTTATGACCTTCCTACCGGGTACTATTATGTTATGGGTGTTATTACATTCACCCTCAGTGGCAAAAATTTTCTTTCTCTTTCAGTATACAGATAATCGTCATAATTAATTTTTATTTTTATACACAAATTTTTAAAAAAAATTATTTACAAAAGTTGTCGATCAGTAAATAAACTTTATTTCAGACGTTTTAAAGCAAACAAGAAAAGGGCATGTGATACAGAAAATGATAAATAAAATAAAACAGGAACTTTTTAAACCCTTACATTTTACAATTTTGATTATAACCTTCTTGGGGTTCCGGACGCGAACTATTAAGCCGAAAACCTTATGATTTCACTCGGTTGTCCGTCCTCCAAAACCATTACCTCTCCCCACCCCCTAGCAACCAAACTATGTGACATTGAGAGCTGAAATTTGGTACTCATAAGTTTTTTTGCGTTTAGATTACAGGAAAAATATAACGAACATGATTGAAGGTGATGTTTATAGCAATGTAAAGGAAATAACAAAACTCTTTTAAAAAAATACATTAAAATGACTATGTCTCCCGTCTCCCTTTTTCAAAACTATTTAATCTAGAGTATTCAAATTTGGTATACTCATTTACTTTTACGTAAAAATACGGGAAAATTGTAGCAAACATGATTGGAGATAATGGTCATAGCATCGTTAAGGAAACATTAAAAAAAAACGTGTTCCACCTTAGGGAACGTTTACAAATGACGTCACGCTATAGAGGGGAGGGGGGTCGTCCTAAACGTGACGTCACGGTTTTTTGTTTGTATTTTCGAAAATTAATTCAAACTATCTTTCAAATTTTGTACGCATCAAATAACTCAGACACACAAAAAAGGTTTCATGGACGAGACACTAAACTAGTGTACTCCTACGTATTTTTTTCAGCTGAAACTGAATCCGGAGTCAGAATTGCTAGAATGGCTAAATTTTTTGAGATAATTTTAAAAAAAACTCGATTTTTTTCGCATTTTTGAGCAGTTTTTTGAAATTATTTTGAAAATTTTAGCCAATTTAGTTATTGGACAGTTCCATAGGAAAGGGAACTCGTGGATCACCGATTTTGTTTATACTTCGTAAAATTATAGTACGTGGGGTGCCTAATAAATACCTTAAAAGGTTTTGCAAAAAATAAAAATTTTTACAAGATATTTGCATGAATTTTTATCTCGGAAATAATTGATCCTACAGAAAAAAAGTTAATTATATAAAGCTATAGAAAAAAGTTCAAATTTTGATAATGTAAGGAAAAAAGTGCGAAAAAATTTATTTTTTCACAATTTGTTTAAAGAATAATTTTTCATTGTTAAATAAAAAAGGGAAGGACACCATGCATTTAAAAAAAAATTGTTTTATAAAATTCAAACCTTTTTTTAAAAATCCTGAAATTTTTAAAGTGGTGAAAAATTTTGTTTTCGAGAAAAATAATTTTGAATTTTACGCTTCGAGTCGTCGCGTGTTACGCTCTTGCAACACTACTCGTAACCATGCATATTTAGAGACCAGAAGAGTATTATTCCTCATGGTTAACAAAGTTCTCTGCTATGTATGTATTTATGTTCATTATTATAAACAATTTAACCATTTTTAAAAGTGTTTTAAATAATACTTTTTTTTTTGCTTCACCGAAAAAAAAGGTATACTTGGATTGAGAGGAATCTTCTCATTTTGATGCGAATTTTCCTCTACAATATGGCCTCTAGAGGATCCTCTCATTTTGAGAGGATACTCTCATTTTAATGCGAATTTTTCTCTCAAAAGTAGAGGACACTCTCAAAACAATGTAAAAACGTGAGAGGATTTCACGAAAGGAATGTTACTCTCTTTAGAAGAATTTTTTTTTCGGTGTTGAAATTTATAAAACTATGTAGTTGCTATTGTTTACTTATATCACAATTATTTTCACAAATGCACCAGTAATTTAATACAAGTTTTAGAAAATTAAAAAGTAATTTTGTTATATAACAGAAGATTTGACTTAAGGTATTAGTCGCGTAATTGCTCCAGCAAAACTCCGACAAAATAAAAAGAACAATAAATAAACTTTTATATCAACTCACTTGCTTCCTTGTGACCTCTTCTAATGTATTATATGTAATTTTCATGATTTTGAGTCATGTGCTTTAAGTTATCGTGATGTATTGCTGACACCATTACGACATTTTTCAATAAAACCACGTGAAAATTAAAAATTGTGAATTTTTAAATTATTGTATTTTTTATTCTGCGTTGTCAATAACGTTACTTTTTTTTAAATGCTTTATTTTATCTGAATGTGTAACTTAGTAGTTTTATTTGAAAATCTGACGACTTGTTTTTATATAAATGAATATAAGAGAAATTTTTTACATGCATTTAGTGCTATTGCATGTAAAAGGTATGAACTTTGAATTTATATTTTGAAGTTCAGAAGTGGTCAAAATTGATAGATTAGATCTCATTTCACAGATAAATACCTTATGAATACAGATACAAAGTTTTAAAAAAATCTGACGAAAATCATTTTACGCGACTAATACCTTAAAAATATCGTATTATGAAAATCTTTTTGTAAACATGAGAACTGTATACCTCAGATTTCATTTGTAATTTTTCCTTCACACTTTATCCAGGCTTAGGATTGGCAACATATTTTATTTATAATGCTGGCGTGTTTAAAAAAACGTGTGTTTATTAACAGCAAAACACTTTGGCATTACGAACAATATTTACAAATTATAATGTAATCTGAAACTTAATTATTTAAAAATACAAACATATATCAGCTTAAAAAGTGATTGAAATTATTTAATAAGTCATGAGTTATAAACACGCCAGCATTATAAATAAAATTTGTTGCCAGTTTTAAGCCTGAATAAAGTGTACAGGAAAAATTACAAAGAAAACCTTAAGTACACATTTCTCATGTTTACAGAAAGATTTTCATAATACGATATTTTTAAGTCAAATCTTCTGTTATTTAACAAAATTACTTTTTAATTTTCTAAAACTTGTATTAAATTACTGGTGTATTTGTGAAAATAATTGTGATATAAGTAAGCAATAGCTACTACATAGTTTTATAAATTTCAAGAAAAAAAAATATATTATTAAAAACACTTTTAAAAATGGTTAAATTGTTTATAATAATGAACATAAATACATACATAGCAGAGAACTTTGTTAAACATGAGAAATAATAGTCCTCTGGTCTCTAAAAATGCATGGTTACAAGTATTGTTGCAAGCGCATGAAGCGTAAAATTCAAAATTATTTTTCTCGAAAACAAAATTTTTCACTACTTCAAAAATTTCAGGATTTTTAAAGAAAGGTTTGAATTTTATAAAAATACTATAATTCTACGAAATATAAACAAAATCGGTGATCCACGAGTTCCCTTTCATATGGAACTACCCTAATTCTGACTTCAGATTCGGATTCATCGGAGAAAAATACGTATGAGTGCATTAGCGTAATGTCTTAACAACAAGAAAAAATTCTTTGTGTTTTTGAAAATTTTTTAGATTTTTTTTTACATATGTGTACCAAATTGGAAGTCTCTAGCTCATATAGTTTAGAAGTTAGAGGGGGTGTGAAAACGGACACACATAGGTTAATAGGGTTCCGTTTTACGATACGGAACCCTAAAAATGATTTTTATCATGACTGTACATGATCATTTCAGGGCACCGCTCCCAAAGATGTGCAGGGTTGCACCAATCAGAATGCTCGTGACGTCACGCTCGATTTAGTGAAATAGAACCGAACTGTCCACTAAATCGAGTCTCTGGTGTACATTAAAAACGGATTTAACACCTACCTAGCAGGCAAACTATTTAATCTAGAGTATTGAAATTGGGTCTACTGTTGTATTTTTACGTGAAGATTACAGGAATGTTATAGCAAATATGATCTAGATTAAGTCATAACGTAATTAAAGAAAAACTGCAAAGTTTCGAAAAAAAAAAAATTTTTTTTCACATAACTTTGACATTTTTTGAGCTAAAAGTCTAAATTTTGGTACACTAGTGTATTTTTCAGTACAGATTATGAAAATATCATTTTAAGATTTGGAATTATGTATTATTTTAGGGTTTTTTTTGTTACCTCATAATATTCAAATTTAATTCCAAAATATTTTTCATAATCCGTACGTAAAAATTCACAAGTATGCCAAATTTTAACCCTCTAGGTCAAATAATGCTAAAGTTATGGCAAGAAATTTTTTTTTCGAAAATTTGTAGT
This sequence comes from Ganaspis brasiliensis, assembly GCA_037103525.1. NCBI lineage: Eukaryota > Metazoa > Arthropoda > Insecta > Hymenoptera > Figitidae > Ganaspis > Ganaspis brasiliensis. The sequence goes on from JAZKLR010000686.1 coordinate 54,463, forward strand.
TTCTTTTTAACAACGCCATGACCATCAATCTAGATCATGTCCTCTATAATTTTCCTGTAATTTTCACGTGAAATTGCATAAGTACACCAAATTTTAATTCGCTCCGGGCATAGATTTCAAATTATACTGGAAATGACCGTCAGCGCTGGAAGTGGAAAAAATAGGCATTTACTGTTGGATAACCACAATGACAAATCACTATGAATAACGTAATAAAGACGATAAAAAAAGATTTTGCTTAAAAAAAAAATCGTACCGTGATTTTGTGGACATTCTTCTAAAGGTGTCCTATGAGTTAGCCTATGAGAAAAAAAATTTTGTCTGAGTTATAGAAACTCAAAGTTGTGCACAAAATAACCCCACTGATGGGGCTATTTTGTGCATCAACGTTTGTTTATATATAAAGTTGTGTAAAAAAAGTTTTTTTATCGTTTTTTCTGTATGATGTAGGGGAGACCGGGATAAATCCGGTCACTTTTGGTCAGATAGGTAAAAATCTAGAAAATTATTCTCTAAATCCAAGTTAATTTATATCATTCGAAAGCTTATCATTTCTATTTTTAAAATAAAAAAAAATTTTTGGTTTGTCTTTTTTAGTTTTACTTGTAGATTATTTTTAATTCACATATGGTGGATTTCACGTCAACTGTCCAGCCAAAAAAAAAAAAAAAATTTTGTTTAATCCTTTCCCAATTTTTGTTATGAGTTGTCTTATAGGTAAGTAATTTATCAGCCAAATATTTTTGGATTATATAAAAAATTGCCCGAGAGGGAGGGGGTTAAAGTTTTGAACTTTTTGTTAAGACGCTCTCATTTGTTTATTTATTGAGCTTAAAAAAAATGATAAAAACATTTTTTGGTACATGATTTTTCTAGATTTTTTCATCAGCTTTCGATTGGCGTAGTCTATTTTAAATTTTTTTTTTATTTTGACCAAAATTTTTGAAAATTAAAAATAAATTTCACTTTTTTTCGTCTTCGGGCTCAGTTTATTTTTTTTTTATTTTATTTTTAAAAGAAAGCTGAGATTTTTTCCTACAAAATATGTAATTTTCAAAAAACCCTTTTTTTTTGTTTTTGAGAAATTTAATGTTGAACTCAGCGCGCCACGTCAAGGCGAAGTCTCACTCTACCGCCCCGCTTGTTGCTGTGCGCTGTTTGCATCATTACGTGGATATTTAATTATTCTAACTTTTAATTGAACTTTTCTCTGCATTTTACAGTGCTGAGACTGACATGAAAACAATTAAGTGCCTGCACTAGAGTTCTTTTGTTTATTTTTTTATGTTTAAATTTTTTTGGTAATTTTTTGATATTGGTTTCTCATAGAGAAAGTATTGTTTTACCTCCACAGGATCGATTGAGATTTTCTGAAATATCTTGACATATTTTGAACTCAGGATGTCAAAAATGATATTTTTAAAAAATGTCTTGCTTATGTGTGTATATGTAGTTATGTATGTTAAGATTATGTTAGGCTCTATATTTCGAAAACAATAATTTAAAACAATGTTTTTTTGAGAGATTATAGGTCTTTAGGGGGGACAAATTATGCCCTACTTTTGAGTCTGATCTATCACTTCTAACTACATTTTTTTGAAACTTAAAAATTTTGAAAATTTTTTTTTTCAAAAATGTACATATTTTTTGAAAACAGTAAAATCAGATTATTTTATTTTTTTATCTTTTTAAAAATGCATCGATTAAGCTCTTAGAGATCCTTTTAATGCAAATTGATAAAAAGTTATTAATATTCTATAAACAAAAAATATTGAAAATTATGTTCTTTAACAATTTTATTTTTATATTTTGTTGCTTTTTTAATATATTTCTGACTACTTGTATGTCACTAAAAATTAATCAAATGAACTCTTTGTGAACGGTCTAATGTAGTGTTATTCAGAGTTATCATTGTTTAAAAAAAATTAAGTTTCGTAACTTACGGAATCTTATTTACATTTTATAAGAAATTATATATACACCTATTTTGCGGAGAGTTTAAAATCACATCGATTGGTATACATAACTTGTCCCCCTTAAAAACGTATAATTTCGCAAAAAAAACATTGTTTTAAATTATTGTTTTCGAAATATAGAGCCTAACATAATCTTAACATACATAACTACATGCACACATAAGCAAAATATTTTTTAAAAACATAATTTTTGACATCCTGAGTTCAAAATTGTTTTCATGTCAGTCTCAGCACTGTAAAATGCAGAGAAAAGTTCAATTAAAAGTTAGAATAATTAAATATCCACGTAATGATGCAAACAGCGCACAGCAACAAGCGGGGCGGTAGAGTAAGACTTCGCCTCGACGTGGCGCGCTAACTTCAACATTAAATTTCTCAAAAACAAAAAAAAAAGGGTTTTTTGAAAATTACATATTATGTAGGAAAAAATCTCAGCTTTCTTTTAAAAATAAAATAAAAAAAATAAAACGAGCCCGAAGACGAAAAAAAGTGAAATTTATTTTTAATTTTCAAAAATTTTGGTCAAAATAAAAAAAAAATTTAAAATAGACTACGCCAATCGAAAGCTGATGAAAAAATCTAGAAACATTATGTACCAAAAAATTTTTTTATCATTTTTTTTAAGCTCAATAAATAAACAAATGAGAGCGTCTTAAAAAAAAGTTTAAAACTTTAACCCCCTCCCTCTCGGGCAATTTTTTATATAATCCAAAAATATTTGGCTGATAAATTACTTACCTATAAGACAACTTATAACAAAAATTGGGAAAGGATTAAACAAAAATTTTTTTTTTGGCTGGACACACACCTGTCCTGAATGAATAAAAATTCTTCCCCGATGCCGAAAGAAAACTCTTGCATATTTTGAATCCTTTCGATTCAAAGAAACAAAATTTCAAAAGTACAAAATCGTATCTGATCCTCCTGACCGATTTTTATAATTTTAATGTACATTTAGTGCAGTATAATAAAAAAATTTTAGGTCATGTTATGTTTAATATGATGTATGTTCATATGTTTCTTGTTTTATAAAAATTCACTTCACTTTATAGAGGCATATTTCATTTGTTAATAGGACCAAATTGTAATTTGAGCATCGTTTTTGAACAATTAATTCGTATTTATAAACGATTAATTTTTAAATTATTATCACTTTGTTCATATTAATAGTTGTTAATATGTCCTTTGGGACTGATTTAAACAAATTTTATTAATTATAATGCACTAAACGAACATCAAAAGTAATGAAAAACAGTCAGGAGGATCGGATATGATTTTGTGCCTTTAAAATTTTGTTTCTTTGAATCGAAAGGATTCAAAATATGTAAGAGTTTTCTTTCGGCATCGGGGAAGAACTTTTTTTTCATTCAGGACAGGTGTGGACAGTTGACGTGAAATCCACCATATACCAAATTTCAAAATTACAATTTTCCAGGGTAAATCCGGTCACCTCTCGGGGAGCATCCGGTCACTTGTTTTTTTCAAGAATTTAGGGTAACCCCGATCGTTTTATTTTTAAATATTAAAATTCCCCTTATTCCTGTCTTAAGTATGATCTGATTTTGATTTTATGATTGATAAATTATGAGTTCTATAAACAATAAATATTGGTTTAATACATAATAAATATAGATTTCATGAAATACAACTATTGATTCAAATAATGTTATATTTTATCAAGAGAATGTAAAAAGTGAAATTTGGTTACTATTTTTGATCTAACAAGTTATAAATTTTATTATTGGTAAAATGCAATACGTGAAATGTGATTGGCTTTACCCCGACGTCACGTGACCGACTTTACGCCGAATGTATTTCTCACATTTTAAAATAATTTGAATTAAATCTTTATGAAACCAAATATAACTATATATACTTCGAAAAAGGACATCCAATAGCATCGAAAAAACTTATCCAAATAAATTAAGACTCAAAAATAATTATCGAAAAACGTAAAAATCCGAAGAACGTTTTCTTTTTCTGGCACCTCTAAAAACACTTATCCGCCTCTGATTCCCAGTTGAATTCATTAAACTAAACAAAAGTTCGTTAACATAAGTTCAATGTTAAGTACTATTCACAGTACCAATATCTTCTTAAGTTGAGTTCATAGCGTCAAATCGCTAGTGACCGGATTTACCCCGGTCCCCCTATTTTTTTTAGATATTCTAGAGTACAATAAAGAAAACCAAAGCTAGAAATATTTGTTTTGTAGCAATTATTTAACTAATTTGAAAGTAAAACACTGAAATTTCACAAAAATGTAGGTAGATTTACAAAAAAAGTCATTTTTTTTAGGAAAATCTTACTTAATACAACTTCTACTACACTTCTTGAGTTATTGTAAGAGAAAAAGTTTCAAAATTAACTTGAAAAGCATGTAATTACTAACGTTACTTTTTTAAGGTTTTTATGGCCCCTCGTGTAAAATTATGCTTATTTCTCGTCTTTTATAACAAAATTAAGAAAGAAATGTTTCAAAACGAAACACTAGATTTTTTTGACTAACTACAAAACAAAGTTTTGAAAAAAATTTGATTTTAAAGAATGCACAAAACAACCCACCAAATCCTGGTTTTTCAGTTTGTTACACTTTTTTCTTAAAATCAATATAAATATTTTATTCGTTAAAAACCTCGGGTGCACAAAATAGCCCCGCTTGACGGTAACTGTGTTTTGGTCGAAATCAACAACAAATATTAAAGCTTATTTGTGATACATGTTATAAGAGTAGGTGAAATTAAAATAAATTGAATTTTTTTTATATAACCTAACTTTTAAAAAAAGCGAGCAAGTGCGAGTCGGACTCGCGCACCGAGGGTTTTAAAAAAAAACTGTTTTTTGGGCAAATTTTGAATTTTATTTAAATTTTTTTTGTATTTTTAAACTTTTTAAGTAATTTAAACATAAAAATAGAAAAATTTCAGTTTTTTGACAAAAATATCATAATAATAAATTTAAACTACAATTTTTATGGTTTTAAAAAAATTTCTGCATAAAACCTACTTTCCGATGGACGGACAAATGCAAATTCGGGAACACGAGTAGTCGGTGACTTAAGGAGTTTGACAAATGCAAGTTCGGTGATTTAAAAATTCGGAAAAATGCAAGTTCGGTAATTTAAAAGTTCGGCCAAATGCAAATTCGGAGACTTAAGAGTTCGGCCAACCGTGAGTTCGGTGATTTCAAAGTTCGGACAATTACAAATTCGGAGATTTCAAAATTTGGGCGAATATAAGTTCGGTGATTTTAAAGTTTGGACAAATGCAAATTCATGGATTTAGAAGTTCTGACAGTTGCAAATTTGGAGAGTTGAATATTCTGCTAAATGCGAGTTCGGTGATTTCAAAGTTCGGAAAAATGCAAATTTGGTGATTTCAAAGTTCGGACAAATGCAAATTCTGGTAATTGAATATTTTGACAAATGCAAGTTCGGTGATTTCAAAGTTCTGGCAAATGCAAGTTCGTGGATTTAAAAGTTCAGACGAATACGAGTTCGAGGAGTTAAAAATTTTAACAAATGCAATTTCGTCGATTTAAATGTTTTGGCAAATGTCAGTTTGATGATTTGGAAGTTATGACAAATACAAATTCGGGAAGTTAATAGCTCGGACAAACGCAAGTTCGGGGAATTGCAAATTCTGACAAATGCAAGTTTGTAGAATTACAAATTCGGACAATTAAATTTCGGCCAATTACAAATTTGGTCAATTGGGTTTTGGTGGAAATGTCCTCGACCCGAAAAATAATTAACATAAAAGTTGTAGAAGACTATATTAGCTATAACTTCCCGTTTAGAAAATTAAATTCGGCCCACTAGTTACCGAGCTACTATGACCTAATAAAGTATACCAGTTTTCACGTTTTTTCAATTAGTTGCAAATTTTTTAGTTTAGATCGATTGCTCTTGTATTTTATTATTGTTAAAGACATAATACAAGTTTGTTTCTACAAGTTTTTGCATTATTTTAAAAATTAAAATGGCGCATCCAATATGGCGGACAATATTTTTTAAAAATTGGCTAATTTTCGTGACACTTGGTATCTAAGGGTTTTTGGGGTCGCTGATTAGAAATTTTTAAGCCGATTTTAAAAATTCAAAATGGCGGATATAATATGGAGGACGATATTTGAAAATTTGTTAATTTTCATGATGCATTTAATATGGCAGACAATATTTTTTAAAATTTGTTGATTTTAATGAGAAATTGTATCTAGGGGCTTCTGGGGTCGTTGATTACGAATCCGTAGTTACATTTTAAAAATTCAAAATGGCGGATTCAATATGGCGGACGATATTTTTTGAAAATTATCTAATTTTTATGACCCCTGGTATCTGGAAGTTTTCGAGGTAACTGATTACGTATTTGCAATCAAATTTTAATAATTCAAAATGGCGGATCTAATATGGCGGACGATATTTTTTTAAAATTGTCTAATTTCGTGGGACTTGGTATCTACAGGTTTTTGAGGTCGCTGATTACATATTTGGAATTTATATTTCAAAATTTTTATGAATAATTATAATTATTTATAATTTATTTTTATTTATTTTTGTTAATTTTTATGATGCATCCAATATTTTAAAAATTTGTTGATTTTCATGAGAAACTGTATCTAGTGGCTTCTGGGGTCGTTGATTACGAATCCGTAGTTACATTTTAAAAAAATAAGACAATTTAAAAAAATATCGTCCGCCATATTGGATCCGCCATTTTGAATTTTAAAAATGTAACTACGGATTCGTAATCAACGATCCCAGAAGCCACTAGAAACAATTTCTCATGAAAATCAACAAATTTTTAAAAAATATTGTGTGCCATATTGGATGCATCATGAAAATTAACAAATTTTTAAATATCATCCGCGATAATGGATCCGCCATTTTGAATTTTAAAATTTAAATTGCAAATACGTAATCAGCGACCTCAAAAACCTATAGATACCAAGTCGCACGAAATAAGCCAATTTTAAAAATTTGATTGCATATTCGTAACTAAAAAATTTGCAACTATGTGAAAAAACGTGAAATCTGGTATACTTTAGGATGACATAGTTCGGTAACTAGTGGGCCGAATTTAATTTTCTAAACGGGAATTTAAAGCTTATATAGTCTACTACAACTTTTATGTTTATTATTTTTCCATCCGATTACGTAAAAAAAAGTTCGGCATTAGTTTTTGAAAACAAGGTTTTTTCGGGCAAAAATGATGAAAAATTAGTAAAATTTGAAAGGTCATAACTCGGACACTATTTGGCCAATTAAGTTCATCTTTTTTTTTAAAGACTCAGAATTTTATATACTTTTTATTTTATGTAACATATTTTTCACTTAAAATGCACGGAAAACCGACAATTTCAGAAAACGCGAATTTTGCACCTTTTTTGAAAAATTTAACCGGGTTCCCGGTCGCCATGCCTGCCGAAAACTTAGAGTCTTTAATTGTATGCCAAAATAAAGGGTTTAGGCCAAAAACATAGACCTTCCAAGTTATTACCGTCTAAAAGTACCTGTTGACTGGACTATGAATGATTAATTGATAGATAAGTAAATAAGGGAGAGAGGTGGATTCAAACTAGAAATTTGCCTGCTTTTAATATCGGCATAATAAGACTTAGCCATTTGGGGCGCATGATTATGCCATAAAAATATTTAACCCGAATTTTCAGTATTTCGAAATCCACAGTTTAAACCGTTTATTCAGTTTAAATCAATTTTTAATTTGAAATATGCATATTCGTATTTTTACTTCCTTAACCAAATTGAATATTTTTTATGGTAAATACAGGTTTATTATCTTTCAAGTAAAAATGAATAATTTCGACGCCTCCCGTTCATAAAACTATAACATTACCTTCAATGCGAAATAATTTTAAGTAAAAAACAAGTGCAATATCAATTTAACGAAAACAATCGTGCAAGAGAATTTTATCCTAATATTCAGTGCAAGACAATTATAAGATAAAGTTGCGTGCAATTTAATAATATTATGTGAAGCAGGGTGCAAAATGATTTCATAAAAAACTTCAAAGCAAGACAATTTTAACTTCTAATTCAATGGAAAAAAATTATTATCTAAATCTAAAAACAAAATTACAACGATTTTTTATAGCGGTTATGTCCAATATCAATTAGAAAAGTTTGATTCATATTAAAATTATGAGCCCATTTACGCGACATTACTTCAGTAATGTATTTTTAATCTTATATATTTCAATTTGTTAAAATATTGCATATTGTATTCTTTACTTATATTTTTAATTATCGTTTAAAACAATATAAGTATTATTAAAAAATCAATTAAAATAGTATTAATTATTACTATATTTATTAAAATACTATTGAGTAATTATTTCTACAAAAATATGCATATAAATATACATATATCTTAATTAAAATAATTCATTGATTATTTATTTATGAATGAAACTGTAAAGCAAGGAAAAATAGTAATCTTTTATTTATTACCTTTTAATCTCATTTTTTATTAAACTATCTTTTAATAACAAATTATCAAACTCAATTATATAGAATTTTAAAAAATATATGAAAAATATTTAACTAACAACTATAATTCGCTTTCATGTTGTGACATTTATTTATAAAATAAATGTAAAAAATGTGTTTTTTAACACAAAAATTCGTTTTTCGGTTTAAAAAATCAGGAGTGTTAGTTTTCGTGGAAACTTACGATTGAAATGTTTTTTTTTTCGTAACACAATACAAAATTTTTTAACAGTGATAGGTACATCTTTTGCATTTATCAATTAGTTCGATTCAAAACTAAATAATTAAATAATTTTAATTAGTGATATTTTTAATTTTCAATAATACTTATATTATTTTAAAAAATAATTAAAACTTAAGTAAAGCATTCAATATGTTATATTCTAACAAATTGGAATATATAAGATTAAAAATTCATTACTAAAATAATGTGACATAAATGGGCTTATAATTTTAGAATTAATAATAATTTTCTAACTAATATTGGACATAACCGCTATTGACAAAAAATGGTTGTAATTTTGTTTTTAGATTTAGATAATAATTGTTTTCCATTGAATTAAAAGTTAACATTGTCTTGAATTGAAGTTTTTTATGAAATCATTTTGCACCCTGCTTCACATAATATTATTAAATTACACGCAACTTTATCTTATAATTGTCTTGCACTGAATATTAGGATAAAATTCTCTTGCACGCTTGTTTTTGTTAAATTGACATTCCACTTGTTTTTAACTTAAAATTATTTCGCATTGAGGATAATGTTATAGTTTTATGAACGGGAGGCGTCGATTTATAAAAAAGCAATACTCATTCATGACATAGTTATACTTTTATTGAGTATATATATATGTGACGCGCTCCGAAGAAAGGGACCTTAGAAGCAAATTTTTCAGGAGAGTGAAAGGAAAAGACAAGCGCACATGGCGCTGCACTCGAGTTGGGTCCGCGGTTCGGTCCCAGAATGCGGCTGAAGGGGTACTCGTTCTCCCACTCCTTGCCCACTCAGCAACTCCCTGTCTCTATCTACTCCTATTTTTCCCTAATTAAAAAACTTAAGGGCAAGGAAAAAGAAGAAGTGTTGCTACGTGTACGTGGCACTTGTCACATAATCCAAATTTTCATATTTTTTCTTTGCGTTCTCAAGTTTTTAAGATTTTGTTTTGTGTGTAGAGTAAAGTGTAAATGTTTGCATTGTGACCTGTCATATTGTAATATTAGGTTCTTGAATCCGTTTTGCATTAAAAATCCGTTTTAAAATGGAAAATATTCAAAGTGAAAGTAGGAAGGATTTTATAATTATAGAGAGTTGTAAATTGAAATTTAAAATATTTTTAAAAAATAAATCATACGACTCTAATTGAAAAAATAGCTAATCGACCAAAATTAAGTAATTCTTTAAAGCGTAAAGCAGTAGACGATATTTGCCAAAAACCTTTAAAATTGTTACATACAGAACTAAAAAATAAAGATATTGGAACTTTAAATGTTGACAATATTACTTGCTTTCGTAATAATATCGGACAAGCAAGAAGCAGTATCTTTCTTTTTACTGAAGCTCTGAAAGAAATGCAAATAGATGTCTATATAAAAATGCGTAGTGTTAGAAAAAGGAGAAAAGAAATTATAAATAAATAAAATATTCTAAAAATATTCACGCAATTTCTACCACTTGGTTAATGTGATTATTTTATACACAATGAACAAAATTTCTTGTTAGATTGACTGGAATTCTGGTTAGAACAACTATAATACTGGTTAAATTAAGCAGACTTTTTTACATTGTAGAAAACAAAAATTGTTTTCAATAAAAAGATAACTTATTTAACTCTGTACATATATACAGCTTTGCTGATCTGATGATTTAAATATTATATTATTAATATTATTATTTATTGAAAATTATGATTGCGATATACGGCTTTTCAAAGCTGGACAAAAATTGGTAACTAAACTGTGATACACGGCTTTTCAAAGCTGGATAAAAATTGGAAATTAAACTGTGATACACGGCTTTTCAAAGCTGGATACAAATTATAAAATAAACTGTGATACACGGCTTTTCAAAGCTGGATAAAAATTAACAACTAAACTGTGATACATGGCTTTTCAAAACTGATTATATACATATAATATATATACATATACATAATAGGGTGGTCCGCAAAAACACGGATTTTGGAAATTTTAATGGACTGGTACGTTTTCATAATCTCCATAAAAATTTGAGACTTAACCATTTAAAAAAAAAAAATTTAACTTAAAATCGTATCATCGACGGACATTTTTAGTCTCTTATGGGAATTAACACGTAAAAGAAGCAATGAAATTTTCAAATGTTTTGTTATGTGTCAAAGACTCATAACCTCGCGGAGTCTAATCGGAGAACCCCTGCACGGCTCCTCCGTTTGAGAGCCTTTTTTCGCGCCAGATTTTCGGCCAGCTTTTGCCGCCAGCAGAAACCGGTTTTACCGGTACTCCCCTCTAAGTTTTTTCCCCCCGCGGCAGCCACGGAGTTCAGAGAGGCCGGCGCCTACTCCCCTCAGAATTTTCGCCCCCCGCAAAGGCCTACGAGCGAGTTCCAGCAGGCGCTCGCCGGAGTAAGCGAGTTTGTGCATTTTTCGTGTAGTTTTAATTATGTACCATTATTTTAGGTTAATTATATTGTAATTAGGGCAGTAATTTTTAGTATTTTTCTATTATTATCATTATTATTATTAGTGTTATTATTAACCGTATTATTCTAATTGCTATTATTCTTATTATTATTATTATTAATATTATTATAATTAGTATTATTATTATTATTACGATTATTATTATTATTATTATTATTATTATTATTATTATTATTATTATAATTGTATTATTATTATTATTGTCATTTATGTATTTTGTGTTTTGTGGCTGACACTCTGGAAAGAGTCTAGAAGCTTCTAGAAATTTCTAGAAACTTGGAGGGCTGGGAAGGGGTAACTTTCTGTGTAAGTTTTTTTACACAGAGCGTTTCCCTATATAAACTGCCCTCTCAGAGCTGTTAGCCAGTCCCTTCCGGATCGTCAAACCGGACACATCTCAGCCTGAGAGTGAATAAAGATTCTTTTTTCCTTAAAGACAAACTTGTTTCTTCATTTCAAGTAAGTACCTAACCCCGCTTATTCCCGTGGTGTCCAGCCACGTAGTTTTCCCCCGCCACGCGTCCCCAGTGTTGTAAGTTCCGCGCCGCCGTGCGTGAGTCCAACCGACACGCGGTCGCCGCCCGTGCCGCGAACGCCGCGCCTTCAAGCGTGTGAGTTCGTCACAGTGTCGCCCGCGAATTCATCCGCGAATCAAAACCGCGGATTAAGATGCGTTCCCCTGTGTCGTGAGCTACCGCGCCACCAAGCGTGTGAAGTCCAGACACGAGGACGCCGCAAACGCCGCGCCACCAAGCGTTTGAGTTCGTCACGGTCCGCCCGCGAATTCATCCGCGAATCAAACCGCGAATTAAACCGCGGATTCAGTCGCGTTCCCCTGTGTCGTGAGCTACCGCGCCACCAAGCGTGTGAAGTCCAGACACGAGGACGCCGCAAACGCCGCGCCACCAAGCGTGTGAATTCGGCACGGTCCGCCCGCGAATTCATCCGCGAATCAAACCCGCGAATCAGGTCGCGTTCCTCTGTGTCGTGAGCTACCGCGCCCTAGAGCGTGTGAAGTCCAGACACGAGGACGTCGTGCACCGCTCCGCTCCGCGAATCACGCCACGAATTAACCGCGAATAACGCCGCGAATTAACCGCGAATTAACCCGCGAATAAAACCCGCGAATTAGGTCGCGTTCCTCAGTGTTGTGAGCTGCCGCGCCACTGTGCGTGTGAAGAACAGACACGAGGACGCCGAGAGCGCCACGAATACCGCGCCACCAAGCGTGTTAATTCGGCTCGAATCTAACCGCGAATTAACCCGCGAATCAAACCCGCGAATTAGGTCGCGTTCCTCTGTATCGTGAGCTACCGCGCCCTAGAGCGTGTGAAGAACAGATACGAGGACGCCGAGAGCGCCACGAATACCGCGCCACCAAGCGTGTGAATTCGGCTCGAATCTAACCGCGAATTAACCCGCGAATCAAACCCGCGAATTAGGTCGCGTTCCTCAGTGTCGTGAGCTACCGCGCCTCCAAGCGTGTGAAGTCCAGACACGAGGACGTCGTGCACCGCTCCGCTCCGCGAATCACGCCACGAATTAACCGCGAATAACGCCGCGAATGAACCGCGAATTAACCCGCGAATAAAACCCGCGACTTAGGTCGCGTTCCTCTGTATCGTGAGCTACCGCGCCCTAGAGCGTGTGAAGAACAGATACGAGGACGCCGAGAGCGCCAAGAATACCGCGCCCCCAGGCGTGTGAATTCGGCTCGAATCTAACCGCGAATTAACCCGCGAATCAAACCCGCGAATCAGGTCGCGTTCCTCTGTGTCGTGAGCTACCGCGCCCTAGAGCGTGTGAAGTCCAGACACGAGGGCGCTGAGAGCGCCGCGAATACCGCGCCACCAAGCGTGTGAGTTCGGCTCAAATTTACTCGCGAATCAAACCGCGAATTAACCCGCGGAATCACTCACGCATCGAACAGCGGGTCTTACCACGAATAGAAGCGTAACAATTGACGCCCAAAGCGTGGGGCAAAATCTCCGATGGACATTGGAGCGAACCAGTAGTAAATGGCGCCCTACCGAAAAAGAGCTAGTCCACACACACCTCTTAATACAGGCTCCTCGAAACGAGCCTTACGAGACTTACCTTCGCGGAGAGCAGCAGACCTTTCGAGAAATCCTCTTTTCTCTCATCGGCTCTCACAAACACAACCCCTCGAAATTCCGAGCCCAGACCAATCTGTGCAGCTATCAAGAGCTACTAATTCTGTAATAAGCTCTTCCCCCTCCACTTCCGGGAGTGGAATTCAACACCCGGTGGCGTCCAACAACCCCCCTACTACCAACATGAATAACCTGAGTGGAACTCAGGCTCCAGGACCTAGTTCCTCGGATCTCGGATCAAATCCCATGGTGCCTCTTGCGCCCCCCTCAACAATTGCAGAAACCGTGAACAATGTCCCTGCACTGGCAATGCCTAGCAACCTAAGTTTTACTGACTGGATGGGATTAATCAGGGCCTTCCAGTCCCCCCCTCCACCCTTTCCAGAATTCTCAGGCCTGGACCACGAGGATCCCCAACGGTTCCTCACTAGCAGCGAACGCTATTTTTCGCAAGCCCAAACCCCGGAGGACCAACGGACCCAAATAGTGGGTCAAGGTCTTAAGGGGGAGGCACAAAAATGGTGGTCCATCTACAAGGATCTAGCTTATTCCTGGGCAGAATTCAAGGACCTATTTTTAAAAAAATACGCCGGACCAACCGTCCTCATGAGGCTTCAAGCCTCCTTGTATTCGCACAAGCAAGGAGACAAGGAGCCTACCGCAGTCTTCTTACAACAGAAGTCCCTATTAGCTAAAAGGCTTCAGTTAAATTTAGACCCCGCAAATCTAACCACACTCCTCCTGGAGTCACTGAAACCTACCATTCGTCGACTAGTCCGACCAACAGCCCCAACCACTTTCGCCGAGCTCTTTGAGGCAGCCATCCAAGCTGAGCAGGATGAAATAGACTGCGCACCTAAAAAGAGCCCCAATCCTCCGAAAGAGGAGCCTCCGAGAAGGGTCACGCCAGACACTTCTGCTCCCAGGCAGATTCGACTTCCTCCCTGCCACTACTGTCCGGAGTTTCACTACCACCGGGACTGTGCTGTATACAAGGCCCAGATCCAGGGAAACTGGCGAGCACCGGCGGGCAGACTGACAGAGGACGCCGCCGGTCCCTCGTCCAGCCAACCCTAAATTCTATTTATTCTTCAACCCAGGACCTGCCTCGGACACGTGTACGGCTCGGAAGCCGCGAAGTCGTCGCCGAGATTGACTCCTGCGCCTCTCATAACTTCGTGAAACTCTCCATCCTCACTGGAGCCGAGCGCAGTTCCCTCCAACCTGGACCATCCCAAGCTGCCCTTGCTGCAACCGGAGTCACTATCCGTCTGCATGGGACAGTGCCCCTCGCACCTATTATTGGAAACCAGGAATACCCAAGTTCCTTCCAAGCGTGCAACGAGCTACGGGCCGACTTGATCTTGGGCCGTGCTTGGCTTAAGGAGCACGACGTTCACCACGAACACCGGACCGACTGCCTCTACCTAGGTAACAAGGAGCGGCAACGCATTTTCTTGACCCCTTTGCCAGTCTCCAACATTTCGGTACCGGACCCCATCGATTTCGAACTTTCGTCCGCAGTTCCTCCAGAATATGTCAACCGACTGCGCCAGGTTCTTGGGACCTATGAATCCGTCTTTCACAAAGGTGGGCCCCTCCGACAGACTCCCACCATCACTCATGACATCGAGTTGGTAGACCCTCGACCCTTTCGCGAAGCTCCCCGCCGATTCTCCGATATCAAGAAGAAATTCATTGATGAGCAAATGAGAGAAATGCTCGCCGAGGGTATAGTCGAACCTACGACATCCCCCTGGAGCTCCGCTATCGTGGTAGCCAACAAACACGGAAGCGATTATCGATTCTGCATCGATTATCGCCGCTTAAACAAGCAAACCACAGACGCCCCCCAATGCCTCCCAAGGATCCACGAAATTTTAAAAGACCTCGGAACAGCCAAGGTATTTACGACCCTAGATCTTAAAAGCGGATATTGGCAGATTCCCATGGCCCCTGGGGCACGAAAGTATACTGCCTTCTCTACACCCGACGGGGGCCAGTACCAGTTCCGAGTAATGCCATTCGGACTTAAAAACGCCCCCGGCACCTTCCAGAACCTCATGCGCTCCTCCTTGGCCTCCTACTGGGCCAAGTTCTGCATCTCCTACCTGGATGACGTCGTAATCTACTCTCCAGACTGGGAGACACACCTCCGACATTTGGCCCTCGTATTAGAAAGACTTATGGTCTTTGGCCTAACCTGTTCTCTCCCCAAATGCGCGTTTGGTCAAAGTAGTCTGCCCTACTTAGGACACACGATAACCGCGAATGGCAACCACGCACAGCCGCGACACGTAGACGCTATTCAGAATGCAGACCCCCCACGAAATAGGAAGGAACTGGCGTCCTTCATAGGGACTTGTAATTGGCTTATGGAGTACGTGCCCAAGTACTCAGACGTCTCTGCCCCTCTAACCAGTCTTTTATCACCCAAACGCCCCTACCGTTGGACACCGGAACACGACGCTGCTTTTAACGCCGTCAAAGAGGCTTTCCGTAACCCAGCCATGCTGAGTCGGCCCGACCCAGACCTTACCTTTATCCTGCAAACTGACGCCAGTGCGCTCGGCATGGGAGCCGTGCTCTACCAAGAAGATCCCTCCGGCAGACGACGCATTATCTCCTACGGGAGTGCAAAATTTAACCCTACTGAGACCCGCTACCACTGCAATGAGCAGGAATGCCTCGCGGTTATTTGGGCGATCAAAAAATACCGCCCCTACTTAGAAGATCGCCCTTTCGTGCTACGAACGGATAGCAAAACCCTGACTTGGCTCGACAATATGAAGGACAGTCGAGCCAAACTCGCCAGATGGCATATGTTCCTCGGAGAATTTAGTTTCCGCACCGAGCACATCCCAGGCAAGGAAAACAAACTCCCCGACACTCTCTCCCGGTCCCCGGACCCTAACGAAGAGTCACCTGGGGAGCCTGACTTAGAGAGCATGGCTTTCCCCTCTCAAAACCAGACGAATGAGACACCTCTGACTGAGACACCTGTTATCAGTTCCATCGTAGCCCCTACCTTGATCTCCGACATCACGGAGGCTCAACAGGAGGACCCCACAATCTGGCGACAGATAAGAGATTTCCTGAACTTTCAAAGAGAAAAGCCCTCTAGCCCCAAAGACCAGAAGTTCTTGGAGGAAAGCAAGCTCGATGAAAGAGGATTCTGGAAGCGAAGTCCGGCCAATACTCATTGGCTCCTTAGAGTTCCCCTCGCGCTCCGCCAACGTGTGATTTGGAAATACCATGACGTGTCCCTAGCCGGACACCCTGGGACCGAAGAGACCACGTTTAGTATCCAGCAGCACTTCTTCTGGCCTGGAATGGTCCGGGAGATTCGACGATACGTCTCACAGTGCCCTCTCTGCCGTTGCTCCAAGGCCGTGAATAGTAAGGACTCCGTAGGCTTACGGCCCCGCTCAGCTCACATTATTTGGGATACCTTGGCCCTTGACCTAATGGGTCCCTACCCCGTTACCACGAGGAGGCACCGGTTCCTTTTAGTGGTCACGGACCTCTTCACGAGATGGGTAGAAGCTTTCCCGCTCCGGAACTCTGAGACCCCAACGATCATCGACGTGCTACACAGAGAAATCCTTTCACGCTATGGTTATCCCCGACGTCTCTTGAGTGACAACGGTCCTCAATTCAGGAGCAACCTCTGGAAAGACGCCGCCAAGCAGTGGGGGTGCACCCTTTGGACCACTCCTGAGTATCACCCCCGAGCTAACCCCACGGAACGGCGAAATCAGGAAATAAAAAAAGCCCTTCGACTCCGGCTGTCGGGGTCCAATCAGACTTCCTGGGATCAGCACATCCCGGACATACTTTTCACCTTGCGCAGAAGAAGAAACGCAGCCACCAGGATGCCCCCCGCCTACCTATTTCTCGGGCGTCAAATACTGACACCCGATGAATGGGACTTACCAGTTGCCCTGGAGCCGAGCACTACGGCCGAACGCGAAGATTTGGCCAACCTAAACCAAAGAGGTTATCAAGACCGCTACGCGGTACCAAACTACCGACCGCCCTACTCCGTAGGTGATTGGGTGTACGCACGCAATCACCAATTATCTAACGCCGCGGAGCGTTTCAACGCGAACTTAGCTCCTGTCAGGACCGGGCCCCACCAGGTCCTAAAGGTCGAATCACCCGAAGTGGTATGGATCCAGAAGGACAATGGGCCCCATAAGGTCCACATTAGCCAGTTGATCACCGCTTCTGACCCTGTGCTACGTAAGCCCTCCTCTGCCATAGCTACCAACGCTCCCAAGCTCCGGACTGCACAAGTCCACGCTCCTGATCAAACCAATCAAGAGTCCGCCCCAGCAGGGTCTGACTCCCACCATCCACTCGCCTCAGCCGAGGCTACCAACGCTCTTGAGCCTCAGACTGTACAAGTCCTTGCTCCTGACCGAACCGATCAAGAGTTCGCCCCAACAGGGTCTAACTCACCCTCCTTATTTTTTTACAATGGAGAACAAGGAGAAGAGCGTAACACCAGGGGGCGCTACGTTATGAGGGACCGCCCACGCATGAACTATCGAGACAATCGCCCTTATGTACCTCGGAAGAAGTGCGAACTTATTAGATAAGCCCTAGGAGATCAAGCAAACTGACAGTCACCAATATCTGGCCTAAAGGGGGAGGACTTGTTATGTGTCAAAGACTCATAACCTCGCGGAGTCTAATCGGAGAACCCCTGCACGGCTCCTCCGTTTGAGAGCCTTTTTTCGCGCCAGATTTTCGGCCAGCTTTTGCCGCCAGCAGAAACCGGTTTTACCGGTACTCCCCTCTAAGTTTTTTCCCCCCGCGGCAGCCACGGAGTTCAGAGAGGCCGGCGCCTACTCCCCTCAGAGTTTTCGCCCCCCGCAAAGGCCTACGAGCGAGTTCCAGCAGGCGCTCGCCGGAGTAAGCGAGTTTGTGCATTTTTCGTGTAGTTTTAATTATGTACCATTATTTTAGGTTAATTATATTGTAATTAGGGCAGTAATTTTTAGTATTTTTCTATTATTATCATTATTATTATTAGTGTTATTATTAACCGTATTATTCTAATTGCTATTATTCTTATTATTATTATTATTAATATTATTATAATTAGTATTATTATTATTATTACGATTATTATTATTATTATTTTTTTTTTTTTTTTTTTTTTTTTTACAAAACAAGTTTAGGAGAGGAAAAAATGCATTTACGCACTTGTTCGTGTGGGACTCGACCACATCCTGTGGCAATACCGCACTAAAACAACCTCTCCCAATTCTTGCTTTACATATTCTTATCAACTTTTGCTCCTTCCGTCCTGGAAGGTAAGCAAAAGTTTCTTTTTTTTTACTCTGTACAGTTTCACCATTCTGTTGTTTGGGTCTTCATGTCCATTGCCGCCGATGTTCTTATGCGGCCGACATGAAATTGTTGGATGCTTTTTTAGAGCTACCTTTAAAGATGTTTTTTTTTTTTTTACAAGGAACAGTGCTGTCGGACCACAAAAAGAGAATTCAAAAGAACTGCTTTTTGCATTCTACCTGCTAACAGATTGGTTTGACGTTCGCAGGTTGGGATCTTCTTCAGTTGGCTCACAAATGAAGCCTTCATCCCTCCTAAGCAGCCGAGAATTAAAACAATCAAATGGACTCTATATCCTGGATGCATTTTACTCAATTCGAATAAGAGCTCTTGATATTTTATCCGTTTCTCATCCTCCTTTTTAATGATGTTCCTGTCGGCAGGAGCCGAAAACTCAACTACATAAATGATCTTACTTTTATGATCTTGGAGGACCATATCAGGCTTGGTGGCACTGATATGATGAGTGGTGGGGAAAGAAAAATTCCAGTAGATCTTGCACTGGTCATTTTCTACAACGGATTCTTGATCCATTTGGGCATACGGCAGAATGGGCTCTTTATCTATACCGTACTGGTGACGAAGGTGGTAATACAAAACCTTCAGTGCAGCATTGTGTCTTTCTATATATCTGTTACATGCATAAATCGGACAGGCACTTAATATATGACTAAGTGTCTCCGGGTATTGTTTGCATGCACGACAGTTGGAATCGTCAACAGTTATATGCATCACACGGCTGCGGTACACCAAAGTATTAATCACTCCATCCTGACAAGCGAACAAAAATCCCTCTGTCTCCGATTTTAATCCAGCCGATTTAAGGAATGCAAAAGACAAACCTACAGACAATCCCATTTCTCTGACGATATTATAAAATTGTCCGTGAACAGGCTTACTAACATGTTTTTCTAAAAGAAGTACATGTTCTGCATTCTTTACATGTTTTTTGAGCATCAAAGGTGGTAATGACGCTATTCCATGTTCGGTATTATTTGTATCAAATCGAAGATTAAGTTCCTTTGCCGCTCTATTTGCCGCTTGATATAAAAATGCCCCATTATTTGCAACTTCATGATGATGGACAAATTGCATTAAAGGATCCGTACTATTCATCACTGAGCATGCCGCAGCCAGTACAATACGGCGATGAAGACATTCTAAACTTAGTAACCCTCTTCCTCCCTGATCTCGTGGAAGGTATATTCGAGTTACGGAAGACCTTGGATGATGGCATCGATGTATTGTCATCATCTTGCGCGTTTGTCTATCCAGTATCTTCAGCTCATCCACATTCCATTTAACAGCCCCAAATGTGTAAAGTATTAAAGGAATGGCTAATACATTTGTGGCCTGTATCTTATTCTTCCCTGATAATTCGGATGACCAAATTTTTCTGAGAAGACCTCGATATTTAATTTGGAGTTGATCTTTAAGCCCACGCACGTCTTGAGTTTCCGATTGTGGAATTCCAAGATATGCGTAAGTTTCTCCTTCACCAAGATGATGAATGGTGTTGCCACCAATAAGCTGAAGATCGTCTAAATCGCCTGATGTTTCAGATGTTTCCAGTCTTCCTCTATTCATATGGACAACAGCACATTTATCAAGTCCAAAGCTCATTCCAATTGCACTGGAATACTTGGCCACTGCAAACACTAGAATTTTTAATGCTTCCTTACTGGAGCCATAGAGCTTAAGATCGTCCATGTAAAACAGGTGGTTAATCTTGTGAACTCTATGTCTTGGTTTGCCACACAAGTATCCAGAGTGTTTTTCACGAAGCACAACAGACAGAGGCAAGAGGGAGATACAAAACAATAGAGGACTAAGAGAGTCGCCTTGGAAAACTCCTCTTTTGTAGATGATGACGTCAGTCATCACCTGTTGCTTGTTTGATGTTAATACAAACCTTGTTCTCCATAAAAGCATAAGCTCTCTCAAGCATCTCACTATGTCTGGATGTACCGCAAGACATTCAAGAAGCTTAATAATAAGCTCATGACTGGTGGAATCAAACGCCTTACGGTAGTCAATCCAAGCCATGGACAAGTTTCGTCGATAAAATATCGAGTCTTGGGTGACACACCTATCAATCAGTAGGTTCTCCCGACAACCTGCCAGACCTCTCTTGCATCCTCGTTGTTCGCCTATTGTACTCCATACTGGTTGAATAGATGACAAAATTCTTTCCTTAAGGATACCAGTAAATAGCTTGTAGCAGGTGTTAAGACAAGCTATTGGTCTGTAATTCTTTGGACAAGTCAAATCTCCACATTTTGGCAATAGTACCGTACGTCCATCCACCAACCACTGTGGTACGGGATGTTCTCCGTTGAGAAAAGTTGAGAATAGGCGGGCCAGGTGTTGGTGTGTTGAAGTAAACTTCTTCCACCACATGTTGTTAATTTTATCAGGCCCAGGCGCTGAAAAGTTTTTAGTTTTAGCAATTACATTTCTCACTTCCTCCTTAGTAATTGATGGGCATTCCTCCGCATGATGGTCAAGCCCTTGTCTAAGACAAAAGCTACGGAAAAGAGGCAAAGAAGCGTCTTCTTCATTCAACGAATATGAGGTTTCATAGATGTTTTTCCAGAAGTTTTCGATCTCTTCGCGACATGGTGGTCTGTCAACGACCGGCGATGTTATACCGAATAGGCGGGAAGGATTAGTTTCGAAAACATTATTTTGTTTTATCCACTTAACCCGACGTTCTAAACGTTCTCTTATGACTACAAGAGAACGTATCTTCTCAGTCCAATGCTGCTTGATGGTCTGCAGCTTAGATTTATTCAAAGTATGATGCAATCTTTTCAGAGATCGGGATATTTCTAACACTCTAGGTGTAAATCTCCGATTCGTCTCCAGATAAGCAATCACACTCTGAAGGTGAGAAGCATTCCGTCTAGCCACCCCAATTTTGAACTGAACCTGCCTAATTCTTTTACAGGTCTTGGCAACGCGTTCTGAAACAGATTTTCTGTTACTGTCACGAATCAAGGAAACTGCTTTTTCATAGACTGCACAGTTCAATGTCCAGAGATCTACATCCTCTGGAAGTAATGAAAGTTCTCTATTCGCTTCAGCCATTTTGTCCATTTTAATGGAAACCTTAAGATGGATTTTGGTTTCCCTTGCTCTTATGTTTACATACTCAACTGTCTGCAAAGGTGTTGTTGTGAGAACTGATGGTATGTTCTCAAAGGGTTCTTCTTGAAGAACTTCATGGCCTTTCCTTCGCAAAAAGGATACCTGATCTCGTAAGTACTGAGGTTTCATTTGTGCGTATTGGGGATGCATATTGCTCCATCGCTCATGAAGCCTCAACATGTAACCTCTTTGGTCCGGAGAGCTCTGTCGCCAACAGTCTAAGATGTCCCTTCGAAGTTGGTCCGTCCATTTTAAACGTGTACGAGTTTGTCCCTGGTCGAAGCCTGGTCGTTGCCTGGGTTCTATCCTATTGCCACTCCCAACTGAACCCTGGTCTCCATCCGAGAGAGACCCATTGTGGGTGGCGCTGCGCGTTACTGTGGTCGTAACCGCAAAAAACTCTGTGTGAGTGGTTAGCCCAACACAAAGCCGACAATTATATCGGGTGCCCACCCCTATCTGACGTTGGTCCGCCCCGGGTATTTGAATTGCCCGGTTCCACCCATATCTGGGAGGATTTCCCCTATCCGCCACCTGGGGAGGCGCTCGATTGAGATGTCAGAAACCCCATCTTAGATGCCACTCAAACACTTGGTCAAGTGGACCAAATATTTCCTTGGTGTTCGGAAGAGGGCATCTTACCTGACCTAACCGGTCAGGCAATTCTGTGATATTCGGTAACGGACGTTACCATTTACCACAGAGATATCGAGTTATTATTATTATTATTATTATTATTATTATTATTATTATTATAATTGTATTATTATTATTATTGTCATTTATGTATTTTGTGTTTTGTGGCTGACACTCTGGAAAGAGTCTAGAAGCTTCTAGAAATTTCTAGAAACTTGGAGGGCTGGGAAGGGGTAACTTTCTGTGTAAGTTTTTTTACACAGAGCGTTTCCCTATATAAACTGCCCTCTCAGAGCTGTTAGCCAGTCCCTTCCGGATCGTCAAACCGGACACATCTCAGCCTGAGAGTGAATAAAGATTCTTTTTTCCTTAAAGACAAACTTGTTTCTTCATTTCAAGTAAGTACCTAACCCTGCTTATTCCCGTGGTGTCCAGCCACGTAGTTTTCCCCCGCCACGCGTCCCCAGTGTTGTAAGTTCCGCGCCGCCGTGCGTGAGTCCAACCGACACGCGGTCGCCGCCCGTGCCGCGAACGCCGCGCCTTCAAGCGTGTGAGTTCGTCACAGTGTCGCCCGCGAATTCATCCGCGAATCAAAACCGCGGATTAAGATGCGTTCCCCTGTGTCGTGAGCTACCGCGCCACCAAGCGTGTGAAGTCCAGACACGAGGACGCCGCAAACGCCGCGCCACCAAGCGTTTGAGTTCGTCACGGTCCGCCCGCGAATTCATCCGCGAATCAAACCGCGAATTAAACCGCGGATTCAGTCGCGTTCCCCTGTGTCGTGAGCTACCGCGCCACCAAGCGTGTGAAGTCCAGACACGAGGACGCCGCAAACGCCGCGCCACCAAGCGTGTGAATTCGGCACGGTCCGCCCGCGAATTCATCCGCGAATCAAACCGCGAATCAAAACCGCGGATTAAGATGCGTTCCTCTGTGTCGTGAGCTACCGCGCCACCAAGCGTGTGAAGTCCAGACACGAGGACGCCGTAAACACCGCGCCTCCAAGCGTGTAGGTTCGTCACGGTCCGCCCGCGAATTCATCCGCGAATCAAACCGCGAATTAAACCGCGAATTAAACCGCGGGTTAAGTCACATCCCCCCGGTGTCGTGAGCTACCGCGCCTCCAAGCGTGTGAAGTCCAGACACGAGGACGTCGTGCGCCGCTCCGCTCCGCGAATCACGCCACGAATTAACCGCGAATAACGCCGCGAATTAACCGCGAATTAACCGCGAATTAACCCGCGAATTAGGTCGCGTTCCTCTGTATCGTGAGCTACCGCGCCCTAGAGCGTGTGAAGAACAGATACGAGGACGCCGAGAGTGCCACGAATACCGCGCCACCAAGCGTGTTAATTCGGCTCGAATCTAACCGCGAATTAACCCGCGAATCAAACCCGCGAATTAGGTCGCGTTCCTCTGTATCGTGAGCTACCGCGCCCTAGAGCGTGTGAAGAACAGATACGAGGACGCCGAGAGTGCCACGAATACCGCGCCACCAAGCGTGTGAATTCGGCTCGAATCTAACCGCGAATTAACCCGCGAATCAAACCCGCGAATTAGGTCGCGTTCCTCAGTGTTGTGAGCTGCCGCGCCACTGTGCGTGTGAAGAACAGACACGAGGACGCCGAGAGCGCCACGAATACCGCGCCACCAAGCGTGTTAATTCGGCTCGAATCTAACCGCGAATTAACCCGCGAATCAAACCCGCGAATTAGGTCGCGTTCCTCTGTATCGTGAGCTACCGCGCCCTAGAGCGTGTGAAGAACAGATACGAGGACGCCGAGAGCGCCACGAATACCGCGCCACTAAGCGTGTGAATTCGGCTCGAATCTAACCGCGAATTAACCCGCGAATCAAACCCGCGAATTAGGTCGCGTTCCTCAGTGTCGTGAGCTACCGCGCCTCCAAGCGTGTGAAGTCCAGACACGAGGACGTCGTGCACCGCTCCGCTCCGCGAATCACGCCACGAATTAACCGCGAATAACGCCGCGAATTAACCGCGAATTAACCCGCGAATAAAACCCGCGACTTAGGTCGCGTTCCTCTGTATCGTGAGCTACCGCGCCCTAGAGCGTGTGAAGAACAGATACGAGGACGCCGAGAGCGCCAAGAATACCGCGCCCCCAGGCGTGTGAATTCGGCTCGAATCTAACCGCGAATTAACCCGCGAATCAAACCCGCGAATCAGGTCGCGTTCCTCTGTGTCGTGAGCTACCGCGCCCTAGAGCGTGTGAAGTCGAGACACGAGGACGCCGAGAGCGCCAAGAATACCGCGCCCCCAGGCGTGTGAATTCGGCTCGAATCTAACCGCGAATTAACCCGCGAATCAAACCCGCGAATCAGGTCGCGTTCCTCTGTGTCGTGAGCTACCGCGCCCTAGAGCGTGTGAAGTCCAGACACGAGGGCGCTGAGAGCGCCGCGAATACCGCGCCACCAAGCGTGTGAGTTCGGCTCAAATTTACTCGCGAATCAAACCGCGAATTAACCCGCGGAATCACTCACGCATCGAACAGCGGGTCTTACCACGAATAGAAGCGTAACAGTTTGTACACTTCTCTGTAATTATCAAAGTTTAATGACCAACTGTACGGTTATTATCCTTTATGTAAACAAGTTATTGAGAAAAAAAGTAATCTCAAAATTTAATATGGAAAGTTATTATTCAATATCAAAAAACACCAAATCGGCTATTTTCAAAGTCAGTTTTCTACCATTAGGAATTAATTGTTTGACTAGAAATTTAATTGAAAGAAAGTACGCTTTATTGACAGCAGATACTCTAAAAATCAACAAAATCCATTAATATCAAAAAGGTGGAATGATGAATTGAAGTTTAGTGTTTTTATGTTATCGGGTGTTTATTGCCATCATAATGAGAAAATTTTACATGGTCCTGCTGCTTGCTACTGGGGAAACTGAGAAAAATATGTTTTTAAAATTTTATTTTAATATATGTTTACTTTGGTAAACATTATTACAATGTGAACAAAAGAAGGGTTTCAGCTAATAACTTGTTAGAACATGTGAGTGCACATCAAAAAAAAATTTTTACGAATTTATGACTTTCTGCTTTAAAATGCGTGAAGAATCTTGGGATACCTAGAGCTTTCTTCCATAGAACATTGTGCTACTGTAAGGTGCAGTCGTCCCATTGTAACCCACAACGAGTAGAACCAATAAATGGAGTGTTAAAAAAAATTGACGAAAAGTACAACAATCTTTAACAGCCCGTCGATGATTCAATTTTAAGTTAAAATTTTTTTTAAAAAATGGTTACGTCTCGAATTTTTTTTGAGATTATGAAATGTACCAGTCCATTAAAATTTCCAAAATTCGTGTTTTTTGAACCACCCTAATATATATATATATAACACAAATATTTCTTTGAAATATTTAACAATGAAATAACAAAGTTTAAAACAAGTTAATCTAAGTTGAACAACATATTCAACAGTTCAACTTTGACAAACTTTATTATTTTACTGTTTTATTTGCGAATAAAATGGATTTCTATGTATATTACTGCATTCCGGGACCGAACCGCGGACCTAACTCGAGTGTTGCCGCGCATGGTGCTTTGTACAAACCCTTAATGCCTGAGCGTCGTAGTAATTATCAGATAATTATTTTACTTTGGTTTAATACAATTTAATTTGATAAGTATTGTTTTTTATTATTGAAAGAAAAAGCAAAAAATATAGCAAAATATTTTTATAAATTTTTTACTGTTTTTTTAATAATTAAAAATAATACTTATTAAAATGATTAAAAATAACTAGTCCCATTAAATTAAGTAAAGTACGAGACAATTGGAATGTATTTATCTTTAACCTCTAATCATGATGTTCCGCTTTCTTTTTTCCCTCTCGAGCAACTCAACCTGACTCGCTAACTTTTTCATTTTCGTTTCCAAATTATCATCACTTACTTTTCCATTCTTCTCTCTACTTCCTTTCTTTTCCCCTATTGCTACAACCTCCAATCCACCCTTCTCATTCTTCTCATCTTCCTCACTCCAATCCGATATTTCTTTCTCTAACTTGTTCATTCTTTTCCACATATTTTCTTTTTCCAATTTTCCTCACACTTTTTTAAATTCCTTTCAATCCCTTCTATCTCCTTATTTATTACATCCGTATGCTTATCTCTTTTTTCTTGTATGTCCCTATCAATCTCTATTTTGTCCCACACCTCTGTCCATTCTTTATTGAATCTTTTTACCAACAACTTGACTAACTCAAGTAAGTCGATGCAGTCCTGACACTTCTTAATTTTCCCGTCCTTTCCCTTACTTATTTCGCCTATAATATTTTGTATCTCCGACATTTTCCAGCGTATACTACTCGAGTCAAAATTCGCCATTCTAGATCCCTACCTTACCTACACTTCATTTGCTCTCCTCGTCATTCACTCTATCTCTCGCACTCACACCCCACTCTTTCTACCTAACCTCACAATTCACGCTTTCCTTTTACCTTCTTTATCTTTCCCATTCACACTATTTTCTACTTACATTCTTTTTCAACCATTCACCTTACTTTGCACATCACTTTTCAATCACACCACTACCCACCCTTAACTAATAATAACCAAATTTTCCAAAAAACAATTTACCTTTCACAAACGCGTGCACTACTCTACGGTACCGGAAACGGAAGCCAAGAGGGAGCAGTATATTAATTGCTAAATTTCTTATTATTTATACAAGTCTATTAAGATTTAATTTATAATATTCTTACTTATTTTGCTATTGGTACATTTTCAGAGGAAAAATGTGTGATGTATTTGTAAAATCTATTTATTTATTTTTTATTTAAATTTTACACTTGTCTTTTGGCCTTTCGCACTTACAAGTGTTCTGCGAGGAAATTTCCGAGAATAGTACTTTAAACAGAAGTATCAAGTATTGCGCGCCTACAGAACGGCTTTGAAGTAGGAGTATTCGCATTTTGCCTGAACCACCCAATATTGGGTTTGCTTGCCAGTGGAGGGAAAACTGTAGAAAAACCTCTCCTGAATACAACCGGTTTATCGACAGTCGAGTTTTAATGTGTACGTGTCAGTTACCGACTGTGCACGTCATTATACCTTGACGTCAAACCTTCTACTGAAATTATCTCTCGAGCCGGAAAAACCCTAGTCTATGGGGTTCGAACCAAGCAAGCTTGACTTGACGCTGGCGCGACCTCATAAACAATACAATTGTTTAAACAAATAAAAACGTGAAAAAATCAATTTTTTTTAAAAAATCATAACTTTGGATTGAATGGATATTTTTTAAAATTTCAAAAAGTAAATTAAAGCTTAAGAGTGGTGCTTTAAGAAAGAAATATTGAAAGTCTGCATAAATGAATGGAATGCTTAAGTTTTGAGCATGAAAATCACGATTTTTCACATGTAGCATTACAATAATCGACTAGGCGACATCGTGAAAAAAATGTCCTTATGTGACCTGTACGACATAATTTTATCTAAAAAACATTTTACAACAATATTCTGTATGAAAAACATCAATTCATAATGAAAAAAATATAAAAATATGGAAAAATACATTTTACTTATTATGTTTTTTCGCCAACGTAAACTGTAACGCTGGGTCATTCGTGCCTTTTTAGACTTTCTTTTTGCTCCTGTGACAGTTGTTCATGCACCAAATCATCGGCACTTGTGGAGCACTTAGTATTCTAGAATACAATTTTTTAGTATAGTTTTGCCCCACCTCTTGTCCCTCCTTTTGACTTAGCAAGGTGTAACAGTTTGACAGGGGCACAAGTGACCCAGCGTTACAGCTTGAGGGTTAATTTTTTTATTTTTAACGATTTATTTCAATTATTTATTAGATATTTATTATTTAGATTATTTGAATAATAATAAATAAAAATCATAACTTTTTTACTTTTATTCAAATTTAAGTATAAACTTAACCATTTTTATAAGATTAAAGATTTCCAATTAAATAGACTGAGCTTTTTTATATAATTTTGAATTTTAAAGACAAAAAAATTTTTTTAAATTTTTTTTTATTTTTAAACTTTTAAAGTAATTTAAACATAAAAATAAACATTCTGTACAAAAAAATAATCTGAAACTGTGGAATATTGTAGCTGTTTAGAAAGAAAAAAATTTTTTTCGGTAAAATTTCATTTTTTCGAAGAAAATGCTATGATAATAAATTTAAACCACAATTTTTATGGTTTTATAAAAAATTTTGCATAAAATTACATATTTTTGCCAATTCCCAACCTTTCAGGATAAATACGCTAAGCTCTAGCATAGGGGTATTTTGTCATTTTTCAACTTTTCAATTATAACTTTTGAAAACTAAGTCCAACAATGTTCGCAAACCTCTAGGTCAAATGGTTTGGAAGATAAGGGGGGGGCACGTTTTTTGTTAAAAAAAGTTTTTCCTTGACAACGCTATGACTATCAACTCCAATCATGTTCTCTACATTTTTCCTGTACTCTACTCGCGAAAATACATGTGTGCCAATTTTCAATACTCTAGATCAAATAGTTTCGGAGATAAGGGGGGGGGGGGGAAATAGTCATTTTAATGCATTTTTTGAAAAAAATCTTGTTATTTCCTTGACAACGCTATGAACATCACGTTCAATCATGTTCGCTATATTTATCCTGTAATCTACACATGAAAATACATAAGTGTACCAAATTTCAATTGGCGGCTAGGGGGGGGATTTGACACTTCGTGTCCGGAACCCTAAAAAGCTTTAGAAGTTATGAATTTGTTTTACTAAGATTGTTTAAACAAATCAAAATTGTTGGTTAGTAACTAGAACTATTTAGAAATAGTTTATATAAGTTTTGTGTATAAAATATATAATTTACTTTGGTGTAAATAGTTTCTGATATCGAAAAATCTTAAAATTACTTTCTCAAAAAATAATTTTTTACATTTTTAAAAGTTATTAACGTTTTTTTAGTTACTAATAAAAGTCTTGCTTTTTTAGTAGTTAAGCATTATTGTACAAATATGTATAAGTATTTTCAAAAAAAGAAAGAATTGATTCATTTTTGAGTTGTTTAAATATTTTTGTCAAAAAAATAGTAACTTTGACCGCACTATGGTTCGTCTCAATTTTTTTAATTTCCCTGACAAAAAACTTTTTTCCCTGTCATATCCCTGACTTTACTGACAAAAATTGTTTTCCCTGTCATTTCCCTGACTTTACTGACACGTGGCCACCCTGTAAGAACAAATTTAACTGCATTGACGGAAAACGAATTAATTAAAATATAGTTTACCCTAAAATATTGATTTCAAATTTTCATACACTAAAATTTTTAGTAAATTGAAATTTATTTCTATCAATATAAATTAACTTGAAATGTTCTTGTGATTAAATTAATTGATATTTAGATCATTGGAAATTGAGATCATTAAAATTTTGAAATAATTTTTTTTAATAAAAATCTAAATTAATAGTAATTAAGAATCAATATATTGATTCTGATATTATTGAAGTTTGAATTCATCTAAATTTTTATTGGTTATTAGGCTTTAAATTGTCTGAATTTCAATCAATTATTGCGTTTTTAGTATTCTGATAATTAATAACTAAAAATTTAAACTTTTCACAATTTCAATTTTTTTTTGTCAATATAAATTTTACTTAATTTCAAATTCCATTAGGCTGAATTTTCATTGATTCAAATTATAGTCTAAATTATTATTTTTAAAATTTGGACTGATTAAAGCTTTAATATACCATGAATTTTTATTGTAATGGTTAATGTTTAAAAAAATTTAAATATGTATTATTAGATTTTGAAAATACGTTAAGTTTATAATAGTTAAGTTTGTTTAAATTAAAATTGATATTAATTAAAATTTAAAGAATTAAAAGTTTAAAATAGCTGAAGTTTATTAATATTAAAATATGAGTAACTTTGTAATTCCTATACTAATTAAAGTTTAAATTAATTTAAAACCGTATAAATAAAATTAAGTTCATATATGTTAGTTTGTATAAATGTAAGAGATTAAAATAATTACCTAGGTATTTAAAAAAAAGTAAATATAAATCTTAAGACTTTAATAAATATAAATTTGAATTAATCGAAGTTAAAATAAATTTGAGTCAACATTTCGTTAAAGCTGCTCTCTAAATCTGAATTAGTTAAAAATAATTAATAATTAGTAAAATCGTGTTTGAGTTTTTATTTGATCAATTAGTTAAAAATAACTAATTATTAGTAAAAAATGACTAATTGTTAGTAAAAACATAACTAAAAAATAGTTCAAATTCGACTAATTGAATTAGTAAACAAAATTCGACTAATTGAATTAGTAAACAAAATTTTACTAAATGATTAGTAAAATATAACTATTTGAATTAGTGACTGAGTTTTTGCTTTCAAATTAGTTAGTTAACTAATTCAGATTTAGAGAGTGTTTTAAGTTTGGAACTATTTTTAATTTGAAAAATTTAAAACTTGAGTTGTTAGAACTTTTGAAGAATAGAAATAATCCTCAATAGAAGTTTGGAACGATTGAAGTTCGTATAAATTATAAAAGTTTGAATATATTTTGTTCAAAAACTATTCTTTCAACAAAAATATTTCAACTTTTTGTAATGTCTCTACTTATTTGTTCAGTCTTTTTGAGTTCAACACTCCCGAAGATTCATCTTCCTATAAGCTTCGTGAGAGAAAAACTGTTTTTAAAATACCTACACACAAAACTTGTATAATGCAAAGGTCTTTTATAATAAGAGGAGCGAGATTATGGAATAAACTTCCAACTTATATTAGAAATGCTTCAAAGCAAGTATTTTTTAAAAAATTATTTTTTGATTTATTATTCAAAACTAATAGTATATTGAATAGCTCACTAATAGCATTTTAAAGAACATTTCTACCGCGAAAACGTCAAATTTCTTTCGGCAGTATGGAAGTTTGACTGTAAATTAATAAATTTTTGCACTTATAAAATTAATAATCTAATAACTTAATACTTTTTTCCCATAATTTTTAAAAAAGTAGCTTTTAGTAGCTTTAGGCCGAAAAAAGTATCAAAAAAGTAGCCTTTCATGAAAAAAGTAGCAAAAAGTAGTAAATAGTTGGGGAGTGCGAAGCCTGCAATTGTATAAAATACTGGCAACGTTCAGTATTTTGAAGCCTCCTAAGTCCGGTAATTGTTCCATATTTGACAGTAATCCTCCTCAACCCTTAATAACTGTCTCTAAGTTAAAAGAATTGTGTTCTTCAAAGAAGAAGACAGCGTATCAAGAAATAAAGAAGACATTACAAGTCGTGATTGACGATGAAAATACTGATTTCAGTGATTTTGTAAACACTGTTGATCACGACTACAAGTTACCAGAAATCACTGATTGCGTTTTATTTTATACTACAGCTTGTGTGTGTAGATACGTAGAAAAACATGTAAAATGTAAAGAATGCACAAAAAGCTTTCTCTCTGTTTCTCAGACAAATAAAGATTATTCCTCTTTTACGACAGAGGATTTGCCCCGTAGTTTTAGCAAGTATCCTGTAACAAATAAAGAGCTTGTCCATCCAAATGTAACATTATACAAATTACTTTGTGAAATCGAAGAGCTGTTCCAAAAGCATTGCGAATAGAAAAACGCGTTTGAATTAATTTTTCAGGATTTTACCGAAACAAGTAAAAAAAATAATTTTTTATGTCAAGAGCATTCAATAGATTAAATTAATGAAATGCTAATTAAAATTGTCGAATTTTATTTACAAACACTAATGAGACAATTTCTTTGTAAAGAAAAAGCAACAATATCTAAAAAAAAAGTATTCTCAAAAGAAAAGCAGCCAAATTATGTAAAACTATAATATAGAGATTGGATACTTAACTAAAGTATCGTGCATTGACTCAATAATTATAAAACTCATGAAAAGAGGATTCTCTCCGTGCTGATACCAAAAATAAAACCAAAGGGAGATTCCGTCGAACTTAAACGCCGCAATGCCGACGCTGGGACAAACCAAATTCTCGTACCAGTTTAAAATTCGAAACTCACCAATTCTGATGTTGAACACCGGAAACCAAACAACCAATTGTTACGCTGACCTGCAGGGCTCCTGGGACTCTCGTCAAATGATTTTAACTCACCCACTCTTCAGGCAACTCAATTATTTATTTAAAGTTTTATTTTAAAACACTACACTTATAACAATCTCTAATGCCGGAGCACACCACTGCACAAATTCGGGGATCGCACGTGAATGAAAACGAGCACACGGCAGACCCCAATCGACCGGTAGATCCTCTTTTCCGCGACCCTTCCCTTTCCACGTCTTCTTCTTCCTCGTTGCGTCTCATTTCCTCAGCCGCTAAGAAATCCTACACCCTCTCAATTGCACCTAAGGTAAGGCGTCACGTAAAAGAAAAATTCGGATCCTTCCGCTGACCCTCGTTACTATTCGTGAACTTGACCTGCGCAAATCGCAATTTACGTATTCAACGAAGAACGACAATAATCCGCTGATCTAGAGAAAGACGAGAGATACGGATCGACCAGAAAATCAATACTCGGTACTCAGGCTCGTATCTCATAATTCAAACACGGCCCCTTTCAATAAATTATTCCAAAATTAACTAAATTAAAGATCTCTAGGGAAAGACAAAATAAATTATAAATGTTGACGATTTACATCGTCACAAAACATAAATTGATTTTAAAAATCAATTTACACGTTTATACAAATTGTTACCAATGTTTATATATTCTATTTATATGCTTAATATATGTTACTATTTATATTTAAAAAGTTTAAATAGTTCAATTATAAAAAATATAATATATACAAAGAAATAATGTACCGGCCATAATAAACTTGCAATTTCTTTTACAATTAATTAAATTTTCTCCTAACAATTATACTTATACTGAAAATTGTATATGTTTTACTATTTTTTTTACTTTTTATTCGTTAAAAAATGTAATTTCTTGTTATTTTTAAGTGTAAACCAGCGAAACTAATGGTAATAGCCGACAACATGCGCGCCATGCCATCTTGCGATGAAAATTAGAAACGGAGACGCATAACAATAAGAACTGAAGATTTTCCCTCCTGTCAGATAGGGCTAGTAGGTACCTATTTCAAAATGTGTGATAAAATTATTCTAACCTTTATTGAATACAATAACATCAAAAATCTTATTTTAACTATTATTAATTTATAATTACTTAAGTTTAAATTATTGTTCCCGCAGAAACTAAAGCAAACATTTGGTTTGTATGTGCTTTAGTTGTTGCGGGAAATCTAACCTCAATTAACACGTTATTCTGGCCGCAGCAACTAACACGCATCAACTGACTCAAACCCGCAGCAATAGATACATTTGATACTATTTTTAATTTCTTAATTTTTTTCAAATAATCCATTTTTATGGTGTTTTAATATTTGAATAAATATCTAAATAACACAAAATACTCATTTAATAAGTCGTAAGTTCATTGTTATCAATACAAAAGGGTTTTTTTTAAATAAAAAGGAGTCTCAACTGAGAGCCCGCAGCAACTGACACATTTACCCTAAGAAAGCAATAGCAACTACATAGTTTTATAAATTTCAAGAAAAAAAATGTATTATTAAAAACACTTTTAAAAATGGTTAAATTGTTTATAATAACAATGAACATAAATACATATATAGCAGAAAACTTTGTTAACCATGAGGAATAATAGTCTTCTGGTCTCTAAATATGCATGGTTTTGAGTAGTGTTGCACGCTCGTAACACGCGACGACTCGAAGCGTAAAATTCAAAATTATTTTTCTCGAAAACAAAATTTTTCACCCCTTTAAAAATTTCAGGATTTTTAAAGGAAGATTTGAATTTTATAAAAATATTTTTTATTTGCCTTGGAAAAAGTTCGAATTTTTTGTGGTCCTGTGTTATATATATGTACATTTGCTTTAAGCAGCAATTGCTTCGCTCGAAAATGGCGTCCGCCATGAACCTTCTTTTTGGTCGAAAAATCATGCAAACAACTTTTCTACTGGAGCCGAAGAAGGAAGGGTTGTCTTGTATTTTAAAATATTAATATATTAAAACATCATGTGTTTCTTTTTCACTGGCACTTATTTCAACTAAATCCACGATGAATCAAAAATGTTGTAAGCAAACAAAAGTCACAAATGTATTTAGATATAAGCATAACCTAGAGTCCCTCAAGCTACATGCATGACATTGAACCAACATTGAATGTATTGATCGCGATCCTGTATTGTAAACTGCGCATTTGCCTGAAACGTTGTTTTGGTCGAAATGTTTGTGTATAAACTATACTTTAAAACTGCGCTTAAAATGGAAAATGGAAATCCAAATGCAAAATAGGTTGCAAATCTATTTGAAATGGAAAATTGAAAATGGTTTTCCGATTCCTATTTGAAATGGAAAATGGCATTTTGCATTTCCAATCCGTATTTGAAATACATTCATTTCAAATACTTACCCAGCTCTGGATTATAACACCGTTTTATGAAGAAATATGATTTTGTTCAATATTTATCATTATTTAATATTTATCTAAATTTATTTCTTTATTTACAAATGATAGGATATTCCCTTTCGTTCCCCAAATAGCACCGAAGTTTGCAGAAAGCTAAGGGGTCGTCCATAAATCACGTGATAGGTTTTATGTCAATTTTAGACCCCCACCCCCCCATGTGAGCAACCGTGATGTTTTCTGTGACCCCCACCCCCCCTTGATTCTCACGTGACTTTGAATAAGTATAAAAGTTACTTAAAATACTGATGGAATATAAACAAAAAGTTCACAGACTGTTCATTGCAAATTCTAGGGCTGCGCACGAGACCGAGACCAGTCTCGGTCTCGACTCGTTTTCCGAGACGATATCGAGACGATACCGCAAAAAAATATCCGAGACGACACCACGAAAAAAGCGAATCTCGGCGAGACTCTCGCCGAGACCGCAATAGGGTAGTAACTATAATTATGAACTTCTTTACTACGGATAACAGATATAGATATCTATTTTTAAAAGCTAAATAATGTATAATTCGACTAAACTTTTTTCAAACACATTCAATTAAGGCCGTTGGAGACACAGAGTCCGCAGAGAATCTGTAGGGGGGATCAGTGGTACTCAAAGACTGTCCCCATGCGTTTTGAAGACTTAGGAATTTTTCGCGACAAAGTCCAACACTTTTCCCAGAAAAGAACATCGTACTGCAAATTCTATTGAAATAAAGATTCAGAAAAATACTTACTTTTGATAAATCAAGTATTTCCTGAGCTTTAGTGTCTCGAGGAAATTCGTGTGATGAAAACAACCTCCAATGATGTTCCAAGTTTGGCAATTTTTTCCAATAAAACCAGACACTTTTTCCGAAAATGAAAATCGTACTGCACATTTAAATTTAATTAGCACTTTTTCACTTATTTTGTTTTTGGCATATGAGTTTTTAAATTGCGTCAGTCTCTCGAGGAAATACAAAATCACTTGACACTTCACTCACTGATTCGGACTTTGACAATTTTTTTCGTCAAAACCCGACACTTTTTCCGCAAATGGTCATCGTAGTGTAAATTTAAATTTAAGTAGCACTTTTTCACTTATTTTGTTTTTGGTATTTGAGTTTTTAAATCGCGTCAGTTTCTCGAGGAAAGTAAATTTTTTTCAATTTCATCAAAGAAAATGGCAAACAATATAGCAGAATATAGTTTGTCGTGTGCTGTTCTGATACGGCATTTTCGGGTACTAATTCACACGGCGCCGCCTTTGAAATTATAGACAGGCGTACATTATATTCATTATATTAATCAACCTATTTATAAAATTCAATGTTTAGATATTAATTGTAAAAATTTAATATAAAGAATTAATGTCAAGTTCCAAACATGATTTTGCTAACTTTTTACAAAAAATAAAAGTTGTTTGTTATTTCAAGTGAAATTAGCTCTATTGAAAAGACGCATTTAAAATACTTTAAACCATTCAAATGCAACAAGTACATAATTTATTGTAAATCATGCATTAATAATTTCTAAACAATTTAAATATTTTTTAAAATCTAAGAGTTAAAGGAAAAACAGTAGGGTTATTTAATTTAATTTAGTTATTTAATTTGTTAAAATTAAATAAACAGAGCATTTGATAAATATTTTATACATAACGTAAAAATTAAAGAAATAATTAAAACGCAAGGAAGAACTAAAAAAATAGTGTAATATCAAGAAAATTAAATAAACAGGAAACAAATGGAGAAATGTTTTTTTCTTAATCTATCAAACTGTAAAAAATGTAAAAAGTAAAAAAGAATAAGTAAGTAAGTTTGTAAAAAATCTCTCAAGAAATAGACAAGATGTGAAAAGAAATTGAATAAATACAATTCAGTAATATTAATTATTTTCCATATTCACAATAATCCTTCCTTTGGTAATATTCTTACAAGATTTTTAAGAGATTTTAATTTACTTTTCATCTTATAATTTATTATTTTTAAAACATTTTAAAATTTTTTCTCCGTTTAGGTATTTTACATTTTTTTTTTTTTTTTGGTATTTGTCTCTTTTCTTTTTAGGATTTTCTTTAATTTTCTTCTTTTTATAAATATTATTTAATATTATATTACACAGTTTTCTTATTTATACATTCATTAAACTTTTTATTACGTTAATTTTAATAATTATTTCTATACTTTTAAAAGTAAATACACTTATTTTTTTGTAAATTTATTCAATTTCTTTTCACATCTTGTCTATTTCTTGAGAGATTTTTTACAAACTTACTTACTTATTCTTTTTTACTTTTTACATTTTTTACAGTTTGTTAGATTAAGAAAAAAACATTTCTCCATTTTCTTCCTGTTTATTTAATTTTCTTGATATTACACTATTTTTTTAGTCCTTCCTTGCGTTTTAATTATTTCTTTAATTTTTACGTTATGTATAAAACATTTATCAAATACTCTGTTTATTTAATTTTAAAAAATTAAATAACTAAATTAAATTAAATAACCCTACTGTTTTTCCTTCAACTCTTAGATTTTAAAAAATATTTAAATTGTTTAGCAATTATTAATGCATGATTTACAATAAATTATGTACTTGTTGCATTTGAATGGTTTAAAGTATTTTAAATGCGTCTTTTCAATAGAGCTAATTTCACTTGAAATAACAAACAACTTTTATTTTTTGTAAAAAGTTAGCAAAATCATGTTTGGAACTTGACATTAATTCTTTATATTAAATTTTTACAATTAATATCTAAACATTGAATTTTATAAATAGGTTGATTAATATAATGAATATAATGTACGCCTGTCTATAATTTCAAAGGCGGCGCCGTGTGAATTAGTACCCGAAAATGCCGTATCAGAACAGCACACGACAAACTATATTCTGCTATATTGTTTGACATTTTTTTTGATGAAATTGAAAAAAAAATTACTTTCCTCGAGAGACTGACGCGATTTAAAAACTCAAATACCAAAAACAAAATAAGTGAAAAAGTGCTAGTTAAATTTAAATTTACACTACGATGACCATTTGCGGAAAAAGTGTCGGGTTTTGACGAAAAAAATTGTCAAAGTCCGAATCAGTGAGTGAAGTGTCAAGTGATTTTGTATTTCCTCGAGAGACTGACGCAATTTAAAAACTCATATGCCAAAAACAAAATAAGTGAAAAAGTGCTAATTAAATTTAAATGTGCAGTACGATTTTCATTTTCGGAAAAAGTGTCTGGTTTTATTGGAAAAAATTGCCAAACTTGGAACATCATTGGAGGTTGTTTTCATCACACGAATTTCCTCGAGACACTAAAGCTCAGGAAATACTTGATTTATCAAAAGTAAGTATTTTTCTGAATCTTTATTTCAATAGAATTTGCAGTACGATGTTCTTTTGTGGGAAAAGTGTTGGACTTTGTCGCGAAAAATTCCTAAGTCTTCAAAACGCATGAGGACAGTCTTTGAGAACCACTGATCCCCCCTACAGATTCTCTGCGGACTCTGTGTCTCCAACGGCCTTAAGTTATAAAAAAATAATCATACCGGAAAATGAAAATGTAGATTTTTGATCTTTTTTTAACAAGATTGTTCAACTGATAATTTAATACCAAAAATCATTTCTTAGATGCAAGTATAGAAGTCGAAGTTGTCGAAGAATAATGTGAAGTATCGGTTTAAAAGTATTGTCTAACATTTTACTTATTGTTAATTTTGCTGCTTGTCAGATCCACATTTTAAACAACATCTTATTTTTAATCTTATTTAGCTGAGAATTTGTAAGCCACAGCGACACTATTAAATCAACAAGACCCAAGACGTTTTTAACAATTAACAGCTGATTTGCAAAACTTATCTTTTTATAATAAATAAGTTAACAATTGTATTCCGCAATTACTATGTTTAATTTTTTCGATGTTTTTAAGATCGAGACTAGACGAGACCACAATTATGAAGGCGATACCAAGACGATACCAAGAGTGACGAGACCGAGACGATACCGAGACGTGACCATCAATTTTCCATTTTTTCGAAACCGAGACGAGACTCTGTCAAATATCGTATCGTAT
Organism: Ganaspis brasiliensis; assembly: GCA_037103525.1. Lineage (NCBI taxonomy): Eukaryota > Metazoa > Arthropoda > Insecta > Hymenoptera > Figitidae > Ganaspis > Ganaspis brasiliensis. The sequence goes on from JAZKLR010000686.1 coordinate 93,429, forward strand.
CGTATCGTGCGCAGCCCTAGCAAATTCCTCGTATATTTAAATTAAAAGGCCGTTTTATATTCTTTATTTTTTTTAATATATGGTGTATTCTTTTCCGATTCGACCACTCCTCTGCGCCTTTTAATTTTCAAGATAAAAGGCTTTATTATATGTAGTTCAAAATTTTCATCAAAACATCAGTTTTTTATGTTGTATGGTGTTTTTTATTTACACTTGTGCGAAAAATAAACGAAACACTAAAAATTATAGTCTAAATTACTACGAGATTTAAATAAAATAGTTAATCGAATTCAAAGCAATAATCAAACTTCACTAAGCATTATAATAAGGAATAACCTTTTAAAATCATCCCCTTGACACGAATAAAAAAATTAAACAAGTACGAGTTACACCCGTACCAAAATCTAGGGTTCCGTACATTTACGAAACAAAGATTTACCTTATTAACAAACAGAGAGCTCTCATTTGGCACACATACGTATTTTCACGTGTAGATTACAGGAAAATTATAGGGATTAACAGTCAAAACGTTGTCAAAAAAAGAAAAACTGCAAATTTTCGAAAAAAAAGTTTTTTCCTCATAACTTTGAAACTATTTGAGCTAGAGGGCTAAAATTTTATACATTTGTATATTTTTATGTACAGATTTTGAAAACTAATTAGAACGTACAAATTATGGAAATACTTCTACCTTCAAGTACATGAAACTTTTGCTTAAGGATACAGGCTTGTATTTCATATAAATAACATAAAAATCAAGAATTTTTTTTTTAGGGGGAGGCCCTGAAATTTTTATAGGGTTTAAGGGCTTATAACAGTCTTGATTATAGGTCCTGTGACAGCCTTGATCAAGCCTGGTATAAGATTAAAAATTTTTTTTGTTTTTTTCATAATTTTTCAATTATTTTGAAAAAAAAGTGATAACAATTTTCAATTGTGTTTTATATCGTTTTTTTAAATTCTGAGTATACAAATAAAAATTTTATTGGTTTGAGGGGTACTGTAGGACAATTAGGGTGAGCTCTAGCATAGGGGTCTAAACGACTTTTTGGTGATTTTTTGAATTTTTTTTTTGTGACCTCATAATATTCAATTTTATTTCTAAACATAATTTTTCCATAATCTGCATGCAAAAATACACGAGTGTACTAAATTTTAGCTCTCTAGCTCAAATAATGGCAAAGTTAGAGAAAAAAAACTTTTTTTTCGAAAATTTGCCGTTTCTCCTTGACAACGCTATGGCCATCACTTCAGATCATGTTCTCTATATTTTTCGTGTAATCTACACGTAAAAATACATATGTGTACCAAATTTCAGACCTCTAGGTCAAATGTTTTAGAAGTTAAGGGGGGGGGGGGGAATGGTCCATTTTAATGCATTTTTGCTAAAAAAAGTTGTTATTTCCTTGACAACGCTATGAACATCACCTTGAATCATGTTCTCTATATTTTTCGTGCAATCTACACGTGAAAATACATAAGTGTACCAAATTTCAGCCCTCTAGGTCAAATAGTTTAGAAGTTAAGGGGGGGGGGGAATGGTTTTTGGCTACGGACGCACGAGTCTCGCTATAAGGGTTCCGCCGAACACCGAAGGTGTACGGAACCCTACAAAATTAACAAATATTCTTAAATAAGTAGACAAAAACAATCTTTGGAGAATTCACAAACTTTAAAAATCACTAAGAATAAGCATTTTATTAAACTTACCACTAATAGCATCAAAACCCATCCTTTAAAATTATTTTACTCGTTAATCCAAAAATAAACAATTGAGGGTCTGGATGCAACAACCGCCTTAGCGCTCGACGGCGTTGATGGTCTCTTTTCTAACAAGATAAGATAACTTTCGAAAATTTATCTCAATTTTAAAAATCGAAAAAAATGAAAAATAAATATTAGAACCTATATAGGTAGCACAGATGAACATTTTTAGTTCTTATAAGTTTTTTATTTGGACTCTTATTTTACCAGATAAAAAATAGAAAAGAATATTTTTAACGCTATTAAATTAATTACATTTTAGTAATCAACCTATGATATCTCGTGAACGCATAAACTAAAAAAGTTCAAATGTGACGCGTCGCGAAGAAAAGCACCTAAGAAGCAAAAATCGATTTTCGAATTTTGATAATATTAGGTTATTTAAATGTCCCTTTTTCATTATCTAAAGTCTGAAAACATGTTGATTGAATATTTTTCACATATTTAAGACTTAAGCATCAGCGATTTGTACACAATCCAATGGCGCGCGCGCCGCTTCTTTTCACTCTTCTGTAAAATTGCCGTTTGGCTTCTTAGGTGCTTTTCTTCGCGACGCGGCACAAATTTTACTTACCTTCGTAAAAAACATTACTAAATCTAACTGAATCATCAAAATAGTGAAAAAATTTTAATTTGTTATGTTTTTTTTAATAAAAACTTGATTACGTCTGCCTCAAGCTTTGAAGAAAGAAAGTCAGTGATGAAGTTTTGATTTTTCAAAACTTTTTGATATAAAATTGATTAACAAAACAAAATAGATTTGATTTTTCAAAACTTTTTGATATAAAAGTGATTAACAAAACAAAAAATATTTGACTCAGTGAAATCGATAATATCTTTTCAATAATTATTAACTGAGTGATAAATTCATAATATTATGGAAATAAATTCATAATATTACAATAAAACAAAATAGAGTGTCACTCAAATTTTTATTTAGTTTTCTTGTAAATTGTTGCTTTGACAACAAATTGTTTAACGACACAACCAGTGCGCTGAGTGTGTTCCTTGAATTTATTCGAGAAAGCGAGAGATGCTATGGATATTTTGGGAAACATAACCAAACATACAATTTATTTAACGAAATATTTAATGATATTAATTATAATTGTAATCAACAAAACAAAATTTTATTGAACCATATTCAGATATATATATATTTTTTTAATATTGACAAACATTGAATTTTAAACATTTCTTGTTCGAATTTAGTTATTTATTTTTGACTAAGCTGTTACTTAAAAACCGCAAACATTGTAAATGTAAATTACACGTTAATCCCTTGAAACCTCTTTCTTCGCAGGTTATATTTTATGGTTGCGCGAAGGAAAATAAAAATTTTCTTAAACATTTTATTACCAAAACTATACTCTCTAAAAGTGAATTTGTGACTTTATTCACTGATTTAACCACTGTACAAACAATCAACAAAAAAGTTGAAAATAAATAACTAAATTTGAACAAGAAATATTTAAAATTCAATGTTTGTCAGTATTAAAAAAATATATATCTGAATATGATTCAATAAAATGTTGTTTTGTTTATTGCAATTATAATTAATATCATTAAATATTTCGTTAAACAAATTCTATGTTTGGTTATGATTCTCAAAATACCCATAGCAACTCTCGCTTTCTCGAATAAGTTCAAGGAACACACTCAGCGCACTGGTTTTGACGTTAAACAATTTGTTGTCAAAGCAACAATTTACAAGAAAACTAAATGAAAATTTGAGTGACACTCTATTATGTTTTGTTAAACAATTTAAATCAATAAGTTTTGAAAAATCAAAACTTCATCACTGACTTTCTTTCTTCAAAGTTTGAGACAGACGTAATAAAGTTTTTATTAAAAAAACATAACAAATTAACATTTTTTCACTATTTTGATGATTCAGTTAGATTTAGTAATGTTTTTTACAAAGGTAAGTAAAATTTGAACTTTTTTAGTTTAAGCGTTCACGAGATATCATAGGTTGATTACTAAAATATAATTAATTTAATAGCGTTAAAAATTTTCTTTTTTATTTTTTATCTGGTAAAATAAGTGTCCAAATAAAAAAATTGTAAGAACTAAAAATATTTACCTGGGCTACCTTCATAGGTCTTTATATATATTTTTCAATTTTTGAAATTGAGATACTTCGCAGTCAGTTTATCTCGTCAAAAAAGAGACAGAAAATGCTTTCGAGCGCTAAGGCGGTTGTTGCATCCAGACCCTCAATTATGATTAAACAAATAAAATAAAAAAAATTTCTACCTTAAATAGGAATACATTCTGAGCGATTTCTATAGCCGTGGGATTCTCTCAAAATTGTTTTAGTTTATATGTTTAATAAAAATTGTCAATTTTTTGATTTCAGATTAGGGGATGATTTTTAAGGGTGTTTTTCGATGCTGAAGGGGTAAATTAAATTGAAATACATTCTACTCAAATTTTAAACCCGGGGAAATCTCTCAAGAATTTTTTATTTTATTTTTTTAATCAAAATTATTTATTTTTTGGATTAACGAGTAAAAATAATTTTATAGGGTGGGTTTTGATGATATTAGAGATAAGTTTAATAAAATTCTTATTCTTTGTTACTTTTAAAGTTTGTGAATTCTCTAAAGATTGTTTTTGTCTACTTGTTTAAGAATATTTTTCAATTTCTTAAAATTCGTGTTTAGTGGATGATTTTGAAGGGTTGTTCCTTATTATAATGCTTGTTAAGGTTTGATTATTTTTTTCAATGCGATTAAATATTTTATATAAATCTCGTAGTTATTTAGACTAAGGGCCGGTTTCACCAACTCCGATTAAGTAGTTAATCCCGGATTAACTTAATTTAATCAATACATTGCGTCCCACCATCATTTTAACGTTGGTTAAAGTGAGTTAATCGCTGATTAACTTAACCGCTCGATTTTGGCCGGTTAACGGACTTAATCGAAGATTACCGCGTCGACAAGTGACAACATAACCTACTATGAAATACGTATGAAATTTTTCGAATGAATATAATTAACAAAATAAATTCTTTTATCCCTCTAATTTTTAAAGCATTTAAAAAACTGATTAAAATTTTTATTTTTTATATATTAAAGAATATTATCCATTCATAACAAAGCGTATGATTAAACAATTACAAGGGTATATTACAAGTTTTTAAAATGTGTCAATTCACTTTATTCTTTAAATTTTCTCAAAATTTGTAGGTTTATAAAAATTTAAAACTTTGTAGAACAATAATTTTATAAAATTTTCTGTTTTTACTTTGGAATTTAAATCTTAAATTGGAATATCAGGCAAAATATACTAGTTTGACAGACTTCAAAAAGTTAAATAGAAAAACAAAAAAATAATTCAGGTAATATAAATGTTTTCAATGTTAAGTTTTAAAAATTATTACATTTTAATCATTTTTGTTGATTATTGTATTAAAAAATTCAAACCAGTAAGTAAAAATTGATTGCAAGTCTCAACTACTGAATGTCAAAGTTAAACACATTGGAAATATATTTTTGTAAAAAGTTTTGAAGTAATTTTAAATTAAAATTTGTTCACTATAAAAGTACTTTCATACTTTGATATGATAGTATTGATTTTTTTATTTTATATTATAAAAATGTAAAACTATTGTTTCCTTTAATGAAGATAAAGTATTGAAAATCTTGGTGTTTTGGAATACTCAATTCTTCACCAGAACGTAAAACTACTAATTTCTGTTATAATAATAATTATTATTTAAATAATACTAAATTTGCCTTTTTTAAACAATTACCAATGATTAAGAAATATAAATAATCTAATTTATTATCTATTTTTCTATCACATTTTTCTAGTTGTCAAATATAAACTATCATCTTTGTATAAACTTTGAATTTTAAATTTCAAGATAAATACAGAAAACTTTATAAAATACTTATCAGAAATGTTTGGTACAAACATTAAAAATCATTCCTGCAATACGAATCATCACATTTTTTAATAAATAGGCAGCAACTATTTTGCATGAAATATATGATAAGATGCACGAAGTTGTTTACTGTTTTATTTGAGGTTATGGGTACTTGGTTTGGATAAAGAGCATGCCGAGCGCGCTCAACTATCAGCTGTTTAGTGTCGACCAATCGAAATAGGCGGATGAAGAGAAAACTGAATTATTTTAAACAGAGTATATGATTAACTAATCGGAGATTAGAATCTTCTTGTGGGACGCATTGAACTTTAATCATGATTAAAAGTTTGATTAAAAAATAACCATGATTAGTTAATCAGAGTTTTAATCTAATAATTTTTATTTTTTTGTTTATTTTTCACACAATTTTTATATTTTTTTAGTGCTTCACGATATGTCGATGTAATATCGATATCGTCTTGAATTTCAAGACGATATCAAGACGATATTCTAAAAAAAAATCGATACAATATCGATAAAGGACTTCCGAGAATTTCGATATTATCGATATCGACTTTAAGGAGAAAGTAATATTGATCTCAATGATTCAAGATTGAAAAAAATATGGTTTGAAAAACATTTTGATCTTTTAAAGAATTGTTTTATTTAGAACATGACATACGTATAACGTAAATTAGTGACTTCACGTATTCTTTGTGCGTTGGGCATTAGTCAGGTGCTACTCACTGACAACTTTTGCTCAACTAACTGTTTCGCTTTAAGAACTAACTGTTTCGCTTTGTAAAGTACAAAAATTAGATCTAATTTTAAGATTTTTTTAAGAGAGCAGAATAAATTAAATTAAACCCGGTTTATTTATTATTATTAGGTATCTATTGAAATATAAAAAAATTATTTAACTATGTTGAAAAAGTTAAAATGTAGGTCTAGATGGTCGATTTAAAAAATTCATTTTTTTAAGTATAGAGGTATACAACCCCGGTAGAAAATCTTTTTGAATTCTTGATTTGGAACCAAAACCCAACATTTTTATGAATTTGCAACTCAAAAGCTAGAGAAGTAACTAGGGGATTTTGAAAAAAACAGTTTTCGGGAAAACGGCACACATTTGAATCAAAATTTCAAGTTTTTCGGTAAAAAATTGATAGACAATTGTTAATAAAAAATTTTTTTTTTTACTGGAGAAAACCCCTTACGTACTTCTATGAAGAAAGTTATAATGTAGTATTTTTAAGTAAATCGCTCAAAAATTGTGCGAAAAAAGTTACCAGCCAGTTTGAAAAATGTGGTTTTGAGAAAAATGCGTTTAAAGTTTAAGAACATAGACGTTTCTAATACACTACACTGAGAAAAAATTTTGGTAAAATTCCTGTGCTGTTCACTACAAAAGCGTCATAATTGACAGTCTCCGAAATTTTACCGTGCTGTCTTACAATTTTTACTGGATTTCCCACAATTGTAGTGAACAGCACAGGAATTTTTAACAAAATTTTTTCTCAGTGTACACATAGTAGGTCTTCGCTCGGTTTCAAAATTTATTCTTTTAATTTTGTTTTTTTCTATAATGTTTATTGTTTCTCGTTTTTAAGACTTATAGCACCTTTCTAGATACAAAAATTTTCGATTTTTTGGAAGGTTCACAGTGGTCTAACCTCTCTTTGTAGGTAACTTTTTTTTATCTCTTCTGTCATCCATACTAATAGGAACCTTTAAATGTTAAGATTTTTTAGATATTCAAAATAGATAAACAAATCAAACGTGTGGAAAATATTTTCGTCAGATTAAGAAAAAAACGTGAATAAAATGTGCTAGAACTTTTTTAACTAATGTATTTACTATGTTTTATAGGCTGAACAGTTACATTTAAAGTGATATTTGAGCGTATAAGCACGTTGATACATAATATATAACTCATCAAGAAAATTTTAATTTAGTCGATATTATCGACTCAAGACGATATTTTTGTCAACAATATCGATACGATATTTGGATAGTCAAGAATTTTCGAGATCAATATCAATATTGATCAAATATCGTATCGTCTTGATATCGTGAAGCACTATATTTTTTGAAGGTTTTTGAGCGTTTATCCGTGATATTTTTCAACTCTTGGTGGGAACTAAAAAATACCATACGACATCAAAAAATTGATGCTTTGACAAAAATTTTGAGCTTTAATAAAGCCTTTTATCTTAAAAATTAAAATGCGCAGGGGGGATGGCCGAATGGAGAAAGAATGACCTATATTTTATTTTTTTGTAGTTACTGCATTATATATTTATAAAATTCACCTCTAAAAAATTATAAATCACAATTCAACGGAAAAAATTACATTTTCTCATAAACAGGAACATCTTTCTTATTTATAGAAGATTATTTCTAAACAAAAAAATAAAAAATCGATAACGCCTTTCTTTGAGAAAAAACACTTTTGAAGTTTATCATTAATTTTTTAGGTATTTTCTCTTCATTTTAATCATTTTTTATGGCACATTTCTAAAGTTCGAGAAATTTCCAATAAATTTCATTTAGCATTCATTTTTTTGTTATTAACGGAGAAAAACGAGTTCAAAAAGTACCCTGCTTTTGAAAATATCGAATTTATAACTATTTCAATAATTTATAACTTCCGTAATTTTTGTCAAACCACAAACTACAAAAAACACGTATGTTTATGCTGCAATAAAAATTTAAAAAAATGATTCCAAGAAAATTTAATTTTTGAATGAAAATAATCGGAGCAATGCCCCATTATGTAGAGCTAAGAAAATCTCTAATTTAATTTTTAATAATTTGCAGTTAAAATATCACGTGATCAGAAGGAAAACCCCCTACCCCCCAGGTGATGAACCGTGATAATTTTCAAGACCCCCCACCCCCCCTATTGGCTTACGTGATTTATGGACGACCCCTTACGGGAAACTAACCATGTTAGGTTTGATAGCTTGCACTGTTAACTTCCTGTTAGCTTCAGGGAAGATGTAAATGTCCTCCCTTTTATAGTTTCCGATGTTAGCTTCCAGAAAGCTATAAATGTAATTTTCCGAATGTCTTTTTAGTAAGTTTGCACAAAGTTTGCATAAAGTTTTCTCGTATAAAAAGAAAAATGAAAAGAAAAAAATTTTTTTGTTTCAACTTGTATACATTTTTTTACATGCATACCTTCCCAGTAGGAAAGGTTATTCAAAAGTTGTGCGCAGCCCTAGCTGATATAGAAAGCAGTAGAAAACGACTGCGCATGTAAATAGATTTTTTAATTTATCATAGAAATTTTGTGTAAAGTTACCAAAAATAACTTTCGGAAAAATTACATTTATAACTTTCTGGAAGCTAACATCGGAAACTATAAAACGGAGCACATTTATAACTTCCCTGAAGCTAACAGTGCAAGCTATCGAACCTAACACGGTTAGTTTCCCGTTAGCTTTCCGTAAACTTCCGTGCTATTTGGGTCAAAACCGTATTTACCGTCATATTTCATTACTATTGGCTGACGAATCAGGGAAACTCTATTAAGAATCAGTAAAATTTAGTATATTTAAAATTTAGGAAAAATAGTTTAATAAGTAATAAAATTAGAATGTTTTTGAGATACTTTTATTTCTGTTAGAAAATTTATTCTAGAAAAGAAAAGAAATTCTGTTGAGGGCGGAGCACCTGATGCTGCGCTGAGGAGAATGTCCAAGCGGCGACCGCAAAAAACCGAGCTCATAAGGTAAAAGGTGCGAAACACTTTTTTAAGATAGGATTTTGTTTGTAGATTACAAATTGATATGGTTGCCTAAGCACATTGGGGGTATAGACAAAGGGCAGGTGATTAAAGAGGTCAATTTTTTCGAGTTACTTACCTTATAAGGTAAATGCTGCACGATAGTGCCATTTTGTTCAGCTTGAACCACTAATTAGAAAAAAAAATTGGTTGCCAAGTCTTAGACGGGGATAACATTAGGCAACCTATTTATTTATAATTAATTTTTTTCGAGTTACTTACCTCATAAGGTAAATGCCGAACGAAGGTGCCATTTTGTTCAGCTTGAATCACTGATTACAAAAAACATTGGTTGCCAAGTCTTAGACGGGGATAACATTAGGCAACCTCCTTTTAAATAAATTTGACGCTGTACGCTGAAAGAGACCTTAACGCAAGAGCAACTAAGGTCCCTTTCACCATCACCGTGGAGCATCGCAAGCAGTAGGACGGACTGGATTACAGTGTCAGAGTAATGCCAAACTCCAGCGCTGAGTCCAAAATATATTTATTTATGTACATTGAATCGGTATTCCAATAAAAATAGTTGTTTTATACTTTAGTGAAAGTACTTTTCTGTTTAATTATAACATGAATTTCTTACATATATCTGGTTTATACCCTTGAAAACTTGTGGTGGGAAACATTAGTAGAATACTGCTATTGTATAATTACAAAAAATAAGTTAATTTGAAATATATAAAGAAAAACAAATTGCAGTCTTTAAAACAATATGTCAGCGACACGCACATGAAAAGCCTCTTTTAGGTAGTCGAAGGGTAAAGTCTCATATTTTACTTGATACCAGATATTAATTTAAAATCTATATTAACCAACTTTATTACCATCTACTTAACCATCTTTATTATTATCTTTTTTAACCAACATATTTTCATTGCACATTTTTTACTATATCCCTTACAAAACAGAATTACTGGATTTAGTACTGGGTCAAGTACTGGGAAGAAGTACTGAGTTAAGTACTACACTGTAAAAACAGTCCGGTTAAGCCCTATTTAACATTATTTTCCGGTAACATTAACATTATATAATTAATATATATATTATATATTAATATAATTAACATTATATTCTGGTAAAGTTAACCTGAATACTAGAAAATTAACCAGAATTCTAGTTAAAATAACTGGAAAATCATGTTAAATAGGGCTTAACCGGAATTCCGGTTATTTTAACCGAACTGTTTTTTCATTGCAGAACACCAGTACTTTTTTTTGCGCAATAATTTTTTAAGCACAATAATTTTTTTTTTTAATTTCTGTGAAACTATCATTTTGTGTTCAATGTATTTCTTTCTATTTAACTCTCTGAATCTGAATTAGTTAAAAATAACTAATTTGGAAGCAGAAACTCAGTAACTAATTCAAATAGTTATATTTCTTCTAATCATTTAGTAAAAAAATAACTAATTTTTAGTCAAATTCATTTGTAGATTATGTCAAAATAACTAATATTTTAATAAAATTCTGTTTACTAATTCAAGTAGTCAAATTTTAATTATTTTTTAGTTATGTTTATACTAACAATTAATTATTTTTTTTTTACTAATAATTAGTAATTTTTAACTAATTTCTGAAATAAACACTCAGCCACGATTTTACTAATTCATTATTATTTTTAACTAATTCAGATTTAGAGAGAATATATATAAAAAAAAACTATTGCGCAGCCGCAGGAGCCATAGTTTAGGAACACAATTACAGCTAGGATTAGGCAGCATGGAAGTGTAAAGTTACTCTCTAAATCTGAATTCGTTAAAAATAACTAATTCAATAACTAGTTATTAAATCGTGGCTGAGTTTTTGTTTCATCAATTAGTGAAAAATAACCAATAATTAGTAAAATATGACTAATTGAATTAGTAAACAGAACTTTGCTAAAATATTAGTTATTTTGACATAACCTAAAAATGAATTTGACTAATTAGTTATTTTTTACTAAATGATTAGTAGTAATATAACTATTTGAATTAGTGACTGAGTTTTTGCTTTCAAATTAGTTATTTTTTACTAATTCAGGTTTAGAGAGAATAAGTAACTCGAGTAACATAGAGACAAGTGCAGTTCATTGTTAATTACATTGTAACTGCAAAAATTAAAACAAAATGTAAATAGTTTCATAACCACAAAGCATGTTAGTTTTCGGACAAAATTAGGACAAAGGAATGTTTGTATGTATATTGTATATAAATTATTTTACACTACAAGTAATTGGATATATGTATAATATGTTATGAGTAAAAGGAAAATGATTGCAACAGCATTTACAATTTCAAGTCATACCTAAGCACCTAAGCAGAAATTTTCGTAGTATATCAGAGTTGATAACATCAGATTTCCTGCAGGGCTTCTACTGTGCCAGTATGGGCTGGTAACGATTCAGACTTAGGCTCTGTACTGATTTAAACAAAACTGAAAAATAGTACTGAATCAGTATAATGACAGATAGATTGGCAGTACTGGGTCAACAACGATTTTCCCAGCTGCTCCAGTACTGACAAACAACTGGAATTACACTGATTCAGTACTGACTAAATCAGCAGTGAGCCGGAGTCTGGATCGTTACCAGCCCGAACTGCCCCAGTACAAGCCCTGAAAAAAGTCCGTTTCTACATCAGTACTAAGTCAGTGAATTCATTAAAATTTGACAAATTGAATTAGTAAACAGAATTTTATTAAAATATTAGTTATTTTTTTACTAAATGATTAGAAGAAATATAACTATTTAAATTAGTTACTGAGTTTTTGCTTCCAAATTAGTTATTTTTAACTAATTCAGATTCAGAGAGTTAAATAGAAAGAAATACATTGAACACAAAATGATAGTTTCACAAAATTTTAAAAAAAAATTATTGTGCTTAAAAAATTATATTGCGCAAAAAAAAAGTACTGGAGTTCTGCAATGAAAAAACAGTTCGGTTAAAATAACCGGAATTCCGGTTAAGCCCTATTTAACATGATTTTCCAGTTATTTTAACTAGAATTCTGGTTAATTTTCTAGTATTCAGGTTAACTTTACCAGAATTTCCGGTTACAATAACCGGAAAATAATGTTAAATAGGGCTTAACCGGAATGGTTTTACAGTGTAGTACTTAACCCAGTACTAAATCCAGTAATTCTTTTTTGTAAGGGATATAGTAAAAAATGTGCAATGGGAAAAAAAAACCTGAGAATCGAATACATTTTATTTGCATCAATAAAAGTTTGTTATACATTTTTTATGAAATTTGTTTTTTTGAATAAAAAAAAGGTTTTTCCAACTCAAAGTTACATACCTACAATTTCGAATTTCCTGCCGGAATGTACCTAATGGAAGTTAAGTTTACCAAACTTGTATTATTTCCCACATTTTGAGCATTTTTGAGTATTTTTAAGTGCTTAAATCTGAATAATACAGTAATTTTTTTTTAGTTATATATCCCTACTGTAGGAACCGACACTATATCTCCCTACTGTAGGGCTAAATAGTCACAGCTTTTGTAAAAACCGTGGATTAAAAAAAAGTAATTTAAGTATTACCTTGAATAATTAATTTTTATTTCTAAAGAACAAAGAAGGAAAAATCAAACAGAACAAAATTAAGATAATATTCTAGCGGGTGATACAATATATATGGATTTTCAATAATGTAAACAATTGCAAATATACTTACTTACACTTGAATAATGTTAGTGTAATAGTTGCAGTTTAAAGTATACTAACGCTTATATACGAATATCTATATTAACAAATTAATTTCACCACGTTTAAAATCCATGTAAAATATTTAGTGTCAAGTTAACAGAATGACATTTTTTCCATGGACCAGATGCAAAATAATATTCCTTTGCATTTTAAAACGCCTGTTTCTTATAAACTTGAAAAACAATATTTCTATAGAGATTGTAAAACTAAAAGAAATTTAATGACGAACATAAATATAAGAAAAATAAATTAGGGGATGGGCAAAGGGTGGTATAAAGTGAGAGAATATAAGAATAAAAATATTCTTGTTAGTTTTGCTCACCTGTCTTCATATATGTCAATGAAAGGCGAGTTCTTTCAAACCGAATGTTGCAGATAAAGCTGCACACTAGCAGGCGTCCACTCCTTGTCAGAAGCTTACCGTAAACTTTATGCGGCTATGTCACCAAAAATTCTCTTAATGAAAAATATGTACAATGGAAAATTGAAATATCAATATATTTTGTTGTTGATGACCGGTTGCAGTGTCGGTTGTCTGCTACGTCGTCTCCTTGGCTACGGCATCGAATAGTCACTTTCTTGACTTTGTTCTGCGCAGATGCGACGTCGCGTCAACGATAAGGTTATTGAAGTTGGGTGGGGGTAAATTCAAAATGAAAGCTAGCCGGATGACGAACAATGCATTACTGATGAGTTTTAAAATAGCTTCACTGTAAAAAATTCCGTTGTATTTCTACACCGTGATACGATGGAAATAAATCGCTTCACGTGACACGTGATAAATTTACATTGTGTTACGATGAAAATATTCGACCGACATGCAACAATTTCACGTACGACGTGGTGAAATCACAGACGATGCAGAGAAATCAGAATGCATTGTAAAGGTACGCTCCCACTTAGTTTGTCTGCCTGCACGCGCATGCAATCGACATGAGATAGAAGAAGACAGAAATAGAAATTTGCATGTTTTGTCTTCCTTTATCTCATGTCGATTGCATGCGCATGCAGACAGACTCCGAGGTGAGAGTGTGCCTTAAGGGTAAAATCTCATGTGAGCAGAAAGCGAAAAACCGAAAGCAGAAAATCATAAGAGTGAGAGAGACAGACATATATCACTGACTCTCTCACTCTCATGATTTTCTGCTTTCGGTTTTGCGCTTTCTGCTCACATGGGATTTTACCCTTATGATTAAGGATTAGCGATTACGATTCATTGTGCTTTAGGCTAATGCCGCTTTCGTACCTTTTTCAGGAACTTTACTTTTGTCTCATTTTACTGCACAGCAGTAGCATAAGTTTGTCTCATTCTCACAGTAATTCAAAGGCGGATCCAGACGAGGGTTTTGGAGGGGCGCTATAGGATAGAAAAAGACAACAATGTAGTACTATCTCTTTATCTCTCATAGGATAATCTAAGGTTTGGGGGGGGGGCGATCGCCCCCCGCTGGATCCGCCCACGCAATAATTATATGTGTCCTGGACGGTCTGGGCACATAACTAGAGCGAGAACGAGACAAACCATTCCACCTCATGAGACTGCGCTCTAAGGTGGAATAGTAGAATAGATTTCAGCGAATCAAAATTTATTCTCTAGCGGTAAAGTAATGTTTTCTGCTAAAGACTAAATTTTGATTGGCAGAAATCTATTCCACTATTCTACAATTCCACCTCATGGGACAGCGCCCTAAAGTCATTTACGAAGGACTAGAGTATTAGGGGATTAGAATAGACCAATCAGAAAATACTTTCCAATGTGCCCAATTATCTGATTGGTGTATTCTAATCCTCTGAAACTCTAGACTTTCGTATATGTGACTTCACCCTCAGGGTCTAGGCACATGGAGCAGGTTAGCTGATTAGCCTAAGGTTGAAGTTCTATGATTCCGTTTTGCGTTGCATTGTAGTGAGAAAGAATAGGACACACATATATCTCATTACAACGCAACGCAAAACGGAGTCATGGGACGCCGCCCTAACGCACAATGAATCGTAATCGCTAATCCTTAATCGTAAGAATGAGAGGAAGTAGGACAGACATATATCTCTGTCCTTCTTCCTCTCATTCTTACGATTAAGGATTAGCGATTACGATTCGTTGTGCTTTAGGGCGCAAATACATGTCTGCGTCGAACGCTGCGTTCTTGCGTTGTATGGTGAGAGAGAGAAAGACAGAAATATAGTCACACCTTTGTCACTCTCACCATTCAACGCAAGAACGCAGCGTTCAACGCAGACATGTAATTGCGCCCTTAGGCTATTGAGTAAACCAGTGTGACTTCACAAATCCGTTAAATTTTGTCATTTTTCAAAAAGGTTGGGCTCGAAACCCAAATTTACATTGAAATGCATGGAATTATTATTAAAAACGGTTTTACGATTAATTTATTTTAAAATTGCATAAATTATTGCAATAGGGATCCTACTGATATGTAAAGCCCAAAGCACAACGAATACGGTTACGGGAGCAGGGCATGAGATAATAAAGGACAGAGACTGTTTCTGTCCTTTTCTGTCTCATGCTCTGGTCCCGTAACCGTATTTCTATCTGCTTAAGCCCTAAAGCTCAGCCCAGGGGCAGCACAATAGCTGGTTTCTTTTGGCGCATTTTATTTAATTAATGGTATGTCCCAGATCTTGGGACCACTTGAGACTAAAATGTAGAATTCTGTCTTATCTCCCATATTTAATTTGTTAATAATTTAATTGTTTTTTAAAATTTTTAATAAGTCGAACATTCATGACACACTTTATGACTTTCGAAAACGATTTCCAAAATTTCAAATCGATATCTTCTCTAGTTTAGGCTTAAGTACGTGTAAAATAATTAATCAATATTACCGACTCTTTTTTTAATGTCGGTAATATTGATTAACTTTTTTACACGTACTTACCCTGTAAATAAGGATTTATTAGAACTCCATGTTTTGTAATTGGAACTTGGAAAGTTCTAATTATAGAATTGCTTATTTTGTTGATTAGAACTCAAGTTCCAATTAATCGGGACATATTTCCTGCAAAAAATGAGAGAAAGGGCACTCTAAATAGCACAAAAGTATATTATGCACTACTATTTATAAATAACGAACACTAGTATCACATTAGATCACATATTTTCATAGAAAAAGAAAAGTTAAATGATAAAACTGATTCCCCAAGATTTCACGGTGTCGACGGTATTGTCAGCTGATAGACGCCACTGGATTTTGACAGGAAAAGATTACGAGTGCTAGTCACATTGCTTAACTGAGTCACGTAGTCATTCTGGTTATTCTTATTGGCGGTCAATTTTTAAAATATTTATTAGACAACAGTGAATTTCATTTTTACTTTCTACGTAATTGAAATGTGCTTATTTACGATTTATTCTTATTAAGAATTATAAAAATGGTGTGCTTTAATAGTCATTAACTTATACATAATTTGAATTATAAATAAAACACTGTGAGAAGCATTATAATTTAATTTAAAAAGGGAAAAATGAAAATAATAAACAACGGAATTGATAATTACTAAATAAATTTTTTAATAAATATAAAAAATATTAACCTTACTAAATTAATTTTAATTTATAGAAAAATTGTTTGAAATTGAAGGAAGGATAAGAAAAAAATTTAAATTATAATTAATGGAATTAATAATTCATAAATATAATTATTAATAATGACGAAAAATAATATTAAAAAATTAATTTTAATCCTAATTAAAATTGTAAGAAATTGAAGGAAAAATAAGAGGTTTTGTTTATTGAAAAAAAAATAAGTAAAATAATAATTTATAGAATTGATAATTAATAATTGAAAAAATGAAAAAATAATGGATGAAATTAATTATTCACAAATAAATGAATTCATAGATAAATATAAACTTTTTTTAACAATAAATTAATTTTTCCACACTGCAAAAAGTAAGCATTTTAATTTAAGATACATTTGGAGTCACTTTTTAAGATGTTTCCGAAAAGTTAGCAAAAGTATCCTAAAATGCATTAGTTTTGTAAGATGGAAGCTGAAATATAAGATGCTTTAAACGTCTTAAAAGTGACTACAATGCATTTTAAGATGTTTCTTTTTACAGTGCATTTTACACTAATAATAGTGTTTCTTTTTTTTAATTCGTTGTTTTTATAAAGTACATCACGTATATTGAGAACAATAATTTAAAACCTGACAAGGTAAATGAGATGGAAGTTGCTTTTAAGTTAATAATTCTTTATATTATAAAGATATAAATTTATATTTATATTATATTTATAAATATATTTACAAATATCTTTATAATAAGATATTTATATTATGAAGAATTATTATCTTAAAAGCAACTTCCATCTCATTTACCTTGTCAGGTTTTAAATTATTGTTCTCAATATACGTGATGTACTTTATAAAAACAACGAATTAAAAAAAAGAAACACTATTATTAGTGTAAAATGCACTGTAAAAAGAAACATCTTAAAATGCATTGTAGTCACTTTTAAGACGTTTAAAGCATCTTATTTTTCAGCTTCCATCTTACAAAACTAATGCATTTTAGGATACTTTTGCTAACTTTTCGGAAACATCTTAAAAAGTGACTCCAAATCCCTAATAGCACCGACTAGGCCGGGAACGTTCCTGGAATGGGCTGCTGGCCCCTTGGGTACGTTCCCTTGGACCGCTCCAATATACCTGACAAATCCGTTCCGGATTTCACTAGGCTAGGAACGATCCCGCGGAACGTTCATGGAATGTTCCGAGGAACTTTGAATACACATTCAAAAAATCGCAGAACGGGTTGCGGAAAAAGTATGCGGAAAAAGCTGAAAATTTTTTTATTAATATTATTTAATGTTTTTAATATGATTGCTTCTATAGAACAGTGGTCACTAAAATCAACTGCGCAGCTCTAGGTGCGATAGAAAACTACTGCGCAAGATATTAACATTAATTATTTTTCAATGTGTATTTAAAGTTCCTCGGAACATTCCAGGAACGTTCTGCGGAACGTTCCTAGCCTAGTGAAATCCGGAACGTATTTGTCAGGTATATTGGAACGGTACATGTAACGTACCCCAGGGACCGGCGGACCATTCCAGGAACGTTCCCGGCACAGTCGGTGCTATTAGGGATGTATCTTAAATTAAAATGCTTACTTTTTGCAGTGTGGAAAAATTAATTTATTGTTAAAAAAAGTTTATATTTATCTATGAATTCATTTATTTGTGAATAATTAATTTCATCCATTATTTTTTCATTTTTTCAATTATTAATTATCAATTCTATAAATTATTATTTTACTTATTTTTTTTTCAATAAACAAAACCTCTTATTTTTCCTTCAATTTCTTACAATTTTAATTAGGATTAAAATTAATTTTTTAATATTATTTTTCGTCATTATTAATAATTATATTTATGAATTATTAATTCCATTAATTATAATTTAAATTTTTTTCTTATCCTTCCTTCAATTTCAAACAATTTTTCTATAAATTAAAATTAATTTAGTAAGGTTAATATTTTTTATATTTATTAAAAAATTTATTTAGTAATTATCAATTCCGTTGTTTATTATTTTCATTTTTCCCTTTTTAAATTAAATTATAATGCTTCTCACAGTGTTTTATTTATAATTCAAATTATGTATAAGTTAATGACTATTAAAGCACACCATTTTTATAATTCTTAATAAGAATAAATCGTAAATAAGCACATTTCAATTACGTAGAAAGTAAAAATGAAATTCACTGTTGTCTAATAAATATTTTAAAAATTGACCGCCAATAAGAATAACCAGAATGACTACGTGACTCAGTTAAGCAATGTGACTAGCACTCGTAATCTTTTCCTGTCAAAATCCAGTGGCGTCTATCAGCTGACAATACCGTCGACACCGTGAAATCTTGGGGAATCAGTTTTATCATTTAACTTTTCTTTTTCTATGAAAATATGTGATCTAATGTGATACTAGTGTTCGTTATTTATAAATAGTAGTGCATAATATACTTTTGTGCTATTTAGAGTGCCCTTTCTCTCATTTTTTGCAGGAAATATGTCCCGATTAATTGGAACTTGACCCTGTAATAAGAGGGTTATTGAGCAAGCGTTTTGGCTAGTTGAGCAAGCCCTCTGCTCAATTGTCCTAACGAAATATGGACAATTGGGCTGGTTGCTCATTCACCCAATGCGTTGAGTCCAATAATCCACAAGGTATTTCGAGCTTAAAACTGGAGAAAAAGCGACTTAATATTGATAAAACACTAAGAAACGTTAAATTAAGCATAAATACACAAAATTAGATAATAAAAATACATATATTAAGAATAAATAACATTTTCGAAAAGACGTGATTAGCCTAACGCACAATGAATCGTAATCGCTAATCCTTAATCGTAAGAATGAGAGGGAGCAGGACAGAGATATATGTCTGTCCTACTTCCTCTCATTCTTACGATTAAGGATTAGCGATTACGATTCATTGTGCTTTAGGCTATTTATTGACACGCAGGGAGCAGAACACCTGACTAGCAAAATAGACGTAGCCAATCACAATTTAGTCTCTCGCGGTAGAAAGATTTTGATTGGCTACGTCTATTCTGCTAGTCAGGTGTTCTGCTCTCTGAGTGTCAATAAATCACGTCTTTTCGAAAATGTTATTTATTCTTAATATACGTATTTTTATTATCTAATTTTGTGTATTTATGCTTAATTTAACGTTTCTTAGTTTTTTATCAATATTAAGTCGCTTTTTCTCCAGTTTTAAGCTCGAAATACCTTGTGGATTATTGGACTCAATGTATTTGGTGAATGAGCAACCAGCCCAATTGTCCATATTTCGTTAGGACAATTGAGCAGAGGGCTTGCTCAACTAGCCAAAACGCTTGCTCAATAACCCTCTTATTTGCAGTTCTGACAGTCGGCTATGCCATAAGTCATTTAAGAAGAAGAAGAAGAAGAACCCTCTTATTACAGGGGAGTTCTAATCAACAAAATAAGCAATTCTATAATTAAAACTTTCCAAGTTCCAATTACAAAACATGGAGTTCTAATAAATCCTTATTTACAGGGTAAACCTAAACTAGAGAAGATATCGATTTGAAATTTTGGAAATCGTTTTCGAAAGTTATAAAGTGTGTCATAAATGTTCGACTTATTAAAAATTTTGAAAAACAATTAAATTATTAACAAATTAAATATGGGAGATAAGATAGAATTCTACATTTTAGTCTCAAGTGGTCCCAAGATCTGGGACATGCCCTTAAACAATTTTATACTTTTGATTTTATAAAAAGCAATGGTGTTTGTGTGTGTTTAATGTTGTAATTAATTAAGTTTAAGCTTATTAACATAATTCCAAATCATAAACCACAACTTTAAAATCTTTTCTTAAAATTATTAAAATTCTTTGCAATATATAACCTAAGAATGTCAGAATTGACAAACGATTCATTACACTTGCAAAGATTGATTATTTTGAAAATTGGATAAGATCTCCTTATTTGTTATGTATTAATATAATTATTTTACTTTATATTTTTCTTGATTTCACATTATAAAAAAAAATTATTTTTTAATTTTGCGCTTTAAGGAGGTTAGTTGAAAATCGCTAATCGTCGGTACAAGTTTGAAATTTTCAGCAAAAATAATTAAAATATTAATGCACATTATTGTTAAATTTGAGATAATTTTACCGTATAGTTTCTGAGATGTCTTCCAAAATTCAGTGATTTTCTTAATATTTTGAATTTTTTTAATGGCCGACGCGAAAAAAATTAGTAACTTGAAATATATAATTTAATAACTTGTGATGTTCAATTAGGTTTTAATTCAAAATTAAAACAAAAATAATTCAATATTCAAGGATCATATTACTCTTGAAATACCAAAAGATTTACCGTTTAGTTGTTGAGTATTATTTATCCTAAAATTAAAATGTTCCAAAAAAAATTTTTTTATGTTGAAAACACAAAACAAGAGACTAAAAAAGTTGAACACCGCGAAGATTCGAATAAAACGACAAATTTTAAAACGAATTTTTTTGCTTAAAAAGGGAAGTAACACAAAAAACTTCTAATAAAATATATATTTATTTAGTTAAAGTTTCAATAACTGATACTGAACAAAATATTTTTCAAATAATAGTCACCCTAATAGCACCGACTAGGCCGGGAACGTTCCTGGAATGGGCTGCTGGCCCCTTGGGTACGTTCCCTTGGACCGCTCCAATATACCTGACAAATCCGTTCTGGATTTCACTAGGCTAGGAACGATCCCGCGGAACGTTCATGGAATGTTCCGAGGAACTTTGAATACACATTCAAAAAATCGCAGAACGGGTTGCGGAAAAAGTATGCGGAAAAAGCTGAAAATTTTTTTATTAATATTATTTAATGTTTTTAATATGATTGCTTCTATAGAACAGTGGTCACTAAAATCAACTGCGCAGCTCTAGGTGCGATAGAAAACTACTGCGCAAGATATTAACATTAATTATTTTTCAATGTGTATTTAAAGTTCCTCGGAACATTCCAGGAACGTTCCGCGGAACGTTCCTAGCCTAGTGAAATCCGGAACTTATTTGTCAGGTATATTGGAACGGTCCATGTGAACGTACCCCAGGGACCGGCGGCCCATTCCAGGAACGTTCCCGGCACAGTCGGTGCTATTAGGGATGTCCACAGCCATTTAACGTTCGGCTGGAACGTTATAGAACGTTACTTTGAGACCTTCAATGGACATTCAAAAATGTTTAAAAATTAAATAACGTTAATACTGTGCGCAGTAGTTTTCTATCACAACTAGAGCTGCGCAGTTGATTTTAGCGACCACTGTTCGTAAGAAGCAATAACATTATCAACATTGATTATAATTAATAAAAAAATTTACAGATTTTCCGCAACATTTTTCCGCAACCCGCACTGCGATTTTTCGAATGTCCATTGAAGGTCCCAAAGTAACGTTCTATAACGTTCCAGCTGAACGTTAAATGGCCGTGGACATTTTAACGTTAAATCGACCTTCAGCAACGTTACTTTTTAACGTCAGGGACGTTAAAAAGTAACGTTGCCTGGAAGTTAAATAACGTTCAGTGCTATTAGGGAAGGGATCCCATACGGGAACCCATACAGGAACACACGTGGGAACACATTCGAAATTTTTAACTGGGTACCTTTCTATCCAGTCCTATCCCTACCTTAATGGACAAAGCGAGTTATTGCTTTTAATCACCTTTTTCTATAACTTTCAATTAATTTCTAATACCTTCATATTATTTCCAAACCCCACCTGAATGAACTTGATGAGCTTTCCCTTTTAATCACTTTTCATCAATACTTTTCAATAACCTATAACATATCCACATATTTTTTGTTATTCCACTCTAACCAGCATAATTAGTTATCGCTTTTAATCACCTTTCTTCTATAACTTTTAATCTCTCACCTATCACCTTCTATCCCTTCTTATCCCTTTTAATCCCTTTCTATCCCTACTTATACTTTCCCATCCTCAACTGAAAGAACATGATCACTCACTAGATTACTGAAAGTAATGAAAGGAAAGTGATTAAAAGCAAAAAATGATCATGTTAATACAGGTGGGATAAGAAAATATAGAAAGGGATAGAAAGGAATAGACATAGGTTATTGAAAATTATAGATGAAAAGTGATTAAAAGGAAAAGCACATTGTGTTCATTCAGGTGGGGTTTGGAAATGATGTGAAAGTATTAGACATTAATTCAAAGTTATAGAAAAAGATTATTAAAAGCGATAACTTGCTATGTCCATTGAAGTAGGGTTAGGGCGGGATAGAAAGGAATAGATTAGAGATTAAAAGTTATAAGAAAAAGGTAATTAATGGTGATAACTGATTATTATGATTAAGGTAGAGATAGAAAGAGATTGAAGGCAGTAGAAAGGGAAAGGATGGTAAAGATTAAAGATTGAAAGTTATAGGGAGAAGGTGATTAATGGGGAAAACTAATAATTATGATTATGGTAGAGATTGAAAGAGGTTTAAGGTCAATAGAAAGGGTTAAGAAGGTATACAGTCGGGATTGAAAATTATACGTTTTCAAATCAAATTGGTATCGAAATCGACGTCGAAAACCATGTCAATAGAGACATAGAAAATGACATAGAAAGTGACGTCGAGAATGATATCGAAAGTGACATCACGAAATGGTGCCGTTTTCGAAAACGTCGAAAACGATATCTGAAGTGACGTCGTTTTATATACAAATAAATTTATGTTTGTTTAAAAATGATGTAATAATGCACCTAATATTTTTATATTTTTTAAACATAAACATAATTTTAAACATAAATTATTATAATAAAGAAAATAAGGACGGGATAAGGTGTGTTATAAATTTATTATAAATTTATCATAAT
Organism: Ganaspis brasiliensis; assembly: GCA_037103525.1. NCBI lineage: Eukaryota > Metazoa > Arthropoda > Insecta > Hymenoptera > Figitidae > Ganaspis > Ganaspis brasiliensis. Next base: position 116,917 of record JAZKLR010000686.1, read on the forward strand.
AAAATCGGTATCACTAATAATTAATATTTTTCTCTTATTTAATTCTTCTTATCATGCCAATTCTGAAACATATAAAAGTGTTTAAAATAATAAGATGTTTATTATATATGCAAATTAAAATACAGCTTACTCTCTTAAGCCCAAAGCACAACGAATACGGTTACGGGAGCAGGGCATGAGATAATAAAGTACAGAGACTGTTTCTGTCCTTTTTTGTCTCATGCTCTGGTCCCGTAACCGTATATCTATCTGCTTAGGCCTTTAATCTGAATTAGTGATTTTCCATTAAAATGAATTAGAGAGAAATCGGTCACTATTAAATAGTCAATGTTTTACTAATCTTTAGTAGAAATCTACTAATAATTAGTAGAAAATTATTAATTTGAAAGTAAAATATTTACTAATTGAAAAAGTGAATTTTATTGATTCAATTAGTAGATATTTCACTTTCAAATTAGTAATTTTCTACTGATAATTAGTAGTTTTTACTAAAGGTTGCTGAAATAATCAATATTTAACAGTGACCGATTTTTTTAAATTCATTAGTTAGAAATCACTAATCTAGATTAAGAGAGTAGTTAAATGAGAATAAATTAAACCATATTACTCACCTATCACAGTCTTTAGTTGCGCAAAATCCTTAATTATTTTTTTTATCTATAGAGAGATTCTTAAGTATGTTTTGACGTCTGCTCTCTTAGGATTTTTAAAGGAAACTGAGGAAACTATTTCTCCCTTGTCCCTTGCTTGACAAACATGTGTTGAGTCACTAGCTGAGAGCATAACGGTTTTCTAACGGTTTTCGAGCAAGGGACAAGAGAGAAATAGTTTCCTCAGTTTCTATTAAAACTTCTAAAGAGAGTAGACGTCAAAACATATTGAAGAATGTCTCTATAGATCAAACAAAATAATTAAGCTTTTTGCGCAACTAAAGACTGTGATAGGTGAGTGATATGGTTTAATTTATTCTCATTTAACTACTCTCTTAATCTAAATTAGTGGTTCTTCACTAATGAATTAGAAAAAAATCGGTCACTATTAAATATTGATTATTTCAGAAACCTTTAGTAGAAAACTACTAATTATTATTAGTAGAAAATTACTAATTTGAAAGTGAAATATCTACTAAATGAATCAGTAAAATTCACTTTTTCAATTAGTAAATATTTCACTTTTAAATTAATAATTTTCAACTACTAATTAGTGGTTTTCTACTAAAGATTAGTAAAACATTGACTATTTAATAGTGACCGATTTCTCTCTAATTAATTTAAATGGAAAATCACTAATTCAGATTTAGAGAGTAAGCTGTGTTTTAATTTGCATTATATAATAAACATCTTATTATTTTAATCACTTTTATATGTTTCAGAATTGGCATGATAAGAAGAATTAAATAAGAGAAAAATTTTAAATATTAATTATTAGTGATACCGATTTTATTATGATAAATTTATAATAAATTTATAACACACCTTATCCCCTCCTTATTTTCTTTATTATAATAATTTATGTTTAAAATTATGTTTATGTTTAAAAAATATAAAAATATTAGGTACAGTCGCGGCCATATATGCCTTCCCTCGTCTACGCTTGTCTTATGCACGTGATCATATGCGTAAGACAAGCGTAGACGAGGTAAGGCATCAATGTCCCCGACTGTACATTATTACATCATTTTTAAACAAACATAAATTTATTTGTATATAAAACGAAGTCACTTCAGATTAGGGGATCGCTCCATCATAGCTGACGATTTTTCAGTATTATACGCGTTAAATATCAGATTAATTTCAGTATATATAGATATATATAATACCATATAAAATACCTAAAGCAATTAGGTATTTAAAATGCTAGATAAGCGAAAAGATAGATGGAGATTAAATTTTTAAAGAAGAGGATAGAAAGGGGATAGAAGGAGATTCACTTTTTATAGAAAAGGAAAAAAAGGGGATAGAAAAGGAAAAAAAGGGGATAGAAAAGGGATAGAAAGAGATAAAAATAGTTGATGGACGAAGAGATAGAAAGAGATTTATTTATTTTAGAAGATGATAGAAAGGGAATAGAAACGGATACATATTCAAAGCGAATAGAGAAAAGATATAAAGAGGTAGAAGTTTAGAGATAGAAAAGATATTGTGTTTTGGGAATGCAAAGTAGATATATGGAAGGGATAGAAAAAGTGTAATCTCTTTCTATCCTCATATTTCTTTCCTTTTTTATCTTCTAACTCTTGCAGGGTAGAATAGTGGAATAGATTTCTGTCAATCAAAATTTAATCTCTATCAGAAAACATTACTTTACCGCCAGAGACTAAATTTTGATTGGCTAAAATCTATTCCACTATTCTACTATTGCACCTCATGGGACTGCGCCCTAAGAGAGAGAGGTCTGGGGTAAGGCAATAGTTTAAAGCACAACGAATCGTAATCGCTAATCCTTAATCGTAAGAGTGAGAGGAAGCAGGACAGAGATATATGTCTGTCCTACTTCCTCTCATTCTTACGATTAAGGATTAGCGATTACGATTCATTGTGCGTAATGGCCTATTTACACCTGCGAAAAAAAAAATTTTTTTTGTATGAAAGTAAAGAGGACAGATACACAGTCTGTCCTCTTCCCTCCAATGCAAAAAATTTTTTTTTTCGAAGGTGTAAACAGGCCATTAGGCTCTTGGCTATTTATCAGGGTTGTGTACGTAACATACCGGAGGTATGTTACATAGTTTGTTACTGCATGTTACCTAGGTAAGTTACCTACCAAATTTGTTACATAATGCATTTTTTTGGTGGTGGTAACATATGTAGAAAACCTCGAGTGACGCGTCATTACCCAACCCTGCTATTTATGCACCTAGGTGTGTGTGGTGTACACATAATCCAATCTCTATTACGATTAATCGATTAATCGGAGGCAGCATTCGATTTTCGATTAAAATCGAATACCATTGGCACATCCCTAAAGCCCGAAGCACAATGAAAACGGTTACGGGAGCAAGCGAGCAAGGCATGAGATAATAAAGGACAAAGAATGTTACCGTGCTGTTCTGTCTCATGCTTTGGTCCCGTAACCGTATTTCTATCTGCTTAGGGTGCCGTCTCATGCTAGGGATTAATGGATTAGGGATTAGAATAGACCAATCAAATAATTGGTCACATTGGAAAGCATTTTCTAATTGGTCTATTCTAATCCCTGATCCATTAATCCCTAGCATGAGACGGCACCCTTAGGGCCTTAAGACAATTGTAGAGCCTACAATAACCATGCAAAAATAAAATTGTTTTGGATCATGGTAAAAATAATGGATGTTCTTCCTGTTTGACAATTTGTCATTGATAATTACAATCATTAAAATTCAAAATAAAGATTGAAAATAACAATGTTTGGAATTGAGGATTATTTAAGGTGCTGTGACGCTATCTTGCTTCAACATCATAGCGTTAAAAATTCTTGGTACGTGTGTATATTGTAAGTTGACCAAGTGGATTAATTGTTATTAAAGCAATGAAAACTAACTCATCTTGACAATTATGTGGAAAGTCGAATTGGTGACCAATATGCTATGATCTGTATTTTTTCCATATTTTCGGCGGTTAATATGGTTCTATTGTTGACATTAGTGTTAAAACTTATAGTGGACAATTGAGTTCTATATCCAGGTGCTCGTTATCTTTACATACTCATCACCAATTTGTGTAATTAATTTACGTATCAAGTCAGACACTTCTTTTGGATCATCTTTAATTGGCCACTAGGTATGTGAAAAATAAATTTACAGAATAAAAATGTGTTAGGTTATCAAAGGAATCGATCTGATAAGACCCCCATAATTGTGATATTAAAACAGAAACTTATTTTGAAAATTTGATGAATACTTATATTTCCATTTTAATCAATTTTTTTAATATTCCAGTTAAAATGACTTATAAACAAATCTTTTTACCCTTGCATTTCTCATATTATATGTATAAGTTAGATCTAAAGTTGCTATACCTGCCACTAAAAAATGGATTAATTAATTTACTTTTATTCTAGTTTTGAAACATGTTTAGTGATAAAGAAAAACATTATTCTTGAGAGATATATGGATATTGTCAATATCATCTACTTTCTATACTTTTTACACGATAGAAAAACAATTTTTCCAAATAGACGCTGGTTAAGACCAATACTGTGAACAAAAATGTTCTCACCTGACTTTAATGCTGACTTCTCGCTTTAAGACCAGATAAATTAGTCAATGTTGATTTATTAGGAGGGGAGTTTCAGTGCTATATTTTGTAAGATATCTAACTTACATAATTTGAAAATTTTTTTTGTTTCTCGTGTGATTTAATGAATGGTTGTTGAATCCTCTCTTATGGCTGGCAGGGTCATTAGGTCATTCTCTCAAAACGGACAAACCACATGTTCACGTCATTTTATTTAAAAAATAATTTACATTAAGGGTGTTCCAGAGCCACCAGGCGGCGCCATCTTTAAAGTTTACTCTGTCTTTGTTTCAATCTCATCTGCTTCATTGCAACCCAATTTTCCAGCACACAGTGGCGGATCCAGACTTGGTTTCTGGAGGGGGTCATATATGAGAAAGAAAGAGACAACACTATAGTGTTGTCTCTCTCTCCCATGCAAATCTAAGTTAGCTCCAGGGGGATGGGGATCATGACCCTCCCTCCCAATGGATCCACTAATGCTAGCACACATTGTCGCCGTGTTCGGGAATAAAATAAAATAGTTTTAAGTGATTTAGAAACTACAAATATGTACAATTTCTCGTTGATGTTACGTTTTTATGTCAAGTATTGTGTTATGCAAAAAATTTATATGTAAAAATTGACGTATGGTACATATTATCTGTCTTTGTCATGACTTAGCTTGGCTCTGGAACACCCTTAATATAAATACTGTAGGCCATATGATGGAATTTAATATTGAGTATTTTAATGTGACGTCATAATCGGTCGGTAAAAACATAATCTACTGTTCGATATCATCTGATAGTCACCTTCATAATGGGTTACAACGTTGAGTTACAAAAGAAACACTTATATTTTAATATATAATGAAAAATTAAGTATTCTAGTCTCATAATCGGATGTAGCGTTTATTGCAGAAGTTTCTCAGTCGGATTTTTTCGTTTGCCAATGTCCCAAAATAGAGAATTAAACGATTTTCACGTTGTACCCACGTTGCACCTTAAATGACGTAAGCAAGATTGTCAGCCATTTAAGAAGATATTTATCAATCATTTGACTAAGATTCACTTCAAAACTTGTCAAAATTGCCAATAATAATTTAATTCAGGTCTCCTAAAATATATTTTAAACAATAAAATAACAGGACTATAAAATTTGTCGAAATTACTGTCAAAAAAGTGATGCTGTTATTAGACCAAGAGGTAACCTAACCTTACTTTATTGGAACATGTTGGAAAATGTATTTTATCGTTGACGTTTCTAACAGTTTATTTTTTAAATTATATTTAAGGACACTTGAATTAAATTACTATAAGCAATTTTGACAAGTTTTGAAATGAATTTCAGTCAAATGAATGTTAAATCTCTTCTTAAAAAGCTGACAATCATTCTCGCGTCACTTTAGATGTGACGTGGGTTCAACGTGAAAATCGTTTAATTCTCTATTTTGGGACATTGGCAAACGAAAAAATCCGACGGAGAAACTTCTGCAATAAATGCTACATCCGATTATGAGACTAGAAGACTTAATTTTTCATTATTTATTAAAATATAAGTGTTTCTTTGGTAACTCAACGTTGTAAACCATTATGACGGTGACTACCAGATGATATCGAACAGTAGATTATGTTTTTACCGACCGATTATGACGTCACATTAAAATACTCAATTGTTTGATCAGATTTTATGAGAAAGCAATGAAGGATTTCAAATTAGTTGAAATATTCATTGTCTATATGATGTAAAAACTCCCCTCCGTAACAGTGCACGAAGCATATTTTATTAAACCTAGAGTTATTACTTTCATTGTTAGATAAAATTATAGCCTTTTCTACCAATATTGACTCATAATTATGTTTTTAATCTGAGTCGCCAAGAGAAAATCTGCGCTCGGGACTAACATTTTTACGGGCCCATATACAGTAAGGATTTTCTAAAGCTGAACATAGGGTGTTGCATGTTAAAGCAAATATCCCTGTAAAATGCAACCCGCTAGCACAAAGAAATTAAAATAGGTGTTGGTCAGGGGCTTACGCATACTCAAAGGAAAAGTGGCATCACCTTGATAGGGCCTTTGGTGCAAGCTCTTGACGCCTCTTTTCTTTCCCTAAGACCAAAACCAACCAACCAAACCAACACCTATTTCAATTTTTTTGTGCTAGAGGGTTGCATTTTACAGGGATATTTGCTTAAACATGCAACACCCTATGTTCAGCTTTAGAAAATCCTTACAGTATATGTTTTTGTACAAAAAATTTAATAAACAATAGGTATCCTATTTAAAAAAAAGTGGTGTAACGAAATGTATCGAATATCTCGCTTTCATTGTTGTTGAAAACATGATTGGCTGTCCAATCACTTGAAGTTTTCTTTCGAAAGTGTCAATATTATTTTTTACTTTTATGCTAACTAAAAATCTGTATATCATTCATCAAGTTGTCTAAAATTCATCCAACACAAATAGTAAGTCTAGGATATCAATTAATATTATTTTGGATAAATATAAATAATTCTTTTTAAAAAAGAAGCAAATGTCCAGATGTATGATGTGTGTGTTGAGCACCTTTTTTCATCGAAAAAAATCGTTTTTTGACAAAAAATTTTTTCATGCTAAGAATACAACTTAAAGAATACATAAATCATATTCCTTATCTCAAAACGAATCGATTGACCTATATAACAAAATTAAAAAAGAATTATATAAACAAACATAAATCTGGGTTATAATGTATGAATAAGTATCTACAAAAATTCTCATGAGTTCTGTTTGAAAAAAATCGACTTTAGGTTAAAAGTAAAATCCACTTTCATAAGAATACTGTTTTAAATAAGTTGTGGTTAATTTTTTTAACTAAATTAATTTTAATGTAATATATAAACATATGATTATTTATTAAATAAAAAACTGTTACGAAATGTACTATATTTTATGTTCAAAAACATATAAATGTTTCGGTTTATGTTTTTTAATCCACCTTCCATGGATCATAAAGGTTATATTGATGCAAATTTTCTTTAAAAATAAATTTAATTCATTCAAATTTTATTTCCTTTCAATTTTATATTTAATTTAACAGTAAAATAATTTACCTTTTTGGCTTATTTTAATATATAAACGTTAAAATAGCAAAATAGCTGTATTTTGGAACAGTTCTGAATATATATTTTTTTTTCTAAAATTCGAGATACCGTATATTATAAATTTTATTTTTAACCACAAAAAATCTAATACGACACCTTTTTGATAATATATAGGAAGTACCAAAAAATCACAAATTAATTATTTTATTTTTTATCAACATTTTTATTTCTATTTGAGAATGAAATAAACTGACACAAATTATGTGAATATCAAAAATGTGAAGTAGTTTTTACAATAACTTTAAAATGACATAAAAATGTCACATTTTGTGAAAAAAATGGGATAATTTAATAGCAAAACTTTATTTTGTTGATTAAAATTATGTAATAAAAAATTGTAAATTTTATATTGTAGAAATTAAATTAAAAAAAACTAATAGTAATAAAAATAATAAAAAGGCCGCTGGTTGTGAACCCATTAATGATTTTTTGAATTAGCGGTACAAGGAACTGAAGTTTACTGAGTTTAATTATGTTAAAAAATTGTGTTTTTGGTTTTTTAAATCATCATTTTGAATTTTCTTAATCAGTGACACAGAAAACACCCACTTACTGATGTTAATAAATTTTGTTATAAATTCAAAATGTTTGGTACTATTTCATGAACGTCGCCAAATTAGATTTTCTGGTGGTTAAAAATAAAATGTGAGCATTAAATCTTGTTAAACGATTCCAAAAGCATAAATAAAAAGCCTATTCCAGAATTGTCGAAAAAAATTTCTTCATCCAGTAGGGGAGACCGAGGAGGAAAGTAACAAAAATCAGTTTTTTGATGCTAGCATTAAAACTATTTGTCGGATAAGTTCTGTAAACATATTAATCGACAGCTTGGACTTTCACCTATTGAATAAAATTGGAATTAAATATTAATAATAATTTGATAGTTCACTGCATGACTTTTTAATCAGCTCTTTATTTGTTACTTTCCTCCTCACCCCTGAGGTGGAAAGTAACAGCACGAAGGAGGAAAGTAACACTTTAAAATTAAGGCTATCATTTCAAATATAAAACTGCCATTAATTTAAATTATCTTTATTATGAACATATAAAAAAACAAAGTGATATTAACTACATTTTGTACATTATTGGCAGATATTTTTACACTTTTTTGAAATCAAGTTTTTTTTATCTATTTAGTATTCGTTGAATAGCAATGACATTAAAAAAGCATCGTTTTTTAAAAATTCAAATCAAAAGTTCAATATTTAATCTTTAAAATATGAAATAAACATATAAAATCACATATTTATAAAAAAGGAGAAGGTTTATAAAAATAAAGCATTAGATGAGGAGGAAAGTAACAACGTGTTACTTTCCACCTCACCCCTCTTTTCCTTGGATTTCAAAAAACTAGTTTAAATTACACAAAAGTATTTCGCATTTTTTAATTATGCACTAGCACGACTTAAAGATAAATAAAAAAGCTTCAAAAAAACGAAAAGTATATTTAAAATAACTATAAAATCAAAAAAATATGATATTTTGAAAATTTAGACAAAAACTTACTTTTGACGTAATTTTTGCACAATAGGTCAGTATCAGATATATAGCTTATGGTAGACCCCTAACATAATTTGGGGGAGGTAGAGGGGTTAAAACTGACTAAAAATTATTTGAGGACTATGTCTGTCCGCTCATTGGTTTAGAAGTTATAAGCGTTGTTACTTTCCACCTCTGTTACTTTCCTCCTCGGTCTCCCCTACTGTTTAAAATACACTGCAAATAATGCCAAAGTAAATTTACAACGTCAGACGTTAAAAAAAATTGGCCACCGGTCCAACGGACAGTGATTTAAAATGAGAATTTACTGTTCAAAATTATCCACAGCCCGTAATTCTTAACCAATTTAAATTTTTTTTAATATCTCAATATAACATTATCTAGAAAACTGTCATTTTCGATTTTTCATTCATTTGTTTATTTAATTTATAAATAAACAAAAATACAGACAAAATTGTCTATTTGAGCTATAATAATTTTTATCTTTAAAAAAATAATAAAATTTAACTTAGTATCCTAAATGTTGTAATAACACTCATAAAAAAAAATTCAATGAACTTGTGATTTAATAATTATAAACAATGATTATAAATAAATTCTTACCTATGCTTCTTAATCCTAAAACAATGATTTTTTTGGTAGTACAATTGTTAAAAGTTGTAGACAAAGCTATAAACAATTTTAAAAAGTTATTTTCGATAAACAATTACTAGGGGAGTGGGCCCCAAGTTGGACACCCTTTCGATTTATTGCTGTAGAATCCAAACCAAATAAAATATATTAAAATGTTTTATATCGGATGAAAGTACAATTTATAAGGTAACTTATGGCAATAGGGATAAAATTTTATTTTGAACATTAACATTTTTTAAAGCATTTTTTCTAATTGTTAAAATTTTCGGTCTAAAAAAAAGTGGCCCCAAGATGGACACCTTCTTAAAAGTCTCTAAAAATTGTAGTAAATAAAAAATTAACATCGTGTAACAATTCTTAAACTATTTTTTAATCATTTTAAGAAATTTATCAAGAAATAACATTTCTAAAAACTTTAATTTCATAGCTTAACAGTAAAAAGTAGTAAAATATCGAAAAATATCGATATATCATTTTCTCTAACGATAATATCACATTTTATGGTGGAAAATAAAAAATTTTAATTAATTGGCTCAAAAAATTATTGAAAAAAGTGTAAAATCGAAAATATGCAAATAAATACATTGAGATTTGAGGCCTGTCCATCTTAGGGTACATAACACCATTTTTTAATCCCGAGTAAAAATATATATACTAACACTGAATTAGTAAAATCATTTTAGGATATTATTATACGATATTGTATTGTCTATACAAACAAAAAAAATGACAGAAAGCTGAAGGCGCTGTCACCTTAAACGAAAATTTTATACGAAATGTTCATTTTGGGGCCCTGTTCATCTTGGAACCCACTTCCCTATTGTTATTAACATTTATATAAACAAATTCTGAATTTTTATGTTTTATCACCAAGCGTAAAGTTTTTTTTACTGCAATTGTTTGTTATTTTTTTAAAAGATATTGTTGTTTGAAAACATATTGTATATTTAAAAAATTTCGATTATTAATAACAATTATAATAAACAATTTCTCATGTGTTATTTTACTAAAAAAAATTTTTTTTTTTCGACAAAAAATTTAAAAAATTAAATATTTTTATTAAATAATAATTTTTTAATAATAATTTTATATTAATAATATAAATAATATACCAGGTACATAAATTTGTTAATAATATTATTTAATAAAAATATTTAATTTTATAAATTTTCTGTGTTGAAAAAAAAATTTTCAACCAGGTGCGAATTTTAGGTTGGCCCAAAGTTGGGCCAACTTTGTGAAAGTTCGCACAACTTTACGTGCCAAAGTTGGGCCAACTAGCGGAATGATAACGGGCAGCCACCCAATGGCGACAATGGTTGGCCCAACTACTCTCCCCAAAGTTGGGCCGACTTAATATACCAAAGTTGGTCCAACTAGCGGAATGATAACGGGCAGCCACTCAATGGCGACAATGGTTGGCCCAACTATTCTCCCCAAAGTTGGGCCAACTATTCTCCCCAAAGTTTGGCCAACCTGTTAAGATTTTCTGACAGTTGGCAAAAAAAGTTGGGCCAACTTGAACTACCAAAATTGGGCCAATCTTCTATCTCAAGTGCAACCTCACGGTCGGCCCAAGGTTGGGTCAACTGGAGACTGCTTGAACCAAATTTTTATCTATTAATGAAGACACATATAATTAAATAATTCACAAGTTATAAATATAATTACACAAATATAATCAAATAAGAACACAGATATACAATAATGATGAAAACCTGAAACAGAAAAATTCCATCAGTCATGAAGATTCGAACCCCGGTCTTCCAGCTGCCAGTCTAGTAGGCTAACCACAAGCCCATCAGAGATATGAATGTACAATACCAAATGAACCTTATAGCCAGACATTTCAGTAACACAGACCGTTGGCTCAACTATCAGCTCCAGGTTAAACCGACCGTCTGGTATTAGTTTTAATTTATTTTATTATTTTATTATATCATTAAAGAGACAGAGTGTAGCTAAATGTCGGCCCAACTGTGGATAGAGTTGGGCCGACCGTTGGCAAAACTTCGGGAGCCAGAGTTCCAAATACCTAATTACTTTTAGTTGGCACAACTCTGGCCAAAGTTGGTCCAACCGTTGGCAGAACTTTGGGAGCGGGAGTTCTAAATACGTAATTTCTTTTGGTTGGCACAACTCTGGCCAAAGTTGGCCCAACCGTTGGCAAAACTTTGGGAGCGGAAGTTCCAAAAACCTAATTCATTTTGGTTGGCACAACTCTGGCTGAAGTTGGGCCAACCGTTGGGAAAACTTTGGGAACCGAGGTTCCAAAACCTTGATGGATTTCTCAATGGTTCTTTATCGAGTCAAGCAGGTAGCGTATCCAGGGATGTTATTTCTAGTACAATTTGACATGTTCTAGTACATTAGTACCCCAATGACTTTTTTAGTACAATGTAAAAAGTACATTTTTAAAAAGCAGCACAATCTAGTACATTTCCTTATTTTGAGGTTTTTCTTTAGGATAAAGGTTGTATTTGGACCGGATTAAAGTCGATGTAAACTATTTGAGTAACTGTTTTTAAATTTTGTTGAATTTTTATAACTAATAATATTTTTATAATTATTAATAGTATTTTTTAAATCTAATTCAGATTAAATAAATTATTTAAAAATTAATTTAAATTTAAAACATTTAAACTGACCGCCGAAATAAAGGCTTGTGATTGGTGAGTACAATGTTTGCTCCAATCTAGTACAATCTAGTACATATTTTGTCCACGTCTAGTACACATCCCCTCCACTTTTGTAACAACCCTGAGCGTATCAGCTGACAAGCTGACGAAATAGCAGCCAAAGGGGGGAGGTGTGTGTCAAGTGCTCTACTGGAACGTAAATGGATATAAGAATTTCTCGGATCATGCAGAATTTGTGCGTAGTGGGGACATCGTGTGCTTGTGTGAAACTTGGTTGACGTTTCCATCATTGAACAGGCCAGGCTGGCTGAGAAGTCACACTTCTATCGTAAGTAAAACAACTGGACGGAATGGAGGCCGACCTTCGGGCGGATTAGAAATTTTTATAAATGAGGAAATTTTTAATTTTTCAATTATTAATTTAACTACTAGATGGATATTTGTAAAATGTAGACAGAAAAACTTTTGCTTTATTGTGGGTGTTGTTTATTATCCGCAATCAGTTGATGGTCATGAAATGGCACAGCAATTAGATAATATTCTTAACAAAGTCAATAATGATTATCCAAATCTACCCTTATATATCGGTGGCGATTTTAATGCAAGAATTGGAAATTTGAATCAACTATGCGAGTTTTCGGTTCCGACAAATTGCTCACCGGTATACGGCCGTGCCTCTATGAATCAGGTGACAAATGAGAGGGGGATAGAGCTTCTCAATTGTTTTGAGAATTATAATTTAACAGTGTTGAATGGGAGATGTTTGGGTGATTCGCCGGCGCACTTTACCTTTGTTGGGCATCAAGGCAATAGTGTAATAGACCTTGTATTTTGTTATTTGGAACACTTAAATTTAATATCACATTTGAAAGTGCTTTCCGTACCTACTATCGCGGACCATTTACCGGTGGTAATTACTTTGTCGAATATGTGTATAGGTGGGCGAGTAGGAGAGAGAGAGCGTGTGGGTTTAAAAAAACTAATATGGAATGTAGATTGTAAAGATGAATATTTCCAACTTATGTCAAGCTCAGCAAACCTTATAGAAGAAAAAGAGGATATAGAAAGTATTAATGAAAAATTGTTATCTTCTATATGGGATGCGGCGAGTAGGTTAAAGTTGATCTCTAAATTGTATAGTAGACCTTCGGGAAAGAAAGCTTGGGTGGATAGAGAATGTGATGACTTGAAAAGAAAAGTGAAAAAATTGCTTTTAAAATGTAAGTTATCAGGTTTTGCTACAGAGAACGATAGTCGTTATAAAAAATTAAAGAAATTACTCAGAGAGACAATATCTCACAAAAAGAAAAAATATGAGGAAACCTTACTGCACTCTCTTTCTAATTGTAATAACACCAGGGTATTTTGGGAAGCTGTAAATAAATTTAGGGCGCGCAGTTGTACAGTAAACGCGATATCTCTAGAGAGGTAGCAGGAGTACGCAAACAATATCTTTCTTCCCAGAAGGCTTTCCATGCTTGAATTGTCTAACGATTATGACCCAATGCTCGACCCCCCCCCCCATTTCAATAGTAGAATTAAAACGTAGTTTAATTACAAGTAAAAGCAACAAATCACCGGGAACGGATGGGATACCCAATGAATTTTTTAAGGAGCTACCCGAGGAATGGCTGGTGCATTTGTTGTTTCTTTTTAATGGAATTTGGGAAAGAGAGACGCGAATGTCCCGGGCAATTACAGGGAAATTACTCTATTAAATAGTATTACAAAAATGTTTACTCGGATCACATCGGAGAGACTAACAAAGTGGGTCGAGGAGAAGGAACTTCTGCCGGAGAACCAAGCAGGTTTTCGTGCTTATCGCGGCTGTGTAGATCAAATTTTTACTTTGTCTTCTCTCATCCAGATTCAGCTTGGCAAAACTAAAGGTAAAGTTTTTGCATTTTTTGTTGATTTCAAGGGAGCATTCCCGTCGGTTGATCACGCGTTGATCCATTGTTGAACAATAGACCGATGCGTCGCTATCGACGCGTCGACGTTCAAAATACTTGCATTCTGGAATCACCTTAAAGAGTTTATACGACTCTGCAAAGATGTCGATCAAAACTCCGTTCGGCTTGACATCTCCGGTAGAGGTCTCTTCGGGTGTAATGCAAAGGGAAACTCTTAGTCCTTTGCTTTTTGCGCTTTTTATTAGTGACATGGAAGGTTTTCTGCGGGACTATGGTATTAATGGAATAACGGTGAACCACATGATCGATATTTTATTGTTGGCATTTGCTGATGATATCGTTCTGTTGGCTAACTCTTGGGTGGTCTTGCAGAGAGCGATTAACGCAATGGAAAGATACTGTGAAATCAATAAGTTAACCATTAACAGGGATAAGTCTAAAGTGGTTGTTTTCCACAAGGGTCGGGTAAGAGACTATAGTTTCTCCTTAGCAGGGACCAAGATCGAAACTCGAAGAGAATATAAATATCTAGAAGTGACCTTTAGTGTGTCGGGAGTGTTTTGTAAAGAAAAAGATGCAAGAATGAGTATGTCGAGAATGGCGACGGGAGCTGTTTTGAGAATTGTTCAAAGTGCAAAGGTTAATTCGTGGAAATCGATCAAAGTTCTACTCCAAAGTCTTGCTATTAGTATTTTATACTATGCTGTGGAAATATGGGGCTTAAGGTATCTAGATGAAGTGGAAAAAGTTCAGACTGCATTTATTAAAAGAGCGTTAGACTTACCTATGAATACTCCAAATTATGCAGCTCGTTTAGAAACTGATAGTATCCAATTAGGATTTAGTGTATTTAAGAAAACCTTGGAGTGGTACGAGAGAGTTTTAAAGATGAAAGTGTGAAGATTTCCCAAAATTTGCTTAATGAGATTGAATACTTTAGCGCTTGAGCATCCAAACGAAGTTAAATATAACTGGCTCCTGCAAGTAAGAAAATTGTTCGTCGAATGCAATTCTCTAGATTTGTGGCCTGAGATGAATTGTGAAAGCTTAGTTGCAAACAAAAAAACGATAGCGAATAATTATCTCAATTATTTAAAACAATTGGACATCTTAAGATTAAGAAACTCGGAGCTTGGGGCTTCTGGGAAAAGGGCGTACTTAACGATAGGTTTGCCGAGATACGTTACTAAGTTGGTCGCACAGCTCAGAATGATGGGCTCTTTACGAGGATTTATTCGTACGAAGGACAACTTTTTCAATTATGATCCCCAGAGGCTTTGTAGTGTGTGCAATATGGGAAGCAGTGAGTCCTTGTTTCATATCTTAGTAGAGTGTCCAATGTATGATGACATGAAATATTCCATCTTTCATCAACCCAGAGAAGTCACACATAGACCACAATATTGGATGTATTTATTAGAATCTCACTCGTCAAATGAATTAACTAAATTGGCTAATTTTATTGTATCCCTGCTTCGACTGCGCAATTTTATAATGGAAACTTAATAAGAACGGGTGTTCGATCCCCCCGGAAATTGAATGATTGTGAATTTTTATTGTATTGGCTTCACCTAAGATTGTAAAGAAATGAACTCAAACATGTATTGAAATATTTGTAATGGTTATTACTTATAAACAAATAAAATTGAATTGAATTGAAATTGAATTGATAATCAAAATTACTTACGATCTACCAATTTTTGGTATGAAAATAGCAAAAATTAGTATTAAATTCAATTAATTTAAATTTAAATGCATATTAATTCATGCAAAATAATTAAATAATAATATTAATATTTTCCATATTCACAAGAGTCCCCTTTTTTAATATTCTTACAAGATTTCTAAGAGATTTCAATTTTTTGAAACTGTTTCAGTTTTATCTTATACTTTCTTATTTTTACAAAATTTTAAGATTTTTTATACTTTTACTTTTGATATTTTTTCTTTTTATTTTTTTGTAATTGTCTTTTTATTTTAAGATTTTCTTCAATTTTCTTCTTCTAATGCAAATTATTTAATATTATTTTACACAATTTTGTTATTATAACATTCACAAAACTTTTTATTTCGTTGATTTTTGTAATTATTTCGATATTTTTAAAAATAAATATGCCCATTTTTTTTGTAAGTATATTCATTGTTTTTCCATCTTGTCTATTTTTTGCTAGATTGTTTGCAAACTTACTTATTCTTCTATAAAATTTTTAGATTTTCTTTATTTTTCTAAATTTATTAATGGACTTAGTTTAAGTGTAATATTATAAAAATGAGTTTGGTTTAATTTACTTAAACTTTTTTATTTTTAAAGAATTTTTTAGTTTCTTTTGTGGACTTTTTATTTATCTTAATAGGTATATACATTTTTTATTTTATTTTTTGTACTTTTAAATTTTTGTTAGTTTGTTAGATAAGGGGAAAAACATTTCTCTATTTTCTTCCTATTTATTTAATTTTCTTGATGTTTCACTATTTTTTTATTTCTTCCTTGCTTTTTAATTAGTTCTCTAATTTTTGTCATCATTCTTCCATTTTTAAGAAGCATTTTTCGTTATTTTAAATTGTGTAGTATTTATCTTATAAGGGAGCGTTCACATATGACGTCACGCTATAGAGGGGAGGGGGATGTCTTGACAAAACGTGACTTGGGGGAAGGAAGGGTCGTCCTAAACGTGACGTCACAAATTTTTTTTATGTTTAATATGAAGTACTTAATACTTAAAGTTCGAGGTATATGATTTGAAAAAGTCCTTAATGTATTTGTTGTGCAAAAAAAAAAAGAAAATTTTTTAATCACAGTGTATAATCTATTTATTAACCAAATATCCAGGGCTGTTATTGATTTAAATCATTGGAAAATTTGCATTAAAATCATGATTTAAATCAAAAAAACTTTACAATTCTCCGGATGTCTAATACTGCATGTAAAACATCACAAACCATAAACAAAACCCACAAATTTGTGAATAAATCTAAAAAAATTCAATTTTAATATTTTAGTTTTTATAAAATTTAAAAAATTGTGCTAATACAGATAATCAAAATACCTACGGTTTATAAGTTTTTGGTATTATATATTCACAATAATTTTTTTTTAATATTCTTACAAGATTTCTAAGACATTTCAAATTTTCAAAAATGTTTATTTTTTATCTCATAATTTCTTATTTTTATAAAATTTTAAGTCTTTCTACTTTTACTTTTGATATTTTTGTTTTTTATTTGTCTTTTTATTTTAGGGTTTTCTTTAATTTTCCTCATTTTATGCAGATTATTTAATAAAATTATAGACAATTTCGTTATTATAACATTCACTAAACTTTTTATTTCGTTAATTTTCATAATTATTTTTATAGTTTTAAAAATAAATACTCTCATTTTTCTTTGTAAGTTTATTCAAGTTTTTTCACATCTTTTCTATTTTTTACGAGATGTTTTGCAAACTTACTTGTTCTTCCATAAAGTTTTTTAGATTTTCTTTATTTTTCTAAATTTATTGTTGGACTTATTTTAAGTGTAATAATAAAAAAATGTGTTTGGCTTAATTTGCTGAAACTTTTTTATTTTTAAAGGATTTTTAAGTTTCTTTGTGGACTTTTTTTATTTATCTTGATATATATATTTTTTAATTTTATTTTTTGTACTTTTTACATTTTTTTTTTTAGTATGTTAGATTAAGGAAAAGAAGATTTCTCTATTTTCTTCCTATTTATTTAATTTTTTTGATGTTTCACTATGTTTTTAGTTATTCTTTGCGTTTTAATTAATTCTTTAATTTATTTTTGTCATCATTTTTCCATTTCTAAGAAACATTTTCTTTCTTTTTAATTGTTTAGTTTTTATCTTATAACTACGAATTTTTGAAAACATTTATTTAGTGCTTTTATGTATATTTTTTAAATTTCCCAATTTTCCATTTTTTTTAATGCTTTTATTCTTTTAATTTATATTATGTGAATTTAATCCTGTATTAAATATTCTCATTTGAACATCACATTCTTGTATTTCATAGAATTTCTTTTCTTTTAAATTTTTTTTTAAATTTTACAAAATTTTATTCATTCTTTTTTTGTTCAATTTGTAAAATAATTCTATAATATTTCTAATTTTAAAATTCTATTCTCTTTAGTAATATATTTTTACTTTTTTTTAATTATCTTCTTATTTATTATTTTAATGTAATAAAATGTCCATAAATAGTTTGATTTTTTTATATATAACTTTATATATTACTTTTTTATATATAATTAGGTATGTCACTGTTTCATTCTTGTGTTTTTTTTTTTTTTTGAAATTTTCTTTATTTCTTTAATAAACTACTTGCAAATAAACATTTGGAGATTTTATATATTGATAAAATTTTTTAAAAAATCAATTTTTGATTTAAATAAAAAAAATCCGATTTAAATCAAATAAATCTGATTTTTTTGATTTTTTTAAAAAAAATCATGATTTTTATCAGCCCTGCAAATATCAGTAATAAACCCAAAGGACTGCAAATTTAGAATAATAAAACCAATTGAAAATTATTACTATTGAATTTTTTGTTATTAACGTTGAAAATGAAATTATCATAAAAATAGGGGGGGGGGGCAAGAAACGTGACGTCCTTTTAGGGGTACGTGTTTACTCTCACGTGACAGAGCGTGACAGGAGGGGGGAAGGGGTCAAAAAGTTGAAAAAAATGCGTGACGTCATTTGTGAACGCTCCCTAATTACGAATTTTTGAAGACATTTATTTAATGCTTTTATCTACATTTCTTAAATTTCCCAATTTTATACTTTTTTAAAAGCTTTTATTCTTTTATTTTATATTATGTAAATTGAATCTTGTACTAAATATTTTCATTTGAACATCGTTCTTCTATTTTATAGAATTTCTTTTCTTTTCAATTTTTTTTTTAATTTTACAAAATTATGTTCATTCTTTTTTTATTTAATTTGTAAAATAATTCTCTAATTTTTCTAATTTTAAAATTTTGTTCTCTTTAGTAATATATTTGAACGTTTTGTAAATTATCATGTTATTTATTATTTTAATTTAAAAAAATGTCCGTTAATAGTTTAATTTTTTGAAAAGAGTTTTTAACTTTTTATATATAATTATGTCACTGTTTCATTCTTGTGTTGTTTTTTTTAATTTTTTCTTCATTTCTTTAATAAACTACTTACAAAGAAACATTTGAAGATTTTATATGCTGATTATATTTTTAAAAAATCATGATTTTTATGAGCCCTACCACGTTGGACCTGTGGTCACTTTTTTCCGACGTCCGACGTTATAAATATACTTTTCTTTGGCATTATTTACAGTGTCAAGTTATGATTTTAAAATTTATGGACATTTGGTCTAATTTTAGGCTTATTATACTATTAGGTTGTTATGTTGTTACACAGTTGAAAATTTTGTGTATTTGTGTAACAATCGGTCCTTGTTAAATTTTTTGTGTTAAAATTTAACATTTTTCGTGTGTTGATTTAACAACTGTCATTAGATTCTTGAACATAACCTCAATTTCTTAGTAATAACATTGTAATTTACATTTAATTTTTTGTTGTAAAACGTAAATTTCGTTTTGAAAATTCATTTTAATAATCAAAACATAAAGTTCAATAGTAATTGAATAATATTGACTCCATAACTCGACGCGATTATATTTTACTTCTGTCAAGCAGACGATAAAGAAAACAACACAAATCCCTGTGTTAAAAATTAACACCAATTCTGAGTGGACCGTTTGGAACATGTGATTTATGTTAAATTTAACACAAAATTTTTAACTGTGTATGAACATTGTTATTAAATCTTACTATATGGTAATACTTGTATGATAACTGTTAATGAATAATCGCGCGTATGCGTGCGTGTTTGTTTTATAGTGTATTAAATTATAAGGACTAGAGAGTGAAATAATAATTATTTTTATTTAATTATATGGTGAAAATTTTTCCTTTTCGGGCTGTTTTGGAAGCAAAGGCGTCTGTCACGATCGACCTCCGTGACTTATTTTTTTATTTTTTGTTACTACTATTAAAATTTAAAATAAATTAATTATCTGTTATATTGAAACTAATACAAATAAAACCACGAATTTATATAGAAATTATACTTATTCAATTGCAAATCACCGATCAGCGAAACAAATTCACAAATTGCAAAACTGTACTCAATTAAAAATATCGACGAACCAAGTTCAAAGAAAAACTTGGAACGCAATTCAACTATTCACCAACAAACTCGCTCACACCACTCAACAACAAACACACCAATATAAACTAGTTTAGAAACATAGTAAAATAAAAAGATCAAAACAATACATTTCTTTAAAATATAATCAGCCATATTAGATAAAAGGCATGAGCATAAAGTTGGCGCAGCAATCCAGTGAAAAACGTATAGGCACGCAATAAACAGCGGGAAAATTCTGCCGTACATTTGAAGAAAGTCACTATCTGCATTTTTTTCGAAAAATGAGTTTTTTATGTCGTTGGATTAGTAATAAAAAAATAAATTTATCTGTGCAATCCACGATTAAAAATATTAATTAGTTTCGAAGATAATTAGACCCTAATTGGCCTATCTACAGCGATTTTGGTGAAATACATTTGAAGAAAGTTACTATCTGCAGAACGGCGGGCCTATCCAACAGGGAAAAATGTAAAGTGGGTGTCGGACGGTATACAAATGGATGATTCTTCTGAAAGGGACCTGTTTTTGTTTGAAAAAGTAAAAAATGAAATTTTTAAATTTTTTGAATTATTCTTTGTTAAATAAGTTCCAAAGAGGTTCAAAAAGAAAAACATAAGTTGCGCAAAATTAATTTGTAAATCTACGGCCTGCAAAAGCATTTTATTGTCACATACCTTAAAGGTTAAAAAGACTAACTCCAAGTCTGGTTCCTAATTTTTTTATTTTAATTTTCTAGATTTATAAATTATAAATCTTTGGCAATTTTATTTTTCCCGAAATTGAGTGGCAAAAATCTTCTCTTCATTATTTTATAAACAAATATCACATTTGACTAAAGGTTAGATTTTTCAAAACAATTAATTTTAAATCAAAAACAAAACAAGATCGTCTCATAAATTTGAAAAAGGCTTCGGAGATGAAAAGTTTCGTAAAGGAAAAATGCACATTTTTTAATATTTAAAAATATTAAGACACGATGAAATAATATTTTCGGGTTACATTTTCTTTTATTTAGAAATAGCTTACATATAATGTTTCAAACGTTCAAAAATATGCTTTTATTAACGAGAAAAGAAGGCTTCGGAGATGAATCTGAATTTTTACTCGCACTGATAATACAACTTTAACTAATAATTTAAACAACATTTTCAATCTTATATGGAACGAATAATAGTGAAAAATAAATGTTAGATTCTGACCTTTAATTTCTTATATAATAATACTAAATTAAAATTTTTTAAATAAGGTTAAAATAGAATCATAAAATGCTTAGTAGTTTTAACCAACACCAAACGACAAAATACAAAAATTTTTTTTAATAAGAATAACTTGTAATAGAATTCTTAGAACAACACGTAAAGATACATAAATCTACACAGATAAATAATAATTTTTTTAAAAATTGCAAATTGAAGAAAATTTTAATAAACAACTATTGTAAATGTTGAAACTCATGTTGGAGACACGTGAAGTGATCCCTTTCAGGAGAATCACCCAAATACATTTTTCTGGGCCTATGTACATAGTATTGAATGTAAATTCGCTAGAAATGACCGAAGGAAGAAAACCTATGTACATAGTGACTTTCTTTGAATGTATTTGAACCCAGTTGATGTCTAAAATTAGGTCCTATCCAACAAATAATAATCTTCATAATGAGTTTTTATTAAATTATTGGGGCAAAATTTCTCAAGTGTACCAATCGAAAAAATGAAAATGGCTAATAAAGGCTAATATTTGCACAAAATGTAGTACTCTATGTCAGTACTCAAACCACCAATTATTATGAAATTCTAATGAAAATTGTAGAAGGGGGTGGGGGTTGAAGATTCTGGTAAAGTGTAAAGAGATTATTTTTTGAAAAATCATAACTATTATGCAACAGGGTGGACAAAAATTGACCTATATGTTTTCGAAAGGTTTTTTCTCCTTTTTTCAATGGTGCAAAAATTTTTTAAAAATTTTCAAAATTTAACCTATTTTATTCAAAAAAATTTTTTTTTTACTTTTTTTGAAAAAAGACATTTTTTTTTCTTTTCATTTAAAATAAAGCTTACTATGTGCACTTTCAATACACGCTATAGAGAAAATGTCTTTTTTCTTTGTTTTTGAATTATTAATTAATTAATTAATAAAAATTCGTTAAAAATGAAATATTTCACAAACCATTAAACTTTTGGTAATTTTGGGGCTATTAACGTAAAGCTTATCAAATTCCGGATCCAACAAGCATAATTTGAAGTCTTTTTGATAAATGGATTACTAAATAAATACACATTTTTTATTTAATTAATTATTATTAATTATTTTGTTAGCATTTATTTATCAAAAATACTTCAAGTTATGCTTGTTAGATCCGGAATTTGGTAAGCTTTACGTTAGTATGCCCAAAACTATCAAAAGTTTGTTTGTTTGTTCAATATTTCATTTTTTACTAATTTTTATTAATTTCTTAATTAATAATTCAAAAACAAAGAGAAAAGACATTTTCTCTATAACGTGTATTGAAAGTGCACATAGTAAGCTTTATTTTAAAGGAAAAAAATGTATTTTTTCTAAAAAAGTAAAAAAAAAATTTTTTTTGAAAAAAATAGATTAAATTTTAAAATTTTTTAAAAAATTTTTGCACCATTGAAAAGAGGAGGGAAAACCCTTCCGAAAACATATAGGTCAATTTTTTGTCAACCTTGTTGCAGAATAGTGATGATTTTTCAAAAAATACCCTCTTCACACTTGACCAGAATCATCAGCCCCCTCCCCCTTCTGCAGTTTTCATTAGAATTTCATAATAATTGGTGGTTTGAGTACTGACATAGAATACCACATTTTGTGCAAATATTAGCCCTTTTAATTTTTTCGATTGTTACACTTGAGAAATTTTGCCCCTATTATATATTTATTATATCAACTGCATCATTTCATTAGATTTATGTACTGTTTGAAATAGATTTTTTAACATATTTTGTTAAAAGTTAATTATTTTTAATTTATTACTTTGATTATTATTTTTAAACTTGTTATTAAGTTACTTTAAAATGAGTTTACTTAATTAATTAATTATATACTTTGTTTATTTATTCTTTATGCAAGTTATCTTGCGATCTAAATTGAAAATAAAAAGAGCACAATTAATATTTAATCTTATAATAAATGTTTGCTTGAAACACTTTATGATTGAAATAACGTTTATAAATAATAGGGTATAGACAGGCTTTGTTGAAAAAGCAGATAAATTTTAGAAAATTTGTATTTAAAAGTAGATTTAAAGTATTAACCACACAGCGGTTGTTGGATAGGGGCCATCCATAAATTACGTAACACGTTTTTCTAAAATTTCAGACCCTCCCCCCCCCCCCTCTATAGGTGTGTGTTACGTAATATTAAAAATATTTTCAATGAATGTTCTATAAAACAATATTTGCTTAGTTTTACTATTAGAAGTACCGATTTGGCGTAATGATAACAAAGTAAGAATAGAAATGTTCACTTTAAATATTAATTTTTTTATAAGGAAATAACAAAAAGTATATATTATATTTATTAGGGTGTCCAAAAATTAAAAAAATCTGATTTTCATAAACCATACCCCCAATTTTGTTCTTTGGCGAAAAATACGAAATACGTTTTTTTTTATTTATTTTTTTTTATTTAATATTAACACGGGCCGCAAACCCCTTGAAAATTAACATTAAATTCCCATAAGAAAAATTCACTTTTTCGTAAATATTGTATAAAATCGTGAAAAATTGACTTCTTCTTTTTGTAAATATTTTTCTTCATGAATATCCAAACAATGAAAATCTATCATATATTTATTAAATAATTATATTAACTATTTTTGATGCGTCAGTAAAAACCCCTATAAATGCAAAAAAAAACCTAGAATTTATTTAAAAAATATTTATTATTATTTTTAAGGGTTTTTTCTTCAATAATTGATATTATTATCAAAATATATATTATTGTTGATGTTTTAATATGTTGCATAATTTATTTAAACAAATTATTGTTGTTACTTATTAACCTTTGCTCAAATATGACAATTTTTTTTTTTTATTAATGTTAATAAATAACAACAATAATTTATTTCAATAATTGATAGAATAATAATTTTAGTAATTTTATTAATATGTGGTTGTCATAAGAAACAAAAGTTATAAATGTTTACAAATATTTTTACGTATTTTTAATTTGTTTAAACAATTTATTATTGTTAATTCATAACTATTATCCAAATAAACCTAGCGAGTTGTGTTATTTTTTAATTTATTACTAAATTTTTATATTTAAAACCATAAGATATTCAGCAAAATTACCCAGAACTCCCATTTGTAATAGTTTAAACAAATTATTGTTATTAATTATAATTTCTTAACAAATACACCTAGAAAGTCATACATTTTCTTTAATTTTACAAATTAATAGGCTGTGGTTAGAAAAATAAAAAAATATTGATTTTAAATTATTATTTAATAATTGTTGTTATTTCTTAACATTTTTTTAGAATTTATCTACAACTATGAAGTGTTTTTCTAATTTTATTAATTCTAAGAAACGTTAAAAAAAATAAAAATTATGCTTTTAAGCAATTATTAAATAATAATTCATAGTCAATATTTTTTATTTTTTGCGACTTTCTGAGTGTATGTGTAAAGAATTAATAACTAATAACAATAATTTGTTTAAACAATTACAAGTGAGAGTTGTAGTTAATTTTGCTGAATATCTTATGGTTTTAAATATAAAAAAATTAATAAGTTGAAACTACAACTCGATAGGTTTATTTAAATAATAGTTATAAATTAACAGTAATCAATTGTTTAAACAAATCAACAATGCGTAAAAATATCTTTAAACATTTATAATTTGTCGGTATGTAAAAATTTTGTTGAAAAATCTTAAACAAACGATTAATTACAATTTAAAAAAAAATGTCATTTTTTCATTAAGAGGGGTTGTTCATAACACTATAAAAAATAGTTAATATGAACAAATTATTAAGTTAAATTGATAAATTCCATGTCAGTTCAACACACAAATTTTGGTGACCTTTGGGATTTAGTTGCTTTTTGGTATAAACTATCCTTTGATTCTTCCAAAAAAAAATCCCCAAGTATTTTTGAAAAATTCAAAAAATTGCCCGATTTATTGAATTTTGAAATTTTTTGTACCTTTTTTTTGAAAATGCGATATCTTCGGTTCTAATTAATCGATTTTAGTTTTTAAATTCTTGATTTATTTGTACTGAAATATTATTTTATTAAAAAAAAAAGATAAAAAAATTGTTTAAATTAATTGTTTAAATAATTAATTAAAATTTTTGAAACACCCTTGCAAAAAACTGTTAGCTCCAAATTTTTTTATATTTATACTAAATGAAGCCACAAATGTGTTTTACATGTCCTGTAAGTTTCATTCTGGGACCGCCAGTAGTTTTCAAGAAAAAAAATAAAACGTAATCCCGCGCGCTGCAGTTTACAGCATTCGTATAAACAGTGTCCACGGTGTGCCTAGGAGGACTTTAATTAAAAGTGTTTTGTATATGCGATTTTTTTATTTCTTCTAGTTCCCTCATTTACTACAAACTTTTTAAGACCAAAAACTTAATTATTCGTCTGGCATTTTTTGAAAAAAGTGAATTTTATTTTTTAAATTTTACAAAATGTTGAATTTGTTTGAGCATATGTATATTTTTAGTGTTGTTAACAATAAAACATTTTCCTCATATACTTGAAATTTTTTTATATTAAAAATGAGATAATTCTTTATGCGATTTTTGAAGAAAATTATAGAAAAAATGTCTTAAACATTGATTCTTTACAATCTAGTGTAATATGTTAAAAGGAGCTATTTCAAAATTTTAGATTAAATAAATTTTACTGTTTAATAGTAAAATATATTTTATATAACAGGAGCATTTCCTCTAAAATTTTGAAAAAGCTCGTTTTAACAAATTACACTAGATTGTAAAGAATCAATGTCTAAGACATTTTTTCTATAATTTTCTTCAAAAATCGCATAAAGAATTATCTCATTTTTAATATAAAAAAATTTCAAGTATATGAGGAAAATGTTTTATTGTTAACAACACTAAAAATATACATATGCTCAAACAAATTCAACATTTTGTAAAATTTAAAAAATAAAATTCACTTTTTTCAAAAAATGCCAGACGAATAATTAAGTTTTTGGTCTTAAAAAGTTTGTAGTAAATGAGGGAACTAGAAGAAATAAAAAAATCGCATATACAAAACACTTTTAATTAAAGTCCTTCTAGGCACACCGTGGACACTGTTTATACGAATGCTGTAAACTGCAGCGCGCGGGATTACGTTTTATTTTTTTTCTTGAAAACTACTGGCGGTCCCAGAATGAAACTTACAGGACATGTTAAACACATTTGTGGCTTCATTTAGTAAAAATATAAAAAAATTTGGAGCTAACAGTTTTTTACAAGGGTGTTTCAAAAATTTTAATTAATTATTTAAACAATTTTTTTATCTTTTTTTTTTAAATAAAATAATATTTCAGTACAAATAAATTAAGAATTTAAAAACTAAAATCGATTAATTAGAACCGAAGATATCGCATTTTCAAAAAAAAGGTACAAAAAATTTCAAAATTCAATAAATCGGGCAATTTTTTGAATTTTTCAAAAATACTTGGGGATTTTTTTTGGAAGAATCAAAGGATAGTTTATACCAAAAAGCAACCAATTCCCAAAGGTCACCAAAATTTGTGTGTTGAACTGACATGGAATTCATCAATTATGGAATATTTTTTCTGAAGGATTTTTCAAGAGGTAATTTGGTGAATTGCTGTTTTGAGTGGTTTTTGATGATTTTATATCGAATTTTAGGAAAAAGTACGTTTTCCCAATCAATGGGAAATTTCAAAGGCTTTGAGCTACCTCTAAATATTGTTCGATTTAAAAAAAGAAAAAAAAATTTGAATAACTTAACTTAGCAAATTTAGTAATTATTTTAATTATCATTTTCTTTGTCTTTTACTATTACAAAATGAGCCAAAATTTAAAAAAAAATATATAATTGAAAGAAAATTCCATAAGTGTGTATATAATATTACGTAACAATATCGAAGGACCCCTCCCTCCCCCAAAAAGTGTTACGTAATTTATGGATGGCCCCATAGTGACTTTCTTCAAATGTATCTCAGCGCTTTCACGACTCGGGTGCGAGGTCCTATGTACATAGGACCCCGGCCAAATGTATTTCGAGTAATTTTACGCATGCAAAATGCACATCAAAAACACAAAACAATCATAAAAATATGTGTCGATTCAGGGTGAAAGGGACCTTAGCTGCAGAACCGAGTTTTACGCGTACGGGCGTTTGAAGTTGAGCCTCCCTATGTTACTGTTAGGTTATGCCTATGTTTCACCTCTAATAACACATAAACTAATAGACATAAACAAGTTTTGATTTATGTATGTTAAAAAGCAACTCAAATTCTATCGATTCATAATAACAATTAAAAATCAAATGTTTTGAATTTCACAGGACGGGAGTTTTAACTTGTGCCTGCCTATGTTATTGTTAGGTTATGTCTATGTTTCATCGCGAATAACAGAAAAACTAATAAACATAAACAAGTTTTGATTACTGTATGTGTAAGAGCAACTCAAATTCTATCAATTCTTAATAAAAGTTAAAAATCGAATATTTTGCAGCTAAGGTCCCTTTCACCCTGAATCGACACATATGAA
This sequence comes from Ganaspis brasiliensis, assembly GCA_037103525.1. NCBI lineage: Eukaryota > Metazoa > Arthropoda > Insecta > Hymenoptera > Figitidae > Ganaspis > Ganaspis brasiliensis. The sequence continues at coordinate 144,858 of JAZKLR010000686.1, forward strand.
AAAGGCAAAAATTAGCATAATAAAAGTTACTTAGAAGTCCTAACTCTTTAAAGAGACATAACAATATTCGAATGCACTCCTCGAAGTCACTACAAATCATCCCGTTAGAATCTACCATTATAAAGTCAACTTCTTCAAGACAGCATGTACAGTGCCTCAATTAAGCGCATTTCTGTTGTCAGATTATTTTCTGTTAAAAAAATTATTAATTTATAATAATATTTCTATGAGTCAGGGCTGATAAAAATAAATCGGATTTTTTTATTTAAATCAAAAATTGATTTTTTTTAAATATAACCAGTAGATAAAATCTCCAAATGTTTATTTGTAAGTAGTTTATTAAAGAAATGAAGAAAAAATTAAGAAAACAATACAAGAATGAAACAGTGACATAAAAATATATGAAAAAGTAGAAACACTTTTCAAAAAATTAAAGTATTTCCCGTGTGGAAAAGTTCCCAGTATTTCCCAGTTTGTAAGTGGGCGCCAGTTGGAGCTCACCTGGGCCAGGTGGGCCAAGTGGGCGCCAGTTGGGGCCCACTTGGCTTTTCCACACGGGTTACGGACATTTTTTTTATATTAAAGAAAAGAAATTCTATGAAATAGAACAACAATGTTCAAATGAGAATATGGGGCAAAATTCCTGAAATGTCCGAGTCCAAAAATAAAGGTTATTAAAAAATTTATTTTTTGAAAAATTTTATTTTTCAAATTATTAAATTTTGAAGTAGAATGAGAGCAAGTTAGGTTATATATAGTGATTTTAAAAGGTCTTTTAACAGGCTTTACGATAAAGTTAAACATTATTTTTTAAAAATATAATTTGACCTTGAATGTGGTTATTTGAGTATATCTCAAGATCGGATTTTTTTTCTTTTTTTTTAACTATCTAGATGGAAAGCTTGACTCTTTTCCTATAAGATATCGTCACCTTAACATGCAAACCTCGTAACTCCATTTCGATCAAAAATGACTTTTTAATGTAATTCGTTGCATTTTCCATGAATGAATACATATTTAAAAAGACATAACTCTAATACAATAAATAATGTCAAAAAATCTTAATTGAAAATCGCGAAATGTACAGGAATCAATGGTGCGTGTCAACAGTTTTCTTGCTCTCCTGTAAAGTTGCGTCAAATGGAGTTACGAGGTTTGCATGTTAAGGTGACCATATGTAAAAATCAGAGTGGCATATTTAATAGTTTTTGAGAAATTAATCCTGAAACACCACCGCGCGCACTCTAACTGCGCGCTACCTCGCTACGCCACGGCAAGTATAAATCACTGTTATAAATTTCTGTGTTGTGCTTCATACACTGAAAAAACTGTACGATTAAAATAATCAAAATTTCGTTGAAACCCTATTTAATAGGGATTGCAATCCCGCAATCCCGCGGGATCCCGCACCTTTTGATGGCTTGCGGATCCCGCATAAAATTTTGCGGGATCTGTAAAACTGACATTTGTTTTTTATATGAGAGATTCCATATGAAGTGATCAAGGTAAAAAAATTGTTAGCTAATCATGCTTTAATTCGAAGTATTTATAGCGCATACAGATGGTAATCTTTGGTGATTTTTTTTTGTCCAATATTTTCCGGGTGGGAGGGGGGGAATGTTTCTGGGTTTTACAGTATAACGCAAATTTTAGTAATTTTTTTATATTTAACAATAAATTAAAAAATTTTTGTTACTATCAGTTTCGATAGAGTTTTTAATGGTTTTTCGATTGGTGATATGTCACACCAGGCTCCTGAGGTGAATAGGTTTTACAAAAATGAATGCAAAATCGGCAACTGGAGTCTGATTTGTACTCATTTACACTCTAAAAATCCGTTTAGAACGAAATCCTAGCTGCTCGGTTTCGCCAGAAATATACGTTTAATTAAATCATCGAAACTGCATAAGTTGATTTGAGATATTTTATAAGTTTATTCAAGGAATTTATATAAACTAACAACATTAAACATATAAATAACAAAATTTTAACTTTATGCGTTATGTAATTACATAAATTACATAAATCGATGAATTAATTACTTCATATTTAAATATGTTGCTAGGAGAATTCGACTACCGCCTTTTTTAAATTAGATAAGTATCTTTTATCTTCAACCAAGTTGATTTTGAATCGGTTTCAAAATTTTTTTATAAATACGTTATAAATTGTTTCACCAGTTTGTTCCGACCATATTCCAAGACCGATTTTATCCAAGGAAAGAGGACACTGGGACAAGCGATTTATTATGAAATGGATTTTTAGTGTGTCGCTAACTCCTGTTTAATAAATAAAAATAAAATAAAAATAATGCTCATAAATAATAATAGTAACAATAGTAAAATTATAACGGAAAATATTAATAAATAAAAACTACTTTTACTTTTAAAAGATATTTCCAATTCCCTTACAAGTTCTTCACAATTAATATGTACTTTTCTAGTGGAGAAAGAAGCATTTACAATTTTGTCAATAATTTTTAAAGTAAAAACGAAGGGTACTAATTTTAAAGATTTAACCTTGCCACAAATTTCAGACTCTACAAGTTTGTCAGTATGTTTTAATAATTTGCTGCATACTAGGAAAGTACATATCAATTGTTATTATTAAACAGGAGTCAGCTAGACACTAAAAATCCATGTGATTTTAAAGCACTTGTCCTAGTGTCCTATTTCCTTGGATAAATAATTGAAAAAATGAAACAAATAATATTAAATGTAAAGAAAATAGTTGTAAATTGAAAAATTTAGAAAATTATAGAAATAATTGTTGGAAATAATTGCCCATTTAACAACTGGATTGAAAATCGTAAAAAATAATTAAAATTGTAAAAAGTAATTGAAAATAGAAGAAAGCAATTAAACATTGAAGAATGGAATTGAAATTGAAAGAATATACTTAAAAATTGAAAAAGAGTAATTGAAAAAAGCCGAGAATCAATGAATATATCTTAGAAGAAAAAAATTGAAAACTGAAGATTGGAAATAAAAATTGAAGAATGGCATTAAAAATTAAAGAACATAATTGAATAATTGTATTTAAAATTAAAGAAACTTAATGATATCGAACAAAATAATAGAAAAAAGCGATAATTTTTTAATATTAAAGAAAATAACTGAAAATTGAAAAATGGAATTTAAATTTGAAGAAAATAACTGAGAAATGAAGAATTCTAGAATTGAATAATTGATTTGCAATTTTAAAACAATTTTTATGAGTGTAAAAAATAATTGAAAAAGTCAGGGAATTATTGGAAATTGAGGAATTAATTGAAAATTGATCAAAATAATTAAAAATTAAAGAAAATATTTGAGAATTAAAGAAAATAATTAAAAATTGAAGAAATAAATTGGAAATTAAAGAATTAAATGGAAATTTCAAGAAAATAATTGATAATTAAAAGAAAAATTACAATATGACGAAAATAATTAACTATTAAATATTATAGCTATTGCTAATAATTTGTGGTGTAAAAAACGAAAATAATATGTACCTAAAATTTACTTAGTAATAGTATCCATTTTTCTATCCAGAAAGTCTGGCAGTCCATATAGCACTTTCACAACCGTTTTTATAGTTTTTATAATGAAAACCGAAAAAAATTTTGTCAGTATAATTTAATTTTAAGTTTTGAATGAGCGTTTTTGGTACGTGTTGACCGGATCAAAATTTAACAAAAACTGAGTTTACAAGGAAAGTGACAGTTGAGATGAAACACATGTTAAAAGTCATAAAAGGATCAAGCGAGGGTTCAAGAAAAGTTTTAGTTGTCTCGATAGGAAAAAAACTTGTTTGTGTGGGTGCATTGTTGAAGGGGTCAAGATTTTAGAGACCTCGGGAAACATTTTTGTGACGATGTAAATGAAAATACTCGTGAAAATATAAACAGAAATATTGCTGAGATTAAAACTATAAAATTGCTTGGTAAAAAACAGATAAGTTGTTAGTGTCATTACGTTCGTTAACTGCTGTTGTATCCGTTAATTCATTTTAAGGATCATACGTTTTTTATAATTTCCCGTTCTGTCTAAAATTTTTGCCTCAATTTTTACTTTATCAAAATCGAAAGTATGGTCCTTAAAACAGGCATATTCGGTAAGAGCAGTCCATTTTAAAAATTACACACTGTCAATACAGATTTCAAAAAAGATTTTTTTTAATAAAGTCTAAACAAAATTTAATAACTTTCTCTCTAAATCTGAATTAGTATTTTTCTATTAATAAATTATTGATAAGTGGAAAAATTAATAACAAATTAGTAAAATTAGTAATAATTTTACTAATTTGTTTAGTAGAAAACTACTAATTTTTAATAAAAAACTACTAATTGAAATGTTAAAGTTTCACTGTTTCAATAAGTAGTTTTCTAATAAAAAATTAGTAAAATAATTACTATTTAATAGTAGCTCACCTTTCACTAATTCAATAGTAGAAAACCACTAATTCAGATTTAAAAAGCTTCAAAAGATGATTAATGTAAATTCTTTAAAAATGTATTCAAGAATAATATTTAAGTAAAAAAAAATTTTATTAATGAACACTTTAAAGAAACTTTCATCAACGTCTTAATAAATTATAAAGATCACTAAAAATTATCTTCAAATTTACGTATTTTTCGCTTTTTAACCCACAATTAAGGTATTTCTCTTGCAGTTATATACTTGAAAAAATAGTTTTTTATGGATTTTCTTTAAATTGTGAGAAAACGTTATTTTATATGTGCCTTCTATCTGGTTAAGATTTCAGGACCCTTTACCGTCTAAAATTTGAGATATTCTTGTTCGAAATTTCAATTTTACATGCAAAATGATAAAAAATTGAAATTTCGAACAAGAATATCTCAAATTTTAGACGGTAAAGGGTCCTGAAGTCTTAATTAGATAGAAGGCACATATAAAATAACGTTTTCTCACAATTTAAAGAAAATCCATTAATCCATAGAGAATCGATTTTTTTAAGTACCTATAACTGGAAGAGAAATATCTTAAAATGCAACAGTGTATAAAAACGGTGTATAATTTTGCGCCGAAGACGCATTATAAATGAGTTCATCTGAAATAAATAAAAATTTATGAAATATTAAGTTTCAATCACATGTAGAGATGAAATGAATTGTCGGTATTTAAAAATATTAGTTTTATTTTAATTTAAATTTTATTATAGAGAGATTTATTTGTATTGAATAATCTAAGCTGTAGGTATTAAAAAATATTTATATCATTTTTTTAATTATAAAAGGTTTCAATTGGATTAATTAAATCTGAACTGTAGGTCTTCAAAAATATTGATTTTTCAAAAATTTTAATTTCATTATAAAGGGATTCATTTGTATTGAATAACCTGAACTGCGGACATTAAAAAATATTCATTTTATTTTCTGTATTTATAAAGGGATTAATTTGGATTGACAAATATTTGAACCCATATTAATAAGGATTGATTTGCGGATAAAAGTAGGTGTTATCACCGGATACAAATGGATTGGACAGAAAACGTATTAAAAAAGATTACATAATTTGACTTTTTCTTCGAAAATCATAAAATTCCAATCTTTTTCAATTTCCTCCTTCTTACTGGGTACTCGGGGTTAACCGTTCAGGTACAGGACAAGTTACCCCGAGTATACTCGGGTTAAACCGTCAGAGGATTAATCTTATAAAAATGGTTAAGTTTACACTTAAATTTTAATAAAATAATATTGTAATAATTGTAATAAAATTATTATTTTAATTTATTATTCAAATAATTCAAATAATAAATATCTAATAAATAATTGAAATGAACCGTTAAAAATAAATAATTAAAAAAATTTTTTCAATCCATTTTAAGTTCGTTTATGGAACCCTCTGTGCGCGAGTCCTACTCGCACTTGCCCAGTATTTAATAACAAATTAATTTGTTTAAACATTTTATGATGAAAAAAAGACGGGTTTCAAAACTTTTCTTTATGAGTTCGCTATTTTTTTGTTGTTTAAAACAGTAAATTTTATTGGTATCAGACTTAAATTTATGTCTATAAAATAATAATATCTTTGATTTTTTCATTTCCAGTGACTGCAAAAGGCCCTGTAATGTACCAAAAAATTAATGTTTTTTTTAGAAGTCTATTTGGACAATAAAAATTATTAACAAATTAAAGTAAATTATTCTTAAACAACTTTTTTTTATATAGTTTAAGACCTCAATTAAAACACATCCAAATTTCGTAACGATCGCTTTTTATTTACCCGCCTAAAAAAATTCTGTCGAGAACTTTGTTTCATAAACAGTATTTTAATTCATGAAATTGTAAGGTCTCGTATGTTAAACCTTTATGTTAGATAAATAGTTTTCATGGGAACATTTTTATGTAAATATTATCTTAATAACAATGAAAAAAGTGTGAAAAGTTTGTTGGTTAAATGTATGTTGTATTTTAAATTGTTTTATATTAAAAGATATATAACTTTTGGCAACCAACGGAGGTAGCTTAGTTGGATAAAGCGCTGGCTCTGCGACCGCGTCGAGCCAAACATAGCTGGTTCGCGCCCCGTTAGCCTGGGTTTTTTCCGACTTATGAGGTAAATCGAGTGGAAGGTTTGACGTCGAGGGTCAACGATGTGCGCTGTCGATAATTTATCCGGCACACACCGTTGAAACCCGACTGTCGGTAACCGGTTGTACTCTGGGGTGGTTTTGCCACAGTTTTCCAGCTCCACTGGCGAGCAAGTCTATTACAGGCGGTCCAAGCAAATGCGAGTACTCCTAATAAAAGTCGTTCTGTGGACGCAAGTTGAGGTTGTGGAACGAGGCTTGAAAAAGGTGGTACTTCTTGGGCGTAGAAAAATACGTCAGCAAATAGACCGGGAGCTGGGTGGACTTGAGTATGCAAAATATGAGGGCGGATTTTTGACAATTGGAATATGTAGAGCACATTCCCCTGAGTCAGGAAAGTCATGCTGCCACTTCAAATTTTGGTCAAGGGAGCCGCCATTTTGATTTTAAGGGTGAAATTTGATTTTTAAAATATCTCATTAAATATCAGAGTCATGAATTTTTTGCATAGACACTTTTTATAGAGAATAATATAAGCTACAACTTTTATTCAAAGCTTTTTTTCCTAAAGGAAATAATAAAGAAGTTATAAACAAAAAACAAGTAAATATTAAGGGATGAAAATCTTTTATATTAATTTACCCCTATATTATTAGTTTTAAGAAAACAATTGTTCAGATAGATTTTGTAGCGTATTTTCTAAAGATTAATTTAAATATTTAATACTTTAATTATCTTCATTTTTATAGATTTTACAGATCCGTGAAGGTGGGTAAGTTTGGAAAATAACGGCTCCCGATAGTCCGCTTGCTCTCAACCCATGTTGCCACTTTCAAATGTGGTCAGTTTAGCCGCCATTTTGTTTCTAAGGGTGAAATTTATTTTTTGATATATCCCATTAAATATCAGACTCACAAAATTTTTGTGAAAACACTTTTTGTAGAGAATACTATAAGCTACAAATTTTATTTAAAGCTTTTTTTTCTAAAGGAAATAATAAAAAAGTTATAAACAAAAAACAAGTAAATGTTAAGGGATGAAAATCTTTTATGTCAATTTACCCCTTTATTATTAGTTTTAAGAAAAAAATTGTTCAGATATATTTTGTAGCGTATTTTCTAAAGATTAATTAAAATATTTAACACTTTTTCAATTCAATTTATTTTCTTTAAGTGTTACACAAGTTTTACACCAATACTCCTGCCTTTATCAACAAACAAAATTTAAAACTAAATATTATAATGCTATAAATAATATGTATGTACATTAAATTAGTGAACAGCCACTACAGCCACTAGATTTCACTTCTTAAAATTCTATCCACTTTGTCAAGTCTTTCGCACCAGTCGCTGTTTATATTCTTCTTTAACACTTGTAGAAGTCTTTTTCTCCATCCTTCTTTTCCTGATTCCGCTCGCCAGTTGGTCAACCACTTTTTATCTTCTTCCTTCAATTTGTTTATTATTTTCTCACAGCTTATCACATGCTCCAGTGTCTCTTTTTCTCTTTTGCAAACTCTGCAGTTATTGTCCAAGTAGCCTCTTTTATCTTCCTTTGCTATATTTCCACATCTCCATCTCGCCCACGTTGCTTTTTGCCATGCCTTCCATTTCTTCTCTTGCCAATAATCCTCCATTTCAACATTTTGTTTAATTTCCTTGTAAAGTGTACAGTAATTCCATTTATCGATTTTATCCCAGTCTTTCTGGATGTCCTGTTCTGTTGCAATTTTTGACAATTGATTTAGCCTTTCTTCTAGTTGTACCCTTGGTTTCTCATCCCAAATCAAATCTATTATTGTCCCGTCTCCTAATTTGGTTAAGTTCTTTTCCATTGTGCTTTCCCAGCATGTGGGATATCCATTTTTGAGACTTCTAATTTCTTCTCTTAAACATTTTCGTGGCCACCTATCCTACTCCATCTCTTGAATTTTCAACAAAAAAGCTCCCGCTCTTTTAAAAGCCTCCACCTCCAAGCTTCTCTTCCCTGACTCCATCTTCCAGATGTAGTCAGGCGTGTTCCTTGCAACACCTAAACTTGATTTTATATATCTGCCTTGGATTTTTTCAATATGATCCTTTCTTGACCAGCCCCAAACTTCTGCCCCATACATTGCTGCTGCTTTTATGGTTGACTCCATAAAAAACAATTTTCTTTTCAAGTCTGTTATGCCTGCTCTTTTGCTTTCTCCCCAAACCTTATTTATCATTTGTTGAGTCTTTCCTGCTGCCTTTTTAGTATGTGTATTGTGCTGATTACTTCCCGTGAACCAAAATCCAAGGTATTTAAACTCTTTAACCTCTTCCAGTTTTTTACCTTTATAGTTCCACTCTTCCTTTTTCTTTCTACCACTTTTCCTAAAGATCACAATTTTTGTTTTTTCCACGCTTACTTCTAATTTATTCTGATTTGCCCATTTCTCTAAACTGATTAGCATCTTCTGTAGCTCTTCTCCATCTTCTGCCACAATCGCTGCGTCATCTGCGTAGAGTAAAGCGAAAACTTTTACCCCTGTCGCTGGGCCCAAGGTAGTTCCACCTTCATTCCTCTTTCTTAAGTATTCGTCTAAATCATTAATATAAATATTGAAAAGAATGGGGCCTTGCCTTACTCCTTTTGTTGTTTTAAATTTTTCTGTAAGTTCTTCGCCTACTATTATCTTATTCCATGTAGATTTATATATTTCTTTTAGCATATCTAGAAATCCCCCATTTATGCCCATTTTTTCCATTTTCCCCCATAGTATTTCCCTATCCACCATATCGAACGCTTTCACAAAATCCACAAAGGTTACGTACAACTTCCCTCCTTTCTCCTTCAGTCTTTTTCCTATTATAGAGTTGAGCACAAACACGTGTTCCATAGTACCCCTACCGCTCCTAAAACCTGCCTGCGCTTCTGATATTAATTTTTCTTTTTCCAGCCACACACTTAATCTCTTCGCCATTATCGATGTTAATATTTTATATCCTATGTCTAGGAGCGAGATTCCTCTGTAGTTGTTTGTGTCGTCTACGTCCCCTTTTTTGTGTATAGTGTATATTGTAGCTACTCTTCAGTTATTCAAAAGTCTTTTTTCTTCCCATTGTTTTTGAATTATTAGCGATAGTTCTCTGTATCCTTCTTCAGGTAAGTTTTTCACAAATTCAATTGTGATTCCGTCTTCACCTGCAGCCTTTCCTGCCTTCAACTTTTTTACAGCATCGTCTATTTCTTCCTGTTTTATCGGTTCATCCAGTTCGTTTTGTTCACTTTCAGATGGCGTTTCTATTTCAATTTGTATCTCATCAAATTTTGTACCTTCTTCTTTCTCTTCTTCTAGGTTTTTAAAGTGATTTAGCCATTTGTCTTTTGTAATTGTATTCGTTGCCGTTTTCCTTCTGCTTCTGTACCATTCCATATTTTTCCACCATTCTGTAATGTTTTTGCTGGACGCTACCTGTCTATGCTTTTCATCTAACCAGTTTTTTATAAGCCTTTCTCTCAAATCTGCTAATTCTTTTCTGCATTTTGTGTATTCGACTTTGTTGTTCCAGTCTCTATTCCTTCTAAACTTACGCAACAGCTTAAAAAGTTTTCTCCTCATTGTTTTGTATTCTCCATTATCCCATGTCTCATTTCGTATTATTTTTGAACTTCCCTTTTGTACCATGCCTGATGTCTTTGCACCTTTGTAGATCTTTTCTAACATCTCTTTCCATCTGTCCTCTAGATCCTTTTCTCGCTCATTTGTATTCTCTTCTTTATCTTTCTCCCAATAGTTTGCCCATTCCATCAGAAGTGCTTCTACTTTACTTTCATTCCATTTTATTCTTGTGCTTGTTGTGTTAGTTTTTTTCTTTTCTTCGTTATCTTCGCCGTGCGTAATTTTAAAGATCACTGGTAAATGATCCGAGCCCTCTTGTTCCGTTACCCTTAAATTTTTAAACCATGGTGGAATAGCCTCTTCACCTTCCATTTTAACTATTATTAAATCTAATACACTTCCCAATCCTCGCCCATGTCCTATACAGGTTATTTTTCCTGTTTCATCTCCTTCTACTCTACCATTCATAACTGCCATTGCTCTATTTTCGCACCATCTCACTAAGATCTTTCCTTCTCTTCTAATCTCCTTATCCTCCATTTTTCTTGGCTGCTTTCTGTTTTCCGTTCCACTTTCTGCGATTTCATTTTCTTCTCCTATTTTGGCGTTTAAATCGCCTGCTATAATCACTTTAGTAGCTGTTCCCTCATATTCGTCTATATTTTGGTCCAGTTTGTCCAAAAAGGATTTTATCCCTGTTGGTTTGTTGTTATAGTCTGAAAAGATTACACATTTTCCTTCGTTGTCAGCTTCATTCAACTCCATCCTAAGACCATACTCCCATTCCTTAACTTTCCCTATTGTTCCGAATTTTTTCTTAATGCCTACCAAAAAACCACCACTTGCTCTTCCCTTCCTATTTGTTCTCGTTGCTGCCTTGCCTTTCCATACAAAGCTGTTGTCTAAATTTTCTATAATTTTCTTCATATTTTTCTCTTCAATGAACGTTTCTTGAAACATCACTACGTCTACACTTTGCCACAGTTTTTTGTTCTTTTTTATATTTGCCAATCCTTGCGAATTCCAGTGCATAATGATTAATTCACCCGCTTTCTGTACATTCTTTTTCTGTTTCACGAAACCCACTAGATGGTTTTTTTATTAGTTTCAGCTCTCCCTCTAGTTCATCCCACTTGAGTCCTACTTCGTCAATCCAAATTCGTTGATATTCCGTTAAGACAAGTTTTCCTTTCATTCGCCACGCTTCTGCTTCTTTCTCAAGCCACTCCTGCACTTCGATCTGTCTTTCTGTAAAGTTGTCAATTATTTGTAATCCCCATCCCAACTCGTCTAAAAATCCTTTATTTTCTAATAAACTTCTTTTCTGACTCCATTCATCTAATACTACTTTCCAACCCCGATCAATTCTCTCGAGCTTTTCTACTCTAATTTTTATTCCCAATGTTCTTTTTGCCCATATTTCTAACTCTTCTTTTTTGTCCCTCTTAAGTAGGGTTAGTCCCTTTATTAGTACTACCCTTTTCCTAATTTTTCTTTCGTCTTTTTCTTTCTCCCATTCTTCTATTTCTAATTTCTTTGGTGCCGGATTTACTTCCGCTATCACAGATTGCTCCCCCTCCCCACCGGAGACCCCCAACCCTCCTGTCAGTGTCCCGACATGTGCTAGGGTCATCTCCGCGGTTGAGGGTGAGCTTTCCGGAAGCAAAAGTGTTTCTCTGTCTTTATTTGATTCTATACTCGTATGTGTGCTTACCTTATTATCATTTGTTTCCTTATGCGCTTGCCGTAATATATTAAGCACTTGTGCTTCTTTTTTCAACTTATCTGTTTCCTTTTTAGTAACTTCTAATTCTACTTCCGTTTCTTTTAGTTTTTTCTGTAAGTTATTTATTTCACCTGTCATTAATTCCATTTTCTCTATCATACGATTTCGTTCTGCCACTAACGTGTCGCTTTTTTCGACTACATTTTCACCACATTTACACTGTATAAAAATTTTTGCCACTTCTTCTCTTATCATTGATTCTAAGTCTGCCAATCTTCTGTCCCACTTTTGTTCCTCTTTTTCCTCCCACAATTTCATTTTTCCAAAATATTTCTCTAAAATTTCATCTGTTTCTTTCTGACTTAACCTATTTTCTCTTTCTTCTTTCTCTGCATTTTCTTTTTGTTTTTGATTGGTATTCTCTCCCTTGTTCATATTTTCCTCTATTTTTTCATTAAGTTCCTCACTAAAATTCGTTATCATTTTTTCTGCTTCTTCGAACGACTTGTCACTGAACTCCCATTCACTGTCTTCCTCATTTTTTGTGTCGTCGGTTAACTTCTTTTCTTTATTTTGATTTTCGCCTTTGAAATAATCATCTAAATTTTTGTTCTGTCCTTTTTCACCTTTTCTTGCTCTGCCTACTCTCCTTTTTGTAGTGACATTTTCACTAATGTTTACGTTGCCGCCATTTTCTTTGTACTGTGGCTGCTGCCATCTGTCGTTTAGTCAGGTCACTCTTTTCACCCTTTGCATTACCGTTTCCCGCGTTCCCCGCGCCGAGATCCGATCCCGTCATGTTTTTCACCTAACCTCAATTAATTCCGCCTTCTAAAAAGCACTTTTATCTGCTATCAACATATAACTCAGCCTTGACTAATCACTCAAAACGGAGGCTCAACCTTTGCCAATCCGCCTCACCACTTTCACAAGATCACGCTTAAAGTTTTCAGACTTTTAACGAAAAATACAGGACCGAGCCAGAACGCGTACACTCCAGACACAATCCAAACCGGAAGTCCATATTTAACACTATAATTATCTTCATTTTTCTAGATTTTACAGAACTGTGAAATAGTTTATGTTTGAAAAAGAATAATTTCAAAACGTCTGCTTACTCTAAAAGTCTCACTATACAGTAAGAAAAATGCATGAATAAATTTTATTTAATAACATAAATTGATTATGGTTGTCAAGTAAAGTATTGAATTTAAAAAAATAACGATTATAAACAATTTTTCAACCAACTGTATAAATAAATATATTTATTGAAAACAGCTGTTTAAATGGATTTAACTTGTAATCAGATATTGCTTAAAGTTGTTGTAAAATTTAAATAAAGTGTGTTTTGTTTTAATAAATAATTTTCATAAACAACTTTATAAAATAATTATCTTATTTATTATTTTTTCATGTTTATTTCGTGTATGAATGATCTTTTTTGATTTTGATTAATTTTACTTATAGTTTCTTATAATTGAACATTTTTTGCGCTTCAGTTATTCAGATCGAAAAAAGAAGTAATTTATTGTAGTATTTCTATTATTTTTATTCATTATTTCTACATTCTTTTGTACTCAAATCTTCCACAATAACTTAAGATTCTTAATAAAATAGTGTGGATCCAGATGAAAATAAAATTCTTAAATAACTTTAACTTTATAACTTTTGGCAGATTTAAACCAAAGGTAAGAAACTGTTAACAGTATATAATACAAACATGGTTGGACAAACCATGTTCGAGAAAAGAATGAAGTTTTTTATAAATTCAAGGTTTCAAAAAAATATCAAGGCTGATTTACGGTTTTTTCAACGTTTGACAAAATTCACGTCTTTTTCCGGTTTTCAAGATTTCAAGGTTTGGTAGCCAATTCAGCATGGTTTGTCAAACAATGTTTGTATTAAATACTGCTAACAGTTTCTTACCTTTGTTTTAAGCCTGCTAAAAGTCATATATCTTTTAATATAATACAATTTAAACACAACATACATTTAACCAACAAACTTTTCACACTTTTTTCATTGTTATTAAGATAACGGTTACATAAAAATATTGCAATAGTAACTATTTATTTAAAATAAAAGTTTAACATACGAGGCCCTACAATTTCATAAAATAAAATACTGTTCATGAAACAAAGTTCTCTAAGGATTTTTAAAAAACTAGAACAGATAAGATTTCATTTAAGAGCAGATTTTTAAGTAATAATAATATTAATTTTTAATGTTAGATGCAATTTAAAATTATATTTTATTCAAAATAATAAAAAAAAATAAGTAAAAGTAAAACAAAAAATCTATGAAATCTTAAAAATCTATAAAATAATACGAAATTTCAAATTTCTCGAAAACGGGAACAGGTACGATTTCGATCAAAACGGATTCTTAACCTACAAATAAGTACAAAACTTGGTAATGAAGCCGTTTTCATCATCATTTTTGTAAGACCTATCCTAGCTTCAAGAGCACCGTGTGAAATATGATAAAAACTATGATAAATTAAGAAAATGAAATTTAAAATAAATCATTAAAAAGTTTCAGAATTTATTTTAAGCAACATAAATCATAATAATTAAAATTTGAAGAAAATAATTGAAAATCTCAGAAATTAATCGATAAAAAGAGAATAATTAAAAATGAAAGCTAAAAATAATTGAAATTTAAGATAATTAATAAAAGGTTTTGGAAATTATGAAAATTTTCATTGAAAAATGAAAAAATAATTGAATTATAATGAAAATAATTAAAAATTTTAAATAAATAATTAAAATATGAGGAAAGGAATTAAAATTTCAGATAAATTAATGAAATTTGTGAAAAACTATGCCAATATAATGAGAATAATTAGAAATTAAAGAAAATAATGGAAAAATTAAAAAATTTAGTTTTAAGCAAACGAAAATAATTGAAAAATCGTTTAAAACATGAAAAATCGATGACAATAATTTCAGTTTGAGACAATAACTGAAAATTTAGAAAATTAAATGAAAACTAATAAGAATTGTTAAAAGATGGAGAAAATAATTGCAAAATAATAAAAAGAGATTAAAATTTAACAAAATCATTTGAAATTGAGATATATATTGAAAGTTCAGGAAACTAATTCAGAAATTATGAAAGTGATTAAAAATTGAAAATAATAATTGCAAAAGGACAAAAATAATGGTAAACTAAAAGAACTTATTTAAATTTGCGAATAATAATATAGTAAATATAATTAAAACTGAAGAAGTGATTGAAAAAAATATACAAAATAAATGAAATTTGAAGAAGATAAATTTAAAATTTAGGAAAACAATTTAAAACTAATTAAAAATTGCAGAAAGTAACTGAAAAAAGATAAAAATAGTACAAAATTGTAGTTTAAGTAATCGAAATCATAATAGAAAAGAATGATTAAAAATTAAAGAAAATTTTAAATCACTTTAAATTTAATATATTTGAAACATGGATTAATTAAACTTTTAATCAATGCAAGTTCATATTAACTGAAATATGAAGAAAATGAAATTGATATAAATTTAAAATTTGTAAACATTTTAAAAAGGTGAAATATGATCTAAAATTGTAAAAGATAAAGCATCTAGTGAAATTGGCTATAATATTTTAGTCAACAAGAAATTGGTGAAATTTTGTTGGCCTGTGTAATAATAGTAATAATAATAATTATTATAATTATTATTATTACTGTTAATATTATTATTATTACTAGCTTTCGAGCCTAAAACTTCTGTCTAAAATATTTTTTATAATCCTTGTAAAAAAATTCTGATTATTTTATGAAATTCTAACAAAAACCGTAAATTGTTATGGTATTTTAATGGTTTTTACCTCGATAACCTAATTTACGCTAATTTTCACTATTATTTTCGGAGTCTGTGGATCAAGATACAGAAGTATACCAAATTTCATTAAAATCAAAGGTATGAAGTTTTCGTAAGTACACCCTTAACCCTTTACTTGTTTACTGATGTTTTATAATATTTTGTACATTATAATTTTCCAGAAATAATTTATTTATATTGGGCCCTATAATGCCTAATTTTTATTTTCGGACAAAGAGTGAACAGCTGAATTATTATTAACCACTTTGGCGGTATGACGCCAATTTTGGCCGCCAAATTGGCATCATACCGCCGAAGGGGTTAACAAACTTTCTTATATTTTAAACGATTTTCTAAAAAAAACTGTACAAAACTAATTTTTTTTTTATTTTGGGCCTTATAATGCCCAATTTTTATTTCTGATAAAATCTGAGTCACCGATCTACAATACACCCCTCTACCAATTTTAAATGTAATATTTTTGATTAACTGATTTTTCATTTTTTTAAATAAAAAGAATTCAGATTCAAAAATTGATATTTTCTATTATTTTATCTAAAATCGATTTTGATATTAATTTTTTAAAATGTATAGCAAAATATGTTGTAAGAAACAAAAAAAAATTATTAAAAAAAGATTAGTAGTGATCTAACAAAAAGTCAGTAATATAAAAAAATATGGGGTTTTCAAATTTTTTGAAAAATTGATATATTTTCCGTTCTAATTAAAATTTTTGAACTTTCTAAGCTTATAAACCTAACTTGGGTCAACACATAATATACCACCAAATTTTATTTAAATCGGTTAATTCGTTTAAATGTGATTGGCGTACAAACTTTTGCGACAGACAGACAGATAGACAGACAGACAGACATGACATTTTTATTGACACTTTTGGATTCCTTGATGCTCAAAACGAAAGTTTATGTTAAAAATTTGAGATTTTAAACAATATACAGACAAAACTCTGATTTTATTTAAAAGGATTATACGTAAATAGTAGTTACAGTCTATCAAAAAATAAATAATTTTAGAATTTTTTTATTTTTAACATTTTTTGAAAAATTGATCAATCTTCCTTTACAATGAACATTTTTTTAACTAAGTTAATTTATAATTTAAATAAAAAAATCTGAATTGAAGACCTAAAAAATAAACCAGTATCAAAGTTAAACACCATTAATTG
Organism: Ganaspis brasiliensis; assembly: GCA_037103525.1. Classification (NCBI taxonomy): domain Eukaryota; kingdom Metazoa; phylum Arthropoda; class Insecta; order Hymenoptera; family Figitidae; genus Ganaspis; species Ganaspis brasiliensis. The sequence goes on from JAZKLR010000686.1 coordinate 161,714, forward strand.
TAGTAATTGTTTTTGGTTTTTTGAAAATTTAATGTTTTACTCGAATGTTTTGAATTTTAAATTTTTCTATTTGACGATAAAATTTTAATCAGAAACAATAAAAATAACCATGTAATAAGTTTAAGTCAAATTGATTAAAATATAACAAAAAATCAAAATTCTTAGGTTTTTGAATTTTTCAAAAAATGTCATAACTTCAGTTCATATTAATATTTTTTAATCTAATATGGATAGAATTTTAAGTTAGGCTAATACCTAAAAGACTGCCAAGTTTTACTTAAATCGGTCAATAAGTTTTTACGTGATGCCTGGTCGAAGTTTTGACGACAGACAGACATACATACATACGTACATACATACATACAGACATATTTTTGTCGATAGTATTTTCGGAAAATTTAAAGTATAGAAAGAAAAAATATAACAGAAATTTTCAATTCTGTGCAGTGTACACACAAAACTCTGATTTTATTTATAAAGATTATTATTTTTTTTTTTTTTACAAAACAAGTTTAGGAGAGGAAAAAATGCCTTTTCGCACTTGTTCGTGTGGGACTCAACCACGTGCTGTGGTAATGCCCCACTAAAACATCCTCTCCCATTCTTGCTTTACTTACTCCATCCGTTCCTGCTCCCTTCATCCTGGAAGGTTAGCAAGAGCGTGATCCACTTACTCGAGACTTTTACCATGTTTCTTGCACTGTTGTCCTCGCCCATAACCGCCGATGTTCTTAAGTGGTGGTCGAGAACGTTGTTGGATGCTTTTTTAGAGCTACCGAATAAGATGTTAAAGTGAACAGTGCTGTCGAACCAGATTGAGAGAGTTCAGAAGGACTTCCTTCTGCATGCGAACCGCCAATGCATCAGCCTGGCGCTCGCAGCCAGGAATCTTTTTTAATTGGCCCACAAATGAAGCTTTAATCCCTCCCAACAATCAATTAAAAGAACATTCAATCGGACCTTATAACCTGGGTTAAAAAGAATGTAGATAGTTATTTTTTAAATTTAAGATTTTCTATTAAAAAACTTAAGTTTGGGCAAAGAAGGTGCCGTCATTGGCCCGAGATTCGGTTATTGAATGTCAGAAAAAATTCTCCAATGCAGAATCGATGTTGGCTAATTTAAGAGATTAGGCCGAAGGTAAATAAATTTAGATAATCAAGACTGGCAGTCAATATTGGCGCAGTTAAGGGCCGTCAAGAATGCCAATGTTGTCCCAGTATAATTTGCCGAATTTCGGCTATCATTACTGGGCCAAAGATTGGCCCTTGTTACTAGTTCTGGCATTTCGCACTTGGGTAGGTTTTCCCACCGTTGTCTACATTACACTTTTAGTATGGCCTCCAACCCCCCGGTATTTTGTCCAAGACACGGGGGGTTAGGGGCTAGCCCTTTCGGGGGGGCGAAGTCCCCCGAAACAACAAACCAACTCAAACGATTACACAAAAATACGTAAATTACGTTATAAATAACGTATTTATGAAGATTTCTAGTTTTTTGCATTTTTCTTGAAAACTATGCACATTTAGAAAAAAATGTAAGAAATATAAAATGTGTATTTTAATGAGACCTACAACTTTTAGCTAAAATATTTTTATATATCAAAAGTATACAAAGTATCAAAAAGATTTAAAGTTCGAGCTTTTCGAAAGTTTATCCACAAACTTTTCTAAGCAACGTAATTCTCTTCCAAAAATTATTAAATTCTAATATCCTTTATTGGATATATTTCCGATTAGCATATATTTTCGATTTCTTTTAAAATTTGTTACTTACGTATTTTGATGTGCTGATTACGGATATCTTAATGAAAATTGGCACCAATTTTATTATAATGTAAAAAAACAACAATCTACCATAATTCACAGTTTTTTGCTGTTATCTAATAAAATATTCTTAATTTTAAAAAATATTTTACACAAAAAATGTAGATCTGATAAAAATACGCATTTCATGTGCTATGAGTTTTTTATCAAAATAAAATAAGTTGGGATTGGTTTTACGAAATAAAAAGTATCATAAAAGTTGGAAGTCAAGTTTTCTACATTTGTTACCATTGGGTCAAAGCGTTATAAAGAGTTGGGTTTTTCATAAACGGATAAGGTTAAGAAAAGGTTGGGGCGACATTATAACTGAAAATTTTTTTTAAACAAATAATCATAAAAAGTGTGATAAAAAGTGTAATTTTTTAAACGGATACGAGGGAGTTGGAATGCTATAAAAAGTGGAACCCCGATTTTGATATAATTTAGAATATCATTTATTAAACTTCACACCCCAGATAGCACCAGAATTTCTCAAAAGTTCCCTGGAAGTTTCCTATTGTAATGTCTGAAATTACCAAAGGAAGTCTCCAGGAAACTTCCTGGACATAGCGAAATATCCCCCTCCTGGAAAGTTTCCCTCGCAAACATCCCGGAAACCCTTCCTTAGAATCTTCCCGTAAACATCCCTTGGAAACTTCCTGGGAACTTATTAGAAACATCACGGAAACTTCCTTTAGAACATTTCTGATAATTTCCCGTAAGCCTTCCTTGGAATTTCGGGAAAACGTCCCGAAAACATCCCCTGGAATCTTTCCAGAAACTTCCCTTGGAAATTTCCAGGAAACTTTCCGGAAACATTCTTTAGGAACTTCCTAAAATTTTCGCGGAGACTTCCTTTGGAAACTTCCAGGGAACATCCCTTGGAAACTGTCCAGACACTTCCCGGAAACTTCCTTTAAAAAGTTCCCTTGGAAACTTTTAGTTATTTTTTTTAAACTTAAATGATAAATAAATTTTTAAAAAGAAGTTGCTAATTTTTCTTTAGAAAGCTGACAATTTAACAGTGAGGTTTACTGTTAAATAATTAACAATTAAACTCATTTAAAGAGATTTGCTATGATAGATTTTAAAAAATACAAAATCGTGTACTACAAAAATGATTTATTATTAAAATTAAAAAAACAATAACTACAAAGTTTTAACGCAAATTTCCAAGGGAATTATCCGAGTGAAGTTTCCGGGAAGGTTCCAGGAAGTTCCCAAGGGAATTTTTCAAGGGAATCTTCCCGAAAATTAAGGTGCTATTACCAAAAAGAATATTCTCACATTAAAAGAATATTCAACTTTTCTATGACTCAATATTATTCAATAAATAATAGGATATTGTGGAAAGAAAATGGTTTTTAAAATTACATGTTTACTCTTTTTTTAACTTAACCTTAATTTAAACGGATAAAGGATGGGTTGGAGTGCCATAATAAGTTTAATTTTTAATAGGGGTACCAGGGGGCTGGGGTGCTATAATAAACTGAATTCTTTTTAATCTGATACAGGGTTATGGTGTCATAAAAAGTAGGAACTGTTTTTAAATCAAAATACATAGATAGAACATTTGTTTCAATCATCAGATTATTGTTCATTATTTAGTGCAAGTGCAAGGAGTGGTTTATTCTAAGGCAAATTTGCCTTTTTACGGGCGGAAGTGTTATCAGAACGGTTTTCGTCTTTGTGGTTTTTTTTTACGTGTGGAAACAAAGTCGGTATGGAAAACCAAGAGGTTAGAAAATCAGTGGAGCAAAATGGCGGGACATCCGGTGTAATTTCAACAACTAATGGGCAGAGGGAGTTTGAAAATGGAAATAGTGGCGACATCTTTGAGAGCGGTAAAGAAATACAACTGGGGAAAACAAGTATGGCTAACAATGTAAACAAACAGACACAGAAAAAGGGGATTGAGTGGAAAACGCCGAAGAAACCCGGATCTGGAAGGTCTTCAAAAGCAAAACAAGAAAAAATCAAACTAAAAAGTAAATTGTTAATGCAAAATTTTCTGAAAATGCAAAACACTGAGGGAAATAGTGAGAAATTGAATAAAATTCCAATCGAAGATAATAGTGAAACTATAGGAAATTTGAATACAAGTGGGATTAACGTTTTAAAAGGTTTACAAGGAGAGGTTTTTGAAACTGTTTTAAATGAGTGGTGGGACAAAAAAGTTGGAAAAGTGTTCGAAGAATTAAAGGGAGAAATTACAGAATTAAAAAATAGGGTCATAAGAGAAGAAGCGGTAGAATCGGTATTAGTTAAGGCAAGGGAACGGGAGAAAGAATATCTGAAAGAGATAGAAACATTGAAAAAAGAATTGAAAATTTTGACAGCTCGAGTTGAAGAAGAAGTGAGGTTAGAAAACGTGGAGAATAGAGCAGAAAGCCAAGAGAAGAGTGAAGGCAATATTGTAGGTGACATTTCTAGCAATAGAGAGGAAAAGAATCTAGAATCGCAAGTGAATTTAGAAATAAGGGGTGATGAAAAGTTTAGTGATTATGCTCAGGGAGTAAAAGCATTATCAAAGCTTAGTGATGGTGAGTTAGAGTGGGAAATGAAAGAAAGAAGATCCAGAAAAAACAGTATTTTTGTAAAGGGATTTCGCTCAAGGGGAAGAGATCTGGGGGAAGAAATAAGATCAGTGCTATTAATGTTGACAGGTGTAAATATCGAAATCAAAAGCTTGAAGCATGTTGCGGGTGGAACTCTAATAACACTTAAGTCGTGGGGAACAAAACGAAGGTTGATGGAAAACAAGCACAAGTTAAGGGACAGGAAAATAATAATAGAAGATGACTTGACATGGAGAGAACAGGAAATTCAAAATCGAATTAAGGAAGAAGTGAGGATAGCGAGAGAACTTGGAGCAGAAAGCAATTATTCGTATATGAAGTGGACAATCAATGAAAGAGAATATGGATGGAATGAAGAGAAAGGGGTGGAAGAGAATTTTCGTAGCCAGCAGGAGAGAAGTTACAAATACAAAAAATTCTATTAGAGGAGTGGTTTGGAACATTGCTGGCGGCATGAAGATATTGGAGGTTTGGGGCTTTTTAAAGGAATTCGACATCGTAGTACTGCAAGAAACCTGGGTCACCAAAGAGAAAGAGGAATCGTTCTTAAAACTATTAGACTCAGATTATGTGTGGAAAACTAAATGTGCAGTTAAAATTAACGAAAAGGGGAGGGCAAAAGGGGGTTAGTTAGTGGGAATGAGGAGGAGTGTATGTAAATTTGTAAGTATGGAAGAATGGGAATACGGTATGTTAATTAACTCAAAAGAATTTGGTGACAGGGGAAATAAAGTGAATATAGTTACAATTTATAATAATGTAGGGACATCAAAGGCTGTAGAAAGCTTAAGGCCAGTATTAGATAATCTTCAAGAGAAGGGGGAGTGAGTAATAATCTTAGGCGATTGGAACTCTAGAATAGGAGAGGCGAAAGGAGGAAGCGAAATGGATGCAGAGGTGCCAAGTAAAAACTATTATAGAGAGCGCGCATCTGAGAATAAAATTGTAAATCCGGAAGGAGTTAAATTGTTAACATTTTGTGAAGAAATGGGCTTAAGAGTTCTCAATGGTAGAATAAAAGAAGATACTCAAGGAAAATTAACGCGAATCGGAGAGGAGGGCGGATCGGTTCTTGACTTAGTAATTGAAACTGAAGGCATAGGAGATTCTGAGGTAAAAGAGATTAAAATACTACCTAGAATTGAGTCAGATCATTTTCCGGTGATTTTTGTAATGCAAGTAAAAAGCGATGAAAGAATGAAGGGGAGGAAAATGAAAAACAAGAAAAACAGGGTGAAGAAGGATTCAAAGGGGCAAGAGTACAAATTAATTTGGGACAACAGTATAAGTAAAGAGTATGTAGAGACACTAAAGAATTTATGGGAAGAAAGGATAATAACTAAAGAAGGGGAATGGTCAGAAGCATGGGAAGAGGTTAATCGAGTAATTAATTTAGCAGCAAAACAGGTAGGAATGATAAGGAAAATAGGAAAGGGTAAAAGGAGCCAGGGTAGAAAACGGGGTGAGGAGGAGCAAAAGTTAAAAAAGGAGGCTTTTAAATGCTTGAAAGTTTTTTTAAAAGGAAAAGGGAATGAAGAGAGGGAAGCGTTTAGAGAAAGTAAAAAAAGGTTAAGGGAGTGGCGGAGAAATAAAAAACAACAAGAAAAAGAGGAAAAATGGGAAAAGGTAATTAAAAGTAAAAATATGACCGAATTTTGGCAGGCACTGAACGGTTTCAGGCCGAAAAGAAAATGTAAAGGTATGGGTATTAAAAAAGAAGATTGGAAAAAACATTTCATGAAGCTGCTAGAAGGGAAAGATTTAAATATAGAAAGCAAAGCAAGGGTAACAGAAAAGGATAATTCTCAAAAGGATCAGGAAAAGGAAGAGGTTACTGGAAAAGTTAAAGATCTGGAATTAATAAAAGAAAATAACAGAGTGCTAGATATAGAAGAAGATGAATGGGATGTTAAGCTGAATGAGAATATTAAATATGAAGAGGTAACTAAAGTAGTTAATAGGTTAAAAAAGGGAAAAGCTGCGGGAGAAGATGGGGTTTCTATTGATTTCATTAAATGGCTTCCGGAAATTTGGGCAAGAGAGGTACATAGGATACTGAACGGAATGTGGGAGAATGGGATACTGGGACCCGGTTGGGAAAAGGCACGAATATTTCCAATACATAAAGACGGAGAAGAGCATGATACGGGAAATTACAGAGGTGTGGCATTATTAGACGTTGGATATAAAATTTTAAGTGCTGTTCTAGATGATAGATTGAGAATTTGGATGGAAAAGAAAGGAAAATTTGAGGAAAGTCAGGGAGGGTTTAGAAAGAAAAGGGCCACTCGTGATCACATTTGGGTACTAAATTCATTAATCGATAATAAGTTAAAAAGAAAAGAGGGAAAATTGTATGTAGCCTTCGTAGATTTAAAAAAGGCTTTCGACACTGTAGATCGAGCGATATTATTGGATAAGGTATGGAGACTAGGCATAAGAGGAAGAATGTTCAGAATGCTCAAAGCAATATATAATAAAACACTTAATGAGATTATTACAGGAGATGGAATAACAGACGCTTTTGTGACGGTTAGAGGAGTTAGGCAGGGTTGCCCCCTCAGCCCATTACTTTTTAATATTTTTATTCAGGACATAGACGAAATATGGGAGAAAGGAAATATAGGAGGAACGGTTATTGGGAAGAAAAAAATATTTGTTTTAAAATTTGCGGATGATTTAGCTTTAGTAGCAGATTGGGCGGAGGGATTGAGTAACATGTTAAAAAAATTAGAAAGATATGTAGGCAAAAACAGATTGGAAATAAACGCGGACAAGTCTAAAGTAATGGTGTTCAGGAATGGGGGTAGAAGAAGACAAGGAGAGGAATGGAAAGTAGGAAATAAAAAATTAGAAGTTGTAAATGAATACAAATACTTAGGATTCTGGTTTTCGACTAAGGGGTCATATACGAAACACATACAAAAATTGGCGGGTAAAGCAAGAACTGCGAGCAATGCAGCATGGGGCATAATGAAAAGAGCTGGGATTAATAATTTAGGGAAAAGGTTATACATAATGGATACCTTAGTGAAAGCTGGAGGGTTGTATGGGGTAGAGATTTGGGGGTGGAAGAAGAGGGAAGCAATGGAAAAATTACAGAGTCGATTCGTCAAAATGGCAATGGGAGTAGATGTTACAACTCCAGACTATATCTGGAGAATGGAAGCAGGGAGACATGAAATTGAGATTGAGGCAAGAAAAAGGGCAATAAGCTATCTTATGAGAATCGTTAAAATGGGAGAAGAGAGATGGCCAAAAATTTGTTTAAAGGAAGAGTTAAGAGGAATAAGTAATGGAAATCCTTCAAATTGGGGAAAATCTTTTCAAATCGCGTGCAAAGAAGTCGGGGACGGAGAGGCTATAGAATGGTTAAGGGAAGGAAGGAGATAGAAAAAAAATTACTAAAAGAAGTAGAGGTTAAATTAGATCAGATGATTCAAAGAGATTGGGCTAAAATCAGGGACTCGAAGTATTTTAGTGAATACAAACATTTGAAAAAAGTTCCAGGTAGAGAGAAGCATTGGGAAGACAGAAGGAAGAAAGGGAAAGTAAAAGAACAATGGGCACGACTCAGATGTGGGAATGTGGGAAAGTCAGGGAATAAAGGGTTTATTGATACCTCGTGTAAATTATGTGGGATAGAGGAAGAAAATATTTTCCATATTTGAAATTGTTTAAGGGCAAAAGAACTGTTAAATAAAAAATGGGTGGATGGAGTGCAAGAGTGGACTCAAGGTAAAAGTGGGACGGAATTTCAAAAATTATTGATAAAAACATTAAATGGAGAGCCGAACGCTGTCCTCACCGAATACGCCAGAGAATTTGTTCAGAAAGCTAAAAGTTATAAGCTGTAGTTTCATTTGTCTTTTAAGTTATTATTTTACGTACTATAATTATTAAGTCTAACTCATTTGTATAAATATTATGTAAGCATACAATTATGTAAGCATAATTGTTACTTTGTATTTCACCAATGGCTTTATTCTTTAAATGTAATTTATATTATTATAGAGGGTTTATATAGCGGGTTATAAATATTGTAAAACTTTTGTAAAGTGTTCAATGGAGAAATAAATACTAATACTAATACTAATACTATTAACTATTTGTAAAAAAATATATACAACTTAAAATGTCTATTTTTATTAGCTCTATAACTTTTGTTTAAATAATATTTTTTACAATCCTTATAAATAATATTTTTAATATTTTATGAGATTTAACAAAAAATATTTTTTATAATCCTTATAAATAATATTTTTAATATTTTATGAGATTTAACAAAAAAACCGTATATTATTATAGTATTTTTTACGGTTTTTACCACACTGAAAAAAATAGTACTTAAATGTTTCCTTGACTTAGTACTTGACTTTTGGATAGGACCAAAAGTCCATTGACGAATAAGTACTCATGCACTAAAATTTCAAAGAAAGTCTATGAAATTTTTGTTGACTTTCAAATTCTTTTATTTATGCAAAAAAAATTAATTTTTGTGATTTACACTAACCACAATATTATTTATTTAACAGATTCGTACCAGGATCATTTAATACACTATCGTATACTATTAACACAGTTAGAAAATTAATTTATTATTTCAAAGTTTCGAACCTATGTATGTACCTAGACCTACCCGAACGCGAAACCGAACACTTAAACACCACGGCCACCTCGCACTTGAAATCAATTTTGGTTTTCGTTTATATGACTTACCGCTCAAAATTAGAAAAACATATAAAAATTCGTTTCCCGCACCATTTTAAGATCAATGTTTTTATACAAAAACAAATCTTATGCGCTTCTTTTATGATATACGACGACATTTTGCTGTAGAAGCATCTCGAGCCAGAAACTTGTGTCTTATCCAAAAGTCAAGCATTTTCAATTAAAGATTCACGTACTATTTTTTCCGTGCATAATAACGCAATTTGCGCTAATTTTTACTATCATTTTCGTAATCAGCGCATCAAGATACATAGGTATACCAAGTTTCATTAAAATTATAGGTATGTCGTCTTCACCGGAAGTACACCCTTTACCTGTTTGATGAGATATTTTATAATATTTTGTACATATAATTGTGCAGAAATGATTTCTTATTTTAGGCTCTACAATGCCTAATTCACATTTTCAGACTAAAAGTTAACAGCTTGATTATTATTAACAAACTTTCTTATATTTTAAAATATTTTCTGAAAAGAACTGTACAGAACTTAAATTTTTTTTGTGCCTTATAAGGCCCAATTTTTATTTCTGATAAAATCCCAGTTAACGACCTACAATACACATATACTAAATTTAACTGTAATTTTTTTGATTAACTGATTTTTCATTTTTTTACTTAAAAAAAATTCAGATTTAAAAATGATATTTTCTATTGTTTCATCTAAAATTGATTTTGATATTTATTTTTTGAAATTTATAAACAAATATGTTGTTAGGAACATAAAAAATTTAATGCAAAAATATTAGAAGTAATCTAACAAAAAGTCAGTAATTTAAAAAAGTTTGAGGTTTTTAATTTTTTTTTGTAAAATTCTTATATTTTTCGTTCTAATTAAAATCTTTTTCAATTTTCTAAGTTCACAAACCTAACTTGGGTCAATACCTAATATTCCACAAAATTTTGTTTGAACCGGTCAAGTCATTTAAATGTGATTGGCGTACAAAGTTTTGTGATATATACATTTGGGGCAAATTTTCTCAAGTGTCCAGCGTCAAAATTAAAAGTTGATGAATCGGACTAATATTTGCACAAACTTTAGTGCTATGGGTAAGTACTTTAACCACAAAATATTATGCAATTTAATTTAAAATTGTACACCGAAGAAAATATCTTCTTTTTTTGAGCGGAACATTCCTATCATAAAATCCTCTTGAGTTTTTTACTCAAAATGAGCTAATTATACTACAACCAATAGTATTTTCCTCTGTTTTGAAGAGGAAAAATATTAGAAGACTACTCTCACGGTTTAATCTTACGTTGAGAGTAATCCACTACTTTCGATAGGAAACATCCGATCAAAAGTAGTTTTCGATTGTGGAAGACAATTTACAGTGTGTTTTAAAAGATTTAAGACTGGATGATAATATTTTAGTGTTCTGTGCACATAATAATATTTTGACTTCATTATTTGTTTGTGTACGAATGTGAAATTGAAGTAAAAGACCAATATAACCTAGCAGTGTCACATGTTTATTTACTCGCGTATTTAATAAAACAACAAACAAAATGTTCGAATATTGATGAATATTCCTTTCTTTATGTAAATCAATAAAGGTAGTTAGTGATTTTAACTTTCTTTAAATGATTTAAAGTAATTTAAGTGGCAAAGTGAAAAAGTTTACCCTATGAGAGGAAAGTTCCTCTCATTTTGATGAGTATAACATCCTCTCAAAACGAAGGGAATCATTTTGATACCATATTGTAGAGGGAAAAAAGCATCAAAATGAGTGGATTCCGCTCAAAAAAAGAAGATATTTTTTTCGGTGTAGAGGGGGGAGGAGGTTGAAGATTTGGGTAAAGTAAGAACATTGAGTTTTTCAAAAAATCGTAGCCGCTAAATAACGAAATGAAAAAAATTTTCACCTATATGTTTTCGAAAGGTTTTTTCCTGCTCTTTCACATCATGAAAAAGTTTTTTTTTAAATCAAAATTTGACCCATTTTTTTCAAATTAAAAATTTTTTTGACTTTTTTTTTCAAAATGGACCCTTTTTTCTTTTTCTTTGTCTTAAAAGAAAGCTCAAGTTGTGTACTTTAAACATACCAAAAGAACAAAATGACGTTTTTTGTTGTTTTCGAATTATTAATTAATTAACTAATAAAAATTTATAAAAATTGAAATAATTTACAAAAAAATTAAGTTACGGGTATTCTAAATTCACCACTTTGAAGCTTATCAAAATGTGCATCCAACGAGCCCTATATGAAGTATTTTGAATAATTTTATGATTTATAAATAAATATTTATAAAAAATTAATTAACAAATAAATCAACCCCCTCCCCCCTCTACAATTTTAAATTAAATTGCATAATATTTGGTGGTTAAAATACTTACCCATAGCATTAAAGTTTGTACAAATATTAGTCCGATTCAACAACTTTTCATTTTGACGCTGGACACTTGAGAAAATTTGCCCCATATACATATATTTATGTGTGTACATGGGGTATAAAGATTATTTTTTTACTTAGATGTGAAGTTATATGTGTGTGTGTATATGTGTGTATGTGAGTATGCGTATGAGTGTAAATATGTGTATATATATGGGGCAAATTTTCTCAAGTGTCCAGCGTCAAAATTAAAAGTTGTTGGATCGGACTAATATTTGCAAAACTTTAGTGCTATGGGTAAGTACTTTAACCAACAAATATTATGTAATTTAATTTAAAATTGTAGAGGGGGGAGGGGGTTGAAGATTTGGGTAAAGTAAGAACATTGAGTTTTTCAAAAAATCGTAGCCGCTAAATAACGAAATGAAAAAAAATTTCACCTATAGGGTAACTGCCCCAGTCGTTGGCACTGCGTCAGTCGTTGGCACCTTTCTTAGTTTTCTTTAAATAACAACACTGAAAAAAAAGAATAATAAAAGTTACATATTTTCGATTAAAGATTACTATTTTTGAGCAGTAGTTTTGAAACTGTTCAAAAATTAAATACTTTTTACTTAATTCAGTAAATGAATTATACTTTGATTGAAATAAAATTTACTCCATGGAATGAAAAATTTAAATGAAAATTATAAGTATTAATATGAATCTGAGGAACTATTGTATCATCCAGAATAAGAATTGATTTTCAACGGAGTTACAAGTTTCATTCTTCTAATATACAAGTACTTAGAATTAACGAGTGAACATTTCGGAAAAATCTTAGAATTATACGGGATCGAACTACCTAACTTCTTCTATTATATTAATGCGATACCAAGAAAACTTCGTTCATCGTCGTACACACTTCAAAGTTCACCTACTTTTTCCAATAGTCAACTTACAATAATTTTCATTTTACCATGTTATTATAGTTTGTAACAATGCGCACTGGCACTATTCGTGTCAAGCATGTTAAACTGAACATTTTTTCCATATACAAAAAATTGTTGCACATGCGCAGTAGTGCACCACAGCTGTGTAAACGTGCGCACTTCAAAACAAACATTTCACATGCGCAGTTGTTTTGTATTGCTGTTACACATGCGCAATGATGCACAGTGATAGTCACACATGTGCTCTAATTAAATTCAAAAATTACGCATGCGCAGTGGTGTGCTTTACCAGATAAGTACATTTTCAGTACATATAGTATACTTTTTTTAATAAGTGCGCAGTAGAAATCCGTTTTATTATTGCGCATGCGTAACACTGTAGCATTGTAAGTGCACTTCCGCGAAAGTACTATTATGTAAAATCTCGGTTAAAATTGGTTTTTTCCATTATTATTGTAATTAATAACCAATAATAGAAAAGAATATTCAAATTCAATCTTAATATTGAAATTTAAGAAATTTAATAAAAAAATATATATTATTGAATATAAAAACTAATAAAAACTTTAAAAATGTATTTAATTTTATTCTTTTTTTGTTTAAAATATTTATAAAATGTAACAAATTTTGATCTGAAAGTTTTCAATTTTTCATACTTTAAAAACCATTTTCCAGGGGTACCGGGGGGGGGGGGGTTACAAATATTTAACATACTGTCAGAAAATCTTCCACATAATTAGTGTTTAAAAAAGTTTTGTAAAAATTTACTTATTTATTGAGAATAAAGAGTTTTAAAGTTCTCTCAATATTCATAAAATTGTACGTGGTAATCTTCTATTATATTAATGCGATACCGAGAAAACTTCGTTCATCGTCGTACACACTTCAAAGTTCACCTACTTTTTCCAATAGTCAACTTACAATAATGTTCATTTTACCATGTTATTATAGTTTGTAACAATGCGCACTGGCACTATTCGTGTCAAGCATGTTAAACTGAACATTTTTTCATATACAACAAATTGTTGCACATGCGCAGTAGTGCACCACAGCTGTGTAAACGTGCGCACTACAAAACAAACATTTCACATGCGCAGTTGTTTTGTATTGCTGTTACACATGCGCAATGATGCACAGTGATAGTCACACATGTGCTCTAATTAAATTTAAAAATTACGCATGCGCAGTGTTTTTTTTTTAAGTCCAACGAAAATTAAAATTTTGTATTTTTCCATGTGCTAAATGCTTTTTGTGCAATTTACTCTTTTAAATTATATGTTTTACGCAATATATTGAACTTTTTTGTTTACACGTTTTTCTATATTTTTTTATTTTAGAATATTTAAAATGTCATTTATACTCCATATTTTTACAACTGCGCATGTCTTTTGTTCATAGAAAACTACTGCGCATGCGTAACTGCCATAGGAACTTATTGCGCATTAGTATATACTTTACGCAATGTATATAACTTTTTTGTTAACTTGTTTCTCCATTTCCTTTGACAATTAAATTTTTTTACAGTCATTTTTTTTTGTTATTGTAACAATAACTGCTTATGTGTATTGTTTATAGGAAAGTACTGCTCATGCGGAACTACCGTTTGGAGCTTTTGCGCATGTATAGGTGATCAACGATGTTTCTATTAAAGTAAAAAGTTTTTCTAATAATTTCTATTACAATAATAAATATTTTTACATACAAGATTATGAAATTAGTTAAAATATTTTTAAGTATTCCTGTCTGTGAGAAACTTGATTAAATTTCTTTAATTTAGTTTAAAATATTTAACATTATTTTAAATAATTCTATAAAATTCAAAATAAAAATTTATAACTATAATATTAATTACAAAAGCAAATAAATAATTTCAAAAAATAACATAATAGATTAATTATAAATATATCAATTAATTATTTTTATAATTTATTATTAATCAATATTTAGTATTATTATCATTATTACTGGCAATATTTTTTAAAACAATATCTTTGAGAATACTAGATGTTATTTTTAAAATAAAAAAAATAAAATTTTAAGAATTAATTTTATATTTCTAATAAAAATTTATTATTAATTATAAAAAATTTTAAAAATATATATTATTACATAAAATATATTATAATTTACTACATTTTAAATTATTCAATTATCATATTCTTCTAAAAATAGGCCGCAACGACTTAAGGTGAAATAGAATGTATTGACCTAAAAACAAATTATACATAAATAATAATTAGTTAATAGAAATAAACTAGGTGAGAATTATGTCCATTTCATGGACATTTCGCTTCCAAGTAAGCAAAATAATTTGCTTCCTCATAGAGGAAGCAAGAAATTAATAATATATAAGTTAATTGGGAAAGTTATTAAAAAAAAACTTTTCAATGCAAAAATACTTATGTAAAAATATGAATTATTTTACGAATTCTTGATCAATTATAAAAGTAATATAGGTCAATCGATTCGTTTTGAGATGAGGAACATGATTTTTGTATTCTTTAAGTTGTATTTTTAGCATGAAAAAAATTTTTGTCAAAAAACGATTTTTTTCGATGAAAAAAGGTGCCCAAAAAAATTTGGTTGGGTATTTTCAAAAATCCCTGTGTCCAAATTTAGACATTCATGAGCTTAATATGTCATCCAAATTTTATTGGAATCCATTAAAGCGTTCTCGAGATATCTTGTACACATACATCTGGACATTTGCTTAGGAATGAAAATTTACGCTTTTTAGATGAAAATAAGTCGATTTAGACTATTTTTAGAAAATCGAAAATCTTAACGATCACAAAGCTTCCTCTATGAGGAAGCAAAAATAAAGAAAAAGGGTACTAAACATATTTATAGATTTATATATATTTTTAAGAATACACAAAGTAAAGAAATATATAAAAGAAATAAAAAAACGAGCGAGCGTTAGCGAGCGTGGGTTGTTACGCTAGTAAATATAAATACGCAATGTCGCAACCCTAAAAACACACTCTTTCGCATTAAGCCTCTCGGCTATCGACGCAACTAACGTCATATATTTTTTAACTTATATGAATTACCACAATAAAATAAACCATAAACCCCATATATTTTACTACATTATTGAAATTAAATGTAAATATTATTCAAAATAGTAGTAAATAGAATAATATTAGATAGAATAATATTAAATAAAAAAATTGTAAATATGTAAAAATAAATTAAATACTTATATAATCTAAAGAAATTTATAATAAAATATTATTAAATTTTTTTATACAATATATTATTAATAAATTTAATTATGTAATTATTATAACAAATGCAGTTTTTTGAAGAAAATAATACAAAATAATATGATTAAACATAAATGAAAAATGAAAAATTGTTTTTATATAACACCTGAGTTACAAGAAAAAAATTTTTTATCTAGAAAATTAATTACTTAATATTTACCAAACAAATTCAAGTTTTATAAAAAAATTTGCAATGGTAATAGAATACATATTATTTAAAATATTTTTGTATCATTAATGAGTAACAATATACTAATTAATTTAAAGTATGAAACAACTAAATTCTCTAATTTAATACACATTTTGATATAAATTTGCTTATTATAATTTTTTTTAGAACAAAATATGTCAAAATAAAAGTATAATATCCATATTAACAAGAGATTTGTTTAAAAAATATTAAAAATGTTTATGTAACAAGGAATTGAAGCATTTATTAAATGTACATATATTTCGATTGTATATGACTCGCGTATCGGTGAGAGGCGTGTAGTAGTATTAGTAGTAGTGGCACGGATTACTATTTCCTGAGCAAAAGTTGCTAGCAAATATTAAAAACTGATCCTACTGAAGTAATTGTTATATCACGCAGTTATACTTTTTAAAAATGCTTGAGCAATATTTAAAAAAGGACGAATTTAATAATTAATACTCGAAGTTGATAAAATTTATTAAGACAATATAAAGATTAAAAATATTAACAGAATTTTTAAAAATGACTAGAGTAATAATTACAATTAGTAAATTTTACTACGTAAAAAGTAATTTTTCTTTATAATTAGCACATTTTACTCTAAATAGTAATTTTTACTGCAAATAGTAATTTTTAGTAAATAATTACATTATTTACTATAAATCGAGATCCTCTTTTCTCAGTGAAGAAAAATAAAATTTATATCTTGTTTTGCATAAGTTTATTAAATTCCGCAACATTTTTTACACAAATTAAGTATATAACTTATTAAATGCATTTATATACTTAGTTTTAAAAAATTAAATTGAATATCATTCTCAGAGTGTCAAGAATTTTACAGCTTTTCTAAAGAAAATCTTAAGAAAGCTAGAATTTTAAAACTCAATTTACCATTATTATAAGTTACTAAATTCACTTCTTCCTTCGCGAATATGAAATAGGAATGTTTAAATATTGATAATATAAGACGTCAAGTCATGCAAATTATTTATTTATTTATTTTAGGGGGGGGGGGGGGTGCCAATGAAATTGTTCACAAAAGACAATTTCACTAGTTATTGGCACCCCAGTGCCAACGACTAGGCAAGCAATTTTTAATCACGTCCTAGTCGTTGGCACTCCTTATTTCCACTTGTTACTGAAATATATTTTAATATTAATGGACATTATTTGAAATAACACTGAAAGAATATAATCCATTTAATAAAACATAAGTGAATTTAATGTTTAAATGAAATATTAATATGTCACTAACTTTTGCCTGTTAGTATGCACCAACCTAAAAAAGTAAAATATTTACATTGAAAAGTACGTTTTATTAATTCCAAAATAGATGAATGTCATTAAAATAAGCATTTATCAATTGTATTATTACAAAAATATGCATAAAATTTTCGATTCTTGTAAAATTAATTTTATTAACAGACATAAATAAACTGCAGAGAGGCAGAGTTTTAAAAGTTTCATTTTTCAAGACTGGCTGCCCTGAACCGACTGTGGTTATTGGTCGAAATTCGCGCGTGTATTTGAAATACTTTTTATACATTTATTATTTATAATTCATTTTAGAATATATATTCATGCTTTATTTTCATTAAATATATTTTGAAAGCTTATTTGTCTTGAAATAAACCTATTCAAGTACAAAATGTTTATTTGGGAATAATTTATTTCAAAATTGATAGCATGCGCATTTGCTTTTGTAGATTTTTCCTACTTTATTTAAGATTTTCTTAAAAATAAACTTTATAACACTAGATGAAACTTTGAGAATATAATTCTGAAATATTAAAGAATAATATACTTGAAAATGATTAATTTCTGCTCATTTTTCATGTCAGGAAAACAGCACTAAACAGCATATCTCCACAAGGCTTCATGTTAACTTTAAACCTTTTTTTAATAAAAAAGAATCTTATAAGGCATAATGAAACTTTGGGAGAACATTTCTGTTGAACTTAGCACTTGATTTACAAAATTTAAGCAAAATCAACTCATTTTCATTTTGAAGTCTTGAAGGTTATATATGGGGTGCCAACGACTGGGTCCTAGGTGCCAAATGACTAGTGCTGCAAAATGGCGGCAGTGCCAATGACTGGGGCTTTGCGTTAGCACACAATTATTTGATAATTTCGAAGTCTTCGTGCTTTTTCATTAAAAAATAGCAATTTTATTGTATTCTGCATTAAATTTTGAATACATATATCATTATATGTATTTTATTATATTATTTTTTCTATGTTAATTTAATTCTTGAAGTCAAAATTTGGCTTAAGGTGCCAACGACTGGGACAGTTACCCTATGTTTTCGAAAGGTTTTGTCCTGCTCTTTCACAAGGTGAAAAAGATTTTTTTTTGAAAATTAATTTTTTTTTTTTTTTTTTAATGGACCCTTTTTTTCTTTTTTTTTGTCATAAAAGAAAGTTCAAGTTGTGTGTTTTAAACATACCAAAAGAACAAAATGACGTTTTTTGTTGTTTTCGAATTATTAATTAATTAATTAATAATATATATTATTTTTATGTCATTTTCTACAGAACAGTTATTATTCTTTTTTTTATAATTAAATTTTATATTTTTTCATAATAATTCGTATAATTTAATTTTATATGTATCGTTTTCAAAATTACAAAATTAAAATTTTTTTATAATAATAAGTAAAATTTTTTGATCCTAATATTTACTACTATGTGGTGGATTTCACGTCAACTGTCCAGCCAAAAAAAAAATGTTGTTTAATCCTTTCCCAATTTTTGTTATGAGTTGTCATATAGATAAGTAATTTATCAGCCAAATATTTTTGGATTATGGGGGATTATTTCTCAAGTGTCACAGGTCCGAAAAGCAAGTTTATTCTATCGGGCTGAAACTTGGACAAAATGTTGTCCTATTGAATAGTAATGAATAAAAAAAAAATCTTGACTATAGAAGGAATATTAAGATTGGGGGACGGGATGAAATTTTTGATTTTTTTAAAAAACTGTTTACTTTGATAAAATTTTTGTTCTTATAATTTAAATTGAAAAAATTCTTGTAATACCAGTTTCGATAGATTTTTTCACGCTCTTTCGATCGGTCTTATTGTTTTTTACGAGAAAAAATTTTTTGATCCCTAAAAATGGAAAATAAAAATAAAAATGACTTTTTCTTCAAAAAGGACAATTTTTAATTTTTTTTTTATTTTTTTAAATGAAAGCCCTACTTTTTTCCTATAAAAAATCTTTGGAGTAAAATGTTGGATGAGAACTCCTAATCATCGAAAATACATGTTGAATAGAACCTAACGCCTGTGACGCTCGCTGCCACTAGCACACACTGTGGCCAAAAGCACTATTTTTGATAAAAATCAGCCGACAACTCAAAAATGAACCGATTTTAATTATTTTTATTTAAATACTCAAGAATGTTTGTACTATAACGCTTAACTGCTACAAAATCAAGATTTTTTTATAAACTAAAATAAATGTTAATAACTTTTAAAAAGTAAAAAATTGATTTTTGAGAAAGTGATTTCCAGATACTTTGATGCAAGAAACTATATAAACTTATATATTTTACACACAAATTTTGTCTAAAATATTTTTAAATGGTTCCAGTTATAACACAACAATTTTTAATTTGTTTAAACAACCTTAGTTAACAAATAAATAACTTCCAAACTTTTCCTACCTTAGACTTCGTTTCTTTTGTAAAACTAATTAATTACTATTGGCCTAGAGTTCTAATACAGTTGGGGATAATTTCTAACAATTTTTAAATTGTTTAAACAATCTTAGTTAACAAATAAATTACTTTTAAAGTTTTCTTTATTTAGATCTTGTTTTTTTGTGAAATTAATTAATTACTATTGGTCTAATATTCTAATACAGTTCAGGTTGTTTATTAACAAATTGTAAATTGTTTAAACAATCTTAGTTAACAAGTAAATTACTTTGAAAGTTTTCTTTACTTAGATTTCCTTTGTTTTGCAAATTTAACTGATAACTTTTGGCCTTGATTTATCATAGAGTTTAAGATGTTCAGTAATAATTAATAATTAACTAAGATATAGTTTAAACAATAGAATAATTGTTAGAAAACATCTCAAACTGTATTATAAATCTAGGCCAATACTTAATAATTAAAATTGCAAAAGAATCCAAATCTAAGGATTACTGAACATCTTAAACTCTATGATAAATCAAGGCCAAAAGTTATCAGTTAAATTTGCAAAACAAAGGAAATCTAAGTAAAGAAACCCTTTTTTTTGTTTTTGAGAAATTTAATGTTGAAGTTAGCGCGCCACGTCAAGGCGAAGTCTCACTCTACCGCCCCGCTTGTTGCGGGGCGATTGGTATACATAACTACTTGTCCTCCTTAAAGACCTATAATTTCGCAAAAAAAACATTGTTTTAACTAGTATTGTTTTCTAAATATAGAGCCTAACATAATCTTAACATACATAACTACATACACACATAAGCAAGACATTTTTTAAAAACATCATTTTTGACATCCTGAGTTCAAAATATATCAAGATATTTCAGAAAATCTCAATCGATCCTGTGGAGGTAAAACAATACTTTCTCTATGAGAAACCAATATCAAAAAATTACCAAAAAAATTTAAACATAAAAAAATAAACAAAAGAACTATAGTGCAGGCAATTAATTGTTTTCATGTCAGTCTCAGCACTGTAAAATGCAGAGAAAAGTTCAATTAAGGGTTAGAATAATTAAATATCCACGTAATGATGCAAACAGCGCACAGCAACAAGCGGAGCGGTAGAGTAAGACTTCGCCTTGACGTGGCGCGCTAACTTCAACATTAAATTTCTCAAAAACAAAAAAAAAGGGTTTTTTGAAAATTACATATTTTTTAGGAAAAAAGCTCAGCTTTTTTTTAAAAATAAAATAAAAAAAATAAAACGAGCCCGAAGACAAAAAAAGGTGAAATTTATTTTTAATTTTCAAAAATTTTGGTCAGAATAAAAAAAAAATTTAAAATAGACCACGCCAATCGAAAGCTGATGAAAAAACCTTGAAAAAACATGTACCAAAAAATTTTTTTATCATTTTTTTAAGCTGAATAAATAAACAAATGAGAGCGTCTTAACAAAAAGTTCAAAACTTTAACCCCCTCCCTCTCGGGCAATTTTTTATATAATCCAAAAATATTTGGCTGATAAATTACTTATCTATAAGACAACTCATAACAAAAATTGGGAAAGGATTAAACAAAATTTTTTTTTTGGCTGGACAGTTGACGTGAAATCCACCATGTGCATCATTTTTAAAACTCGATTTAATTACTTTCTGCTTTCTCTTGGAGAAAATATTTAACATTTTTTCAACCAAACTTAATTTATAGATGTTTGAATTTTAATGCGCGTTTAATGTAGTGTAATGAATTTTGATATAAAAATGTCTTATTTACATTTTCAATGGTTGGAAATACTTTAGCTAGATATTTTTTAATGTAGGATTGTAAAAACTTTCTAACAAAAAAAATTTAACACTCTACCTTTATTTTTATGGATGATATTTATTTGTTAATTAATTTTTTATAAATATAAATTTTTTATAAATATTTATTTATGAATCATAAAATTTTTCAAAATACTTCATATACGGCTCGTTGGATGCGCATTTTGATAAGCTTCAAAGTGGTGTATTCAGAATTGCCGTAACTTCATTGTTTTGTAAAATATTTCAATTTTTATAAATTTTTATTAATTAATTAATTAATAATTTGAAAACAACAAAAAACGTCATTTTGTTCTTTTGGTATGTTTAAAGTACACAACTTGAGCTTTCTTTTAAGACAAAAAAAAAGAAAAAAAGGGTCCATTTAAAAAAAAAGTCAAAAAAAATTTTAATTTTCAAAAAAAAGGTTAAATTTTTATTTTTAAAAAAAAACTTTTTCACCTTGTGAAAGAGCAGGAAAAAACCTTTCGAAAACATATAGGTGAAATTTTTTTTCATTTCGTTATTTAGCGGCTACGATTTTTTGAAAAACTCAATGTTCTTACTTTACCCAAATCTTCAACCCCCTCAACCCTCTACAATTTTAAATTAAATTGCATAATATTTGTTGGTTTAAGTTACCTATAGCACTAAAGTTTGTGCAAATATTAGTCCGATCCAACAACTTTTAATTTTGACGCTGGACACTTGAGAAAATTTGCCCCATGTATACATGGGTGTTTATGTGCATGTGTGTACGTGTATGTGAAAATGTGACTTAGTTGTATATCTAAGCTATACTAATCATCTTTTCTGATTTTTTTTTATAAATCTCAGTTGAGTAAGTCTCTAATACTCTGCCAAATTTCACATGAATCGGCTTAGCCGTTTTAAAGTGATGCTCGGACAAAAAATCGAAAACAGATAGACAGAATTTTGTTTTTTTGCATTTTCGCGATCCATATCACTCAAAACGAAAAAGTATGTAAAGATTTTTGAGTTTGGTGCAATGTACAGGCAAAATGTTGATTATATTTGTTTAAGGATGCCAAATTGTTTTCTAGCAACATTTTGGATTTAAAATTATCCTACAGTGATAAAATTGAAATAAAAATTTTGGGCGGGTTTTAGAATTAAAATTTTGTTTCTAAATCAAAAGTTTTTTAAATCCATACGTAGTTTTGTTTAAAATTGGTAAAAAGCCCGTAAAAAATTGAAATTGAGGGCCCGGATGCAATAACTACTTTTTCGCTCGTAGGCCTGGACTGTCTCTTTTTTTCACAAGATAAGTTGACGGGAAAATTATCTCGAAAAAAAATTGAAGGAAATTGAAATTTAAACATTGATATCAATAGAAGAGATAAAGACCTACATTTTTTCTTAAAAAAGTTTTTTTGTCAGACTATTATTTAGTTGAATAAAAATTAAAATCTAATTTTTTTTAGACTTGGAAAATAATTATGTTTTTATAATCAACTCGTGATATCTCAGAGTCATATGGATAAAAAAAGTTGAAACTTCACCTGCATAATTAAAAAACATTGCAGATCCTAATAAAATGGTTGTAATTATGAAAAAATTGTAATTTGTTATATTGATTTTTAATAATAATGTAGTCGCTATCCATACTGTGCTTTACTAACTTTGAGCAAAAAATCTCTGTTACAAAGTTTCGAATTTTCAAGTTTTGAGTTACACAAGTTGTTCAGTAAGGTATTACAAAGTTTTACCAAAAAGAATTTTTTTGATTCATTAAATATTTCAGCTTTTGTAAACAGTTTTGTTGGAAGCTACTGCGCGTCACGCGTTCATTTTGTCAGCTGACTGGCTCAACTCTAAGCCGTGAGCGGAACAAGGATGGATGCACTCTGGAGTGGCTATGGCGAGAGAGAGAAAGCGACAATAAAACATTTTTACTGTAGAAATCAACTTTTTTATTTTCTAT
This sequence comes from Ganaspis brasiliensis, assembly GCA_037103525.1. Classification (NCBI taxonomy): domain Eukaryota; kingdom Metazoa; phylum Arthropoda; class Insecta; order Hymenoptera; family Figitidae; genus Ganaspis; species Ganaspis brasiliensis. Next base: position 184,944 of record JAZKLR010000686.1, read on the forward strand.
TTACATAACTGTTGGGGGGCGGGTAAGGTATTAAAATTTTTTTTTGTATTTTTTTTATTTAAATGCATAATGTCTCTAAAGAATTGTGTTAAAATTTCGAGTCAATCGAAGCAAAATTTACAAAGTTATGAATATTTGAGCGTACTTTGGTTTGGGCTTTAAAATTCATGTTTTTTATTAAATAATCAGCTGTAATTTGTTTATTTTTTAATTTGCAATATTTTCCAATACACTACTTGAAAGAGCGATTTCTGAGCCATAAAAAATGTCTATTGATAAATTTTTATAATTTGCGTTTTAATGTTTAAAATCAATGCCAAACTATATGTACAATGTTTGTATATCTAGTCTTTAAATACGTTTTTCTCAAAAACACGTTTTAAAAGTTTAAAAATGAAAAAAATTATAATCAGGGAACGTTGGGGGGAGGATTTGATGATACTTTGACTAAATTTTAAAGGTTTTTGATTTTAGATAATTTTTATCTGAGATACAGTGAACACCGCAAATCGTCTTTTTCCAAGGACGTTCTTGGAAAAGCTTTCTCAGCGGCTTGTTTGTCAATATTTTAACATAAAAAAATTACAGAATGTTCTTGAAAAAATACTTAATAACGTATAAAAGGTTTGAATAAATTTGTTTTAATCATATTTATAAAAAAATTGCCAAAAAAGGTGTTTTTTTTAACGCTGAAACCCTTACCCCTCCCCCCCTTACTAAATAAACACACTTTTAAAGAATACATAACATAATAAAACCATAAATTATGCGAAATTAAATATTTTTAAAAATAACTTGTAAAAAACCGACCTATATCACTAAGGAAAAAGTTAGCGATTTAAAAAATTTATTACAATATTTGTCTCCGAAGGAACAACAATATTTTAAAAAATATTTAAACGAAATAGGTCTAAACTAAAGTTAAAGTGTAAGCACTTTAAAATTGTGAACTTTCAAAAAGAAATTTCTTTTAAAAAGTGTAAATTATTGTTCTTACTTCAAATTTAAAAATTTTGTAATTGTTTTATTTCTTAAAAACAAGTGAACTGAACTAAAAATATTAGGATTACAAGATTGTAAATGTTTTAAAAAAATCAACTTATTTTAAAGATATAAAATATAGGTCTGTTTTTTACCAGTTACTTTTAAAAATATTTAATTTCGCATAATTTATGGTTTTATTATGTTATTTATTCTTTAAAAGTGTGTTAATTTATTAACAGTTATGTAAATAGAAAATAAAAAAGTTGATTTCTACAGTAAAAATGTTTTATTGTCGCTTTCTCTCTCTCGCCATAGCCACTCCAGAGTGCATCCATCCTTGTTCCGCTTACAGCTTAGAGATGAGCCAGTCAGCTGACAAAATGAACGCGTGACGCGCAGTAGCTTCCAACAAAATTGTTTACAAAAGCTGAAATATTTAATGAATCGAAAAACTTCTTTTTGGTCAAACAATACCTTACTGAACAACTTGTGTAATTCAAAACTTCAAAATTCGAAACTTTGTAACAGAGATTTTCTGCTCAAAGTTACCCAGGGGGAAAAATCGGTGCTGCGCCAATGCTTACAACTGGCGCAGCACTGCGGCAATGATAACGACAAGCCAGCGCCAGTACTGCCGGGCAGTATACAGCCAAGCTTCGGTGAACCACTGGCGCAGCACTGGTCCAGCACTGATGGGGCATAATTATTGGGAACTAAAATTTAGTTAGATATTTTATGATTTACTTTAATTAATATATTAAATACATATAATATATTATCATCTAAAGCTCGTTAGAACACGCGGTACAAATTCTCTCATACTTTGAGAAAAATAAACTTAAACAAATTTTACACTAAAAAAAATAAGCCTGGTTCAAATAATCTGAATTTTGATTATTTTAACCGGAAAAAATCTTAAATGAGGCCTTACGAAAGATTCTGGTTAAAAATGTTAGAAAATTCTGGTTAAAATTCTCCAGCTATTTTAACAAATTATTTTGGTAATTTTCATTTAAAATAACAAAATATTTTCTGGTTATCTAACTCTGGTGTTTTTATTAGTGAATTCAGGTAAATGAAATTGGAATTCCCAGTAGATTTAACCCGAAAGATATTTAACAGAATATTTTAAACACAAAAATATAATCGAATTTTCTAATGAGTTTAACGGAATTTATTTAATTAACAAGGGGAGACCACCAACTTACGATTTTTCCAATGATGACAATGAAAATTTCCAAATCAAAGATTATTAGACAGGTTTTTATAGCGAAGTAGTAAAATCCTTCTAGCAGTAGTTTTCGAAAAAGAATTTCGTCACCTTAATAAGCAAACCTCGTAACTCCACTTTTGGTCGAAATTGACTTTTTGATGTTATTCGATTCCTCATACATGAACACGTTTGTACTTTCAATGACATAACTCTCAAACGAAAAATTCAGTTAAAAAACTCGATCCAGCAAACCTCGTAACTCCTTCGCGAAAAATTGTTAATGGCAAACCTCGTAACTCTGACTATACGAATATGTAAGATATCGGAGACATTTATTTAATAGTTTATACTATCCCGCTTGGACAAAAACGCATGCGGAATAGTGTTTTATGATAATTACGCTTACGGAATTGTGTTTTATGGAAATTCCTCATGCGGAATATTCAAAAGACTTCCGCATGCGAAATGCGGAATTGTCAAAAAAGACTATTCCGCATGCGTAATGCGGAATTTTTAAAAAATACGATTCCGCATGCGGGATGCGGAATTTTTAAAAAAGTTTATTCCGCATGCGAAATGTGGAATTTACAAAAAACGATTCCGCATGCGGAATGCGGAAGTTTCTAAAAATACTATTCCGCATGTGGAATGCGGAATTTTTAAAAAATACGATTCTGCCTGCGGAATGTGGAATTTTCAAAAAACGATTTTGCATGCGGGATGCGGAATTTTCAAAAAATACGATTCCGCATGCGGGATGCGGAATTTTTAAAAAAGTTTATTCCGCATGCGGAATGTGGAATTTACAAAAAACGATTCCGCATGCGGAATGCGGAAGTTTCTAAAAATACTATTCCGCATGCGGAATGCGGAATTTTTAAAAAATACGATTCTGCATGCGGAATGTGGAATTTTCAAAAAACGATTCCGCATGCGGAATGCGAAATTTTTAAAATACAAAATTCCTCATGCGGAATGCGGAATATTCAAAAAACACCATTCCGCATGCGTAATTTCCAAAAACCACCATTCCGCATGCGGAATTTCCATAAAACACAATTCCGCAAGCGGAATTTACATAGACCATATTTCCGCATGCGGAATAGTTATAAAATATCATTCCGCATGCGGAAGTTCCATAAAACACAATTCCGCATGTGAATTGCTATAAATCGCTATTCTGCATGCGTAATTATCTTAAAACACTAGGTAAGTAATTTTAACCCCTGGTGTCATTTTGAGCACCTGTGAAATTTTCACTCTTTGGGGCACTTTGCCCCTTGGGGTTGCTTTAACCCATGGGAGTGTTAATGATTGTTGAGTTTAACCTCGCAAAAAAAATTTTAATAATTTTATTTTAAACGTTTTAAACCTATCCTGTCAGTACTAACCTCGTAACTCCAAAAAATGTTTCTTTACCTTCTTTACTTGAAGTACTAACCTCGTAACTCCATTTTTAAAAGGAATAAACGTAATATAAATATCGTAATGTAAATAAAATATCTGATTTTCACACCAATACACAAAAAATAATCGTTACGCATCTAATGAAACTTTTACTTCCGCTTGAACATCCAATTTAATGCGTATAAACAGTTTTTTTGCTCTCCTGTAAAGTAGTGGTAAATGGAGTTACAAGGTTTGCTTATTAAGGTGACGATTTGAAAAAATTTGTTGAAAATTGGAGTCTGCCTTGTATATCTTGTTTGGGCTGACAATAAGTAAAGTAGCGTGGCCGAGGGTCTATAGCGCAAGAGCTTCTGTTCCCAACGTTGCGAGTTCAATTCTCGGGATAGCAAATTGTTTTTTTACAAATTTTTATCTATTATTCATGTCTCTGTATTTTTTACATTTTATATTTTTTAAAAATAATCAAAAAAAATTTTACTTTTTTATTTTTTTAATTATTTTCTCAAATCATTGTAATTAAAAAGGATGTAATATTGGATAATTATTAATAATACGATTATATTATATTTTACTTTTGTATTGTAATTATAAAGATTAATTACTTTTAACTGCTAAAAGAAAAACTTTTCGCATATTATGGACAGATATAACTTTATTTATAAAATGTTCAATTTATTCAAAACAAAATCTATTAAACACTATTAAAGTGCTGGATCAAAGTCTGGGCTGCTTGCAGACTTTTTAATATCAGCTCTGGCAAACCACTGGCGCAGCACTGAGGCAGCACTGGCATCAGCGCTGAGCCAGTCTTACCTTTTGGAGTTAAACCAGCACTGCGCCAGGCTTCATGCCGGTACTGCGCCAGCGCTGCCAGTACTGGCGCAGCACTGCGCCGATTGTTATTTTCCCACTGGGTAGTAAAGCACAGTATGGATAGCGACTACATTATTATTAAAAATCAATATAACAAATTACAATTTTTTCATAATTACAATCATTTTATTAGGATCTGCAATGTTTTTTAATTATGCAGGTGAAGTTTCAACTTTTTTTATCTATATGACTCTGAGATATCACGAGTTGATTGTAAAAACATAATTATTTTCAAAGTCTAAAAAAAATTAGATTTTAATTTTTATTCAACTAAATAATAGGCTGACAAAAAAACTTTTTTAAGAAAAAATGTGCGTCTTTATCTCTTCTATTGATATCAATGTTTAAATTTCAATTTCCTTCAATTTTTTTCGAGATAATTTTCCCGTCAACTTATCTTGTGAAAAAAGAGACAGTCTAGGCCTTCGAGTGACGTTTTTTTCTGGCATAATTTTGGTTCTAGAATTACAGTATATTTTTAAAAATTGAAAAATAAAGTTTTTTTACATAAAAAAAATGATTTTTATTATTATTATTATTTATTTTTTTTTTTTTGAAAAATGAGAATTTTTTAATGTCTATTTGTAATTTTGTTGAGAACTGTAAAAAAGCCAGTGAAAACATTTTTGATTGAAAATAGTACACTGAAAAAAAAATACTATTGAATCAAATACCTTCTTGCTATTGAATTCCATGTCATTACTTCAATGACAGATTTATTAGTTTATAAGCATAAACCTTTAAAGCAAAAGTCTGAAGTTTTTGAAATAATAGCATGGTGCTATAAAATCGCTGTTATCTACTCAATTGTTAATTTACTTAAATCAATAGTATATTTTAATATTTATTTAACATAGTTCTCTTAAAATGTTCTCTCTAAATCTGAATTAGTGGTTTTCTACTAACGAATTAGCGAAAAGTGAGCTACTATTAAAATAGTAAGAATTTTAATAATTCTTAGTAGAAAACTACTAATTAATTTAGTAAAAAAATCTACTTTTTTAAAAAGTAAAGTTTCACTATTTCAATTAGTAGTTTTCTACTAAGAATTAGTAGTTTTTTACTAAGAATTAGTAGTTTTCTACTAAGAAATAGTAGTTTTCTACTATATGAATTAGAGAAAAATGAGCCATGAATTTGACTAATTCATAGTAGAAAACTGCTAGTTCTTAGTAGAAATCTACTAATTCAGATTTAGAGAGTTGTCATGGTGTTTTTGAAAGAAATATTTGAGTATTTGAATCATATAAGAAACTATGTAGAATTGTAAACCCCCTGCTTTAGATTTGATAGCATGTGCTTTCGTTTCGAATAAACGGCGTATTTGCGGACTGCCAATAGCAGATGCTATTGAATCCTTAGGCACTGTATTTGGCCCATTAGCACGTAGGTCTTGGCAATGTTCTTCCCCCACCTCTTGTTGTAGCTTATATAGGGCAGTTCGTAAAACGTGTACCAGCGAGCGTATGGCATAGTGGATAGAGCGTCGGGCTTTAGGCCCAGGGGTCGCGCGTTCGAGACCTCTCAGCGTCAAATATTTTAATTTATAAGTTGTGCGTTGGAATTAAAATGTATATGTATAAAAAGAATGTTAAAAATGTTATAAAATAGTACAAATAATAAATACCAAATATAATAAATAAATACAAAGATTCCGTACAACTGATAGGATGTTGCTAGTTAATGAGAATTAATATTTATTTTGATTCATTATTTTTATCTCCTAAAAGTAAGGTGTTATTGCTTCAAAGTCAGAAAGTATCTATATATAATGTAACAAACTGCTACTTTAGGGGTAACATTATATACTATTCTTCTGTAGGAATGACTTATTGATACAATAGAACTTATTTTATTAAATTTACAGCATATACATATATTTCAAAACAATTTGCTGATAATGCAACTAATCATGGTTTGATCCAACAGAAGCGACACTGTAGAATCATTAAAGGCAATGCTGTAGATTTAATAGCATATGCTAATGACAGCCTACAATGACACTATTGAATGAAGACATATGTCATTGATTCAATAGTATTTTTTTCTCAGTGTAAAAATCATAAAAGGAGATAGATTTTAAAAAATTTTAAACATTTCCAAAGTTTGATTTTTGCCATTTTAAGATATCCCCTTAAATAAAAAAATGTGATTTTTATTAGATTTTATTATTATAAATTAGAACTCTTGGTCAATATAAGCGCCAAACGACAATAGTAAGTATCTTTTATTTTTATATATTAGAAGAAAAAATAACCAAATGCTTAATCTGTCCTGCAATTTCTTAACCTTATTAGATCTTTCCATAGTTCTGTTAAACAAAAGAATAGTCACATTTGATAGTTTTTATTTTTTTAATAATAAAAAAGTCAAATTAAATCTAGATTAGCTACAATTCATATGTGTTATTTTGCAATCAAGGACCCTAACAAGTGATGTTAATATACTTTTTGATAATATATATGGTTAAACTGCTGTCCATCTTCTCATTTACAGGGGAGGTTGTCAAGTCTCTTGCGAAAAATCGATTTTCCGCGGAGCATAAGAACGAAGTGTAGAAGAAGAGAGAGATGAAATTTGGGAAAATTCAAAGAGAGAGGCAGAGAGAGCGAGAGAGAGAGAGAGAGAGCACGCGCGAGTGAGGGAGTTTCTAGTATATTTCCGCATAACCTTGTGTATATATATTTTGTCGCGAGTTGGAAGGGAGTGGTGAATGGTTGATATCTGAAGCTTGCGATGTGCGATGCAGCTATGGCTGAGAGGGAAACATACTATACATATACTATAGAACAACAGTACTACCAAGAGGTAGTCAAGCCAGAATGATTCTGATACTTGGTGGGACACTGGAAACAGAGGGGGAGAAAGACAGTCAGTACGGAGTGTGGACTGATGAAACAGGGTGAGAGGAGAAGTAATTAAAGTGCGACAATACCCCCTGCCCAGCCCCGGTCGCCTTCCGTAGGTTTCGTTGACACCCCTCCTCCCTTCTTCCCTGCGGTCCTTTACTGCTACGCTTAGCTGCCATTGTGCCAATTGTGTGCTGGATTGTGCCGTCCGTGGCTTCAAATCCACTCCTCTATTTGTGTTACGCTTGTTCTTATTTACCCACTACGCTATTTCATTTTACGGAAAAACCTAGCCTGTCCAGTTTCTCAGAGCTTCGCTCGCTGTATATCTTGGAAAATTTTTAAATATTACTAGATGTGTTTTTACATACTGTGGTATCGAGTTCTTTGATTGAAAAATGCGTAGTGAAATCTCATTGTTTCGAAACCGTAGAGGTTAGGGCAATACTTTCACGGTTACCATCTGTTCGAGTTTCAACTAAATCCTGTGAGTATTTTTTTATTCTACTAGGGAGGTTATTGTACCAATAACTGAGATATTTGTTTTCGTGTCAAAGTACATGTTGCCTTAATTTTAAAGTCAAAATGACAAAAAATTGATTACAGGAGAGACTTTCAATTCCGGCAAAAGATCATATTTTTATGAAATCTTGTACTTAGGGTTTTAATTTCTTTTTTTTTTTGATATAATAAATTCAAGATATAATGTTAACCCGTGTTTTTTACTCTATTTGAGTCATACTACTGTGTTACACTGACACTGTATTTTAGGTTAGGAGTCACAACTTAAACACATTTTACAATTCCTTAATATTGTGTGCTTTTTAACATAAGATAAATATGACTCATTAATACCGCTGGATTTTGTATAATAAAGTTGATTATTACTTTGAAAATTTTTGTTTTAGGATCAAAAGATGGAAGCCATGGACCTGGATGGAGATGCTGTTGTTGATCTGAGTGTCAGGTTGGAGATTTTCTGTTTTTCTTTTTTTAATTAAATGCATATTATTTTCAATTTTTATTTGTATTTTAGTTATTACTCATTTCTGAGTCAGGTTTAAACCAGAGTGTTAGTCATAAGATTAAAAAAAATAATAATAATTTCAACACAAAACTTTACAAAATGTGAAAATAATCAGTAAAGCACGAAGACTTGTTTCTTATCCAGTAACAAGTTACTCAAATATTATTCCAATAAGAATTAACTTGATTTAGCAATATATGTGATAAATACTATATATTTTTTTTCAAACAGATTTAATTAAATTTTAATGTAAAAAACATTGATTTGACAACTGAGTATTATTTTATTAATGAATTAATATTTAAAAAATAAATTGAATTCATCACTGAAATGTTTATTATATGAAATGATTTGACTTAAAAAACATACACTAAGATACTTTTCGTTTCAAAGTTTAATACAGTATAATAAAATTTTAATTTAAGGTCGTTGAGGTTAATATGCGATCTAATTGTATTAAAATTTCTTACCTTAATATTCATAATATTAATTTTCTGTATTATGTGCGATCAGAAGCTTGTATGTTCATAACGAATATTATTGATATGTATTACATTTTTCCCTATAAAAATAAACCTTACTTAAAATGTAACTTCTTAACATTCGTGGCATTACTTTAATGCAATTATAACGTTAAGTTTTAAATTTTTTAATTTTAAAAATAAATTATTTCCAATTTTTTATATTTAAAATTAAACACAATGAAATTTTATATTACTTTACTTTTTAATTTTATCTTAATTATCAAAATTGTTAGCAACATTTATTGTCTCAATTTTAGTTTCAAACAAGTTTCTGCTTTTTAAAAATCAGAACCAAATATGATCATGTAGATTAAGAGTCACAAATTTGTTAACTTAATGCATTTAATAGATATTTTTAGATTATCCTCAATTGTTATCGATTCATAATAATAATTATATACTTTGTCATTTCAAGAAAAGTAGTAAAATTTTTAGTTAAAAAAGGATTTATATTTTATCAATTTAAATTTATCTTTTATATTTATCGTTTAAATTTATATTGTACATATAGAAACAGTATATATATATATATATATATATATATATATATATATATATATATATATACTGCTACTATATATATACAGTAGTATATACAGTACAGTATATATATATATACTGCTACTATATATATATATATATATATTAGGGTGGTCCATAAAGACGAAAGTCTAAAATGTTTTGCTCCTAACCCCCCAACAAGTTTCCAAATCGAAAAAAAAATTACCCCTTTTTTTTTGTTTAAAATCGGACAATATTTAGGGATGGCGCAAACCCCTTGAAATTTCCGATTGATTTTACATGGGAAAAACGCACTTTTTCGTAAATTCGCTACCAAATCCTCAAAAATCACTCAAAACAGCAATACAGCGAATCACATCTTGAAAAGTCCTCAAACAACAATATTTCATAATTTATTTAATAATTTATGAATATTAAATGTAAAAAAATGATAATTTTTTTTAAATTACAAATTAATAGTTTCTTTAGGATCTTTCAACAAAATTGTTACATATTATCAATTTATCAATGTTTATAGATATTTTTATGTATTTTACATTTGTTTAAATATTTTATTATTGTTAATTTACAGCTATTATTCAAATAAACCTAGCGAGTTGCAGTTTTTTCTGACTTAACTATTTTTTACAATTAAAATTAAAAAACGTATTCAGTAAAATTAACTACAAGAACAATTTGCAATTGTTTAAACAAATTATTGTTAATAATAATTAATTCCTTACAAATGTACCTAGAGAGACGCAAGTTATTCCTAATTTTACAAATTCATGGGCTCTGGTTAGAGTAAGAAAAATTATTGACTATAAGTTATTAGTTTTACATTGTTTAAAAAATTTATCGTTGTTAATTTATAACTATCATTAAAATAAACCTAACGAATATTAGTTTTTTCTGGCTTAATTATTTTTTATATTAAAAATGAAAAAAGGGATTTAGTAAAAATAACCACAAGAACCATTTGCAATTGTTTAAACAAATTATTAGTTAATATTTATTTATTCTGGTTAGAGTAAGAAAAATTATTGACTATAAGTTATTATTTTTACATTGTTTAAACAATTTATTGTTAATTTATAACTATCATTGAAATAAACCTAGGGAATTTTAGTTTTTTCTGGCTTCATTTTTTTTTTATATTAAAAATAAAAATAGGATTTAGTAAAAATAACCACAACAACCATTTGCAATTGTTTAAACAAATTATTTGTTCATAATTATTTATTCTTTACAAATGCACCTAAAAAGACAGAATTTTTTCCTAACTTTAGGGCATTTCCACGAGTGAGGACAGAACGTTTTCGCGATATTTTTTACTATTTTACCCTACCTCCTAGCATTCTCTGAATTTATAATACAAAATGACTTTCAAAATCTTAAATCAAACATGAAAATCGACCACCTGACTGCTTTTATTTCAATTGTTTATGAATTCAAATCAAATTACAAAAAACAGGGTCTTTATTTCAAATCTAGAAGGTTTAATCATTCAAATGGTATATTTTTCAAACATGAAAATTAACTAGTTTCTAACTACACTTTTCTTAAACGAAAAATATTTCTAAAATTTTTTGGCATCTTCTGGCTGCCTTTACTTAATTTATATATAAATTGGAACCGAATTACAAAAATCTTGTTTCTATATCAAATATATAAGATAGTATCAACCAAAATCTCTTTATTGAAACATGAAAAACGTCTATGTATTTTCTAATTTCTTTTTTGCCCGAAAAAACAAATTCCTCTGTGTAAAAAGTTTTTTAATTTTTACAAATGGTTTCGCTTTTCCAAAATTCCTAAAATTTATTTATTAATATTTTTTTAAAAAGAATGTTAGTATTTATTATTTAACCAATTGTTTTATGTATATATATATATTTTTTTTTTTCAAAACATTTTTCGTCCTTTAACTTTATTTTATTTCCTTTTTTAAATGATTTTTTTTATTTTCATATTTTTAACTGATATTTTTCGATTTTTTGTTTGAAGTTTGATAGTTGAAGTTAAAAATGGTGGAAGTTTAATTAATTTTAAAGTTAAATAAATTTTAAATTTTATTTTGAGAATAAAGATTTACTCAATAGACCTATCTCAAAAAGATTTTTTTACACCTTGTTTAAAAAATTGATACTATGTAAAAAAATTTATAACTGTTTTTCTGCTTTCTCACATGTTGTAAAGAAATGATGACGTTAGTATATAAACTTTTGATATGTATTGTATTTGCGTTGCGTTGCATTGCATTTCATTCAAAAATGCAATCTTTTATTTTAATAAAAATCGTTAAATTAATTCATATTTTAACATTAAAAATAAAATGCAAAAATAAATTACAAATTTGAATTTCAAATTTATACAAAGTTCATAAAATCAAAAATTTTAATTTTAAAAATGTTTTGTTTGTTTAAAAAAAAAAAATTTCAGAGTGTTAGGTCTTGACTCAAGTTGGGTTTATAAATTTACAAAATTGAAAAATATTAATAACATCTGGAGATATACTATTTTTTCGGAAAATTAAAAAATTTAAATTTTTCTAATTATACATTTTTTGATGGACCGCTTTTAAACTTTCTACAATTGAGTATTACATGTAATTTTGTCCCATTTTAGCAGAATTTTGCAAAAACTATTATTCTATAACTGAGATAAAACATAAAATTGTTATCGGGATAAAAAAATCGAAAAAATTATAATTGTAACGAATTACTTTGAAGCATAATTGAGTGGTATTGTTGAGGTCTTTATAATTAAAATTTTGACGTCGGAAGAATATATTTCAGAATTACAAATCCAAAATGCCACATTCAAATATTTGTGAGTTACTTAATAGTAAAATTAAGAAATACAAGATTAAAATATTTAATTCAATTATTTAATGGACACAAATCAATACTTAAATAAAAAATTGTAATTAATGGAATTTAATTTTGAAATGGGAGATAAAACATAATTTTGAAAAATGTACATTTTTAGATTTGTTTCTTTTATACAAAGTTCCTTAATTGACAGAACTTTAAAAATATTTAAAAAGGGCCCAAGTGCGAAAAATAACATGGCCCAGTATTGGCCCAGTACTGGCAAAATAGTTGCCGAAGTTCGGCCACCAGTACTGGCGCAGTACCGTTTTGTTAACCACGGGCTTCACTCGGCAGCTTAAATTTTACCAAGACTTGGCAGCCAGTATTGGCCCTGACTTGGCCCAAACTTGTCTTTCAAGTGTAAAATTACTGTTTAGTTCGAATATTCAGACCTAATTAAAAAGTTTCTTTTAAATAAAAAAAATAATAAAAAATCTTCTAACTATGCGAACAAAATTATTGTAGGTATTAAATTATTTTTAAATTTCTTTATTTTTTCTTCATTTATGATTGTTATTATTATGACTATTATTATTATTATTAATTCTTATTATTATTTATTTGAGTAAATAAAAAAATGTATAGTTTTTAAATTCAATTATTTCAACATGTTTTTATTGGTAAAATACAACTTTGTTTTTCAATTTTATGTTGACATTTTTTATTGGTTAACTATATTCGATTACTTATAACATTTTAATTTTTTTTTATACACAGACTTAATTATATTCGCATAACATTTGTAAGACCTAAACAATTACAACTACCTAAAGTATTAAAAATCGCACGGACGTAGGGATCGAACTCGGAACGCTTGGGGTATAAGTCAAACACTCTTATACCGTGAAGGCGCTGGACTTGGAATGGAAGTTGTAAACTCTAGTACATGAATATCAGTCCTTTCAGGGTCGGACCAACTATTTTATTTTAAAAGTATCTTTTGAACCATTTTAAAATTGATGTAATAAAAGTAATAAAGAACCTTCTTATATATTATTTATAAAAATTAAATATTAAAAAAAAAATTATATAAAAACTATTTAACCACAAATCGAAACTTTTAAACATCAATATACCTACAAATTAAATAGAAATTTGTAATATTAATGTTATTGTTAAGAATTTACTTTCATATTCTCTAATTGTTGTATTATTAAAATAATATCTTAAATTTTGATGATAATAACAAAGAATTAAAAATTATTAAAAATATTATTCAAGGAAATAATTTTTTTTATTGCATAAGAATTTGGTTTTTGTTTCTTATAATCAGTTACGAATTAAGATCTTAGAAATCAAATGAAAAATAAAATGAGAATAGCTAAAAATTGGAGAAAAGAATTGAAGGAAGCTAAAAACACTGAACTATAATACTACTGGAACAGGCACAGCGCTACAAAAGCGGCATAGAGAGAGAGAGAGTTGTAGAGGGGCATGTTGTCTCTTTCTGTACAGTCCGCTTGAGAAGTTTGCTTGTGCCAAACACTCACAACACGCAAAACTGACCAACGCATTAGTTTTAAAGTTTTAGCATTCACAGAAATGACGCGTTCTGCGAGAGAGAAAGCATGCCCCCCATCTGTCTGTCTCACAGCCGCTGCTCTCTTTCAGCTCAACATGCGTTGTGCCTGTTCCAGTAGTATTATAGTTCAATGGCTAAAAATAATTAAAATTTATAATAATGAATAAAATTTTTTGGAAATTATAAAAACAAATGAAAATAATTAAAAATTGAAGAAAATAATCGAACTTTTAGAAAAATATTTAATAATTTTAGAAAATAAGAATAATAATTAATTATCGAGAAAAATAATTGAAAAAAAGGAAGATTAATTTTTAAAATTAATGAAAATAATTGAAATGTGATAAAAAGAATGATAAGTTAAAAAAAAATGAAATTTGAAATAAATAATTGAAAAGCTGCGGAATTTTGTTTAAATTAAAAGAAGAATTTAAATTTGAGAAAATTACTTAAAAATTTGAAAAATTAATTGAAAAAAATGAGAAAAATTAAAAATTGGGGAAACTGTTTAAAAAATGATTTTAAATTTTGAAACTTGAAGAAAATAATTGAAGTATGATAAAAACAATGATAAATTAAAAAAATGAAATTTAAAATAAATCATTAAAAAGTTTCAGAATTTATTTTAAGCAACATAAATCATAATAATTAAAATTTGAAGAAAATTCTTGAAAATCTCAGAAATTAATCGATAAAAATAGAATAATTAAAAATTAAAGAAAATAATTAAAGATAAAAGCTAAAAATAATTAAAATAAATAATAATAATAATAATTATTATTATTATTACAACTGTTAATATTATTATTATTATGTTTATTATTATTATTATGTTTATTATTATTATTAAATCATATTATGATTCAAAATAAGTTAGCAGTTTTACAGCTCCGACGAAATACAATTTTTCAGTTAGTAATAAAATGAAAATATTTTGAAAGAAATGCGAATTATAGATAAAATTACGTGATTAGTTCACATAATTAATATTATTGAACATAATCTGAAATATTATTGCTTATAATATATAGTAGCTAACTCGCTACGTATAATCGTAGTTTTTGTAGTTGTCAAAGTGTTATCCCAGGTGCGAATTTTCGGTCGGCCCATGGTTGGGCCAACCGTGCAGTAAGATGGCCCACCTTTGGCTCATAGGTCGGGCCAACCTGTTAGATGATCACCATGGCCGACGTTGGCTGCCGACCGTCGGCTACCAAGGTTGGCCCAACTCTGGCTGCCGACCGTCGGCTACAAAGCGCAAAATGGTTGGCCCATCTCTGGGTGCCAAAGTTGGCCAACCTTCTATCTCAAGTGCAACCTCACGGTTGGTCCAAGGTTGGGCCAACTGGAGACTACTTGTACCAAATTATTCTATTAATGAGGACACATATAATTACATAATTCACATGTTATAAATTTAGTTACACAAATATAATCAGATGAGAATGTAGAAATTTAATATTAATGAAAACCTGAAACAGAAAAATTTCATTAGTCATGAAGATTCGAACCCGGGTTTTCCAGATGCCAGTCCAGTAGGCTAACCACCAGCCCATCAGAGGTATGAGTGAACAATACCAGATGAACCTTATAGCCAGACAGTAGAGTAACACAGTCCGTTGGCCCAACTATCTGCCCCAGATATAGTTATATCAAAATCGGGGTTCCACTTTTTATAGCATTCCAACTCCCCTGAATCCGTATAAAAAATTACACTTTTTATGACACTTTTTATGATTATCCGTTTAAAAAAAATTTACAGTTATAATGTCACCCCAACCTTTTCTTAATCTTATCCGTTTATGAAAAACCCAACTCTTTATAACGCTTTGACCCAATGGTATCAATGTAGAAAACTTGACTTCCAACTTTTATGATACTTTTCATTTCGTAAAACCAATCCTAACTTTATAGAAAAATTTACCTTCCGGTTTATACATACCCTGCGCTGAAAGCAGTACATGCATATGTGTTATAGAACCTTATCTATTTTTCTCGAAGAATATTTATTTTGATAAAAAAACTCATAGCGCATAAAATGCGTATTTTTATCAGATCTACAATTTTTGTTTAAAATATTTTTTAAAATTAAGAATATTTCATCAGATAACAGCAAAAAACTGTAAATTATGGTAAATTTTTGTTTTTTTTTACATTATAATAAAATTGGTGCCAATTTTCATTATGATATTCGTAATTAGCACTTAAAAATACGTAAGTAACGAATTTTCAAAGAAATCGAAAATATGTGCTAATCGAAAGTTTCCAATAAAGGATATTAGAATTTAATAATTTTTGAAAGAGAATTATGTTGCTTAGAAAAGTTTGTTTTAAATACTTTCTGCATGAAAATTATTTTTGTCAAAAAATACTTTCTGTCGGAAAATGCATGCTGTCAAAAAATACTTTCTGTCACAAAATACTTTTGGTCAAAAAATACTGTTGATGGCACGCCACTAGATTTCGATGCCCGCCGAAGGCGGGCTCGAAAGCTAGTTATAAATATAATAAATGTTTAAAAAGTATTTTAAATACACGCGCGTATTTCGACCAATAACCACAGTCGGTTCAGGGCAGCCAGTCTTGAAAAATGAAACTTTTAAAACTCTGCCTCTCTGCAGTTTATTTATGTCTGTTAATAAAATTAATTTTACAAGAATCGAAAATTTTATGCATTTTTTTGTAGCAATACAATTGATAAATGCTTATTTTAATGACATTCATCTATTTTGGAATTAATAAAACGTACTTTTCAATGTAAATATTTTACTTTTTTAGGTTGGTGCATACTAACAGGCAAAAGTTAGTGACATATTAATATTTCATTTAAACATTAAATTCACTTATGTTTTATTAAATGGATTATATTCTTTCAGTGTTATTTCAAATAATGTCCATTAATATTAAAATATATTTCAGTAACAAGTGGAAATAAGGAGTGCCAACGACTAGGACGTGATTAAAAATTGCTTGCCTAGTCGTTGGCACTGGGGTGCCAATAACTAGTGAAATTGTCTTTTGTGAACAATTTCATTGGCACCCCCTCCCCCCCTAAAATAAATAAATAAATAATTTGCATGACTTGACGTCTTATATTATCAATATTTAAACATTCCTATTTCATATTCGCGAAGGAAGAAGTGAATTTAGTAACTTATAATAATGGTAAATTGAGTTTTAAAATTCTAGCTTTCTTAAGATTTTCTTTAGAAAAGCTGTAAAATTCTTGACACTCTGAGAATGATATTCAATTTAATTTTTTAAAACTAAGTATATAAATGCATTTAATAAGTTATATACTTAATTTGTGTAAAAAATGTTGCGGAATTTAATAAACTTATGCAAAACAAGCTATAAATTTTATTTTTCTTGTTATTTAAAGAAAACTAAGAAAGGTGCCAACGACTGACGCAGTGCCAACGACTGGGGCAGTTACCCGTCCCTATATAGTGGTTTTTAAAGCTTTTTTTACAGGCTATTCGATTATAAGAAAAGTTTTTTGTAAAAAGTAAATTTGAAATCGGATTTTTTAAAAAAATTTAACCTATCTTAATGGAAAGCTTGACTTTTTTCCTATAAGATATGTAAAAATCGGAGTGGAACTCTATATACTTTTGTCAACACTACATCTCAAATACCCGCGCGTGCTCGAATAGCGCGACCTCGCGCGAGTATTTGAGATGTATTTTTGACAAAAGTATTTAGAGTTCCACTCTGATTTTTACATATCTTATAGGAAAAAAGTCAAGCTTTCCATTGAGATAGGTTAAAATTTTGTTAAAAAATCCGATTTCGAGATACAATCAAATTAACACTTTGACCTTGAATTTCAAGGTCAAATTTTCTTTTTACAAAAAAACATTTATTATAATCAAATAGCCTGTAAAAAAAGCTTTTAAAATCACTATATATATGTTAACTTTTATGCAATCTACTTAGAAATATAATAAATTTAAAAAAATACATTTTAAAAAAATTCAAAATTTTAAAACTGTGTAACTCAAAAACTATTTCATGGAATTTGAAAATATTTGTCATTTACACTTCCACTAACAATGGAAACACTTTAGCAAAGTTTGAATAAATTTTATTTTTTGACCTGGACAGTTCAGGAATTTTGCCCCATATGCATAATATATAATTATAAATACTTTTATGATAAATATAATATAATGTAAACGAAACAATACAAAACTATTAATTTTCGTACAAAAGTTGAAATGTATCAGTAGATCCATATGTCTTTGTGTGTAAGTACTTGTTAGCAGTGCCAGCAAACTTTTTACATGGATTGCAGTGAAGTGTGCGAACTATAAAGACGTATTAAGCGAGTCCGTGTTATCCGCTCAACACAAAACGTTTTTGTAGTTTCAAAATTAGAGAATTAAATGTAGAAGAAATATGCCAAAGACAAATTAAGTTGACTAAAATTGTATATTAAGATGTTATACGAAAATGTGGAACGTAATTTGGTGTTTGTATAAAGCGTTCATGGTGTGTGTGTGTGATATGAAGTTAAACGACGCTTGAGTCAAGGTTGGTAAACCCGAAATTTTGCAATTCTGAAGCATTTTTGCAATGAAAATGAATTTGTAAACTTAAAAAGGTGTCAAAAACTTCATTTCTATTGGAAAGAAAGAAAATTCAAATTTTTGGTAATACTTTTCACTTTCACATCAACTTCCGAGATACAAGAGGAAATAGGATTTATTTTAATAACTTGAGATAAATGGCTTTTCGGTCAAAAATTCTTTATTTATCAACAATATGTCGACGTTTCGGGTCGGTACCGACCCATCTTCAGGACTGTCAGAAATTTCGGAATAAGACCATTATTCTTTGCTGTGTGTAGAAACTGTAATTGACATTTAAGAGTAGTTATCTTCTTAGTTAGTCTTGTCCAGTCCTTTATAATTTGCGTAGTCGAATCTCCAAACTCTCTTCTTAAGTTTTCGAAAAACATGCTTAAGAAGATTGTGACAGCAAGTCATGCAGAATAAGGTTAAACAGGATTTATAGTTTTGACTTTTCTCTATAACTTCTCCTGTAGGCCGAATTTTGTGATGTCTCTTATATTATTGGAAAGTTCTACTAAAATGCAATGTTTTTGCTAAACATTGCAAAAAATTTGTACCAAAAGTTTCGGAGTTATAGGCAATTAAAAAAAAAAAAAAAGGTAGTCAAAGTTGAACATGGTAGTCATAGTTGGGTCACTGTAGAAAATCAATGAAATATGAAGATAAATGATTGAAAATTACAATATCTTTGCCTTCGCATGATAGAATGGCACTCAAATACATTTGGAAATGACAAAAGGAAACATGAAACTGGAATAAATCATATTTCCTCTTGTATCGCGAAATTGATCTAACAGTGAAAAAGTATTACGAAAAATTTGAATTTTCTTTCTTTCCAATAGAAATGAAGTTTTTGACACCTTTTTAAGTTAACAAATTCATTTTCATTGCAAACATGCTTCAGAATTGCAAAATTTTGGGTGTACCAACCTTGACTCAAGCGTCGTTTAGCTTCATATCACACACACACCATGAACGCTTTATGCAAACACCAAATTACGGTCCACATTTTTGTATAACATCTTAATGAACAATTTTAGTCAACTTAATTTGTCTTTGGCATATTTCTGCTACATTTAATTATCTAATTTTGAAACTACAAAAACGTTTTTTGTTGAGCGTATAACACGGACTCGCTTAATACGTCTATATAGTTCACACACTTCAATGCAATCCATGTAAAAAGTTTGCTGGCATTGCTAACAAGTATTTACACTCAAAGACATATGGATCTACTGTAATAAAACAAAATAAACGCGATGATTCAACTCTGACCACTATCCAACTCTGACTACTCTCCCCTAGTTGGAAACTAGTCAATTTTCATGTTTGAAAAATATACCATTTGGATGATTAAACCTTCTAGATTTGAAATAGAGTCCCTGTTTTTTAAAATTTGAACAAATTTTAATTTAAAATTACTTCAAAACTTTCTACAAAAATATATTTCCAATATGTTTAACTTTGACATTCAGTAGTTGAGTTTTGCAATCAATTTTCACTTACTGGTTTGAATTTTTTAATACAATAATCAACAAAAATGAGTAAATGTAATAATTTTTAAAAATTAACATTGGAAACATTTATATTACCTAAATTATTTTTTTTGTTTTTCTATTTAACTTTTTGAAGTCTGTCAAACTAATATATTTTTCCTGATATTTAAATTTAAGATTTAAATTCCAAAGCAAAAACAGAAATTTTTATAAAATTATTGTTCTACAAATTTTCAGATTTTTATAAACCTACAAATTTTGAGAAAATTTAAAGAATAAAGTGAATTGACACATTTTAAAGACTTGTAATATACCCTTGTAATTGTTTAATCATACGAATCATAAAAATTTTAAACATTTTTTTAAATGCTTTAAAAATTAGAGAGATAAAAGAATTTATTTTGTTAATTATATTCAGTCGAAAAATTTCATACGTATTTCATAGTAGGTTATGTTGTCACTTGTCGACGCGGTAATCGTCGATTAAGTCCGTTAACCGGCAAAAATCGAGCGGTTAAGTTAATCAGCGATTAACTCACTTTAACCAACGTTAAAATGATGGTGGGACGCAATGTATTGATTAAATTAAGTTAATCGGGGATTAACTACTTAATCGGAGTTGGTGAAACCGGCCCTAAATCTTATGGGCAAATCTCCGGTAGTGTTCACTTTTAACTTCAAAAAACATAAATAACTAAATTTGGTAGCACAGCAATAAAAATTTGTAGATAAGTTAAGATTTTTATATAGAATTAGATTTGGTAATTAAACTCCTAAGATTTTTGTGGTGCTATACATTTTTATAGGTTTTTAATTAGATAATTTTCTGCAGGTTAGAATCAATTGTTTCCCATTTCACGTTCGTCTGTCTTTTATACGAATATATTTTTTTTAGATTTTATATTAAAAACTCAATTTTATTTATAAAAATAGGAAACCTCAAAAACAATTAATTTTATATAACGAAATTATGTAAACCAGATTATAATCAATGACAATTTTTCAACATAATATTATTCAATAACATACATTTTTTATTTTTTTTGAAAAAAATATTAAAGATAAGATCCAATACATTTTTACTACACGGAAAGACTTTCTATTTTAATACTTAATATTATAGTATTTATTTTTACAAATTTTCGATAGGAAACCAGGATATATCGTTATATTTTCAGAATTTACTATTTCTATTTAATATTTACTATTTTCGATAGGAAATGTTAAAAGAAATTTGAATCGACATTTTGTTGGGAAAATTGCTATTGAGTTTTGGAATTAGTAAAATCGAGATTAATAAGTAATTCCTATAAAAAGGCAAATAAACTGATCTTCATGATTATTATATTATTATAGGTTACCTGTGGTAATTGACATTCCATATATTTTTAACACTTTTATATACATATAAACACAATCACCGTCACAAACGAAATCCTAACATAACCTAAACACTAACGATAATACGCACGCACATATATATGCTTAACGAATCGCACAATACATATAATGTTTGAAGGAAAAAGTTTTCTTATATACTAATCGACATAATACATTACCACTTTTGAGAAAAATCCACAAAAATCACAAGTTTCCATCTGTGAACAATAGTTAAAGTTTGACATCCGCCAAATTCAAACTTCACTTAAAAGTTTTTACATGATATAACCGGTTTATATTGAATAAAACTATCACGTAGAAAGTATTTATTGTGTTATTTTTCACCCACTTTACGACAACGTTAATGATTTAATCGTTTCTTTTAAGGGAGAAATTATATAATCCGAATAAGCAAATCAACAGTGACAAGACGCGCACAACGGTTAAACTGTCATGGCCGCCAATTTTCCAATAGTTAATGGAATTTCAACAAAGCATTATTTTGAAATACAATCTTTTTAATAGTAAGATGTTCAAGATGAACTTATTTTATTGTTGCTTCCTATTGAATATAGTAATATTTTTAACCTATTTTTGTAAATATTTTTATAAAAAATATTATTTAATAAAAATTAAATAATTTTAATTATTTTTTTTAGATTATACTTTTTCCTAGTTTCATTTTCCTTTTAAAAAAAGCAATCTTTCCAGTTTTAAATAGTAAATTTTAATTTCAAAATATATAAATATTAACTGTTAAAAAAGTATATTCTTCTAGTCCTGTAGTATAAAATACCATTTTACACTTATATCCTGATTTACAATCGAAATTTTGTAAAAATACATATTATAATATTAACTATTAAAACCAAAAGTTCTTCCGTGTACAAGAAAAAGTTAAAAAATTAATTTTTTTGAATCAATGAATAATTTAATTTAAACGATAAATATTATAATATAATTTTCGAACAGTATGTGATTTTGATTTAATTAAAATGTCAGAAGTATTAAATATTTTTGAAAGATAACCTTTGTAGTTTTTTTGCTGGCGTAGATTTCTGAAATATTCAGCATTTTTGGGCCTTTTTTCTTTTCTTCTTTTTTCTCTCATTTTCTCGGCTTTTTGATTTCGTTTCATTTTTGCAGTTTTTTTTTGTATTTTAAGAGTCACATTGTTATTTTTTTAATGTGTCAAATAAAACAGGTTAAAGTTCAGAGTGAACTTAGCAGTTTAGTAAATAAAAAATCAGTCGTTACAGTCCTGACCGTTACAGTTCTGACATTTTCACATATAAGTACCTTCTTGTAAATTAATATCTATTAAAAATTTGAACGTGCACAATCATACGCGAACTAAAAAAATCATTCTTTAAATGTGCGTGCAAGATTTATTATTTGTAAAAGCTTCGTTTAGTTGGAGAGGTCCCGTTACGGTCCTGACATAACTGCTCCCTGTCAAGTTCACAATTAATATTCTCAAATAACTTAAATATAAGTTATTGCACACCTTATTTCCAAAGGGGCACGGTTTTGGTAAGTTCTAAGCTTTCATTTCGCGTAAAGTAGATGCTATTGTAATTAAGTGCTTTTTAAATATTTGTAAGTATATTGTCCGTTACGGTTCTGACTCAATATCCGGGGAAGGATTTTAAAATTAAATAACTCTGCTATTTTAAAACACATTGTTTCTAATTTCTTTAAAAATTATTCTTAGATATCTATTTCAACTCAAGTATTTGTTATATTATTCTATTATGTTGTGCTAACTTAAAAAATCACTTTGTATTGAGAAAAGTACATAAAGTCGCCATGATGTTTTCCCCGTTTTTCAATGTTTCACAACAAAATTTAATTCCAAAAATGCAGTTAAAAATTTTAAAACTAACATAATTCGTTACTTAATAACATGCTTTACATGCGTCAATATTTGTTTTTAATAAATTTTGCATATTTATTGCACAATTAATTTACAAACTTGAGACACCTAAAGGTTAAAAGTTCCAGAGATTTGCCCTTATAGATTTGATTTAAAGGCCCGGTTTTTTGTAATTTGATTCGAATTCATATACAGTTGAAGAAAAGCAGTTAAGTAGAGCCAAAAAAATTTAGAAAAATTTTTCGTTCAAGAAAAGTGTAGTTAGAAAATAGTCCGTTTTTATGTTTTAAAAATATACCTGTTGGATGATTAAACCTTCTAGATTTGATATAAAGGCTTTATTTTTTGTAATTTGATTAAAATTCATAAACCAATAAAGAAAAAAAAAACAGGTAAATCCAAAAAAAATTTTTAATATTTTTCGTCCAAGACAAGTGTTGTTAGAAACTAGTCGATTTTCATGTTTGAAAAATACACTTTTTGGCTGATTAAATCTTCTAGATTTGATTTAAATGCCCGGTTTTTTGTAATTTGGTTCCAATTTATAAACAATTAAAGAATACACAGTATAAGCTAAAAAATTTGAGAAATATTTTTCATCCAAGAATGGTGTTGTTCGAAACTTATCGCTTTTCATGCTACAATAATACTTGTTTTGTCTGACCATGTCTGCTACATGTGATATAAAGGCCAGTTTTTTGTAATTTGGTTTTCATTTATGTACAAAAAAGAGAAAGTAGTTAGGAGATACCAAATAATTTTATAAATCTTTTTCGAAAATAAGGTTTGTTTAAAAATAGGCTGCTTACATGGCCTAGAATAATGCACATTTTCTTTGATCCTATCTTTGTAACTTTTGATATCGAAGTTTGGTTTTTTCCGTTTATTTTGAATTTGTCGGGAAATAAAAAAAACAGAAGTAAGATACTAAAAATTTTATAAATAATATACATTTCAATTCAAATTTTATATTTGTTTTAATCGTATATGGGGCCGTTCATAAACTACGTCACACAAAAGAGGGAGGTGTGGAATTAGAGATTTGTGATGATTTGTGACGTTAGGGAGGTAGGGGTGTAAATAAAATGTGACGTCACATTTAAGAAATCAACTTCTGTATAGCTTCTACATAAAAAAGATATATTAGAATGGTCCAGAAATATATGGAAAAAAGAGTTGGAAATGCTATTCTCCCCCAACCCTGCCTCCCCCTAGTTTGCAAAGAGAATGTAAAAATAAAAAAAAAAGCGTTAAAAAATATTAGGTACTCACTATTTTTTTGACAATTTTTTGCACAATTTTCAATAAATAGCATAAATGCAGCCTTTTAACAATTATTTCATGTAATTGCTAATTTGTTTAAATAAATAATTATTGGTTATTTCCAATTATCTGTAAAATTAGGCTAGAGAGTTGAAACTTTTTCTCAATTTTGATACTTTTCAAGACGACTGTAACCAGTTACTAACAACAAACTAAATAACAATTGTATTAATTCTTTAAACAAATTATTATTTTTTAATTTCAGCTTATTATCAAATTAAGCTATAGAGTTGTAATTTTTTCTCAATTTAGCAACTTTCATGCTGAAAATATACTATTTACTAACAACAAACTGAAACTCCAAATTTATTTTTGGAATGGCAGGACTGACTGTATAAGACGTAATCATCGAGTTAAAACTTTCAATTTATTATTATCGAATGTTCAATACAAGTTTTTATTTTTACTTTATTATTTCTGATAAAATTTGTTTATTACAATCATTACTTCTGAAAACTTTTGTTAAAAGTTTTTACTTGATAATAATAAAAAAAAAACCGGGGCAATGAGATTTGAACTCGTGAACCCTCGCTCTGAAGTCTTGAATTGCATCCATGACACCATTGACGCACTTGCAGATCGTTGCAAATACGTATATAAACACATAAATTTAAAAATTATTTTCCAAATAACTATAATAATAATTTTTCTTTTATAAAAAAAGAGCGAATTATTTTTCCAAGTTTCAAAAATAATATTTATCTTATTGATACAGCAATAACATTTAGTTAACCCACTTGTGCGACTCTATTATTTCTGATTAATCGACAGATGCTAATTTATATTGTCTTTAACGATCAAGAAACGGCAAATTCAAATCAGGTAGAAAAGCATTTTTGTTCACATCAGGTTCGATCGCATTCTTAAATGCAAAAAACACAATTAGAGTGCAATAAAATTTAGTATGAAACTTTCAAAATTCAATTGTATTAAAGTTAAATTTTGTAATTATCAATATTTGACATAAATCGTATTAAAATATCCATATTCATACAGTCATTTAAAGGTAATAAAATGAGCTACATTTATTACCTTAAAACGGCATTAAAAAGCAATGAAACATATTTCTGCAAGATGGCGTCTTTTCATTTGGAATTAAAATGCATTAAATTGACAAGAAACTATTTTCAATTGTAGGTATTAAAAGTACTTGGCATAACCAAGGATTGAATAATATTGAATTGCATTAAATTTGGCATTAAGTCTGGAAACTTTAATACTCACTAATGCAAGGCTTGTTACCGGGATTGAGGTCTATCAGTCAATTTCACTTTTTTAAATATAAGAAAATGCTAAATTGAAAAAATGTTGTAACTCTGTAGCCCAATTTAATAAAAAGTTAAAATTAAACTATAACAATTAGTTTAAACAATTTGTAGAATTGTTATTATTAGTTTGTTGTTAGTAAATAATATCATTCAGCTTAAAAAGTTTCGAAATTGAGAAAAAGTTTTTAAAAAATTAACTCTGTAGCTTAATTTGATAAAATGTTGTAATTATACAATATAAATTTGTTTAAAAATTAATAAAAAGTTTAAATTAAACATTAATAATTTGCTTAAACCATTGGTAGAATTTTTATTTTTAGTTCTTATTGTTAGTAATTTATATCATTTAGCTTGAAAAGTTGCAAAATGTAGAAAAAGTTGTCTGCAGTTTCATTTGATAAAAAATATAAATTGCACAATAGTAATTTGCTTAAACAACTTGTAAAATTGTTGTTGGTAATTTGCGACCATTAAGCTTAAAAAGATGCAAAATTAAGAAAAATTTGCAACTCTGTAGCTTAAACTAATAAATAGTTGTAAATAAGTAATAATAATTTGTTTAAATAAATTAGCAATTACACGCAACAATTATTAAGTCTAGATTTAAGCTATTTACTGAAAATTGTGCAAAAAATAGTCAAGGAAATAATAAGAAATATTTTTAAACGCTTTTTTTGTATTTTTTCTTTTTTCGGAGTTTTTGGAGGACTCATAAAAAATACTCTCTAAATTTTAATTAGTGATTTTCTACTAATGAATTAGCGAGAACTCGGTTACTATTAAAAAGTGAAGATTTTCACTATTATTTAGTAGAAAACTACTAATTTGAAAATGAAATACCTATATACTAACTGAAACAGTAAACTTTGACTATTATAAATAATAGATATTTCACTTTAAAATTAGTAGTTTTCTAGTAAAAAATAGTGACATTTGTCACTTTTCAGATCTGAAGAGTAGTTAATATTAAAAACTGGTTAAATAAATAATTTAGCATTATTTTTTAAGTCTCTTCAAGACAAACAAAGTTTGCCGATTGAAAAATATTTATTTTCGAAGATTTTATACCATGTCTAGAAAAAATTGTTTTTTCACATGAGATAGTGCAAGCAATTTTTGATTTTAAGCGACCTCCAAGTATTTTATAATTTAAAAAAATAGGTTATTTTTTTCGGTAAAGAACAATCCTAGTGAGTGGCAGCATAACATTTTAAACTTTTTGATTTTAAACCGCCCTAATGTATATATTTATTATCGTTATTTATATTTCAAAAATGTGTTAACAAAAGTTTGTAATCACGCGTCTCTTTTAAACAAAAATAAATCTTGATTGCGATCGACTTAAAGTAATTTAATCCAATAATTATAAAAAAAATTATCTGTGGGGGGGGTAATTCCTAAAGTAACGTCACATAAGGGGGGTTATGTCATTATGTGACGATCTGTGATGTAAAGGGGGGGAGGTTGAAATAATCGTAAAAATAGTGTGACTTAGTTTATGAACAGCCCCTATAATACTCATATATGTTATTTTATAATTTTAAATTTATAAAATATGTATCATATTGCGTAAAAATCTAATTTTCAATAACAGTAGTTTCCTAAAAGTAACATATGGGCGATTCTTACGTAACTGCCTTACTTGGCGGCGTTGAAAAAATATACCTAAATTAAAAAAATATTCTGAAGTGTACTAGTGAATTTTAAAGGTATATATGAGAGTAACTGAAAACCAAATATACATAAATATATATATTATAACTTCTATTATATTGCACTATAACTGCTGAAATTTCAGCTCCGTGGCGTGTCCCTTTTGCAAAATGTTAACTTTAATTTAATAATTTTCGGTGAAAATATCATTATTATAACTCAGCCTTTTTCAAGCATAAAGTGTCTATATTTATGAACAATTTAGGTTTATATTGCACTTCATAATACCATTTTCATACTTAGAATGTGTAAAAATATTTTGTCCCTCAATTTTTCCAATTTTTGAACGCAATCTGTAGACTTATAATTAAGGTGTCATGTGTTTAGTTATTACGCCTTCTAATAAGTTAAAACTCAATTTTGATCCATTAGCACTAAATTACATGTGAAAAAAGTTTTAAAAAAGAAAAAATTTTACTTAAAAAAAAATTATTTTTGTGAAAATCGCATGCGTACAAAAAAAGCGTTCAGTTCCATGTCATTACTATTATATTACTGTAACAACTATTTGATAGTATTGTTACCATTTTCTTTAAGTTTTCTTGTGAAACAAGCGATCTGCAGAAGGAATAGATTTATTTTGCAATATTGTAGAAGTGAGGTTAGAATAAATGTCAAATTTCAGCTCCATGGTATCACGTAAAATTTCAGCTCCATGGCCTATATGAAGTGTTCAGTGTGCTTCATGCAGAGAAACTTTTTTATCTGTGGTGGTTGTTTTAAAATATAATTCTATAAAGTAGTTTAGCAATGCCGGATTACACTGCTTGATCTCAATTTCAAATTATCCAAAAAATAAAACGAAATATGCATTATTAAATATTGTATTTGCTGTTCTTTTATAAAATTTTATATATGTTAACTAATATCTAAAATACTGTAAGAATATTAAATAATTTATGAATTTATTATTTATTTTTGTTTTAGCAAAATATCAAGAAGAAATTTTTATTTTGTACAATATATTTGCAATAAAAGGATGCGGTTCAGCTCCACATGGCAGACAATTTTCAAAAATTTGCTATTATTTTCGTATAAATATAGTTGTAGTAAAATCGTTTAAAATTTAATTATATTATACCCTAATAAGAAAAATAAGCGCAGAGAAATATTGAATAAAAAAAAATTTTTTCTACCAAAACTTATCTTGAAATCGGGCAGTTACGCAAGAATCGACCACATATAAGTAAAAAAAGTCGTTGAGTTTAAAAAATCGAGCGTTTTGTATAACTTAACCTCAAAGTTTTAAAAGAACAGCTTTGCGGAGGCGCAAACTGAATGTAGGGCAGTCGCCAATTAAATCAGCTGTTCTGTCCAACACAATTGGATGGTAGAACCATCTAGAGGGATGTAACAACCAATAGCTGGTATCATTTTTAAATTGTTGCTGTGTCTAACTGCGTTAGTTCATTTATCATTTTAGATAGTTGTTACAACAATTTTTCTCTCAGCCAATAAAAAGTGGATGTAGTAGTCAACTGTTTTTCTGCTTTTGTATTTTTCGTTTTTGTATTTTTTTTTTTAGAAAACTATTAACTTCTGGTAAAAAATATATACAAAATACAATGTCTATTTTTATTAGATCTATAACTTTTTTCTAAAATATTTTTTACAATCCTTATAACTAAAATTTTGAATATTTTATGAGATGCTAACAAAAAACCGTAAATTAATATAGTATTTTTTATGGTTTTTACCATGACAACCAAATTTGCGCTAATTTTCACTATCATTTTCGTAATCGGCGCATCAAGATACATAAGTAATATACCAAGTTTTATTAAATTTATAGGTACCTAATATGTTGTCTTCGGAAGTACACCCTTTATTTACTTGTTTACTGATATATTTTACAATATTTTATACATGTAATTATAAGGCTCAATTTTTATTTCTCATAAAATCCGAGTTACCAACCTATAATATATCACAGAAAAAACAAAAGGTGATTATTACCTCGAATTAGGGTAAAATTTACCTGCATCAAAAATCACTCTGAACATGCATGCAAAAACAAAAGGTGAAAAGTAACCCACACCAGGCTCCTAAAGTAAATAGGTTTTTCAAAAATGAATGCAAAATCGGCAACTGCACTGAAAGAAATACTCTAGCTTTATCAGCCATATGATTATTGTTGACAGTTTTTGTAGAACTTCGAATACTATATGAATGAATATCCCATAATGCATCGGTGCGCCACTGACAGTTCTTCTAACCTAAAAATATACATCGCAGTTTCACCAGTCATATGGCTAAAAGACAAATATATTATGGCAGTATCTATATTAGCAATATATTATGGGTGATTTATCCATAATTATGTCAGTACCGTGGAATTATTTCTTTCAGTGTGGGGTCTGATTTGTACTCATTAACACTCTTAAAATCCATTTAGAACGAAATCCTAGCTGCTCGGTTTCGCCAGAAATACACGTTCAATTAAATCATCGAAACAGCATAAGTTGATTTGAGATATGTAATAAGTTTATTCGGAGAATTTATATAAACTAACAACATTTAACATATTAATAACAAATTTTTAACTTTATGCGTTATGTAATTACATAAATTACATAAATCCATGAATTAATTACTTCATATTTAAATATGTTGCGAGGAGAATTCGACTACCGCCTTTTTTAAATTAGACAAGTATCTCTTATCTTTAACCAGGTTGATTTTGAATCGGTTTCAAATTTTTTTTTATAAATACGTTATAAATTGTTTCACCAGCTTGTTCCGACCATTTTCCAAGACCGATTTTATCCAAGGAAATAGGACACTAAGACAAGTGCTTTAAAATCACATGGATTTTTAGTATCTCGCTGACTCCTGTTTAATAAATACAAATAAAATAAAAATAATGCTAATAATTAATAATAGTAACAATATTAAAATAGCGATAGTAAAATAATAAGGATAGTATTAATAAATAAAAGCTACCTTGACTTTTCACAGATATTTCCAATTCCCTTACACAAAGGATGTTTTAATAGTTTTCTACATACTAGAAAAGTACATATCAATTGTGAAGAACTTGTAAGGGAATTGGAAATATATTTGAAAAGTATAGTTTGTAGTAAAAAAAAAAAAAAAGTATAGTTATAGAAATAGAAAAGTATAGTTGAAAAGTATAAGTTTGATTTAAAATCAAACTGGTTGAAGATAAGAGATACTTCTCTAATTTAAAAAAGTTAATTTAATTTTAAAAGTAAAAGTAGTTTTTATTTATTAATACTATCGTTATTATTTTACTATTGTTACTATTATTATTTATTAGCATTATTTTTATTTATTTTTATTTATTGAACAGGAGTTAGCGAGACTCTAAAAATCTATTCAATATTAAATCACTTGTCCCAGTGTTCTATTTCCTTGGATAAAATCGGTCTTGGAATATGGTCGGAACAAGCTGGTAAAACAATTTATAACGTATTTATAAAAAAAATTTTGAAACCGATTCAAAATCAAACTGGTTGAAAATAAAAGATACTTGTCTAATTTAAAAAAGACGGTAGTCGAATTCTCCTCGCAGCATATTTAAATATGAAGTAATTAATTCATAGATTTATGTAATTTATGTAATTACATAACGCATAAAGTTAAAAATTTGTTATTAATATGTTAAATGTTGTTAGTTTATATAAATTCTCCGAATAAACTTATTAAATATCTCAAATCAACTTATGCTGTTTCGATGATTTAATTGAACGTGCATTTCTGGCGAAACCGAGCAGCTAGGATTTCGTTCTAAATGGATTTTAAGAGTGTTAATGAGTACAAATCAGACCCCAGTTGCCGATTTTGCATTCATTTTTGTAAAACCTATTCACCTCAGGAGCCTGGTGTGAACCAGCACTCAATTTCACTCCTTTATATTTTCTGTGTACACACCTGTACCAAGTTTCAATGCAATTTTTTTTAGTTAGGTACCTGATTTTTAATTTTTTTACCGAAAAACAATTCAGATTCAAAAATTGATATTTTCTATTGTTTTATCAAAAACTGATTTTGACATTTATTTTTTAAAATTTATAGCCAAATATGTTGTAAGGAACATAAAAAAAGGTATGCAAAAAGATTAAGAAAATATGCAAATCGGTGCAAGGGGCCATCCATAAAGAACGTTTCACCAATTTTCTGGGTTTTTGACCCCCACCCCCCTTTTGTTCCACTTGGTTACAAATGACAACCCCCCCCCCCCTAAATGGAACGTTTAAAAATTATTTATACCCCCCCTCAAAAATCAATTTTTTTTTCATATATTAATTAAATCAAATTGTTTTTATTTTGTCATAATTATGGGCTCTTATGATAATACATGTTTTGTATATAAAAAACAAAAGTCAGAAATGTCATGCTCCTATCCCCCATAGTTGTTCCAATTTGAAAAAAACTACCTCTATGTTTTTATTTTAAAATCGGATAATATTTAGAGGTGGCTCAAAGCCCATGAAGTTTCCCATCTATTTTGCATGGGCAAACACACTTTTTCGTAAATTTGTAATAAAATTGTAAAAAACCACTTAAATCATTAATGTACCTAGTCAATTCTTGAAAAGTGTTGAAAAAACAGTATTCTATTATTTATATATTAATTTATCGGAATTTACTATTTCTTATGCAATTTAAAAAAAAAACACAAAAATTCAACAAAAAAATGAATAATAGTTAATATTAACAAATTAATAATTAAATTATGGAATACTGATCTTTAAAGACTTTTAAAATACTGGCTTGGTGCATTGATGTTTTAACAGATTTTTTACGATTTTATTGCAAATTTACGAAAAATGGCATTTTTTCCATGCAAAATACATAGGAAACTTCATGGGCTTTGAGCCACCTCTAAATATTGTCCGATTTCCAAATAAAAAAATAATGTAATTTTTTATTTAATTAATTAATTAATTAATTTTTTTTCAATTTAGAAGAAATTTGGGGGAGTAGGAGCATAACATTTCTGACTTTTGTTTTTTTTTTAACCACCCTAATATATATCTAACTTATCGGCCACGCTTTCTGCTGTGACATATATTGTTGACTTTTCAAATTAAAGGCTCAAAGACGAAAAAAAAATTAGAATAAGTCAGAATAAAAAAATAAGAATCCGAACGTTCCCAATTTCAACTACCCCCCCCCTCCTCCTTGTTACAAATGGTTACATTTTTCGACCCCCCCCCTCCCCCATCAGTGGAACGTTCTTTATGGATGACCCCCAAATAGTGGCGGCTAAACAACCTGTGCGGGAAAAGCGGGGGAATAGGTTGAAAGGCCCTGATTTAGAGAAATGTAATTTTTAATTCCTTTTTCTATCTAGTAAATAGAGAAAAATTTTAAAGAAATAAAAAATATTGTTTTTGAGAAAATTGAGCTTTTTTATTTTTGAAGAATGGACATTTTAGAATTTTTTAAATTCCTTAATTTGTAAAGAAAAAGCATGTCAAACATTACTAAAATAAAAAAAAATGGAATAATTAATGGCGCTGGATTAGCCAAAATAATGACTTTTAGTATTTAAAAAAAAAAATCTTGCGCATTTTACAGTGTTTAGCTCACATTAAACCTATTGGAAACAATTCTTTTTGTTATCTAGTAAGTACAAAAAAAATTTCAAAAAACAGAAATTCAAGTTTTTTGATTTTTAAAAAAATGTCTGCTATTTTTTTAATTTTCAAAAATTTTCAAATTTTAAAATTGCTAAGAAAGAGCACCTAAAACATTAGTAAAATCAGAAAACAAAATTAAAAAATATCAATTTTTGAAAAAAACTAGAGTGATTTTAAAAAAAATTTTTTAGCGTTTTCGTTAAAAAACCACTCTCCTAAAACATTCAAATGCTCGTAAATCTGCGAAAAAAAAAATTTCTCAAAATAACAAAATACGTGTCTCATTGTTTGCCCTAAAAAACAGTAAAAATCATGTCAAACATGATTTTGAACATATTCTGCCTGTATGATTTGAAATGGAAACAGCATATAGGACATGTTTTACGAGCAACGAAAAGAAGTGTTGCACATTACCCCAAAACAGCGTAGTTAAAAGTCTTTCTGAAAGTTTTCATTCCTTTTAATTTTTGTATCTCTATTTGTAATACCTAAACTAAAACTACACACAAAAAACAAAGTCTTAAAGTCATGATTAACTACTTTTAAGATTTGCCTGAAATTAAGTCGATAACTGAATTAAAGAGCCAAAATTTTCTTCATAACATACATCTTGAGTCTTAAAATGAAAATTAGTTATTGAATGTCCTGGTTTCTAGTTGTCGATGCTTAAAACCAGACACAATTGAGCTGTTCGATTAGTACATCTTAGAATGCTTGAAAGTAATGCTTACGAAGATACTTTTCAGCCTTTCCGGAGGCTGAAAAGTAGTCCTGATAGCCTGGCGTTACCAGAAAGGATTTGCGCATGAGCAAACATCATATATTAATGGCGATGCACCCAGTAGATGTTTCGCGACGCGATAACTTTGAACAACTTGGTAGTGAATTTTTGTATTTGTGGTGCTTATTTGTTTGTGTGAAACATGTAGAAAATTTTCTTGCGAACAATTAATTTTAGTGATTTGTGATTATGTGTATAAACAAACTTTTAGTGCACTTCAGAAAATCTTGTGAAATTGTCAACATATCCCGGCTAAACTAAAATCTTAAATTTCGTATTATTTCACAAGATATTTTGGATTTTATTAAAAACTGAGGCTAATTTACAGGTTTTTAATAGAATACTAAATGACACATAAGTTTTTGAGAAGAAATTTGTTAAAATATGCATATGTTTTAGTCCAAAAATTTTTGTCTTTAAGATGTTTAAACAATCATTGAATGTGATAAATTATAGTTTTTTGCTTACAGGTGCTTATGTAATTATCTGTCATAAAAAAGGCTATATAAAAAGTGTAGCCCTAAAAATATCTATTAAAAGACACCTCGCAAGTTAGATTGTGATTATTTGTTAAGTCGAAAAATAATTAAAACAAGCCAAAATAGTGTATTTTAAATTATTGAATAACTTTATAAATAATTAAGTTACAGTTATAATGCTTATTTGGAAAATTGTTCTCGTGGCCCACAATACGTTAACAAAAATTGGGCTCGATACGATGAATAATTTTTCCATAATTTTATTTGTTATTTAAAAAACAGAATTTTTTCAAAGGAATTACAAACACTTTGGCTGAATAAATTTCAACTATTTTTATTAAATGAAACTCGAAAAGAGTCAAACTATCATGCCTACTAGGGTGACCGTTATTTTACGAAAGTTTAAATTTCTTAGTACGCCGGGCTGAATTTGCTTTAGAATGTGAAAAAAAATGAGCTGTGCACAAGGACAGCACAATCATATAATATTAACCCGTGCCACCGAAGGGTTAAAGTTTACATGGGAATTTACATGGAATAAGTACACTTTTGTACGTTTTGTATAATAACTATTTTTTTATTAATCTTTTCCTTTGACGATATGTATATTTATGGTTCTTGAGGTGCTGAACACGAATTCGATGTCAAAAATTAAATTTTACAGCTGCCAGCTGTCAAAGCATCTGTCAATAAGGCTGTCAACTTTTTAAAGACGACAGTTTTTGTGGAGTTTTACACTAATTTACTCTTATAAATGTATTTTAATAACTAAGGTCAATCAAAATAGAATATGTAATATTGACAGTTGACAGCTGTCAATTGAGCTATCGAACTTTAAAAAACGAGAGTTTTTGCCAGGTTTACATTAAATTATTTACATATATTTTTGTTTTGCTAAAAAAAATTTTTTAACTGAGTTACGATTATTTAAAAAATTAAGTGTAAAGAGCGGTTTGTGAGAAAAATTTCAGGTATTTTTTTCAAATCTCTCTATTTTCTTTAAAAATCAATATTTTTAACTCTATTTTTTGATTTTAGTAGTAGTTTAGGTACTCTTTCTTTACCTTTTTGAAAATTAACAAAATGGCGCCAATTTTTAAAAAAATCAAAAATTTCAGTTTTCTCAAAAACAACATTTTTTATTTTTTTGAAAATTTTTTTGTGGTTAGAAGATATGAAAATAAATTATTTTCAGTAGGTTTGATGTCCGCTAAAACGTTGTGAGAGAAGTAATATTTTTTTTTCAAAAAATACAAAAATGCGATATTTTTGTTCATATACGGCCATCATTCTGTTAAAAAAATCTAAAGGGGATTTTTAAACTTGCATTGTAAATTATTATTTTTAATTTAAAAATAATTGATCATTTATAAAAAAGGGATTATTCAAAATATAAGTAATATTGCTTGCTAAAATAAAAATACTCTTTAGAAAACTCGGAGGTTCCTTGAACACATGCAGCTAAAATGCACAAAATTTACACGCTGTTATTAATTACTACTGTAAGTGTAACATACGTCAATATATTGACCATATCGCGGACTGTTACGTTACATTTGTACGCACATTTCAACAAAAAGTTTCCAAAACCACACGAAATTGAATTGTTTTAATATATTTTATACATGCATCTATAAGTATGCTTCTCTAATAACATTTTTTAATATAATATAAACATTTCCGTATGTTTTGTTATTTAAGAGTTATGAATGTTTTAGTACGGACTGTTACGTTACATAGTTTTGGAAGTAAGCTTTAGAGCTGTCCTACATTGTTGAAAAAGCCTGTTCTTCTAGTGGACTATTTTTAACGTGTAGTAGATATGCAAGTAATAAAATAAATGTCAATAACACTAAAAAAAATTTTTTTAAATTTTTTAGAAACAAAAATGTTTGGGCTGTTACGTTACACGAAAAGACTGTTAAGTTACCTGTGCGATTTATGTTCATGTAAAAAGTGAAATAAGGTATTAAAAAAATCAGAATTGGCCTGACGGGTCTGAGTTAGAACCTAACCTCAAAAAACAAGTTGAAATCGCTAATATAGCAGACAAAAATAAATTTTTTTAAAGAAATGCTTATTTAAACTCACTATATGGGGATTTATAGGATCGCTGATAACAAATCTATTCATGACTTTTCAAAGTTGATAATAGCAAAATCAAAATGTCTGAAAAAAAAGAAAAATTTTAAAAGTGTTACCTAATAAAACCCAAATTTGGATGTACGTTTTGAATCTAGGTTCAACGTTTTCAAGATTATGAATAAATCCTGACCTTAAATAGTATGATAAGAATCTATATTGAGTTTCATTAATTTAATCAATAATTTAAATTTTTTGTCTGCCATTTTGCATTTGCCATTTAAATTTTGAAAAATCATGAATAAATTCGTTATCAGCGATTCCAAAAACCCATAAATACTGTGTTTCATTAAAAATTTAGAAAATTATGCTTTTTTGTCCGCCATCATACATCAGCTATTTTGAATTTTGAAAAATTATGAGCAAATTCATTATCACCGACCCCAAAAATCCCCATATACTGGGTTTTATTTATTTTTAATCAATAAGATAAAGTTTGATCTAACATGGATGACATTTTCTATTTTTTGTACAATTTACGCTATTTTCGCGTCGCTTTTTTTAAATATAATGTATTTAGGGGATGTGATGGATATGACGTCACTGGTTTAGGCAAAATTTTTTCTGTAACTTTTCTGACAAAATATTGGAACATTTTGTCACGAAACTTGGTAGAATTACCTAAAATATTATTAGGAAGGTCTTTCTGACCCAAAATTAGTTTGGAAAAAAATGCAGTTTTTCTAAAATTTACCAATAGGGGTCATCCATAAATTACGTAAGACTTTTAGCAAATCTTACGACCAATAGAAAAAATGGCCCTAATGTATGTAAAAATTCTTACAGGGGGTGGGGGGGGGGGGGTAAGTGACCGAAAAAATGTCTTACGTAATTTACGGACGGCCCCATAGTATATTACGACCCCAGCCGAAAGTACGTTCAAAAAGTACAGAAAATATTCAGTGGATTACGGCTGCTAGCTTGCTGTCAACCATATTTGTTTACTATTCTTACTTTTGTTGCCTACTTCAGCGCGTTCTACTGTCCACCCTGCATATAGCGTCTCGCAAAATGTTCCCCGTTCAGCTGAATGGTTGTATGGAAATTCGGACTGCCCGCCCGACTTTTGCAAAACCGAGGCGAAGCCGAGGTTTTTGCTGGTCGGTGCGGGCATCAACAAAAGTAAAAACATAAAATAAGGTAAGTATCATGTCAGTCGTTTACAATTTTTATTTATTTTAATTTTAATAGCCACAACCCAAGGCACAACGTTTTCAGTATATAATTTGTCAAAATATCAGAGACAATTCGTTATTGTTTTGTTTCTTTTTGACAGATGATTTACAATATATTTTTAGTTATTTTAAGTTATATGTGACTGATATGATACTTATCTGAGAAGTTATGATTAAGAATAATAGTTCCTGTCAAAAATCGCAACATATGCGCCATGATGAAATTTGATATGATACCGATCCACAAAATCTCGTAGCCAATCAGAGCGCACGAGAGCCCGAGCAGGCCACAAAAGTCGCTGTTCCTGAAGCGAAATTTTGCCAGAAAGAGTGTACTTTCGGATAGGGGATGAAGAAAAATTAATTTTGGGCCAAAATTCGAGCAAATTCAGGTCAGAGTGACCTTCCTGAAGATGTTTTAAGTAAATGTACCAAATTTCGTGACAAAATATTCAATATTTTAAGAGAAAAGTTACAGACAAAGTTTACCTATACCAGTGACGTCATGATCCATCACGTGCCCTTAATGAATGTATATTGTTAATGTTCAATCAATTTGTGTCAATTTCAGATTCAGTGCATGAAAATACATAAGAATATATGGTTTTTATTCACGTTACAAATTGATTTTGGCTCTAAAAACAGAAACAATTAAATATGTTGCTGATTTTATATTTTATTTAGAAAACAACATAAAAATGCTCGAAAAAGATTAAGTCATTGTATTTAGTTGACGTGATGGATTTTACGTCAAAAAACTTTTTGGGATTTTGGACTGTTACGTTACATTAAAAAAAGCAGTCAAATTCTTATGCATTACAAATTTTATAAAAAAAAATTTTCTTTCAAGTATTTAATTTAGTTACTTTTAGTTAACCTAACTCTATCCGAAAATAACGGATAGAACGTAAAAAGTAACATTTATTCAATAAAATGCAACTTTTTGTTTCGTGTTACGTTTTTGTTCAATTTTATTAATCTAGATACTACAAAGAAACAAGCGTGAGTTTTTGAACAGACAACTGATTTCGCGTTGATATTTATTTCATTCAATACTTTGAGATGTATATAGCCTGCAAATAATCAAGAACCCATGGAATTTGAAAGTAAAATTTTTTTCCGTGGTTTCATTTTTCGCGATTTGGTCCATATATGTCGTATAGTCAATTAGAAAAATCCGGCATTAGGCTAAACACCGGCAACTAGATAAATGACACGTAAAAGATACTTATTTTTCTATTTGCCTGGAATCAATCAGTCTATTGCTAAATGCCTATTGCTAAATGACTGATTCAGCTAATTAAGATTCAACCAATTTAAGATAAATGCCGAAGGCGCACCCGGCAAATAGAAAAATGAAATTATTATGTAAACAATTAAAATTTTTTTGTAAATTTTAACATGTTTCACAGGTCCTAAACGGTCCACTCAAAACTTCGTGTTAATTTAACACAAGGAAATATGTTGCATAAAATACATAAATTTTAACCTTTTATTTTTTACTTTTTAGTGATTTTAATACTAAATACAGTTCAAGTTCTTAACGTTTAAATGAACATAATTTCTGCAAAGTTGAAAATTTTGTTTTAAATTTAATATAAATCACATTTTTCAAACGATCAATTTAAAATATGTATTGATTTTTAGTATAAGAATTTGTGTTGTTTTGTTATATCGACTGCTTTGTACTAGTGATACACAAGCACTGATTTATAAACACAGATCGAAGGCTAGAGTAAACCCAAAGATTACATTGAATAATATTGAAAATTTAGGCCTGCAATTGAATAACGTAAATAAGTAATTAACAAATATCCAAACAATCTGGTATTTGAGTTAAGTTTAAAATATTATATAATCCATTTTTAAAGTAATAAATTTTTTTGTGTAGGTACTTGAATTTATTAATTTTAGTCATTGTTTTGAAAGAAGAAAGGAAATTTTCATATTTTCTTTTATGTAGGGGAGACCGGCTAGTTAGGCCATTTTGCATTCTTGGTTGTTTAACTTCGTTAATATTCAATTTATGAAAATCTTATCGTACAGGAAACCTGAATTAACATTTCAGCTTTCATTTAAAAAAGAAAAAATCCCGTCATTACTTTTTTTTTTGGGACATTGTTTTTGAAGAAATCCAAAGTGACCCAACTCGCCTCGGCCCGGAGCAGATTGGGTCATGATTAAAATGTTACTGATTAAGGGGAGGTTACAGTGATTTTTTTTTCAAAAAATCGAAATTATTTTTTGTCCATTTTTAGTTAGTATAATTATCTAAAAAAAAACGGGAAAAATAATCTGAAGTAAAAAACAAACCTCGAAAATTTGTATTTTTTATTAATTAACTAACTGTAGTATGTTAATTTTTAAATTAACAGTTTTTCTGGTGCACCGCTTGAAAGAGCAGTTCTTAAACTATAAGAAATGTATATTGTTACATAAGAAGGGTTATATGTATATAACTATTAATATAAATTTTTTTTATTGTGCTTTACTATTTAAAAATATTGCCGAACTTTAAGTTAAATTTTTGTACATTTGGTCCTTCAAACTTTAAACCCGTTTTTCTCGAAACTGCATATCTTCATCTTGTTTACACTCTTATTTTGCCACTATTTATCGAAATATCTTGAAATTTGGACAGCATGTTCCTTGAACGTGTAGTTTTCGTGTAAACTAGGATTTTTAAGATCCATTAATATTTAAGAAAGTTATTAACAATTTAAGTTACAAATTTATGGTTAAAAAATTCAAAAGTCTGTCATTCGGTTATTTTTCAATAAATATTTTTTATCCTAGTTTACACGATAGCCAAAATGGTACAGATTATGAAACTATTTAATTTTTTTATTTCACATTAACCGTTGCAGAGAAAAAGTGTAAACAACTTTTAGAGGGGACCACTTTCGGCAGCCATTTTCTAAGACTCCATTAAAAAAAAAAAAAAAATGTTTTTAATTACTTTAAGAGTTGTATTTTATTGTAAAAAAAATTTATGTAATAAATATCTTTTTTTACTATAAAAAAAAAATCTTTTATAAAAAGCTTAAAATCACTGGAATCTCCCCTTAAATGTTAAAACATTACTTTATATAATAAACCCCGCCTGTGTTTTTTAAATATTTGATTTTTTTCTATCAATACTGCAAATATAAATTAAAATCTCTTCATTGTTCTTTAAAAGCAACTTTTCAAGGATCAAAATTTGATAATTAAACTTTGTCTAAAACTGTTACTCAGAAAGATATAACAAAAAAACCCAGTGTTTAAAAATTTACTTTGGAGTATCAACATTAGTTTTTCTTACATTTACTCCATATAAATGATGATATAATAATGAAACTTGGCACAAACTTGCATCTCACTATGTAAAATAATTTTTGTGTAGAGATGGATTAATTCGACTAACAGCATTTGAGTAAACTGCAATGACCCAACCTACCCCTGACCCAACTAGCTCCGGTCACCCATCCTACTATAAATCACACACGTACATAATAATTTTATTTTTAGGGTACGCACGGAACCCTATAGGAAAGACTTTGTCGAAAATCGTATCCCCCCCCCCCCCCCCTAGCCGCCAAACTATTTGACTTAGAAAGTTCAAATTTGGCCCACATATGTTCTATTTGCCGGGTGCGCCTTCGGCATTTATCTAAAATCGGTTAAATCTTAATTAGCTGAATTAGTCATTTAGCAATAGGCATTTAGCAATAGACTGATTGATTCCAGGCAAATAGAAAAATAAGAATCTTTTACGTGTCATGTATCATGTGTATCAACTTAGCGGAACAACTTTAAAAACAAAACACCGCTTAAATATACTAATTTGCCGCTAATTAGTTGTGAAAAAAAAAATATTTTGTCGCTTTTTTATTTTTTTCAAAAAAGGGTGTTCTGCTAAGTTGATATAAAGTTAGCGGAACACCCATCGTATCTCTAGTAATAATAAAGATAAATACGATTTCTCTCCGTAGGAATTTGCCGTTTTTTTGTCGTAAAAGAAACAAGTAATTCAATTTTGAAAAAAAATTTTTGAAAAAAAAAAAATTTCACATTTTTTTTTTGTATGTTGTAATTTTTAATAATTTTATCTATGACGTAAAAAGTCACAAAAACATTAAAAAACAAGAAAGATAAAGCATCGAACATTTGACAATAAAAATTAATAAGTTGTCACAATATCATATGTGAATGTGCCTTTCAATGAACCCCGCATTTTTTAGTACAGCACAGACAATTTCTGTCACCACATAAACAAAAAAGATAGAACTTCACATTAAAAATCAAACCAAAATGAACAAGCTTCACTTTCAATGTTAAAGGTACGGTCACAGCTCGGTTGCCTGCATGCATGCGGGCAGACGGGGCAAGGGACGCGAATGAGTGTGACTGAGAAAGACTGATATCTCTTTCTCGGTCACACTCATTTGCGTCCCTTGCCCCGTCTACCCGCATGCATGCAGGCAACCGAGCTGGGACCGTACCTTAAGTGCACAAAACTTGACAGTTTTCGCTACCCTAGAACTAAAACCCCAGTTTTGATTTAATTTCAAGGTTATTTACTTCACGACAAAATAAAAGACGATTGAACCAAACATTTTCAGTCAAGCGACAAAATATAGGCACTTAACTTTCAATTTTAAGTGCACAGAACTTGGCACTTAACGCATCCTAGCCACTAAAACCCGATTTTTATTAAATTTCAAGGTTATTTACTTCACGACAAAATAAAAGACGATTGAACTTAACATTTTTAGTCAAGCGACAAAATATAGGCACTTAACTTTCAATTTTAAGT
Source organism: Ganaspis brasiliensis (assembly GCA_037103525.1). Classification (NCBI taxonomy): domain Eukaryota; kingdom Metazoa; phylum Arthropoda; class Insecta; order Hymenoptera; family Figitidae; genus Ganaspis; species Ganaspis brasiliensis. The sequence continues at coordinate 227,340 of JAZKLR010000686.1, forward strand.
GCACAGAACTTGGCACTTAACGCACTTAATAACAAAATTTGAAATGAGTTGAATTCTTAATTGCAGAGAATTAAAAATGTATCTAAATTAAGCATTATAATCAAACTTTTTATAATAAGTTATGCTTTATTTTGCAAAACTTTATATCAGAAAATGACATTTTATGAAATCTCTAATTTAGAGATATGTCCATTTATCAACCTAGAAATATATAAAAAAGGTTATGCTAAAACATATTTTATTATTCGAAGTTTAAAAATGTTTAGTTTTTGGGATATAATGAAGATTTGACTGAATTTAGATCGACTTTTTTATTAATAAATTTACTCTAAAAAATAATTATTTTTGTCGAATACTTTTAAACAAAACGTTTTACTATTTTTTAAAAATTTTTAAACACATACATTCTAAGTAATCCGTTTGCTCTAAATTTCAATAATAACTTAAATTCTATTCGTCTTGGGCTATGCATAAAATGAGGAATTATACAATGTGTAACATTAAATTACTTTATTTCTTATTCTAATAATAAAATTAAATTTTTTTACCGAAGCATTGAAAAAATAGATAAAAAGCATAATAATTGTGAATGTTGCTGCGATGCATTGGCTGGATCAGTCATTTGCTTTTTTTATTGTGTATTTTGCATATATCACAGAATTAGAGATTTCTAATATTGTTTTTAGGCATAAGAATATGTATTCTTTACAATACTAATATTTTAATCTTATATAAATCCATATTTTAATTTTAAAGATTTTATTACATCTTACTTTTGTTTTTAGAGATAATTTATGCTTGAATCTCATACACCGAAAAAAATGAATAGGCGATTTGACTATGCTCCTAGTTAAGAGAGGAGCCCACTATGAATTCAGAGTCACATTAACTAGGATCCTGGATATCTTAACCAGGATTCCTAGTTAAAGTAACTCTGAATTCCTAGTGGGCTCCTCTCGTAACTAGGAGCATAGTCAAATCGCCTATTCATTTTTTTCGGTGTATTAAATATCAAATTTGAATATTAATTTTTTTCGGTGTAGAAGAAAATTTGTTAAAACCTATTTAATTCAAATATACCTACACAAGCGGCAAAAAATTTTAAGTACAAAAATTTAAATAAATTCAAAGTCGTTAGATCAAACTACTATTTTCACAAAATTAAGTAAAATCAAAGATTACTTTTACCTCTAGGCATTATAAAACTTTAATTAAAAATCTAAAAGATGTTAAAGATTTTGGTAAATTTTCATTAGGGAATTTGTATTTTCTGTGCAAAAAAAAAATATTTGCTTCAAAAATAAGTAAAAAGAAATGCTCTTTCTTCTTAAACAAATATATATTAATTATACTAAAAATTTGAATAATAAAATAATAATAAAGTTATTATTTTTATTCAGGAGACATAACTGTAATTGGCGTAGACATGGACCACAAAATCGAAATAGGGACAATTCAACAATCCTTTAACTGCCCTTGTACAGCAGACAAGTACCGCATATTAGGAGCAGTAGAATATAGAGGGTCAAAGAAAAGTGTTAGGCATTCACAGTTATCCAAGACAATTGGACACTACGTGGCCCTCGTTCGAAGAAACTGCAAGTGGATTTTGTATGATGATACGAAAACCCATGCTTACACAGTTAAAAGCAACTACGCAATGAATATAAAACTTTTAATTTATTCAAAACTATTATAAGAAGACTAAATAATATTACATGAAAAATGTAAAAAAACATTTTAAAAACATTCTTCACATAGCTTGTTAAAAGCTTCGCAAAAATTATACAGAATATTATATTTTATATAACAAACGAAAATTTTATTAAAAACAGCAAATATTAGTAAAATATTTTGATAATTCATTTAAAGTGCCAAAACACACTTTTTCCAAAAATCATATATCTCAAAATAAAATTCACACAATCAAATCAAATAAAACGTGTTTTATGACAGTTACAAAAAGTTCAGTCTCTGTAATTTATTTTAAAAAAGAAAATTTGATATTAGGTTGACAAAACAATATATGTGAATATAGATAAAAAAAATCAGGTTTTAGTGTCCAGGATGCGTTAAGTGTCAAGTTCTGTGCACTTAACGTAAAAAATTAAGTGCCTATATTTTGTCGCTTGACTGAAAATGTTAAGTTCAGTCGTCTTTTATTTTGTCGTGAAGTAAATAACCTTGAAATTTAATAAAAATCGGGTTTTAGTGGCTAGGATGCGTTAAGTGCCAAGTTCTGTGCACTTAAAATTGAAAGTTAAGTGCCTATATTTTGTCGCTTGACTGAAAATGTTAGGTTCAATCGTCTTTTATTTTGTCGTGAAGTAAATAACCTTGAAATTAAATCAAAACTGGGGTTTTAGTTCTAGGGTAGCGAAAACTGTCAAGTTTTGTGCACTTAAGGTACGGTCCCAGCTCGGTTGCCTGCATGCATGCGGGTAGACGGGGCAAGGGACGCAAATGAGTGTGACCGAGAAAGAGATATCAGTCTTTCTCAGTCACACTCATTCGCGTCCCTTGCCCCGTCTGCCCGCATGCATGCAGGCAACCGAGCTGTGACCGTACCTTTAACGGGGGGGGGGGATACGATTTTCGACAAAGTCTTTCCTATAGGGTTCCGTGCGTACCCTAAAAATAAAATTATTATGTACGTGTGTGATTTATAGTAGGATGGGTGACCGGAGCTAGTTGGGTCAGGGGTAGGTTGGGTCATTGCAGTTTACTCAAATGCTGTTACAGTCACAGATAAAATTATTAAAAATTACAACATACAAAAAAAAAAATGTGAAATTTTTTTTTTTTTCAAAATTGAATTACTTGTTTCTTTTACGACAAAAAAACGGCAAATTCCTACGGAGAGAAATCCTATTTATCTTTATTATTACTAGAGATACGATGGGTGTTCCGCTAACTTTATATCAACTTAGCAGAACACCCTTTTTTGAAAAAAATAAAAAAGCGACAAAATATTTTTTTTTTCACAACTAATTAGCGGCAAATTAGCGGCAAATTAGTATATTTAAGCGGTGTTTTGTTTTTAAAGTTGTTCCGCTAAATTGATACACATTCATGTATCTAGTTGCCGGTGTTTAGCCTAATGCATTGCCTATACGACATATATAGTGACGTATGTTACACTTACAGCAGTAATTAATAACATCGTGTATAAATTTTGTGCATTTTAGCTGCATGTGTTCAAGGAACCTCCGATTTTTCTAAAGAGTATTTTTATTTTTAGCAAGAAATATTACTTATATTTTGAATAATACCTTTTTTATAAATGATCAATTATTTTTAAATTGAAAATAATAATTTACAATGCAAGTTTAAAAATCCACTTAAGATTTTTTTAACAGAATGATGGTCGTATATGAACAAAAATATCGCATTTTTGTATTTTTTGAAAAAAAAATATTACTTCTTTCACAACGTTTTACATTAAATTACTCATTTACAAGTGTTCTTCAGAAAACTGAGATTAATTCTAATAGCACTATGTACTCTTGACATTTGACAGCTGTCAATTAAGCTGTCAAGCTTTTAAAAACGAGAGTTTTTGACAGTTTTTATTTTAAATTAGTCACATACTCATTTTAAGAAAACTGAGATAAACCTAAATAGTAATATGTAATATTGACAGCTGTCAAGTGTCAATTAAGCTGTCAAAGTTTTGAGAAGAAGATCTCAGTTTGCTTAAAATGCTTTTATGCGTATGTGACTAAATTAATATAAAAACTGTCAAAAACTTTCGTTTTTAAAAGCTTGACAGCTTAATTGACAGCTGTCAAATGTCAAGAGTACATATTGCTATTAGAATTAATCTCAGTTTTCTTAAGAACACTTGTGTATGAGTAATTTAATGTAAAATGTATCCTCAAAAGTTTGACAACTTAATTGACAGTTGACAGCTGTCAATATTACATATTTCTATTTAGATTTCTCTGCGTGTTGTTTAAATAATGTTATATGCATATATGAGTAATTTAATGTAAACCTGTCAAAAACTCTTGTTTTTTAAAGTTTGACAGCTCAATTGACATCTGTCGACTGTCAATATTACATATGGGTAAGAATTCTTCAAAAATATCACGATTTGCAAGTCGTCCTCCGATTTCTTTAAAATCGTGGGAAATAATAGTCTTATATAAGTTACATTTAATCCTAAAAGCATTTTGAAAATTTTTTAAAATGGCGGCCGCTACGCTATGTTGAAAATCTTAGTTGCGGTTTTTTTCAAAAATTAATATCTCCGAAACTTTTTTATGGATTTTAATCAAATTTACAGACAATTTAGTTAAAAATATGTAGTTTAAATTTATGTTATGACCAAAAAAAAAAACTTTCAAATTTCGACCAAAAAAAGTCAAAAAAATTTTTTGATTTAATTTTTAGTCATTTTGGACCCAAAGTTGAGATTTTGGTTTGCGATGAAAATATTCCCTGTATTTTTACCTTTATTTAAAAAAAAAAAGAAAATCTTGGAGACTTTAATAGTTTTCGAGATAATGCTTTTTTTGTGGACCAGTGCAAAACTTTAGCAGTAGCGCTGCGCTATGTAGCACAGTGGGGTTACGTAGTATTGTATTGTTAAAAATGAAAAGAAAAAAATTTCCAATTTACACCAGTTTAAATTTTCATGAAACGCAATATTTAAATTAGGAATGACGAAAAATGTTGAAGTAATCATTAAAGAACAAATTCTAATAGTTAGTTAATTGTTTAAAAAATATTTGTATTTGTTATAAACAAATTGTTGGAAGAAAAATATTTTTATGATTTACTTGACATTTATCAATCTAAATCTATCTATTATTCAATATTTATAACTAACTGGTGAATAAAATTACAAAAACTATTCTAAACAAACTATTTTGTTCATTTATAAACAAATTTTATAAACAATTTTATTTGTCCAATTCCTTATCATGAAATTACTGAAATTTTATACAAAATGTACAATATTATTGCTGCAGATTGTTGAAAAAAGCACAATTTAATTTTTTTTTAACATTAACATTGTTTAAACAAGCACTAATTAACAAATCCATAGCATCATTATGTTTAGTCGTACAGGCTTCGTTCCTCCTTAAATTTGAACTAGTTTTCAAATTTTAAAGAAAATTTAATAATTATAAATAACCATCAATATTAACGAGACAAACTTTCCATTGTTGTTGGTCATTTAAAACTATAAATTTTTGCAACTACAAATGGAAATTACGAAATTGAAGAATATATTTGAAAAATGACGAAAATAATTGACAGCTGAAAAAAAATCCGAAAAATGACTACATAATTACACAATTGAAATAAATAGTTTAAAAAATTTAAAAATGAATAATAAATTTAAACAAAATAGTTGCAAAATTGTAGGAATAACTGTTCGAAATAATTGCAAATTGAACAACTGGATTGAAAATCGAAAAAAAAAATTGAAATTGAAAAAGAAAAGACGAGGAAATAAAAATTGAAAATTTAAGAATTAAATTAAAATTAGAAAAAAATACGTGGTAACTGGAACAAAAAATACAAAATGACAAAAATAATTAACAACTAAAAACAAAATTCAAAAATGGCTAGATTAATACACAACCGAACAAAATAATTTACATAATCAAAGAATAATTATAAAATTTTAAGACAATAATTGAACAATGAAAAAATTGAAGAAAATAATTGAAAATTGCGGAAAATAATTAATAATTGAAAGAAATAGTTGAAAAATGACGGGAATATTTAAAAAATTCATGAAAATATGTGAAAAATAACAAAAATAACTGTCAATTAAAAACAAAATTCGAAAAATGACCAGATTAATAGACAACTGAAAAAAATAATTGAAAAAATTAAACAAGAAATATTAAATTTAGAGAAAATAATTGCAAATTAAAAAATAAAGAAAATTGATGAAATAATAATTGTTGGAAATAATTGCACATGTAACAACTGGATTAAATATCGAAAAAAATAATTAAAAATTGAAGAATGGTATTAAAAATTAAAGAAAATAATTGAACAATTAAATTTAAAACTAAAGAAACTTAATGATAATCAAAATAATAATAGAAAATAGGCGATAATAATAATAATAAAAACAATTGAATTAAAATTTTAAAACAATTTTGATAAGTGAAAAAAGTAATTGAAAAAATCCGAGAATTATTAAATATTGAGGAATTAATGGAAAATCGATAAAAATAATTGGAAATTAAAGAAAATATTTGAGAATTGAAGAAAATAATTGAAAATTGAAGAAAAGAATTGAAAATTAAAGAATTATATTAAAATATCAAGAAAATAATTGATAATTAAAAAATAAAATTACAATATGACGAAAATAATAAACTATTAAAAAAAATAATTAAAAATCGGGCAACTACTACACTCGTACTAAGTCGAAGGGTTCCTTACCGCTCTAATTTTTTTAATTGTATGAGGCAGAGATTAAAAATTTTCCACCAGGAAACCATTTTTAAAAATATTTTTTATTATACACTAAATAAAATTTTATTAGTACAAATTTTTAGCACTATAAGCTAAAAATTTTGCAGCTGAAGGTTCAGGGCCGTTATTTAAATATGTTTTCGAAAAATAAGGAATTAACCAATTATTATTCAAACTTTTTTTTAAAAAAAACATGAATTTTGGATAGAATATTCTATGAAGACGAACATTAACAAACTTCTATATATTTTTCCCGTAATCTATACGTAAATCTACATACATGTACCAGATTGCAGCATCCTAAGTCAAATAGTGTGGAAGATTAGGGGGGGACATGGTCATTTTTGCGAAATTTTTTCAAAAAATCGTACTTTTTGGTTAGTAATTACTATGAAGACCGCCTTTACGAAAGTTCTCTATAATTTTCCTGTAATCTACACGTAAATCTACATACATGTACCAAATTGCAGCATCCTAAGTCAAATAGTGTGGAAGATTGGGGGGGACATGGTCATTTTTTCGAATTTTTTTTCAAAAAATCGTACTTTTTGGCTAGTAAACACTATGAAGACTGCCTTTACGAAAGTTTTCTATAATTTTCCTGTTATCTACACGTAAATCTACATACGTGTACCAAATTGCAGCATTCTAAGTCAAATAGTTTGAAAGATTTAGGGGGGGGGGGGGCATGGTCATTTTTTTTTGCATTTTAGGGCAAAAAAAAGTGGTTTTTGCTGGATTTCGGCATGTTCAAGAGCTCGAATCGCGTTTTCCATATCATTTTCGTAAATCCAAGGTGAAATTACATATGTGTACCAAATTGGAAGTCTCTAGCTCATATAGTTTAGAAGTTTGAGGGGGTGCGAAAACGGACACACATAGTGATTTTAATAGGGTTCCGTTTTACGGTACGGAACCCTAAAAATTGAACAAAAATTAAAGAATGGTGAGAATAATCGGGATTAGAAAATGTTTTTTTTAATTAATGAATAATCATGATTTTGGAGGAGAATAATAAATTGTAAATTAGAAACTGATGAAAATTATAAATAAAATTGTAGAAAATAAATGAAAATTGAAGAATTGTATTGAAATTTCAATAAAATAATTGTGTCGCGTTGCGAAAATGAAAATTGAATAGAAAATAGCGACACCTAGAAATAGGAATAAATTTGACACTAAATATAATATAGTTAAATTGATCAGATGACTAATAGACTCGATAGACGTCGGAAGCACAGCGGTGCTATTCGTAAGAATTAAACTTTTACTGATTTGTAACTTTAACGTGTATTTTTGTGGAGTGACTTTGTGCTTTTAATAAATGTGCCAGACGATTAATCAGTGAAGTTTTTTATTAAAGCACATAAACTTATCCTATCCCAAACGGAAAGTGAATTTCAAGGATTTTAAACCTTTTCGTTTGTACATGGTCCTTCGAGCCGGATATTGTAAAAGGTGTAATAAACAGAAACAGAAATCAGTGTATCGTGAGGCTTGATAATTATCAAGAATATCTGGATAATAAAACAGTGCCAAATAATCTGTTTTATTTAAGTGATACGCTGTGCCAACGATATTCCACAAGTAACGCCAAACACAAATTTGAATTGTAACGAGGATTATTATCAAATATAACAGTCTCTAGTCGGAGAATAACAACGAAAGGTACTTCATCTGAGTTATCCTGGATTAATCTCAATTTAGTCATCTCAACTAAAGGCCTGACGAAAGAATTTGGAAAAATTCATCGAACATTTAACTATTCAACGCAGAAACAACAATTTGCAAGAGGGATATCATTGGCAAGACCGCTTCAAGTAATTGTATTGTCTACAGTCATTAGTGAGTAAGCCTAATTAGATAATTAAATTGTCATTGACGTGTATCATTTTATAATTTGTATTTCTTAATTCGTATTCCTATCGTGTTTCATTTTTGTATTATTATATTGTGTATTTATTTAATTTGCCATGTCAGCTTCTGAATTAGAAAGGGCGAGACAATTAAGAACAAATTGTAAGTCTCGACTAACTAAATTTAAAACGCATTTAGAAAAAATTGCAAATGAGTCAATTGAATCTTTTAATGTTGAGGAATTACAATTACGTGTTAAAAAAATTGAAGAGACATGGCAGATTTTTGATCAAGCGCAAATGACATTAGAATTGCTTGCTCCTACAGAGAATCGTGAGTCGGAACGGGCTGGGTTTGAGGATTATTATTTGAGAATTTTTCTATAGCTAATAGATTCATAACCGAACGACGACCTCAGCAATCAACAATTAATAACGATCAACAAAATGAGCTTGATCGACACCGCTTGCTTATTACTGAACTTGAAGCGAGACTCCTTACTCAGCGTGAGGACAAGTTAACGAATTTGCGTGAAATAGCTCGTTCTCGAACGCAAACACCTGTCAATGAGTCATTGACAGTTCGAAGTCATTTCCCACTCCCGAAACTAGATCTCCCTATTTTCTCTGGGGGTTATGAAGATTGGGTGGGGTTTCGAGATTTATTTATCGCGATAATTGATAAGGATCAATCTATACCTAAAGTTCAAAAATTAAGATATTTAAGATCGTATGTAAGAGACAATGCTGCGAGAGTGATAGAAAATATTGGAATATCTGATGTAAATTATGATATAGCCTGGAAGCTGCTCGAAGATAGATTTGATAACAAAAGAATTATTATTCAGAATCACATTCAGGCTTTGTTTGAATTTCAGAATTTAAATAAAGAGTCAGCTTCTGGTTTACGTAATTTATTGGACACTACTCTCAGGAATATTCGCGCATTAAAGGTTTTAGAACAGCCCACAGATTCATGGGATATGTTGATTATTTATTTAATTACTTCTAAATTAGATAAAGAGACACGGAGAGAATGGGAAAGGTCGGTTAAGGGAAGTGATTTGCCTACTTTTAGTCAACTAACAGAATTTTTAAGCGATAAATGTCAATTACTGGAAACTTTGAGTCCGTCAGTTAGCAATAATAATACTAAACAAAATTTGAATATCAATAACAAGTCACAGTTAAATAACGATAAAAAGATTTCAGGAAAGACATTTGTAAACACGCAGGCAAAAGGGTTAAGTAATTGTTACTATTGTAGTGGTGATCATTTTGTTCAGATTTGTTCGGAATTTGCAAAACTATCAATTGAAGATAAAAAAGAATTAGTTAAGAAAAAGGGTCTCTGTTTCAATTGTTTCAGGAGAAATCATATGATTGCGGATTGTAAATCTGGGAATTGCACTATTTGTAATAAGCGACATCATACACTATTGCATGTAAAGTCAATTTCGGAATCGAAAGCGGAAAATTCAATGAATAAAAATAACATAGGTCAGACAAAACTTTTGCACGTTCTTGATTCTTCTGAGGTTGCGTTATCTACTGCTATTATTGATATGTTTGACATTGACGGGAAAAAACACCCTTGTAGAGTATTGTTGGACAGTGGTTCGCAACCTAACATTATAACATCAAATGTAGCTAAGAAACTTAAATTAAAATTAAAAAAAGTAAACTCAACTATTGAAATGGTAAATAATCAAGAATTAAATACATGTGAATGGGTCGTTGCGAATTTCCAATCTAGAATCTCGTCATATTCAACTAAGCTCAATTTTCTTGTCCTTCCTCATATCACTGGTAATATCCCGTCCGCCCCCATAAATAGACAACGTCTTAATATTCCTAAAAATATTAAATTATCAGATCCTGACTTTGACAGACCAGCAAAAACTGACTTACTTATCGGTGCTGAATTATTCTATGATCTTCTTTGTATGAATAGAATTCCTCTTGCTCTTCCACGCACGGCGCTCCAGAGTACCAAACTAGGATGGATCGTCACCGGCAGAATAAATGATCATACATTTGGACAAAGGTTTTCCTGCAATCTTGTCAGAGATCCTCTTAGCTTACAACTGGAAAATTTTTGGAAATTGGAAGAGCTCTCTGATAAGCGACACTTTTCAGCCGAGGAGGAAGCTTGCGAAGTTCACTTTCAGCATCATACTAAGCGTGATTTACAAGGTCGTTATCAGGTTTCCTTACCTTTTAATGAGAAGCAAAATATTTTGGGATCATCATATGATATAGCCCGAAGAAGATTTTATATACTTGAAAGGAAATTGGAACGTGATAGTCATCTTAAGGAACAATATCAAAACTTTATGAGCGCATATTTGGAACTTCAACACATGGAACCAATCAAATTCGACAATCAATTGGGATATTATGTTCCTCATCACGCCGTCATCAAGGAATCCAGTCTTTCAACAAAGTTAAGGGTAGTATTCGACGCATCTGCGAAATCGAGTACTGGCATATCTCTCAATGATGCGCTGATGACAGGACCAACGATTCAGGACGGAATATTCGAGCATGTGTTGAGATTTCGATCATATCAGTTCGTCTTGAGTGCCGACATCGAGAAGATGTATCGGCAGTTTTGGGTTGATCCTGAAAACAGAGCTTACCAAAAAATCCTGTATCGATTTGATAGGAAGAGTCCACTGATGACATATGAATTGAAAACTCTAACATACGGGACGTCAGCAGCGCCATTTCTGGCTACAAGGTGTTTGAAGCAACTGGCAGAGGACGAGAGACAGCACTTTCCAGAGGCGGCTGAAAAATTGGAACGGGAGTTTTACGTCGACGATGCACTTACTGGTGCGGAGACTTTCGAGGAGGCTAAGAAACTACGCGATGATTTGATAAAACTAACTAAACGAGCAGGACTTAATCTGTGTAAATGGAACTCCAATCATCAGGATCTTGTTAGGGATCTAACAGATTGCTCCAACACAACATATCAAAGGATAGGTCCAGATCAAACATCCAAAACACTAGGTTTAGGCTGGAATACTGTTGATGATTCATTGAAGTTTGAAATCACAGTTGAACCTCGAATGGAAGTTGAAACGAAGAGATCAATGGTGTCTCAGTCGTCGCGGATTTATGTTCCTCTCGGAGTAGTGGCTCCGGTAGTAGTATTTGCTAAGATACAAATACAAGATTTGTGGAAACAGAATTTGGAGTGGGACAGTCCGATTCCTTCTAAGTCGTTGGATTTATGGAACATCTTTAGAGATCAGCTGGCTTTGTTAGGCAATTGGAGCATCCCAAGGCCAGTAAAGGATTCCAGTTTAGGACAATATCAGCTTCATGGGTTTGCTGATGCCAGTCAAAAGGCTTATGGCGCATGCATTTATGTTCGCTCATCAGATGGGATTGATCATTCTTCGACACTTTTATGCGCTAAATCTCGAGTAGCTCCAGTTAAGGTTGTAGCATTGCCAAAATTGGAACTCTGCGCAGCACTGCTGCTTTCGAGGCTTTATAAGGCGGTTAAAGCATCACTGAATTTTGAATTTGAAAAATCAGTGTTTTGGTCAGATTCAACCATCACATCGAATTGGATTAAAACACCTTCTTATAAATTGGAAACATTCGAGGCAAACAGGGTTGCAGAAATCCAGGCTCTAACGGAAGCGGATAGCTGGAGATACGTAGCAACCAAGGAAAATCCTGCAGATTGCATAACTCGAGGACAGTTGCCTGTGGAATTTCTTTCCAATGAAATGTGGAAGATTGGACCCTCTTGGCTTCGAAGAAATGAAACGGAGTGGCCAAATTCCGTAATTGCAGAAGAAGAAATTATTAGCTCGGAAAAGAATGATCTTCACATATTTGTCAACACTACTGTCGAGAAATTTAGTTTGTGGAATAAATACTCTTCCTGGACTAAATTGGTTCACATAGTTGCTTATTGCTTTCGCTTCGTAAATAACGCACGTGGAACAACACAAAAATCTGGACTGCTATCTGTAGAAGAAATTCGGTTCGCATCGGATCGGATTATTCACATTGTTCAACTTGAGACATTTAGCGAAGAATTTTGTAAATTGTCTAGTCAAAAAACAATTGCAAAAACTTCGAAAATTCTTAAGTTATCACCAATAGTGGTGGATGAATTATTGAGAGTAGGTGGAAGACTCAAGAATTCTGATTTAGACTACGGACAGAAACATTCCATCCTGCTTCCCAAAATTCATCCTGTGACCGATCTAATAGTTCGCAAAACTCATAATGATTTAATGCACGCCGGCATTAACGCCACTTTGTATGCGACGCGTCAGAAGTTTTGGATTGTAGATGGTAGATCAGTGGTTGCAAAAATTGTACACGCGTGTGTAAAATGCTCTAGAATAAATCAAAAAGAAATTTCTTATGTAATGGGGAACTATCCAAAAACTAGAGTTACTGCAGGTCGGCCTTTCGAAAGAACAGGCGTTGATTATTGTGGACATTTCTTCATAAAGAAAAAGCGCTTTAGGAATCGGAATAAAATAAAAGTTTTTGCCGCAGTATTTGTATGTCTTTCAACTAAAGCAGTTCACATAGAACTAGCAACCGATTTGACTACGGAAGCATTTATAGCATGCTTGATACGGTTTTTTAGTAGACGCGGAAAGGCAGAAGCTTTATATTCCGATAATACGACGAACTTTGTAGGAGCAAGTAAAGAGCTGAGGGAACTTCACGGTTAGCTAACGTCGAGTCAAAATAAAGACAAAATTCATCAATTTTTGTCCAGTCAAGCAATCGAATGGCATTTTATCCCCCCTAGAACTTCACATTTTGGTGGAATCTGGGAAGCAGCCGTGAAGTCCCTGAAGCATCACATGCGCAGAGTGATTGGTGAAACACTATTTACTTATGAGGAGTTGTCTACTTTTATGTGCGAGATTGAGGCAATTCTTAATTTGCGCCCGCTCACGCCAATGTCAAATGATCCTAACGACAATCAAGTAATAACTCCAGGACACTTCTTGATAGGACAATCTTTGTTAACAATTCCACATGTAGATTATTCTCAGATTTCCGCAAATCGTTTGTCATCGTATCAACACATTCAAAAATTAAAATTAGATCTATGGAAGCGCTGGCAAAACGAATATTTAAATGAGTTGAATGTAAAAAATAAATGGTATAATGGTGAATCTAAAGAAATTAAAATAGGAACTTTAGTTACGTTAAGAGAAGAAAATTTGCCTCCGTTGCAATGGGCGTTAGGTCGAATCATTGAAGTGATTCCTGGAGACGATAATATTGTTAGAGTCGTGAAAGTAAAAACCGAAAAAGGTGTATTTTTGCGAGGAATAAAACGTGTCTCTCCTCTTCCAGTTGAATGATATGTAATCGAATGAAGTTGTGCATGGGCGGCGGTATGTCGCGTTGCGAAAATGAAAATTGAATAGAAAATAGCGACACCTAGAAATAGGAATAAATTTGACACTAAATATAATATAGTTAAATTGATCAGATGACTAATAGACTCGATAGACGTCGGAAGCACAGCGGTGCTATTCGTTAGAATTAAACTTTTACTGATTTGTAATTTTAACGTGTATTTTTGTGGAGTGACTTTGTGCTTTTAATAAATGTGCCAGACGATTAATCAGTGAAGTTTTTTATTAAAGCACATAAACTTATCCTATCCCAAACGGAAAGTGAATTTTAAGGATTTTAAACCTTTTCGTTTGTACAAATTGATAATTGAAAAAAAGTTTACAAAATGATTAAAATAATTGAATATTAAAGACAATAGTTTAGAAATGAGGAAAATTATTATAATTGAAAGAAAAATATTAAATCTGTCGAGAATGATCGAAAACAGAACAAAATATCTAAAAAAATTAAAGAATAATTATAGAATTTAAAGAAAATAATTGTATATTGAAAGCTATTGAAAATAATAGCAACATAAACATTGAAAAACATTGAATTGTTTCTGGTCATTTTCAACTATAAATTTTTGCAAATACAAATAAGATAAATAATTTAATGAAATTTTTATTCAGATAAACTTAATATTCTAGATAAATATAACTTTCATTCTGTGCAAATTAAAATAGGTGCCGACTTCAAGAAATAAACAAATACGTGAAAGTAAATAAAAAATGTTTTAAAAGAGCAATAATTTTCCAATTTTATATTAAGAAAATAAAAAATAATAAGAAAAATAAATAAAAGCAGAAAATAGCGTAGGTATACATTACAAAAAGGTGAAATATTTTTGTTGAAAGAATAGTTTTATGAATAAAATGTATTCAAACTTCTATAATTTGTAATAACTTCAATCGTTCCAAATTTCTATTAAGGATTATTTCTATTCTTCAAAAGTTCTAACAATTCAAGTTTAAATTTTTCCAAATTTAAAATACAGTAGAACCCACCTATATCGGACCCGCATATGTCGGATTCCCGCCTTGAAATCCGATATACGTGAGTTTTACTGTAGTTCAAAACTTAAAACAGCTTTAACGAAATGTTGACTCAAATTTATTTAAACTTCAATTAATTCAAATTTTTATTTGTTAAAAGTCTTAAGACTTATATTTAATTTATTTGAATTGCTTTAAATTTTAATTAATAAAAATTTTAATTAATTCAAATTTGAACTGTCATAAACTTTACATATTTTCAAAATCTAATAATGTATATTTAAATTATTTTTAACTTTAACCATTATATAAAAACTTCTAATTATACAAAAAAATGTCATTGTATGTTAAAGCTTTAATCAGTCCAAATTTTGAAAATAATAATTTAGACTATAATTTGAATCAATGAAAATTGTGTCTAATGGAATTTAAAATTAAGTGAAATTTATATTAACAAAAAAAAAAATTAAAATTGTGAAAAGTTTAAATGTTTAGTTATTAATAATCAGAATAATAAAAACGCAAGGATTCATTGAAATTTAAATAATTTAAAACCTAATAACCAATAAAAATTTAGATAAATTCAAACTTAAATATATATTGATTTTTTTTTGTTTAATACGAAGTTTGGCAAATGCATTTACGCACCATAAGGAACACCTTACAATGAATGATGCAAGCATCGTTTAAAGAGGGTACTCTCGGTAATACTTACTAAACCTTCCTCGCTTTATAGGAGTATTTAACACTCAGCCGAACGTTCGACTATGCGACCCACATAGCCGAGTGTTAACTCCACCCATACCCATAGATCCCTCAGTCGAGCGTCAGATCTCGATCAGTCGACAAATCAGTAGGGGTAAGGACCCCTACCCTAAGTCCCAACGGCGGACTTCGAAGTGATGCCAGATGGAGGATTCTATACGGATTTCATCCTTACCTACGTTCTATTTGTCCGCGACTTACGTCGCTCCCGGCCGATTGCGCCATCGCGCTTCTTCCATTTTGGCCTGCTCCAGGATTTTTCTGAAACAGGCGCATTCTCCGGAGCCAGCTACGTGAGACGTTATTGCTGACGTGCTACTGTTAAGCCCGCACAGGAAGCAAAACGCCTCGTTCTTACACTGCGCAAGAGTGTGATCGGACTCACCGCACTTATAACATGCGGTGGATCTGTCCACTCCCCTGCACTCATTTCTTTTATGGCCATAAGCCAGGCACCTATGGAACCTGGTGACCATGGAAACCCTACCTTCACCCTTCCTATCTGCTCTAACCTTGCTACCTTATCGCGGTTTGCGACCACGATGGCCAGCTTCACGCCTCTCCTGTTGGGTCCCAAGACCTTTACCTGCCTTTTCTCCGCGGGGGTACCCTAGATATCCCCCAAGGCTGCTTCCAGCTCTTCCTTCGACGTTAAACCTTCAAGGTTACGAATTTCCAGAGTCACCCTCTGGTCCTCCGACGCCTGGCGGTTCCTAACTCTCCTACGGCCTCTGAGACCTTGGCCGAGAAAGCTTTCTCGTCTGAACATCCTCCAAGTTAAAGGAGTATGTTCCCTTCTTTTGTTGGTCTTGCACCGATCACCGTCGTCTGGCAAGCGCCAGGATCTACTTTTCTGAGTTTGCCCAGGACAGAAGCATATGTCTGTCCCTGACAAACTCGGACCAAGACTATAGGATTTCTGGCCTTCCCAGATTCGACGGCGATTCTCGGTATCCCCTTCCTAGCCTGCTTCGGCTTCTGAATCTTTAGGGCCTTCGGTTTCTCAGCCAAGGTCCCCACTGGCTTGCTTTTCTTTGATTCCTGTTGCGGAGGAGAACGCTCCTCCGACGCACGCTTCCATCGCTCGCATTCCAGGACCAGGCTTCTCATCGCCTTGGTCTGGAAGTGTTCCCTTACCTTCCTTCGATACTGTCGGCCTTCCTCCGTATTTTGCAGGCCATTATAAAAATCTTGGTCTGCCTTATCGGCCTCTGCGTGCTTCGCTTTTAGTGCCGGCAACCAGTCCCTGAATTTCTTCAAGCCAGACTGGATGTCGGCGGATACGCTCCTTTGAACCTTTAGTCTTTCGAGAATAAGGTTCAACTCTGTCTCCATCTCGAGAAAAATATCCCGTTCTTCCTTGCGAAGTTTTAGGCATTTCTCTCCATCTTCCTCGCACGAAGCCATGTCAGTAGCAGTACCGTTGCTAAAAGCACTGGCACAGCTGATGACACTTGCCGCACTACCGCGACGCGACCTACTGTGACCTTCCACCGTTAAAAATGATGGGATCCTTTTACTGAGCTGAGTTCTGTGGCACTCGTCGCCAGCGGTGCCATCCCGCTACTCCCTGGGCGCACATCATCATCTAAATTTGAGTTATTCCCATCCATAAGAATCCCACGAGCCTTGGAGAAAAACGATCGATTCACACGGAGCTCCGATATGTGGACAAGGCATTAAATCACTAGGAGGGCGCCCGGTATCCTAGGACCACAGCTTGCGACACATTGATTGCGACATATTGATTCTTAATTACTAATTTAGATTTTTATTAAAAATAATTATATCAAAATTTTAATGATCTCAATTTCCAATGATCTAAATATCAATTCATTTAATCACAAGAACATTTCAAGTTAATTTATATTGATAGAATTAAATTTGAATTTACTAAAAATTTGAGTGTATGGAAATTTCAGTTCTATAATTTAGGATAAACTATATTTTAATTAATTTATTTTCTGTCAGTGCAGTTAAATTAACTCTTATGAAAGTAGACTCTAATTTTAATTTAAAGATACATTTTTTCAAACGTAACTGATTTAAAACAAAAAAATATCTAAGTGACAAACTTCAGGTGCGGACAGACAAGAATGAATGAAAGAATGAATGAATCTTGCGGATTATTATTATAGATTAGTGTTGTTATTAATAATTTTATAAACAATTTTACTTCTCCAGTTATTTACTTCAAACTTCATGAAAATTTAAATGCAATGTACAATAATATTACTGAAAATAGTTGAAGAAAGAATAATTTAATTTTTCTCAGCATTAGCATTGTTTAAATAACCACTAATTAACTGTTCATCTGTAAAGAACTGGTCCAGTAAAATTGTTTACAAAATTATTAATAAAAATACTAATTATTTATAGTTCTTAAGTTTTCTTTCAAATTTAAAAAAAAGTTCAAATTTAAGGAGGAATCGGACGAACAATCAGAACAAAAGTTAGTCCAAATGAATAATTTTGATTTTTCATATAGAAGACACATAAGTTAATGAAATTTTTGTCAGTGGAAGTGTGGACAGTTATATTTTTTATAAAATGAGTTCTTAAAAATTGCAATTTCATGAAAATTAAAAAAAATTGACGTTGGAAACGATTATTAAATTTGGGTTAATTTGCACCTCAAATTGAATAAATAATCGTTTTCAACGTCAATTTTTTTTAATTTTCATCAAATTGCAATTTTTAAGGGCTCATTTTGTAAAAAATACAAGTGTCCACACTTAAACTGAAAAAAATTTCATTAACTTATGTATCCTCTATATCAAAAATAAAAATTATTCATTTGGATTAACTTTTGTTCCGATTGTTCGTCCGACTCCTCCTTAAGGAGATAAACAAAAAGAACGAAGCCTGTACGACTAAACATAATGATGTTATGGATTTGTTAATTAGGGCTTGTTTAAACAATTTAAATGTTAAAAAAAATTAAATTCTGCTTTTTCAACAATCTTCAGCAATAATATTGTACATTTTGTATAAAATTTCAGTAATTTCATGATAAGGAATTGGACAAGTAAAATTGTTTATAAAATTTGTTTATAAATGAACAAAATAATTTGTTTAGAATAATTTTTGTAATTTTATTCACCAGTTAGTTATAAATATTGAATAATAGATAGATTTAGATTGATAAATGTCAAGTAAATCATAAAAATATTTTTCTTCCAACAATTTGTTTATAACAAATACAAATATTTTTTAAACAATTAACTCACTATTAGAATTTGTTCTTTAATAATTACTTCAACATTTTTCGTCATTCCTAATTTAAATATTGCGTTTCATAAAAATTTAAACTGGTTTAAATTGGACATTTTTTTCTTTTCATTTTTAACAATAAATAAACGAATGAAAACAACTATTTTTCAAAAAACAAAATCAGAAGTGTTATGCAGAATTTTATTACCTTTAAATAAAAAAAAAACTTCTAAATTGGTTAATAATAAATTGGGCTCTATGTTAATTTGTTCACGGACACTGTTTTTGCCCCACTGTGCTACGTAGCGCAGCGCTACTGCTAAAGCTTTGCACTGGTCCACAAAAAATGCAATATCTCGAGAACTATTAAAGTCTCCAAGATTTTCTTTTTTTTAAAATAAAGGTAAAAATACAGGAAACATTTTCATCGCAAACAGAAATCTCAACTTTTGGTCAAAAATGACTAAAAATTAAATCAAAAAAAATTTTTAACTTTTTTTTGTTCAAAATTTGGAAGCTTTTTTTTGTCATAACATAAAATTAAACTACATATTTTTAACTAAATTGTCTGTGAATTTGATTAAAATCCATAAAAAAGTTTCGGAGATATTAATTTTTGAAAAAAAACCGCAACTAAGATTTTCAACATAGCGTAGCGGCCGCCATTTTGAAAAATTTTCAAAATCCTCTTAGGATTAAATGTAACTTATATAAGACTATTATTTCCCACGATTTCAAAGAAATAGGAGGACCATTTGCAAATCATGATATTTTTGAAGAATTCTTACCCATATTCTATTTGGATTGACCTTAGTTCTTAAAATACATTTATAAGAGTAAATTAGTGTAAAATTCCACAAAACCTGTCGTCTTTAAAAAATTGTCAGCCTTCTTGACAGTTGTTTTGACAGCTGGCAGCTGTAAAATCTTATTTTTGACATCGGATTCGTGTTCAGCACCTCAAGAATCATAAATATACATATCGTCAAAGGAAAAGATTAATAAAAAAAAGTTATTATATAAAACGTACGAAAGTGTACTTATCCTATGTAAAATCCCATGTAAACTTTAACCCTTCGGTGGGACGCGTTAATATTATATGATTGTGCTGTCCTTGTGCACAGCTCATTTTTTTCACATTCTAAAGCAAATTCAGCCCGGCGACCTAAGAAATTCAAACTTTCGCACAATAACGGTCACCCTAATGCCTACTTATAAGTTTCTTTATTTTTAATGTAAAATTGCAAATAAATTGCTTTAAAGTAAATGCACTTAAACAATTTATATAACTTGGACAATCTTTAATGTGTGGAATTGCAGTAAAAACCAATGGATTGCATTTGTTTCTGCGCAGAAGGTAATCTAAAAAGTAGCATTCTAGTCAAAAGGGTGGGGAGAATTTTTTTTTTTTTTAAATTCTTGACCGCTTATTTAATAATATTTTTAATTAAAACTTACAGTTTATGCAGATAACTATTTGATGTAATTGATAAAAGATTGATAAATGTGTGATTTTTATTTTTGTTATAAATATAGCAGGTGAAAGTAAACGAAACATTTATCTTTGACTGTGGTGGTGGAGTGAGGGAACTTGCAACAGTGCTGCAACTCTTGCGTCATAAGACTTGCAACCGTTCAAAATTATACAAATTTCAATTTCTCCCCTCAAAATAGATGGATTTTTGTCATTTTTGTTTCTAATTTAATGTATTTTTTCCGCTTATTCCAAATATGTCATTGGATTTGGAAAAAATTAACATAATTAGTTGGAAATCGTTACCTTGTAATTTCGTCTTCTTCTATTATGTTATTAAAAAAATGTTTATTCAAAGTTGCATTATTAAAACATCACAAATGTATAAAGCTAGATATAAATAATATTTTTATAGAAAAAAATACGTCTTTCTTTATAAATACAGCTAACAGTCAAAACAATCGTTTATAAAGCTACAGAAACGAACAGGTTTTGTTTTAACTCTCTAAATCTGAATCAGTTAAAAATAACTAATTATTAGTCAAATAGAGGCTTACTTTTTGCTTCTTCAATTAGTGAAAAATAACTAAATATTACTAAAATTTACTTATTCAATTAGTCAACTTTACACTATTTTTCATTAATTGATGAAGAAGCAAAATTACACACATTAGACAGTAACTGATCATTAAGAAATGGTACAGAAAACAATTATCAGTCAAATTTACACAGAATGACTGGACTATGGCGGGTTTACTGGGATGGTCGACTGCAACACAATAATTACACTGTGTGACAGTAAAAAATTACTTTGAATCGGACTTAGCCTAAGTTGTTCGTCATAAAAAACGAAAAAAAAATGATATATATATGGGTGATTCTTTTGTAACTGGGCTACTTCGCGGCGTTAAATAAATACACCTAAATTAAAAAAATCTTCTGAAGTGTACTAGTGAATTTTAAAGGTATATATGAGAGTAACTGAAAACAAAATATACATAAATATGTATATTATAACTTCTATTATATTGCACTATAACTGCTGAAATTTCAACTCCGTGGCATGTCCCTTTTTTATAATGTTAACTTTATTTCAATAATTTTCGGTGAAAATATCATAATTATAACTCAGCCGTTTTCAAGCATAAATTGTCTATATTTATGAACAATTTAGGTTTATCTTGCACTTCACAAAACCATGGAGTTAGCTCAGTTGGTTAAGGTACTGGACTCTACGGTCGCACCAAGTCAAGCGTCAAGCATGCTTGGTTCGCGCCCAGGGGAGCCTGGGATTTTTTCCGGCTGTGAGATAACTTCAGTGGAAGGTAAAGACGTCGAGGTATAATTATATGCACTGTCGGTAATCGACCTGTGCAGATCACTAGAACTCGACTGTCGATAAACCGGTTGTACTCAAGAGAGGTTTTTCTACAGTTTTCCCTCTCTACTGGCGAGCAAACCTAATATACCGGGTGGTCCAGGCAAATGCGAGTACTCCTAATTTCAAGCCGTTCTGTAGACGCAAAAACTACTTAAAGTAAAAATAAAATATGAAAGTAATAAATACTAGGAACTCCCTACGGGGGACACTCATTGGGCCTTGTAAGCTCGTTAAACAAGTGTATAATAACTTTAAAAAAAAACTATTGCACTTCACAATACCTTTTTCATACTTAGAATCTGTAAAAATATTTTGTCCCTCAATTTTTCCAATTTTCGAACGCAATCTGTAGACTTATAATTATGGTGTCATGTGTTTAGTTATTACGCCTTCTAATCATTTTAATCTCAAGTTTGATCCATTAGCCCTAAATCACATTTAAAAAAAGTTAAAAAAAAAAATTTTACTTAAAAAAAATTTTTTTTTGTGAAAACCGCATGTGTACAAAAAAGCGTTCAGTTCCATGTCATTACTATTATATTACTGTAATAATTATTTGATATTATTGTTACTATTTTCTTGAAGTTTTCATGTGAAACAAGCGATCTGCAGAAGGAACAGATTTATTTTGCACTATTGTAGAAGTGAGGTTAGAATAAATGTCAAATTTCAGCTCCATGCACGGAAAAAAAGGTTTGGTTTCAATAAACGAAAATTCGTTTCTTTTAACCAAACTGGATGGTTGACTATGGCCTGACCCAACTCAGCGTTTGTTGTGACCAAACTCGTTCGGTTGTTACAACCAAACTGTCTGTTTAGGGAGTATCGTTCGAAGGTACCTTCAATACTGGACTGTACCGTTGATCAACGACCTTCAAAAGTTAGAAAATTTCAACGTTAGATCTCAAAATATAGGGTTTAATTTTGGATCCAATATAATTATTATATATTCTTTTTGTAGGAACTTATCACCTTATTTAGTGTATATGAAACATTACATATACTGTTGTAATAAAAAAAAAATGTTTATCCCGATAAAAAAGCCCACTATTTAATAAATAATTAAAATCAAATCAACAGAGAAACATCAAGGAGATTTATATTTTATACAGTATGGGATTTGTGTTTGTTTTTACATACTTATTCAATTTAATTGTTGTGTTGTGCTGAAATTACATTTGATTATTAATTATAATTTTATTCATACCTTAAACGCAACGAAACGCATACATACGAAATTTTTGAAAAATCCTAGCGACGGAACCTATCTGAAGTTCCGGATGTCAGCACGGACGAAATTTAAAAAAAAAAATTCTTTAAATTATTTTCAGGGGGTGGGTGCTTTTATCCCCTACAAATACAAAATTAATAATATTTTACACTTAAAACATATTTTTTAAGTATTTTAAAAGAAATTGCGTCGTTGGCAAAAGTTGAAAAATATTTTTTTAACATTTCATCCGTGCGGATGTCCGGAACTTCAGGTACATATATTACGAGACGAGCGCCTAACCATTGGACCATCTTGGCCATGAAATTCTCTTTCCAAGGAACTTGGTGATCGTTTCGTTTGGTCGCCACGTGCAGATGAACTCCCGCAATGACATAGCCCGTCAACAATAGACTCATAAATTTTGGTCCTATGGTTTAGTTATCTGTCAGATAAAATTTATACGAAGCCTATTCTGTCCGATATTAGTTTTGGATTGATCCACGAAAATATATCTGTTGGATAACTATCTAGCAGATAGATAGGGAGAAATAGGGAATTCTAGTATTTTTCATATTAGAATCGCCGCGTTATCAGCTCTGAAGTAACTAATGGATATACGGAGCTTTGTAAACAAACAAATGTGTACACAACTTATACATTTGCACAAGTTGCAATATGATACCGAACAAATAAAATAAAGAAAATAGTCAATAATTAGAATTAAAAATAAAGTTTGCATGCTTAGCAATAATGCGTACTGAAGTAATTTTCCTATAAATAATTATCTTTTCTATCATTGACATGTAATTATTTGAGGTTAAGTTGCAATGCGTTGACTTTATTAGTAAAGTAAATTTATTAAAATTAATAATTTTATTACATAATTCGCAACGATTGATAAAATATAAGAATCTGCAAGTTTATATTCATTTATACAGTAACGTGAGTAACATATCAGTCCTAGATTTATCATTTTATTTTATCATCTCTACAAGTACAGTTCTTTCAGTATCCAATTTGACAATGCATTTTAAGGAAATGATTTTTATTTAATCACATTAAATGATCATTAGGATGCATTTGTAGAAATTTTCAAAATATAATATTTAAATGACTGACATGGCATTTTACACCATACTGTATACATTTTTGGAATTACCTATAAAAGATTGTTCTTTATAGATATTCAGAGATTCAAAAGTTAATTAAAATTGCTTTTTAAAAATAAAGTTAAAAACTATAAATTTATAACATATTTTTGCATTAATTAAAGCTTATAGAAGAGGTATATTATTGAAAATGATGATTCCTATAAAATAATCTATATTTTTACCCTAATTTTTTTTAAATATCTGTACGTATTATAAATTATTTACATATTAATCAAATTAATTTAAAATTGATTTATGAATTTAAACTTCTAAGTTTTCTTGGCGAATTATTTTTACTGTATATTAAAATAGAACCTTGCTGATTTCAAACGTTTTAAAATTGTGAGGCGCAAAGAGTATTGTCAGGCGCTAAAAAGTGGCATCCTAACCTCACTTTAGAATTTATCTGTAGGTTAAACTCGCTATTGGCCACTTCATCTGGCCGATAGTTAACTGACAGATAAGTCTCGATTTATCTGTCGGTTAACGCTATCCAGACGTAGATCAAGACAAAAATATTTTATCTAACAGATAAATTTATCCGTAACTCTTATCCGGAGGTGGATGAACTGGCCATAAGACATGTTTTTGAAGAAGAATTTTAAGAATTTTATCGAAATAAAATTTAAAAATATTTTACTGAAATAAGATAATATATATTTGGAGAAATTTTCATTTTTTGTATAATCTGTAACTATATATATAATTATTAAGAAACATTCAAAAATAGAAAACATTTTTAATATTGAAGTTTAAAATTGTAGTACAATAATTACTAACAATATTAACTTTTTTCTGAATGAAATTAACATGAGTTTAAATTTATCTAGTAAAGGTAATTATGTATCGTTACTGAATTTCTAATAAATAAATTAATTAAATGTTATTAACAATATTAAATCGTCCAAACAAATAAGTAGCGGAGAGTCGCCAGTTGTGAGACGGCTCCAGTTGTGAGACAGTCGATTTTTTTACACGAAATATAAAAAGGCTGATTGGTTTACATAAAAACATTTCTTTTTGTACGAGTCAACTTTTGCGTCTACACCGAAGCGGATATATGTATTGTTTGTGTTAGATGCCAACACTGTGTGTGAGAATCGACTAAAAAACTTTTTTTCAATATGTGCAAAGTACTTTTTTTTTAAGTATTTTCTTTATATTTTGTGATGCAATATTGCATTGTTCCAATCTACGGTTAGAAATATATTTTTTTTCCTTTTTCAATATAGCGACAATTTCCGGTTGTGAGACACAGCAAGTCACCATTTGTGGGACGGTGGCGCCGCCCATCTGGGATAGCCTATACTTTTCGTTATGCAGCATAAAGCGCTCTGTTCAGTTTAGTTCGTTACGTACATTTGACAGCACAACAATTATTTAACCCTCTGCCTACTGAAATGACCGTTAACGACAAAAATCGACAATTCGGACGCCTGGTGGGGACTATAGGAAACTCGAAGGATAGTTTGAGAGTGGGGAGAAGTAACCGTAGGCAGAGGGTTAAAGTGTGCGAACATGCGCACAAGTTATTTCATTTGCCTACATTGCGACAGCGATTTCAATGAAGAAAACTGATAGTCATATTTCAAAGAATAAATATTATTATTTAATATATAATAATATGTATTATCAATATATTTAGTTGTTTATGCTAAACATAATGTTTCATGCCAAATTTTTTAAATTTTAGCATTTTTTTGTAAGTGTCTCACAACTGGACATCTTTTTTTTTTTACTAAAAGATGTGCTCGGAAAATTGAACATAAAATTTTTCGAGTTCATCTGAACACTACACTATCTATGAATAAAAGTTGCGTATTTAAGTTACTTTTTGAACGGTGTATTTCATTTACGATTTCGTTTACCTATTTCCAATTTATAGGTCAAAAATTAAACCCGTCTCACAACTAGCGACTCTCCCCAATACACTGAGAAAAAAGGTTTAGTTTTAGCAACAATATTTTTTAGTTGACCATTGTTGGTTGTAACAACAATATTTTGATTGGTATAACAAAACGATATGGTTGGCGTAACACATCAAGTTGTTTGGGGCAACAATATTATGTTGTTGCTTTTATTTGGTTGAACCAAACATAATTTAGTTGTGATAACCAAACATAATTTGGTTGTGACAACCAAACAATTATTAGAAAAAATTGATGATTAGTTTGTAAGTGAGCTGACGATAATAATATGAATAAAATCTAAATAAAAACTAATACCAGACGGTTGGCCGAACCTGGGTCTGATAGTTCGGCCAACGGTGTGTGTTACTGAACTGTCTAGCTATAAGGTTTATTCCTTATTGGTCATTCATATCTCTCATGGGCTGGTGGTTGGCCTACTGGACTGGCAGATGGAAAACCCGGGTTCGAATCTTCATGACTAATGAAAATTTTCTGTTTCAGGTTTTCATTAATATTGAATTTCTACATTCTCATCTGATTATATTTGTGTAATTAAATTTATAACATGTGAATTATGTAATTATATGTGTTGGTCGACCGAAAATTCGCACCCGGGTTAGTTAGCTCTCAAATAAAAATTTTTTTTATGACAACCAAAATTTTTGTTATCCCGAATAAAAAAATATAGTTATGACAACCAAAAATTTTTGTTATGTCAACAAACAACACTGAACCAAATAATTTAGTTGTCTTAACAAAACAGTTTGGTTGATTAAATAACAACCAAATTATTTGGTTGGCCCAACCAAATTTTTGTTGCTATGACTAAACATTTGCTCAGTGTAGGATTAAATTTAATGTATTATGAAAAATAATTGAGAACCATAAAGTTAATTAAATATTATTAAAAATTATTAATATTATTAAAATATTATTAATTAATCTCTACTTAATAATGATAAAAGGATACAGGTTATCAATAAAATGAATACAAATAAATTGAGTAACTTTTTTAACAATTTTATTTATCAAAATTTATAAAAATTAATATTTTTAAAAAGCAATCATTGTGAAAAAAAAGTTTTTTTATTTTTTATAAATTATATAGATGAATTAAATATTGAAATATAATAGTAATAAATATGTAAAACACATTTTTTATAACAATAACATGTTACATAAATAAATTTTTTTTAATTATAATAAATGAAATAATTAAGAGAAACTAATCAAGTTATTTGTATTTTTTATTAAAGTTAATAAAAGTTAATAATTTTAAAATTCACACTTGTTTGCAAAATTCTCCAGAATGCTCAAATTTCTAAGTTCCGATTTAAAGGAGTGGGGATGCTGTGTTTGACCAGTCCAACCCGAAGGGTTAAAGGTAGAAGGGTCTATTTTTTTCAAGCAACCTATCTAATGTCAACCATACTGAGTTTGGTCATTGAAAACGAACCATTTTTTTCCGTGTGGCCTATATGAAGTATTCAGTGTGCTTCATGCAAAGAAACTTCTTTATCTGGGATAAGGAACAAATTATTCACACGACAGCACATGATATTGATTCCATGGAGATCGCAGTCATAATGGAAATTTCATTTCCGTTTGGCTTATTTCTGACTGTCGCATTCAGTTTTATTA
The DNA here is from genome assembly GCA_037103525.1 of Ganaspis brasiliensis. NCBI lineage: Eukaryota > Metazoa > Arthropoda > Insecta > Hymenoptera > Figitidae > Ganaspis > Ganaspis brasiliensis. The sequence goes on from JAZKLR010000686.1 coordinate 254,786, forward strand.
AGCATGCATATGCACTTAGCTACTGAGATCTAAACTGTTTGGTTGTCACAATCAAATTATGTTAACAATGGTCAACTAAAAATATTGTTGCTAAAACTAAAACTTTTTTCTCAGTGTAACAGCTCAAAAATTACACATTAATAATAGTGTCGAACTAAATAATCAACTAAAAAATGTGATTGTCGATTATGATAATGAATTAATTTCTCTCGATGTCAGTCCATTGTTTACAAATGTCCCATGTAATTTGGTTATTAGAAGTTTTGTTCGACGGTTCCACCAGATTAATAATAATCGTACAAGCCCCTTTAATGTGGGAAAAACTGCATTTTTCTAGGTGCACTAAATAAAAAGTTGGTAAATATCAAAAATAATATGGTTAACAATTTTTTTAATATTTATAACTATTTGAACTTAATACCTTATACAGATATTTGACTTAGTACATAGTAAAGCCAAAAACTTGAAAATCTTTTCAAAGTCTGATAGTATCACTCCATACTTTAAAAATTTTTAAAATTTGCAGTAATAAATTGTTTAAACATATGGTAGATTTCACGTCAACTGTCCAGCCAAAAAAAATTTTGTTTATTCCTTTTCTAATTTTTGTTATGAGTTATCTTATAGGTAAGTAATTTATCAGCTAAATATTTTTGGATTATATAAAAAATTGACCGAGAGGGGGGGGGGTTAAAGTCTTGAACTTTTTGTTAAGACGCTCTCATTTGTTTATTTATTGAGCTTAAAAAAATGCTAAAAAAATTTTTTGGTACATGATTTTTCTAGATTTTTTCATCAGCTTTCGATTGGCGTGGCCTATTTAAAAAATTTTTTTATTTTGACCAAAATTTTTGAAAATTAAAAATAAATTTCACTTTTTTTCGTCTTTGGGCTCGTTTTATTTTTTTTTATTTTATTTTTAAAAGAAAGCTGAGATTTTTTCCTACAAAATATGTAATTTTCAAAAAACTTTTTTTTTTTGTTTTTTTTTGAGAAATTTAATGTTGAAGTTAGCGCGCCACGTCAAGGCGAAGTCTCACTCTACCGCCCCGCTTTTTGCTGTGCGCTATTTGCATCATTACGTGGATATTTTATTATTCTAACTATTAATTGAACTTTTCTCTGCATTTTACAGTGCTCAGACTGACATGTAAACAATTAAGTGCCTGCACTATAGTTCTTTTAGTTGTTTTTTTATGTTTAAATTTTTTTGGTAATTTTTTGATTTTTCTTTCTCATAGAGAAAGTATTGTTTTACCTTTACAGGATCGATTGAGATTTTCTGAAATATCTTGATTTATTTTGAACTCAGGATGTCAAAAATGATGTTTTTAACAAAAGAAATTTTTTTTTTAAAATGTACATATTTTTTGAAAACAGTAAAAATCAGAATATTTTTTTTTTTTTTAACTTTTAAAAATGCATCGATTAAGCTCTTAGCAATCATTTTATATTTAGTGCAAATTAATAAAAAGTTATTAATATTCTAAAAACAAAAAATATTGAAAATTATGTTCTTTAACAATTTAATTTTCGTATTTTGTTGCTTTTTTAATTTATTTCTGACCACTTGTAGGTCACTAAAAAGTAATCGAATGAGCTCTTTGCGAACGGTCTAATGTAATGTTATTCAGAGTTATCATTGTTTAAAAAAAAATTAGGTTTCGTAACTTTTGGCATCTTATTTACATTTTATAAGAAATAATATATACCTATTTTGCGAAGAGTTTAAAACCACATCGATTGGTATACATAATTTGTCCCCCTTTAAAGACCTATAATTTCGCAAAAAAAAACTTTGTTTGAACTATTATTGTTTTCGAAATACAGAGCCTAACATAATCTTAACACCAGGGACTGACACGAAAACCGAAACAAAATATATTTTGTTTCATACAATATGTCAGTGAATCAAAAAGTCTGCAATTTTGGACACATTTAGATAATACAGATATAGAAAAATCATATATCTTTAAACGAATGCCTCTCTTTTATAAGCGTATATTTGCTCAGATTAGATTACTAAATATCTATAATCCAAGAATAATAGTGAAAAGAGAAAAATATATTGTCGAAACAGATCACCTCTGCCCACTATGTGGATTGGAGCCCGAGAATCTTATGCATGGGTTAACTCTTTGTCCCGCATATAATGCGATTAGATATAAATATTGGAAAATTTTTTGTTGTAAGGCAAACACAGCAGATTACTGGTTCAAAGTTATGTCTGCTAATGAGCCCTCCTTGATTAGGACATTCGTTTTAGCTGTCTGTGAAATTTTAAAATATAGAGCGGAGCAGGAGCGTTTTCTCTTTAATGCGAAGTTGTAATTAATATAAATGATGATAAAACTATAAAAATATAAAAATACAAAATATAAAAGAAAACTACGATGAAGAGAGACTCGCTGGTCTCACTCTTGATCTCTTTTTCTCTCTCTCTCTCTCGCTCTAACCCTCCAGCTCATTTGCCGAATGTCTGAAAAATAATAAATAATATTCGGCCGATTAATTTCCCGACACTACAAATGAAAAAAAGCATACAAATAATTGTAAAATGACGCATGGTTTCCTATCTGGGTGGTTTCTAGAATACACCCCCTAGTTCCGCGACCAGGTGCGACTCCTGGGTGTGTACACGAATTAATTTGCATTAATCTAAAACTACGTCGACATTCCAATCGACGGCCTTACCCGACACGAAACTAAGATAGGAGAAGGGTACTAGGATGACATGAGAATAGTAAGACCTGAGGAGCACCTCAAGGACGTCATCTCCTGTTGAACGAGGAGCACCTCTATTCAACAGGGTGGATTGTAGTGGATGGTGATCAGGATGGAAGTCGAAGGTGAACCTGGACTCGGGAGCACCCGCAGGCCATGGTACCTCTTCTTCTGGGAAATCATCGGAGCTGGTGAAGGAAGAGCACCTCTCTTCACCTACTCTTTTGATAGGGACATCTTCTTCTAGCCAGGAGGAGCACCTCACCAGCTAGAGAAGATAAGGGTGGAAATTGGCAGTGAGAACTACCGTAGAGCAGCTCGAGCAAGCCCGAAACTAGTCCACGGCAGAACTAACTAAAAGTTCTGGCGAACGAGAATATATTATTGCTCGAGAGGCAAGCGGTGATGTTGCGCGGAGAGGGAAGCGAAACGACGCGGCAAGAGTGCGCCTTCTTTACTCCCGACTCGCTGAGCAGTCTGTGCACTGGATTGTATATTCTGTATACTTTCCAGGCAAAATTAAATGAACTTGATTCCTCGCGCTAAAATCAATTTTAATTTTCAGCTATCGTTACACAGTTGAAAAAAGTTAAGATTCTTGATTTTTTAGAAAATTGGGGTGGGTACACGGTCATGAGGGGATAGTTTTGAGTTAAGGGTTGAAACCCGGATATCGGGCTAAGTATTTTTAGAGAGCCCAAAAATAGAAGAGTCACATTCAGTTGAAAAAAGTTAAGTTTCTTGATTTTTTAGAAAGTTGGGGTGGGTGCACTGTCATGAGGGGGTATTTTTGAGTTTCCAGGGGGTTGTTTTGAATATGTGTGGGTTCTGGAAAATTTGAAAAGACTAAATGTTAGAGAGTCTTGTTCCCTTGAAAATAATGCATGGTTAACAAAATTTAGAAGAATTTGATTAGGGGAGGGTGGTACCATACCGACCCCTCGTACCATACCGACCCCCCTCTGTTTCTCAGAGATCGTGTTACTAGACAAATCGTGAATACCATCTAAATAACAGTTTCATAACTCTGACATTTTGACCATAGCACAGTGGGCCAGGAGACCCTTATAAGTGGCCAAAATTCATAATTCTCAAAACACCAACAATTTATAACTTTTAATACCGCTATGTACAGGTTTTGGGGTCTCTGATTACTAATATGAAGTCAGATTTTAGTAATTCAAAATGGCGGATCCAATATGGCGGACATGAAATTTAAAAAATTGGATTTCTTCACTAAATTTTGTATTTAGGGGTTTTGATGGTCTCTGATTACGAATATGAAGTCAGATTTCAGTAATTCAAAATGGCGGATCCAATATGGCTGGCATAAAATTTAAAAAATTGGAATTTTTCCACCAAACTTAGTATTTAAGGGTTTTTGGGGGCGCTGATTACGAATCTGCTGCCAGATTTTAGACATTCAAAATGGCAAATCCCTTATACGGACCTTTTTTTAAAATGCAATATAATTTCATTTAAAAATCATTATAATTATTAACAATAATTTACCTCTTTTTTGGTTTCAATTAATATTAATTTAAATTATTATATGTTGATAGTTAAAAATTAAAAATTGTAAGATTAAATTAATTATTTTAATATGACATATTAATGTTATAAAATTTAACTAATTTTTAAATTATAAAAGAAGGATTTTCATTTTAATATCTTCAATATTATGTTTTTTGATAAACTATTTTATATTGAGAAATAAAAATAATTTTATTTATTTAAAATTAAAAGTTTAATTATGTGGTTATTTCTTAATATAAAATTGAATAGATTTAAGTTTAATCTTAAATTTAAGTCGAAATTAAATTCTAATATATTAGATTTATTCAAAAATAAATTTAATTAAATAATTTTTTAATGCAATTTAAATGTTATAAGATTTTAACTATTATTCAATAAGTTTATTTTAGTCAATTTAATGAACCTTCTATTCATTCATAGTATAGACCAAAAATTAGGATTAATAAAATTAAAATAAATATGTATATATTTTTTATAAAATTTAATTTAATATAAAAAATAATTGGTAAAATTCAGGAAATTTCAATATCAAAAATTAAAAAAATAATTCTAATTGAAAAAGGTAAACGTATTGAGGATAATTGGTCAAATCCACATTCAAAGGGGGTTAATTTATTACGATTAAATTTAGTTTTTTTTAAATAATTAAATTAATTATAATTTAAAAATTTTCTAGATCAGTAAAACTTCATTTTTTTAAAAAAGAAAATAAAAAACCGCAGCAAACCGCACCTTTAGCTTGTTACACATGAACTACTCAAGACGTTAGTGTAAAGAAATTGTTAATAGCTTGTGGAGTTTTGCGCAAGGCTCAATCGGCGTATTAACAAGTAGCAAAAAAAAACGAAATTTTTCACTATTATTCTCAATATCTCTAACATCAGATTTATTTTTTCAGCTATTGACTATTTTCACATACTACATGATTGCAACAAATGAGAAAATGCAATATAATTAATGACAGATACTACATTTCAGTAAAACAGTGACAGTTTAAAACAATAGCTATATGGTGATCGTTTAAGCCTTACACTTATATTAACTTATTATACAAGCTTAAATATTTTATTAAAACTTATAACATTTACAAAATAACTACTTTCACTTATCTATATGATGATACTATATTGCAATTTGAAAAATCTTTCAATGACTTTTGGACAAATTTTTTGGTCTTCTGGCCCACTGTGCATAGGTAATAATCTCTTGGTAATATTGTATCTCGGAATTTTACGTAAAATTAGTTTTTTGCAATAATATTTTTTGTTTTTGACCTATCTTGAATTTAAGTTAAAAGTGTTGAATTTAGTTCAGAAAAATGTAAGAATAAGTTTTTTTGGTTGCTTATGGCCTCAACTTTAATACACAATATTCAAATTCAATCGCTTTCATTGACATGAATGATCGGCAAGACATTATGTGAAAATAGTGAAGGTGGTCCGAAACCGAACCCCCCCCCCCCTTTTCTTGCATTTTAATAGTAACTAAATTATTTGTAATTACCAAATAATACCCACAAATGTATTTTAATAAAATAACAATAATTAAGCTAAAATAATACAGCTTGTTATTAAGATCAAACTAAAAACACTCATTTTTTGTTGTAATAATAATTATTTTCCTCTTATTCTGAAAAAGGCCTTAAATAATTTATTTAAATAAAGTAAAAGTAATTTAAGTTTATTCTATTTTGTTGTTTTTTAATTCAAATTACAATACAAGATCCAAATTTTGTTTGTTTTCTCTATTTCCTGCAATAAAAATAGGAGGTCGGTTTCATACCACCCTTTTTGAGATTGTCGAAAACGTCAGTTTTCGATTTCCTCTCTGTATCTCCCACTTAATGAGATCCAGAGCCTCGGCAACCAGTGGAAACATAGAAAAATGATTCCTTTACTGAAAAAAAATTTGACCTCAGCAATCAAACAAGTTTTTGGCACCTTTTTGGCTTTTGCCTTGTAGGGGGTCGGTTTGGGACCACCCTCCCCTAATTTTTTAAAATTTTTCCACCATATTGTGTCGGCCATTTTGAATATTGCTTTTTTTCAGATCGATAATCGGCGACACGAAGATCTTCTAATTGCATACTTGATCATTATCTAAATAGTTTAAATTTCAATTTTTTAGAAATTCTTAATTTTTGGGGTTGTCAGTTTTTGGGTAAGGGATGATTTTTGAAAATTCTAAGTATGGTTTTCAAGGAGCCAAAAAATAACCCAAAAATTTCACGTGTTTAATTTTTTTAATTTGTATAACTTTCTGTTTTGGAGGTGCTGGCGGTATATTCCGCTAGCACCTCTACCCAAAATTTAGTTTTTGGAAAAAAATAAAAGTGTCCAAAATTAGATTAAAATTTGTACAGAGAGCGATTATGAAAAATCGTTTGTGGAGGTGCCAGCGGAACGGACATATCATATCCGTCATCCCACCACCTAACTTTTTCTGATTGTCTTAGCAATTGAATACTTCAGGGTCGTAACGTAAGATTTTCAAAATGTCAGAAATACCAAAATTAGAATCTTTATTTTATTTATAATTATTAAATTTAATTGCTTATAATTTTAAACTATTGATTTTTTAATTATAAATATAAATCATACACGTACAGAAATTACATGCATATGTTTAATACATGACATTTAATCTGTAATTTGTTGTATTGAGTTATATGAGTAAAACTAACTTTTGATTTTGTGTTCACAACTTTTTAATTTTGTTCTTATTTTTAATTTTTTATGTTTTACTTTTTCCATGTGTTTTTAATAAAATATATATTAAATACTAACAGTCTACATTTTAAAATTAAATGTTAAATTAGCATTATAGTAATAATGTGAACTTCGCAAAATTTTTTAATTTTTAATATTTTTCATAACAAAAAGTGGTGCTAACTTCATACCACTTTAATATTAATTTTTTAACAGACGAAGGGCTCTTGTTGTTACGGTCTTGACACTTTTCCTATCACGTGACTCATGTCGTATTTACCTGTGATTGGCTACCTATTGTATCCGAATTGTCTCCCATATAATTTGGATATGATAGGTTCTACTGTAATTTTATTTATATAACTACAGCTGTAAAAATAACCTCTTTTTCTTGTAGCTCAAGTTTCAAACTCAAATTACAAAGCAATTATAGAAAAATTTTAAAAATAATTGTCAAAAACGTATTGTACAGACATCAAAAATAAATATTATAAATTATCAGATTTTTGTAAAATTAGTCAGCAACGACTTTGGGTGAAATATTATGGTTTGACTCTAATGAGTTTTAGAACTTAATTTTGCATCCTAATTTCTTTGCTTTTTTAAAAAATTTAAAATTCAAATTAATGTGATTGCGAAATACAAAAAAAGACGACCAGGAATTTACAATCATAAGACTTACCGTCACCTTGACATAACTTACGTACTTTTAAGTAAATAATTAAATACTATTGTTCACATTAATTATTTTGCACATATTTTTCTCAAACTTGTTTATGGGACATAATCTTATGTAACAAAATAACCATTTAATAGATTTTTTTTGTAAAACTTCTGTTAAACGTAATTTTATTTGATCGAACTTTCGTTTGACAAAATTTCTTTTGTAGAATTCTTACTTAATCAAAAACTGGGTACAAAATTGTCAGGGAAAACACAAAACAGTGTCTGGAAGTCAGGGAAATGTCAGGGAAAATGAAAGTGAAATTCTTGTGGCAACCGTGTAATATTACATGCTTATTCGAAAATTTGAAACACTTAAATATCTGTTTCAACTAACCCCATGGCTATTGCTGCTTCTTTAAATGAATCATAAACTACACCTTCAAAAGTTTTTAAATCTTTAAGGGGGTCCTCTACTCTCAAGGCTCGAAATTGAGGGTTTTTTTGGGTCCCGCTCAAGTCATGTTTTAGCCAATTCAGTAATTTAAAATCAAAAAATCGATATTGTTTATAATCATTGGTTCATTGACTATGTTTTTCCGAGACCGATTTTTTTTGTTGAAAAATGTATGCAACAATTTGTCAAAATTTATTTTTTGACTTCATTTTTTGACTTTTTAAATGCTATCAAAATGGAACAAAATAAAATGTTGAAAATCGTTCTCGGAAAAAGATACCGGTATGATTGCTGAATAGTTTCTAAAAAAAAAGATTTAAATCGGACCAATACTTTTATAAAAAGTCTTACTTGGCAGCTAACAAAACAGTACTTTTGTGAAAACGCGTTCAAGACAAATTGAAAAAAAAAATTTATTGTAGTAACTTTTGAATAATCTGCTATACCGGGGCCGTACAAGGTTTTTTTTACTCCATAGACATGACAAAGTGTCTTTATGATACCTATTTTGGGCCGATAAAGTCGAACTTTATAAGGCAGTTGCGGGAAGTTGTCATAATAGTATATTTCGTAACATGCGTGACAAGCATTCGTTTCTGAAACGAGTTGCAAAAATTGCGCGAGTTTCAAAACGATTGCTTTGTTCACGCAGTTACGAACGATACTTTTCATAACAAAGTCATAAAAGGCGTGATTCGGTTCTCTGTATAGATAACCAGAAAGTTGCAGAATTAAGAATGATTCACTATGTCACGTCAGAGTGTACACAAATACAATCCAAATTGAATGTCTCACACTTTTTTACTTGTCAACACGCCGCGCTAGTGATACGGTCAGGTTAGATTTTGAAGCTGTACTACTCACGCTAAAGATATCGACTCTGTTCTGTTGGTCAAACAGTGCGTGCAAGAAAAGTAGAAAAGTGGGGGACATGCAATTTGGACTGTTCTTGTTTGCACTCTTACGTCACATAGTGAATCGTTCTTAAATCTGCAACTTTCTGGTTATCTACAGAGAACCGAATCACGCCATTTTTAAGACTGCGTTATGAAAAAGTCTTTTTCTTTATCCCCTATCCGAAAGTACGCTCTTCCTGGACTAATTTCGCTCCAAGAACAACGACTTTTGCTGCCTGATCGAACAGTCGGGCGCTCTGATTGGCTACGAGATTTTGTGGCTCGTTATCATAACAAAGTTCATCATGGTTCCTGTATTGTGATTTTTGACAGGAACTGTGTTTAATTTAATAACCACACAATATTTACAAAAAAAGAATAAAAACATTGTTCATTCTTAATTCTAACCTTCCAGGCAAGTATCATATCAGTCACTAAATTTTTATATTACTTAAAATAACTAAAAATATATTTTAAATCATCTGTCAAAATGAAACAAAACAATAAATAATATTTGTCTTTGATATTTTGACACATTAAATACTGAACATTCTTCAGTATTAAAATTTGAAAAAATAAAAAATCTAGGTGACTGATAAGATACTTAACTTTTTATATGTTTTTACTTTTGTTGATGCCCGCGTCCAGCAAAATCCTCGGCTTCGCCTCGGTTTTACAAAAGTCGGGCGGGCAGATCGAATTTCCAAACAAGAATTCAGCTAATCCAGGAACATTTTGCGAGACACTTTGCAAGGTGTCCAGTAGAGCGCGCTAACACAGGCCACAAAAGTTAGAATAGTAAACAAATATGGCTGACAGCAAGTTAGCATCCGTCAACCACTGTCAACGCTTTCTTGCATATTTTTTAACGTACTTTCGGCTGGGGGCGAAGAAAAATCGTAATATACTATTTATGGCAGATGGCAAGTGAATGACAGAAAAGCCGTCGGATAAAGCAAATTTTGAAAGCAGTACTTCAATTTCTCTGTTAGCACTACTATATCTTTACTCATGGTATGAATAGAAGTGGGGCGGGAGTAGGGGATGTAGGAAGGGCATATGTTTTTGAGTGCATAAATTGAGCATTTTTTAATGTAATCGTGTTTGGTTTGCTTAGCACAACTCTGACAGAAGTTGAGCCAACCAAAAGAAATTAGGTACTTAAAAATCTGGCTTACAAAGTTTTGACAACGGTTAGCCCAACTTCAGCCAGAGTTGTGCCAACCGTTTGCATAACTCCGCATCGCATAGTTGGCTGGTAAAGTCGGCCCAACTTTGGGATGCGTAGTTTGGTCCGCCAGACTTGGGCCAACTTTAAGCCAACGACCAAACTCTGGCTGCCAAACTTAATTGAGGCGCATGAATATTCCCTAAAACCCATTTAGCCTAAATCCCATTAGGCCTAAAACCATTTAACTTAAATTGCATTCAGCATAAACCCCATTTAACCTAAATTCCGATTAACCAAAAATGTATTCAGCCTAAATCCCATTTAAACTAAAATGCATGTAGCCTAAATGCCATTTAACCTAAAAAGCACTCAGCCTAAATATCATTTAACCTAAATCACTTTTAATCCAAATTCCATTCAACCTAAATTCTATTTCACCTAAAATGCATTCAGCCTAAATCCCATTTAACCTAAAATTCATTCGGCCTAAAACTCATTTAACCTAAATTCCGTTTAACCTATTGATTTATAAATTCTATTATCCTAAATCTCATTTAACCTAAATCCCATTTATCCAAAACTGCATTTAGCCTAAAGCCCATTTAACCTAAAATGCATTCATCCTAAAATTAATTTAATCTAAATCTCATGTAACCTAAATCCCATACAACCTAAAATGCAATTATTCTAAAAATCATCCAGCCTAAATCCCATTTTACCTAAAATTGATTTAACCTGAATTCCATTTATCCTAAAATGCTTTTAACCTAAAACCCATTTAAACTAAAACGCATTTAACATAAGTCCCACTTAACGTAAAATGCACTCAGCCCAAATCTCATTTTACCTAAATTCCATTCAACCTAAATCCCATTTAACCTAAAACGCATTTACCCTAAATTCCATTTAAACTAAAATGCATTTAGCCTAAATCTCATTTAAGCAAAATGCCAATTAACCTAAATCCTATTTAACATAAATTTCATTTAACCTAAATTCCATTAACCTTCAAACCCATTTAGCCTAAATTCCATTTAACCTAAAATGCATTCAGCCTAAATACCATTTAACCGAGATCCTATTTTACCTAAATCCCATTTAACCTAGAAAGCATTCAGCCTAAATCTCACTTAACCTAAATTCCATTTATCCTAAATCGTATTTAACCTAAATTCCATTTAACCTAATTCCCATTTAACCTAAACTCCATTTAACCTAAATCCTATTTATCCTAAATTTCATTTAACCTAAATCCCATTTAACCTAAAACGCATTTAGCCTAAATTTCATTTAACCTAAAATGCATTCAGCCTAAATCTCATTTAACTAAAATCCCAATTAACCTAAATCCCAATTAACCTAAATCCCATTTAACCTAAAATTCATCCAGCCAAAGTTATTTTATTAAAATTTAAGTATAAACTTAAGCATTTTTATAAGATTAAAAATTTTTAATTAAATAGATTGGATTTGGTACAAAAAAAATAATCTGAAACTGTGGAATATTGTAGCTGTTTAGAAAGCAAAATTTTTGTTCGGTAAAATTTCAATTTTTTGAAGAAAATGCTATCATAATAAATTTAAACCACAATTTTTAAGGTTTTATAAAAAATTCTGCATAAAATTACACATTTTTGCTAATTCCCAACCTTTCAGGATGAATACACTGAGCTCTAGCATAGGGGTATTTTGCCATTTTTCAACTTTTCTTTAATAACTTTTGAAAACTAAGTCCAACAATGTTCGCTATATATTTCCTGTAATCTACGCGTAAAAATATCTAGGTATACCAAATTTCAAACGTCTAAGTCAAATTGTTTGGAAGATAGTTTTTTCTTGACAACGTTATGACTATCAACTCCAATCATGTTCTCTATATGTTTCCTGTACTCTACTCGCGAAAATACATATGTGTACCAATTTTCAATACTCTAGGTCAAATAGTTTCGGAGATAAGAGGGGGGGGGGGGGGGTTAATAGGCATTTTAATGCATTTTTTGAAAAAAATCTTGTTATTTCCTTGAAAACGCTATGAACATCACGTTCAATCATATATTTTTCCTGTAATCCATACGTGAAAATACATAAGTATACCAAATTTCAACTCTCTATCTCAAATAGTTTGGCTGCTAGGGTGGGGGGGGGGATTGATTTTGGGCGACGGACAAACGAGTGAAAACATAAGATTTCCGGATTTGACACTTCGTGTCCGGAACCTTAAAAATCAAAAAAATTTAGGTTTTTTGCATTTATCTCTTTAAATATTGCAAATATAAAAAAAAAAATTACAAAACTTGTAGATCTCATTAAAATACACATTTTATGTTTTATGCATTTTTTACTGAAACCAATTAGTTTACGAAATAATTGCAAAAAACATAAATCACCTCAAATGTGACCAAATACCCATATTATATGAATATTAAATTACCTACAGCCGTAATTACGTTATTACATTACGTAACATTACATTAATTACGTACGCTGGGGTCCAGGGGGAACCCCAACCCCCGGTATTTTGTCCGAAATGTACATAGAGGTAGTAGAAGGCGTGATAAGGGGGTAAGTCCTCCGCTGGGGTCCAGGGATGTAACCCCGGTCAAGGGGTTCGAAATGTACACAGATGTAATAGAAGGCGCGACGGAGTATTTCAATTAGACCTTCTAGGACGTTTTGTGTCAAATTTCGAGAACCACTTAATATTTTTCAAGTTTTCTTAGCTAAAGTTAAAGCTTACAATTTAGCAAAGAAAGCAAGGGAAATCTAAAATTTTTTGTACACTTTTTGTAGATCAGGCAACGAGGTAAACTTATGGAACGATATTCGAAACTTTCGGTAATTTTTATCCAAACTCATCAATTAATATAATCACTTTGATAAGCCAAAAATAATGTATCAGTAGACCATATGACGCAGAATTTTATAAGATTTCCAAATATTTTAATCCCAAGTCCCTGACTAACTTTTTGACCAAGATATTTAAAAGCCCTGTATTTGGCGAATACATTATTTAGTAGAATGTGTAAGTAATAGAAAAAACTGTGAGTAAAGATAAACTGAAGTCGAGTGGAATGTTCGACAGGTTTGGAGTACACTTAGGCTGAGTTCGGAATAATTTTGGCAGAGAAAGATGACTGAATAGTCAGAAGCGTACGCCTAGTTGTGATCTAGCGCCAAATTATTCCGTACATCAGTTAACTTGACCATTTTTTTTGTTATATTCTATATTGACTCAGTTTCAATTATTACTAATGTATATTATTAGTGTATAAAATGATTAAGCTATCAACTATGCACAAAATATTTTTGCTTAATTAATAGTTTTTATTACTTGCAGCAGCAGTGTTAGGAGAGAGTGTCCACCGGTATCCATTACGATTAGCGATTTTGGTTCGCCATTAAATTTAGGAATGCATTATACAGCTAATCCTAATATTGAAAATAATGTGTCAGAAACTCGAAATATTCAAAACGCAGCAAGGGGAATTCTTGCACCAAAATCATGTGATGATAGAAGGTCACGAAGAAATCTTAGGCCTAGAATTGAAAGAAGTTATGCCGAGAGTCCTGATGAACCTCGATTAAATGGTTATGTAAATGGAATTGCCTCCGATAATGAAGAAGGTTTGAATTATCAGCATGCTTATTAAATTATAAAATAGCATTAGGTGAGACCGCCCAAAGTAGATAGTAAAAATTTCCAACAAGTGTAACACTTAAATGAAGCTAGTCTCTTCGATTTATTATCATAATCAGCAAAATGGGCCTAAAATTAAACACTTATTTGTAATAAGTATTTTTATAATACGATAAAAATTTACTCAAAAATTAGCTCCTGCCAACAGTAGATAATCCTTTCTTATTTGAAAAATATAAATTGTTGAACAGCTTTTTACCCGTAATGCATTTCCTTGATAAGTATTCTTCAAAATAAAATTAATTTGACAACATAAAAGTTGTTTAGTCTTTAACGTAGTTATAAGATAACGTTGCTAGTCAAATTGATTTTTTGGATAAAAAGGTAATCAGAACTACATTTAGATTTAGTCAATAAGTATTAAAATAGTATATTAAGTAACAAGGACATAAAGGCAGCCATTTGTTTACGTTGATGTTTGCAGTACGAGTGGGAGTTCGACCTCGTACTGCAAACATCAATGTAAACAAATTGGGCTGTCTTTATTTCCGTGTTGCTTACGATACTTTTTATTCCAAAGACAGAAACGAGGCGCTTTTAGATACCTGATGACAGGAATTGAATGTCGTTCATTTTTTGATCATATGAAAATGGCGTCTATTTTTGTCCTAGGAAAAAAATAAAGCATGGGCTTCATTTTTTTCCTAGGATAAAAATAGACGCGATTTTCATATGTTCGAATAAATGAACGACTTCCAATGCCTGTATTCAGGTATTCAAAAGCTCCATTTTTGTGCCTGTGCAATAAAAACATCTTTTAAACTTGAATGATAAACTTTCAACATGAAAAACTAATCAAATAAAAATAAGTGTGAAAAATAAACCTTATTTGATTACCGATGTAATTTTCATATAGTTTATCGTGGCAAAGTTTCTTTTTTAAAGAGGTTAATTTCAAAATTACATCCAATTGTTTTGTACTAATAGTACAAATGTCAAACAAAGAGGTTAAAAATGAAAATTTAAAAATAATTTCTGAATCATTGAAAAAGCGATGTTGCCATATGTATAAACTTTCGATAAAACAAAAACAAAACTTGAAAAATTTTAATTATTTATTTAATTTTACTTTCTTTTCTTGCCGCGAAATAAGTTGAAATTAAAATGTACGTAATCTACAAACTTTTAATTATTTAAAACTATTGGGTTTTAAAAAAATTGTCACCAAAAAGATGTCTTTTAACCTATACCTATGTAAAAATAGTGACTTTTAAATAATCATATCTCAGAAGATAAGCCGTAAATTAATTTTATATTTTATAGAAATACGTATTAAACATTAAACTTTTTTGCTGAAAGTTTTATTACGTTCCCGGCAAGAAGAAGTAGATTGGTTTGGATTAAAGTGATATCAAATATACTGGAATTTGGATCTTTTTCAATGCCAAACCAATCTCATTTTTGAAATTTTACTTTTGAATTCACTTTGTTAGTATAGAAGTGCGTTCGATTATATCTGTTTTAATGCATGTTCATTTTTGACATAAAAATGTAGCCATTTTAATTCTGTTAAGAGGATTGAAAAAGCTAACAAATGTATACCCATTTAATACCGACAGAGCATCTTCCAAGTTTGTGGACACTTTAATTCCCTTTAATGTGGCTTGTTTTGATTTAAATGAATTAAAAAGAAAAACTTAATTTTGGAGACATTTCAATTCATTTTGTCGAATAGAAGTAAAAACAAATAAATCCTACCACATTTTTTAACTTAAAATGACCAAATTGACTTCATTTTTATTCCGTTTAGAAGATAGAAATGAAATCTATCCCACACATTATGTTCGTGAAACACTTGTGCTTAGGGCTTTATAAACTATAGTCGAAGGATCAAAAGAGTGCGTTGTGCTCAGATTTGCCGTATAGTATTTATGTTAGAAAAAGTTTGTGTACAAAAACTTGCGAGTGTTATTTAACACAAGTGATTAATACCTCTAGTGTGTATATATACTTCGTCTCAAAAGTTTTATTAACCTAAAATAATAGTTTATTTACAGCGTTCTACGTATTAATTTTACGAGTCATGAGTAATTTTACTACGTCCAACGTAGTAAATTTGTTTCACCTCGTCTGACGTAGTAATTTTACTTTGATTTGTAAATGAACAGTCTCGCCGGTTTGTAATTTTACTTGTTTATGGTAGTACGACAACCGGTGTGTATTTTTACTTTGTGGGCAATAGTACTATAACTTGCCGTCTGTAATTCTACATAGTATGTTACAAAAAAAGATACTCTACCCCCGCACAACACCTAAACTTGATAGTCGAATTATCGAGTGACATAACCTAAAATTTATGTATATATAATTTTTCAATTCACCTGACAATTTACATCCTTTTTATAGGAATATCCATTTATTATTTTAAGAAATTTATTTCTTTTTGTCAACCTTTTCTCAAGTGTCGTTAACTTTCAGAAAGTTTGCTGCAAATCTATAAACTTGAGAAAATGGTAAAATTATACACACCGTATGTGGCCTTATAAAACGTAGAAATCCGGTAAAAACGATGTGATAATTTTTTAATTGAAATAAATTTTAGTAGCTTTGAAATTTTCAAATTAATTTTTGATAAAATAATAGTTTTTTTCAGTTTTTTAGTGAAACTTAAATTTAGACAATTTGTAATCAATTTAATACCTTTTAATCCGCTGTATACATTTCAATCCCTTTTTAATCCACGTTCGACTAAGTTTGGAATTCAAACGATAACTTTCAAAAATGAGATTGGTTTGGAAAGAAACGTTTCTATTCCATTTAATTCACTTCTTCTTGCCGGGTTCTCTATGATTTCGATTTTTGAAACAACTACGTTAATAATTAAATAAAATATTAGAAATATTAGAACTCTTGTCACGCCTAACCAAACCTAGTAACTATAAGACAGCGGGAATTAGTTATAGTTTATTTAGAAATATTCAAACTAAAGTAAAATGTTTTTGAAAACAAGATAAGGCTATCTAAATATAAACTCAACTTCTCACAGTTCTATAATGGACTGTTGATTATTATCTAGTGTTGAAATTCACACTTGTTTATAAATGTGCTTAAATAATTACGAATAAAGAAAACTAATACTTCGTGGTGGCATATATTATTTTTTTAACCTTGAATTTTGATAATAGTGCATTTATGATCCCTAAAAAATTTGTATTTTTTACGAAAACTATAAATATATTTCAGGTTAATTTTTTTTCAACGTTCAAAAACAGTTTTTTTTCATTTCTACACGGTAATTATTTATATTCTTCCACAAATAACATTATTAGGTTATCTTAATTTTATTGATCCGTGTGAGTGAAAATGTATGTGTCCAAAGAAAGAGAGTACAACTTATCGGACGGATACTTAACGAACTTTGGCTGTACAGTCAAAGTAAAAAAAAAAAGATATTTTTTCGTCTAGAAAATTTGCTCAAAGACAAAAAGAAAAGTTTAAAGTTTTTTTTAACATTAAATGACATATTTTGTATTTACAAAATTATATAACTTTTATACTCTCACGTCTCAGATATGAATTGATATAAAATATATCGAATATATAAAATATGAGCCGCTCGCTCAAAGAACCACCTAAGTCGACTTAGGTGGTTTTTTCAAATTCGGTTATCTACATAGTTTACAACATATGTGACCTGGTAAGTTAAAAGGGACCTTACGCCCAAAATCAAGTTTTCAAGAAAAACGTTTCTAAAGTTAACCATTCGATATTGATACTCCTACACGTTAATATGGCTTGAAAATAGTTACTTGAGGGTTTTTGGGGTCGCTGATGACGAATCTAGCAGCAGATTTTCAAAATTCAAAGTGGCGGATCCAATATAACGCCAAAAAATGTAAGAATCAAATAGAATCGCTTGAAACATTTTGCAAGCTTATCAGATTTACTCGATACATGTTGCCCGGGTGTTTTGGAGTCCTCTGATTACGAATCTGATATCAGATTTTCAAAATTCAAAATGGCGGATGCAATATGGTCGACAAAATTTAAAAAATGTTTGAATTTGCCTGCAATTCATTACTCAGGAGTTTTTAGGGTTGCTGATTACGAATCTGGCATCAGATTTTCGAAATTCAAAATGGCGGATCCAACATGGCGGCCAAAAATTAAAAAATTGTTTGAATTTGCCTGAAATTCATTACTCGGCAGTTTTTAGAGTTGCTGATTACGAATCTGGCATCAGGTTTTCAAAATTAAAAATGGCGGATCCAATATGGCAGCCAAAAATTTAAAAATTGTTTGAATTTGCCTGAAATTTATCACTCGGAGGTTTATGGGGTTGCTGATTACGAATCTGGCATCAGACTTTCAAAATTCAAAATGGCGGATCCAATATGGCGGACAAAAATTTTAAAACTATTTGAATTTGCCTGAAATTCATTACTCGGTGGTTTTTGTGGTTGGTGATTACGAATCTGGCATCAGATTTTCAAATTTGAAAATGGCGGATCCAATATGGAGGACGAAAATTTGAAAATTGTTTGAATTTGCCTGAAATTCATTACTTGGGAGTTTTTGAGGTTGCTGATTACGAATCTCGCATTAGATTTTTAAAATTCAAAATGGAGGATCCAATATAGCGGACAGATTTTAAATATTGTTCGGTTTTGTTTGAAACTTGTTACTTAGGGTTTTGAGGAACTCTGACTACGAATGTGACATCCCAAAAAGAAATCTTCGGTCAACTTGACGTCACTTTTTCCTATTATAATCAATGATCAACATTTTTAAAAAATTTGACAATAAGAATATAAATTTGTAGTTTGTTTTATTAAAAAAGATTCCTATTATTAAATTCAAAAACTGTTATGCCATATTTCAATTCTGCGCTCTCTAAAATTCCTTACTTATCATTTTTAAGGTAATCCATTTGATTTTTAAATTTTGTTCAATACATTGGATTCGTCATTTTCAATTTTAAACATTTAATTCCAGACTTGTAATTAGCGACCCCAAGAACCCCCATATACTAAGTAACGTAAAAAATCGACAACTTTTTAATTTTAATGTCCGCCATATTGGATCCGCCATTTTTAATATTGAAAATCTGACGTCGGATTTGCAATCAGAGTTCCCAAAAACCTCCATATTGTAAGTTTCATAAAAAACCAACAACTTTTTAGATTTTATGTCCGCCATATTGGATCCGCCATTTTGAATTTTGAAAATCTGATATCAGATTTGTAATCAGCGACCCCGAAAACCTCCGAGTAACAAATTTCAAGCAAATCCGATTAATTTTTATACATTTCTTTTGTACTGATTTTTCTTTACGTTTTCTTAGCCAATTATTTTTATCTCTGAAGCTCATTTGTAAAAACAACTAATGAAGCTAAAGGTGAGGGGTTTATTGCGTTGAAAAGAGCAGATATTTTCCTATAAGAATCACCGAAAAAGTGAAAATTAATTTTTTTGACCTAAAGTCCCTTTTAACTTACCAGGTCACATATATAGAACAAATCTGTTAAATTTTCGAAGTTTTTAACCATTATTTATGATTTGAAGAAGAGTTTTAGTGCCCGAGAACGACCAAAAGCGCGCCCGCAATTACCACGTCCAGGCTAGGCGCAGCGCACAATATGACCAAAGTCACTATTTTTGGACCAAAATTTGCCGATAACTCAAAAATGAACTGAATTTAATATTTCTTTTTAAATACTCATAAATGTTTGTTCTGCAACGTTTAACAGACAATTTTTAAATTGTTTAAACAATCTTAGTTACCACATAAAGAACTTCAAAAGTTTTCTTTACTTAGATTTCGTTTCTTTTGTAAAATTAATTAATTACTATTGGCCTAGAGTTACAAAACAGTTTAAAATGTTTGCGAACAGTTTTTAAGTTGTTTAAACAATTATAGTTTAAATAAATAACTTCGAAAACTTTCTTAACTTAGATTACCTAGCAATTGTAGGACAATTATAGTAATTAATTAATTTTACAAAAGAAACGGAATCAAATTAAGGAAAACTTTTGAAGTTCCTTATTTGTTAATTAAGATTGTTTAAACAATTTAAAAATTGTTTGCATACATTTTCTTCTGTATTTTAATAATTCTAGACCAATAGTTTCACAAAAGAGATGAAATCTAAGTAATGAAAACTTTTGAAGTTCTCTATTTGTTAATTAAGATTGTTTAAACAATTTAAAAATTGTTTGTATACATTTTCCTTTGTATTTTAATTCTAGGCCAATAGTAATTAATTAATTTCACAAAAGAAATAAAATGAAAGTAAGCAAAACTTTTGAAGTTATTTATTTGTAAACTAAGATTGTTTAAACAATTTAAAAATTGTTAGTAAACATTTTCTTCTGTTTAGTAATTCTAGGCCAATAGTAATTGATTAATTTCACAAAAGAAACAAAATGAAAGAAAGTGAAACTTTTGAACTTATTTATTTGTTAACTAAGATAGTTTAAACAAATTAAAAATCGTTGGTTTGTACTTAGAACTATTTAAAATATATTAGACAAATTTCGTGTGTAAAATATATAATTTTATTTTGTGTATTTCAGCTAAATAGTTATTTTTGTTTCGTTTTTTATAGTTCGCCGGAAAATCCACTTAAGTGCTTTGTTATAAATAAATGTTTTTAAAATAGATAGAATAATTTTATTCAACTTTTTTTTGTAAAAACTTGTGATTCGACAATGCATCATCAGTTTTAAAAAAATTTCAAGGTAGTAATTATGTAAATTACACGTGTAATTTGTTTCTAGATGATTAATTTAAGTTTTTTGTCCAAAACCTAAGTCGACTTAGGTGGTTCTTTGAACGAACGACTCATATATAAAAAGAAAATTCAATACCTTGTTTAAATCTCAAATTATAAATTATTATGTTAAAATTGCTAAATTCCTAAACAAGAAAATGTTTAAATTCTTTGGAAATAAACGAATATTTTTAGATGATATTATAGACAAAAATGTTAATTTAATAGACGTAACAGTACCGTAACTTAAATGTCATTTAAATTATTAATAATTTCGCGCCGATATGAAAGCACATGCGCAAATGAATATACCTCTTGGTAGGGGCATTCGTTAAGTCTACAATTTTCTACCCCTACAGCCCCGAACTATGCGACTTATCGGACTTTGACTGTATTCCTAAAATCTTATTATAATAAGCGGAATTAAAATTTTAAAACAATTTTTTAGAAAATTTAAATTATCTACTGTTTGAAATTATCTACTTTAGTGTGGTCTCCCCTATACATTTATTTTATATATTGTTTTTTTAAAAAAACATGTTTTTCAGGTGAAATGCCACCGTTAC
This sequence comes from Ganaspis brasiliensis, assembly GCA_037103525.1. NCBI lineage: Eukaryota > Metazoa > Arthropoda > Insecta > Hymenoptera > Figitidae > Ganaspis > Ganaspis brasiliensis. The sequence goes on from JAZKLR010000686.1 coordinate 275,917, forward strand.
TTCCTATAAAGGAGCTTTCATCTGATGAATTGGCAGAAAGGGAAAGAAATCTTAGGAAATTGAGAGAAGAATTAAGATCTGAGGAAATGAAATTAGTTCTACTCAAAAAGCTGAGACAGTCACAGCAGTTAAAAGAAAATATTGCGTCAGTACCGAAGATTCCGAATAAATTGCCACCTCCTGTAACTGTTCAACCTCCACTTCATAGGTAAAATAAATTTGATCAATTAATAACAATTTAAAAAAACTATTTTTGAAAAATAATTTATTTGTTTTATGAAAGTCATAGAATTGGTAAAGCGCCACCACCTTTATTGAGAGGACAGCCGGCCCCAAGTAGAAGCAGCAGTTTACATGCACCACCACCGGGAATGTTGTTACCACCTACAGCAAGCCGAAGTGTAACCTCTAGTACCGGAATGCCGCCAAATATGGTGATACCTCAACCACCACATCCCAGAGGAAGATTAACAAGTGTAGCTTCCAACGTTCCTAGCTATCATCCACCTGCAGACCGAACCGAAAGATCTACAAAAGATCCTACCCCTGTTCCAGCTCATCAGGTGCGTTTTACAACCTTTATTAATAAAAGTATCTTATGCACAGTTTAATTCAAAAATTTTATAAAATTTAGGAATTTTTATCTCATTAATATAATTCGTTTACATAAAAGAAGCAGTCTTGATTAGAATTATTAAGTCAAGTATATAGAGAACAAGTATTCTAATTTTTCAATATTACTATTTTATTTATTTGTTTTAATTGAGTATGTATTTAATTTTTTTTGTTTATAACCCCACATTTTCGTTTATTATTTTTTTTTATGCTATTATTTTTTAAATTGAATTTAATAAGAAAGTGGATAAGTTAAATAATTTTTTAAATAGTTTGTAAAATAACTAAATTATTTATTTTGATCATAAAGCAGCTAGTTGGATCTCAAGAAAGTAAATCTTCCGCGCCTTTAAACACAATGTCAGAGCAGGTACAAGTTTACGATAAAAAAATTTTGTTTGCTTGTATGATTTTTTTATTTTGCTTCCCAATTCTAATAGTGAAAATCTTTGACTCATTTTTAAAATAAATTTCAGTCTTTGACGATTTCCAGAATACGAAAATTAATCTCAGAAGTCTTTAGAGCTGCACAATTATTTACATTTTTTTGTTAAAATGTGTACTAAGAGATAAATTTTGAAATACTTTATAATTAACTTAATATAAATGCTTCCTTCAAGAACATTTATTTTAATTTAAGTATTTATTCTTACTGCAAACTATATACAGTAAAACCTCGTTAACACGAACTTGAAGGGACCGTAATTTTTGTTCGTGTAAACCGAGTGTTCGTGTTATCCGTTAAAATTAAGCCTATGTTATTTTCAAGGGACCGAAACTTTTGGTCGTGCTAAAGCGAAATTCGTGTTATCCAAGTTCGTGTTAACGAGGTTTTACTGTTGTTATTTTATAAAATAGACAATATTACACTATTGGGGCATTCCAATATAAATATAAAGGGTCTGCAAAATTTCAATGATCTTGCAAAATATTGTTAATTAAAATTTTTTAACAATTTTTTTGAAAATTTTTAACTTGGACTATATTGGTGATAAGAAAAAGTGTTGTAGATAAAAATTGTAAGAGAAAATGGCAAATTTTAAGAAAATAATTTAACAAATTTTTTAATTTAACTTTTTAGAAATTAATGTTTTATTTTTTGACTGCATGGTTCGGTCTGGGAGCCATGTGCTGCAGCCACCATATACCCTCCTATTCGTTATTGCGAATTGCTTTCGAATCGATAAAAAAAACTTTTTTAAACTGTACTTTTGTATGCAAGTACTATTATTAAAAAAATTAACGCTTTTTATAAACATAAATACTGTTTTCCATACTACCCAGAAGTTACAGTATACACTGAAAAAAATCTGTTTCGATTATTGCATGATAAAATAATATGAATACAGCATAAACACTAACTGAACCAAAATTATACGAATTCGTCTAAATATTAGACAGGTCCGCCTAGTTTTCAGGCCAAGCTTGAGCAATAACTATACGTTCTGCTAGAAATACAGTCAAAGTCCGAGAAGACTCGGGGTCTGATTTTGGATTGATATCGGATTCTTTGCAAAAAATTTTTGATGCAGCTATGGTATCTGTGATACATAACCTCAACTATAAATGAATTTAAGGATTCTATTCAAACTGATCTGTCTGAGGTTAAAAATTCCACCACCGAGTTTTCTAAAATGTTTGAATAATGTCGAGGTTGAACTGAAAAGTACTAATGAACGTATTGATGCTTCTGATGTTAAAATTTATGAAATGGCGAATAAATTATCGTCGATTGAAAGTAGAGTAAACTCTCTTAGCGAAAATAGTTTTTGTTCAGGTCTTCAAGTTAACCAAATTGCATGCAGGTGTATTTCTGAAGTTAATAATAATAGATTAAAGAAGAAAAATAATCTAATTTTATTTGGTTTTCCCAAAAATAATGTTCCAAATTTTGATTTACATTCTGGATCGAGTTTAAATTCTGATCTGATGTGTATTTCGGACCAAAATATTGCACCAGTTATCAACACTAATTTGCCAGTTTATTCAGTTGTAACGAAAGTTGAGATTAAAGTAAATGTCTGTAATTTTTTGAGAAAATTTATTTCTGAAGATCTGCTATTCTGCTGTCTAATATGCAGATAACTAGAATTGGAAAAAAAATTTTGCAGACGTCAGAGAAGCCACGTGCTTTGAGGATTTAATGCGAGTCGATAGACAGCGCCCGTGCGTTACATCGTGCCTTCCTGACAGCGAAAAAGAATCCAAAGTTAGCCAGTTATTTCAATGATCTGTGGATGACGTTCGACAAGACCAAGATTCAACTGGAGGAAATATCAGGAGTGAAGGAGGAACTAAGTCGCCGATGACAGCAGGGAAAATCAGATTTGGAGATGGCATTTCGACAGGGAATGCCCTGCATCCAGAAGATGAAGAAGACTCCAGTTTGTTAGTTTTTCCTTCTTCTGTTATAGTTTGGATTGTCTGTCTTCGTCATTATCTTCTACTCATGACATCACTACTGCCCTCCCTACTTCTTCCGACAACGCTAGTAGTGTGTGTTTGTTTAGTGTCTTAGGTGTGTACTACCAGAACGTAAGAGGCTTGCATACGAAACTACATATGTTGCGACAGATGATACCTCTCCGTTCCGCTAATGTTATCGTTTTCACTGAAACATGGTTGACTGACAGTATTATGTCTAGTAAACTTGGATTCACAAATTTTGATGTCTTTCGTTGCGACTGAAATTATTTGAGTAGTGAAAAAATATTACGAAGAATTTGTAATTAGTTTCTTTCCATTGGTAATGAAGTTTTTGACGTCTTTTGAAGTCGACCGCGGAATTTCCGTTGCAAGAACGATTCATAATTGCAAAAAATCGGGTCGTTCAAGTATGACCACCCTCCTTGGTTCAACTCTGACTCACGCATCGTTTAGTAGCATATCACATAGAACATAAACGCGTGATATTTCCCAACCTTGACCACTGTCCAACTCTGACTACTTTCCCCTACCAATTTCAACTTCTGGAGAATTTTTTAACTTACGTGAAAACACACTGTGCCTGAACCAAAAAAAGGCTTGACAAAAACGGATCCAAAATCTGATTGCTGGGGATGTAAGAGTAGAGTAGAGTTAAAGTAATTGTATAGGTTAGTAGATTTTATAGATGATCCTGAATCGCGAAAAACTGCTGTCCACCATGGGCCCGTATCATTTTGACACAAATTTTTTCTGTCAACTTGTTATATTGTACTCCCGAAGATGAATGTTATATTTTACTCCTTCAGAAATCAAAGATTTATAAGTCTTGTTTATTAAATAATTGATTTTAATACATTAAATTAATATTAAAAGACTTAATTAATCCAGAAAATTCAATTATTGAATAATTAAAACTTAAAAATCTTTGATTTTAGTAGAAGTAAAATATAACATTCTTCTTCAGGAGTACAATATAACAAGTTCCACGAAAAAATTTGTGTCAAAATTATACGGGCCCGTCCACCATTACCCCGATGATTTTTACAAAATTGCAAAATTTAGTGGTAATGGAGGACAGACTTTTTTTCTAAGAAAAGTCTAAGAAAAAAGTTATCTGAAGTTTACTACTGTTTCAAGGGATGAAATAGCTTGAAAAAAATTCATGCAGATACATGATACTTTAATCAGTTAAATGATAATGTATCATATAAGTTCAAAAATTAACCATACCGTAAGGCCGGCGTCCGGTCCCATGACTTCGTTTGTGTTGCGTTGTAATGAGAAAGAATAGGACACACATATATTTTGTCCTTTTCTATCTCATTACAAAGCAACGCAAAATGGAGTCATGGGACGCCGCACAGTGGGCGAAAATGACAAAAAAGGCGTCAAAATTGTTTCTCCGGCGCAATTTTTATTGTATTTCAATGACTTTGCGCTTAAAATACAGCTTCAGCATAGGGCTATGAGACATAGGTGCGATCTTTTTTATTTAACCTACATAGTCTTTTTTACATCGCCTTAAACTGGGGTAAAAAATGATTGAATTTTGAGAAATGCTGAATAACTTTAACAATTTTGAACTAATTTGATTACCCTTTTCCTCTTAAGTTCTTTGGGGGTCCTGGATTAAAAATTTGGCATTAGTTTTTCAAAATTCAAAATGGCGGATCCAATATGGCGGCCAATTTTTTTAAATTAATTGAATTCGCTTGAAACTTGTATCTTAAGGGTTTTTATGATCGCTGATTACGAATTTGGCATTAGTTTTTCAAAATTCAAAATGGCGGATCCAATATGGCGGCCAATTTTTTTTAAATTAATTGAATTCGCTTGAAACTTGTATCTTGAGGGTTTTTATGATCGCTGATTACGAATTTGGCATTAGTTTTTCAAAATTCAAAATGGCGGATCCAATATGGCGGCCAATTTTTTTAAATTAATTGAATTCGCTTGAAACTTGTATCTTGAGGGTTTTTATGATCGCTGATTACGAATTTGGCATTAGTTTTTCAAAATTCAAAATGGCGGATCCAATATGGCGGCCAATTTTTTTTAAATTAATTGAATTCGCTTGAAACTTATCTCTAGGGGGTTTTTATGATCGCTGATTACGAATTTGGCATTAGTTTTTCAAAATTCAAAATGGCGGATCCAATATGGCGGTCAATTTTTTTTAAATTAATTGAATTCGCTTGAGACTTGTATCTTGAGGGTTTTTATGATCGCTAATTACGAATTTGGCATTAGTTTTTCAAAATTCAAAATGGCGGATCCAATATGGCGGCCAATTTTTTTAAATTAATTGAATTCGCTTGAGACTTGTATCTTGAGGGTTTTTATGATCGCTGATTACGAATTTGGCATTAGTTTTTCAAAATTCAAAATGGCGGATCCAATATGGCGGCCAATTTTTTTTAAATTAATTGAATTCGCTTGAAACTTGTATCTTGAGGGTTTTTATGATCGCTAATTACGAATTTGGCATTAATTTTTCAAAATTCAAAATGGCAAATCCAATATGGCAACCAATTTTTTCAAACTTCATTGAATTCGCTTGAAACTTATCTCTAGGGGGGTTTTATGATTGCTGATTATGAATTTGGCATTAGGTTTGCAAAATTCAAAATGGCGAATCCAATATGGCGACCAATTTTTTCATAATTCATATAATTTGATGAAAACTTGTTTCTTTTTATGATCGCTAATTGCGAATTTGACATTATATTTTAAATATGGTACAATGTATATCGTTCATCTGAAGTCGGACATGCGTAACTGTTTTGGAACATTTGGAAGTCGCGTAAATTTTAAGAGCAGGTTGGAAAGTAAGTTTCTTTAATTGTGTTTTTAGAAACTACTCTTACACTGTACAAAACCACATACTATACATGCACTGTTTCCAAGTCATTTCCAAAGATACGTACTTTCTGCTCTGATCTTAAAAGTAACGCGTTTTCCAAAATGTGACAAACGTTTGCGTACATTCGACTTTTGGTGAACGATACAGTTAAAAAGTGTTGCATATATTCTAATATTGATAGGAAGCTAAATAATTATTACTTACATATTTTTAAAGAAGCATCCGTTTGTATACACCAATTTATACATAAAAATAAATTTATTTTCAATTTAAATGAAGTTTTGTTTTATCAAAGAACATTTTAAAAATATTCAATTAAAAATTATTATATTGGAAATATCATGTTTATTTCATTAACTGATGTTTAACTCCTGCATCTGCAGTTGAATACTAAATATTTCATAGAATACTAAATATTATACCATTTATAATATTTCAAGTAAGTCGCAAATCTATAAACTTTGGTTCAATAAAATAAAACACATTATAACAAATTTAATAAATTACATGAAACCAATATGTAGAATACTAACTTAATAAAATCATAAACTTTTCAATTTATAGAATAATAATGAACTAATAAAATCATAAGCTTTTAAAACCATAGAAAATGATCTCGAGACTTAATTTTTTACTTTTAATAACTCCTTAGCTTCTTGTGATAATTTAACATGTTTCTTTGCTTTCCTGATTCTTAAGCTGCTTATATAAGGATCCGAAGAAACTAATAAATGGTGGATGATATCTTCATTACATTGCGTGCGGCTACACATACGACTATTAAATTCTCGAGCATGTTTATAAATTTTATTGTTTGCTTCAAGTGCTTCTTTGGAAAGAGATCCTGATGATAATCCCAATGCTTCTATTATGGTCCAACCGTGAATTAATACCTTGTGCACAGATGGAGGAAGTGGGTACCAATCGTATAGTCGAACGTATAGTTTGGCAGTTTCATTAGTGTACTCTTTAAATTTTTGAACATGAATTTCTTCATCGCAATTTAAAACATCCAAAATAATTTTATATCTCTTTATTAGATTCTCATCAACTCCTGTGATTTCAGAAATAGTTTGTGCTTGTTCAAAGAATCTTCTGGACGTATTCCCATCATTTGTTGTACCAAACCCCTGTTTAACAACATCTACTGATAACCCAGTTGCTGATTTGATAGCTTCCTGAATAATATATTTTCGAGCCAATTTAACTTCTTTGTTATCTCCTCTTGCTCGATGCTCCTTAAAATCTAAGTTGTATGCAATATGTAGAATATTGTCCATAAACCTTATTCGACAGTGTAACGGGTGTAAACCAAATTGTAAATACTCATTTCGAATGGAGAGATTTTGCACATAATCCAAATTATTTGTTTTACTCGGTTCAACATTGCATAAATTACACGATTGAGTAGAAGATTGATTCGTTAAAGTGTTGCAAGTTTTTCCATCCATCATTGTACACATCAGCTTGTAAACTATTTTAGATTTAGGTCCAAGAAAATTTGACGTATGTGGCTTAAGGTTTTTTATTAAATTGTTATAGTGATCATATTCTTTTAATGTATTTTCCTTTGTTTCCTTCAGGAATTCAAATTGGACAGGTCTACAAAATCTTACTGATGAAGGTCTTTCATTTTTCCACATTGTTTGTTTATCAGTTCAAATTTGTAAAGGAACTATAGAGATTTGAAAGACAGATTCATCTGAAAGTGGAGTGGAATCAGTTATCAGATTAACATCTGATGACTGGTTATTTGACCATTTTTGTTTAACATGTTGTCCGGAGGCTCCATCCATTCCCCATTTAATTTCAAAAGTCAATAATTTATTCCTGAATTCATCTAAAGTTTTCTTTTCCAAAGATAAAAGTAATCGATCGGTAGTATGATTTAACAAACTCTGTAAGTCAATAGACATTTTTTTATCTGTCACGTTAATCTTTTCTGGATAGCAACGGGTTTTCGCTTCTTGTATACTAGCGTATGGTGGATAAATTTTGCTCTCACTATTTATCACATTATGCTTTCTAAGATTTTCGTAGTATAATCTAGAAAGCTTCAAATCCATGAACATTGCAAGTGCTTTGTCCGAAACAGAATCTTTATCATCAAAAGTTTCTTGTGTTTCTACAATTTTATTACTTTCAAAAGTTTGTTTAATGATAGAGAATTTTTCTGGTGTTAATGATAAGCGAATTTCTTGAACTTTTCTCTGCTTCGTCCTTTTACTTGAGTTTTCAAATGATAGAGATTTTCGTCCTCCTTTTTGTACACAAGATTTTTTTGGCGAAGCTGCATCATGATTTACAACAACAGTGAAGTAATTATTGAGAAACTGTTGATGCTTTTTGATAAAAAAATCTTTTTTTCGAGAAGCAGCTCTCCAATAAAGATTGTATTTAGATAAGAAAGAGTTTTTTAATTTATTACCAATTTCATGTAAAACATTAGCATTAAAACCATTTTCTTCTTTAATATTACGAAGTAAGATACTAACTTGACTATTAATATCATGACAATTTTCGTTATTCTCCCATAACCAGTCACAAAGTGTTTTTTGCTTTACTTTAAACTCCTCCATAATATCAATTCATTGAGAGTAACATAACATACATGCTCTAAGTAAATACCTATTACTGAAATATCTTAAAAAATAGAGTTACTTGCAAATCATGAGTTTTAAAGAGGTTACTAAAAATGTTCTGCACAACAATATTCTTACCTGATACTAAATACAATTGTATCCTATTTTTTAATTCACTATTAAATCAAAGAAATTATTCCTTTTTTAAATGTATCTAAGTAAGACACGGTTCATTCAAATTTATTAAAATTTTTTACATAAACTCTTTCAAGTTTTCATTAACAAACGTCAAATTTTCTTATGATAACAGATGAAGTGAGCTATAAATAAAAAATAAACAAATTCACATATATTCAAAATTTTCCTTACATTTACATAGGTGACAATACCCATAAAGAAGATTGTTGCATTAATAAATTTGCAATTCCAGATCTAAACTCGTATAAAACATTATTTGTTAGTAGTTCTATATTTTCCAGAGGCAGCATTAGCAAAATCCAGTGCGAAAAACATAATCAGCGATCATAAAAGCCCCCTAAAGATAAGTTTCAAGCGAATTCGATGAATTTTTAAAAAATTGGTTGCCATATTGGATTTGCCATTTTGAATTTTGAAAAACTAATGCCAAATTCGTAATCAGCGATCATAAAACCCTCCTAGAGATAAGTTTCAAGCGAATTAAATTAATTTTAAAAAAATTGGCCGCCATATTGGATCCGCCATTTTGAATTTTGAAAAACTAATGCCAAATTCGTAATCAGCGATCATAAAAACCCTCAAGATACAAGTTTCAAGCGAATTCAATTAATTTAAAAAAAATTGGCCGCCATATTGGATCCGCCATTTTGAATTTTGAAAAACTAATGCCAAATTCGTAATCAGCGATCATAAAAACCCTCAAGATACAAGTTTCAAGCGAATTCAATTAATTTAAAAAAATTGGCCGCCATATTGGATCCGCCATTTTGAATTTTGAAAAACTAATGCCAAATTTTTAATCCAGGACCCCCAAAGAACTTAAGAGGAAAAGGGTAATCAAATTAGTTCAAAATTGTTAAAGTTATTCAGCATTTCTCAAAATTCAATCATTTTTTACCCCAGTTTAAGGCGATGTAAAAAAGACTATGTAGGTTAAATAAAAAAGATCGCACCTATGTCTCATAGCCCTATGCTAAAGCTGTATTTTAAGCGCAAGGTCATTGAAATGCAATAAAAATTGCGCCGGAGAAACAATTTTGACGCCTTTTTTGTCATTTTCGCCCACTGTGCGCCGGCCTAAGTAGCAATGTGAAAAATAAAATAACTTGAACAAATTTTAAAGGATTTATCTTAACCTTGGTAAAAAAAGATTTCTGAGGTTGCTGAAAATTAACCTAAAATCAGACTTCAAATTAAAAATGGCATGTCCATTCTCGGGCAATCAATTCTAAAATAAATTGTAAAAATTGATCTAATTTGCTTCAGTTTGGACACCCAAAGGTTTATCTAATACGAATTTAAAGTCTCTCTCTCGCTCTCTTTCTCTATCTTGCTCTCTCTCACTCAATCCCTAACTTTTCTCTTAAACGTATTTACCTGTAGCGCATTTTGTAGGTATCCTTTACGTATTTGCAGTATTTGCAGTGAGAACTATCTCCTTTGCACTGTGAAATATTATATTATGCCTAAATATTATATTTAAACTCGAGAAAAGTATAACAAACATTTTTTTTGGTAATTTTACACTGCAAAAATAGTGTAGTGGTAAAAAAGGGGCAAGTTTGTCCAGCTGTTATTGAAAAAAAATCATTTAAAATTGTGTCCTGAATTACCCCAGATTTGTCGAATTCTCGGGGTAATGGCGAAAAGCACTAATAACACATAAGAAAAAATTTTTGTTTCATTTTTAGGATTGTTTTTGTTTCAAGTACGAAAAGAAGTACTAAAAAAGTTTTTTTTTTATTGTCAATTTTTTATGGATTATGAATTATCTTCCTATACCTTGCTGACAATTGACAATCGAAAAATTGGCAAATATTTAGAACCACTTGTAGGTGATCTGAGGTTAAAATATTCATATCGTACTTATATTCATATAGTCTGCAAATTTAGCTTAAATACCGTTTGTCCGGAGTTACCCCAACTGACCCTAGTTTATTCAATAAAAATATTCAACATAAAGAGAGAAATGAAACAAGTTATTAAAACCTATGTGCTTTAAGAGAAAAGATTTTCGTTATTTATAATAATTTTTTTAAGCTAAGGGGTCCATATATTACGTAACGCTTAATGGGAGAGGTGGGGTTATTAGACACTTTTATGATCTTGCTACGATGGGGGGAGGGGGGGGAGGGCTTGAACTACAGCGTTACGTAACAAATTAAAAAAAATTTAATGAAATAAAAATTAGGTAATAATATAACTTTTAGCTAGAATGAATTTGGGCTGTTACTCCCGGTTATTCTTGTCTCAGGTCTCTTTGCCTCAGTTAGGCAACTGTATAAGCTGAACAAATAAGTGATTCAATGCCCATAATAAAAGACATTGAAACGTAGGTGCAATCTTTTTTCGAAGACGATTTATTAGGACAATTCTAATTTTATTTACGTTTAAAATATATATTTTTTTTTTTTGCTGCAATATCCGAAAAATCTCTGTGAAAATGACCAAATGTAATGTTTAATAATCTAGTTTCAAATGAGTTCTTATAAAAATGCGAGAAAACTTTTAATATTTAAAACAGTAAACCCTCGTTAACACGTACTCGGATAACACGACCACTCGCGTTACACGAACAAAAATTGCGGTCCCGGTAGAAGACCCTTTTTAAAAGGGTGAACAATTTTGTTTTCGAGAAAAATAATTTTGAATTTTACACTTCGAGTCGTCGCGTGTTACGCGCGTGCAACACTACTCGTAACCATGCATATTTAGAGACCAGAAGACTATTATTCCTCATGGTTAACAAAGTTATCTGCTACGTATGTATTTATGTTCATTATTATAAACAATTTAACCATTTTTAAAAGTGTTTGTAATAATAAATTTTCTTTTTCTTGAAATTTATGAAACTATGTAGTTGCTATTGTTGACTTATATCACAATTATATTCACAAATACACTAGTAATTTAATACAAGTTTTAGAAAATTAAAAAGTAATTTCGTTAAATAACAGAAGATTTGACTTGAACATATCGTATTTTGAAAATCTTTCTGTAAACATGAGAATTGTGTACCTAAGATTTCTTTTGTAATTTTTGCTTCGCACTTTATTTAGGCTTAGGACTGGCAACATATTTTACTTATAATGCTGGCGTGTTTGAAAAACGTATGTTTATTTATATCAAAACACAATTACATAATGTAATTTGAAACTTAATTATTTAAAAAATACAAACATGTATCAGCTTAAAAAGTGATTGAAATTATTTAATAAGTCATGAGTTATAAGTGATATTTAAATTTTTGTTAACTGTTACTTACACCGAAAAAAAAATTCTTCTAATGAGAGTAACATTCCTTTCGTGAAATCCTCTCACGCTTTTACGTTGTTTTGAGAGTAGGTATCTACTACTTTTAAGTGAAAAATTAGCATAAAAATGAGAGTATCTTCTCAAAATGAGAGGTTCCTCTAGAGGCCATATTGTAGAGGAAAATTCGCATAAAAATGAGAGGATTCCTTTCAAATCAAGTATATTATTTTTCGGTGTAATTGAAAAAAACGTACAGTTTTGGAGTTAAATGAGTACTATAATTTTTAATCAAAAACTAAAAGAATCTACAGGAATGTAAAATTTTGTTATTACTTTAAATTAAAATTTTTTTGGAATATGTGTCGTCGAAATTATAAATTTTTTGAAAACAAAAATTTAAATATCACTTGCCTTTGCAGTAAAATTTCTTGCTTTAAAGGTAGAAGTGGGTCCAACTTCAAGCGAGGAAAATAAACTGAATAAAGAAACCAATAATATTTGCCAAAATAATTTAGAAAAAAATTGAAGAACATAACGGATAGAAAAAAAACGAACTGCAAACAGTGAACTGAAGCCAACATGTGACGCCGTTTCATACACATGACGTGTAACATTCAAATGATAAAACAGATTTTCCTCATTACCGACGTCCTACAGCGCCACCGTGTGGTGTCACAACATTTTTGAGTTTGGGTGCCAAATGCTACTATGGAAGTGAATGCCCCATGGGCCGCAGAGCCAGCGCTTTATCTGGCTTTATCCAACTGAGCTACCTCCGTTGGTGAAATAAGATTTATTACTAGGTAATTTTGGGGAAGTCGTCAGATGGCGGAAGCGTGTAGACGTGCGTTATGAACTGTGTGATTAAAAAGTATATAAGAAGGTTCAAGAGTTGAATCTAGTATTAGTTTGCGGTTATAGTTGTTGTTAAAATCGACTTTTTTAAGTGAGTCTAATAAACATTGGTAAAAAATACGAGAAAAACTTTTAATTTGTTAGAAAATATCAAGGAAATTTTAAGGATAGTTCGGGCAGTGAAGATGGCATCGACGGAAGCGCTATCGTCGAGTGTCGAGGAAGATGGAAACCAAACTATTAAGAAAACAAACCCAGTCGGCTAAAAGCCTAGAGGTAGGCCGCTGAATTTAGTGAAGCAATTTACAGAATGGTAATACTATGGTTGGAAAAGAATTTTTTCGCTTCTCAGAAGAAAGAAAAGACTGTTAGAGACTTGGCTATTATACAGTGGAATGCATGAGGAATGGAAAATGTTAAGAAAAATTGGAAATTATTAAAAGCTATGGATATAATTATAATTCAGAAAACTTTAGTAGAACAACAAAATTTCAAAAAAAGTGTAAAAAATCTAGATGAGGACTACGAATGGATTGGTAAAGCAGCTACGAGGAAGTAAGGAAGTTCTCTGAATGAGCGCCTGTTCAATTTACTAAGTTCGGTGAATTTCTCGATATTCAGAAAGTATCAGCAGATATAACTTCAGAATAGTGTTTTTCTTTCTACAAATTTCCCTGATGAAAATGCTGCTTTAACCTAAATCGTAACTGCTAATTCTTTCAAGATATATATAAGTATACATCGTAGCCAAAAATTCTGCGACCGCAAACAACTAGCGCTATCAACCTATTAATGCCGAGGACTAAACTGTAACTGATGGATCAGAAAAATCAATAAAAATGGAGGTATTTTGTTGAAAAATGATGAAAAATGTAAAATAAATATGTAAGGGTAAAAAAATGTTTTTCAATTTTTTTTACAGTAAAAATGAGGGTATTTTGTCAAATTTTAAGAAGAAAGCAAAAAAAAAGGCATTTAAATAAATTTTTCAAAAGGAAACAAATGTTTATATTTTTTTTTACGTTTTTGCACATTATTTGGCAACATATCCTTATTTTCATTGATTCTTCTTATGTAGCACTTGCAGTTTTGGCCCCGGCATTAATGGGTTAAAACAGTCACATTAAGCAGTTACTAACTACGTTAACAATTATTCAATTTTTTAAACTTCTGCGCCCTCCGCTTGTTGGCAACCGTAAACTTTCTTTTCCCCCATCTACAAAGTAATATAGTCTTTGGTATAAATTTCCAACATTATTTTACCCAGAACACTTCCCATAGAGGAGACCGAGGTGGAAAGTAACAAAAGTCAGTTTTTTGACGATAGCGTCAAAACTATTTGTCGGATAAGTTCTGCAAACATACTAATCGAAAGCTTGGACCTTCACCTATTAAATAAAATTAGAATTAAACATAAATATTAATTATATAGTTAACAGCAGAACTTTTAATCAATAAATTAAGGCTAACATTTCAAATATAAAACTGCTATTAATTTAAATTATTTTTACTATGAACATATAAAAAAGACAAAGTAATATTAACTATATTTTGTACATAATTGGCACATATTTTTGCACTTTTTTGTAATCAAGCTTTTTTTATCTATCTAATATTCGTTCCACAGCTATGACATTAAAAAGCATCGTTTTTGAAAAAATTCAAATCAAAAGTTCAATATCTCATCTTTAAAATATGAAATAAACATATAAAATCACATAATTATAAAAAAGGAGGATGTTCATAAAAATAAAGCATGGGGTGAGTTGGAAAGTAACAACGTGTTACCTCATCTCTCTTTTCCTTGGATTTCAAAAAACAAATTTAAATTACACAACAAAAGTATTTTATATTTTTTAATTATATACTAGCACGACTTAAAGGTAGATAATGAAGCTTCAAAATTACGAAATCATTTTTGAAGTATCTATAAAATCAAAGAAATATTATATTTTAAAAATTTAGGCAAAAATTTAGAGGGGGTAAAACTGACTAAAAATTACTTTTGAACCATGTCTGTCCTCTGATTGGTTTAGAAGTTATAAGCGTTGTTACTTTCCTCCTCAGTCTCCCCTACGCTTCGCGACTTTGACAATACTTCTTCCTCCTTTGACTTACAAATTTTAGATGGAAGTACGACCCCCCCTACCCATAAATTTATAACGCAGTTTATGAAACACCTATAACATTAGAATGTCTTCGTCAAAAATATAAAATGTCATTATTTTAAGATAATACTTTTATTTGAAAAGTTTATATTTGTAAAAAGTTTCACTATATTTCGGAGCTTCTAACTTTTTTGTGAAACATCCTAAAATTTTGAGGTTTTGAATATAATTTAATATGAATAGAATCTACTTGCCTATAAAGTTTGAAGAACGTGCTTTGCTTCGTTTAGAAAGGAGAGATGTGAAATTGCTGTGTTTACTTTAAGTTTCAGAATTAACCTTTTTGAGTAAAAAATTTTAAAATGTAATATTTCCTAAGCGAAACAAAACACGTTCGTCAAACTTTAAAGGCAAGTAGATTCTATTCATATTAAATTATATTCAAAACCTCAGATTTTTATGAAGTTCCACGAAAAAGTTAGAAGCTCCGAAAAACAGTGAAACCTTTTACAAATATAAACTTTTCATATTAGAGTATTATCTTAAAATAATGAAATTTTATAATACATAAATCCATGTTTTCTAAGTTTAGAAATAAAATTTATGCTATAATAATATGCCTAATGAATTCAGAAAATGTTAGAGATTCACGTATTTTAAAACTAGATTTTTTAAAAATATGTTCGCAACAGCCCTCAGACGAAAGTCAGTGGATTGACCCATTAGCATACCAAATTTTAATTGGCTATGTCAAATAGTTTAGATGTTAATGGGGGGAATAGTCCCTTTTTAATGCATTTTTGCAAAAAAAAAAGTTGTTATTTCCTTGACAACACTAGGAACATCACCTTGAATCATGTTCTCAATATTTTTTTTTGTAATCTACATGTGAAAATACATATTTGTACCAAATTTCAACTCTCTAGATCAAATAGTTTAGCCTTTAGGGGGGGGGGGGGGGGATAGTTTCTGTCTACAGACGCAAGAGTCTTGTTATAAAGGTTCCGCAAAACACCGAAGGTGTAGGGAACCCTCAGAATTGAAAAATATTTGTTTCCCTTTGAAAAGATTTTTTTGAATCTTTTTTGTTGCTTTTTTAATCATACTTTGACAAAATTCCCTTATTTTTACTGTAAAAGAGAAATCGAAATGGTATATTATGCACCAAGGATGAAAAATCCGAGTTTTTTGACTAGCATAATGTTCGACGAACGAGTGCTTCGACTCGTAAAATAACGTATGAACCGCGTTTATAAACTAGGTCCATCCGCGGTTCTGACGTTATTTTCTTTCACTGAAAGTTGATAATATCATCCTTCCTGCATGGTGTAAAAAATTGAAAATATATCTAAACATAACCCGACTTTTCAGAGAATTTTCAAAATAATCGCTAAATTGTTTGAAAGGTTTGCTAAAAAGTCTTGTTATGTTCTCTTATTTATTTTGTATTTTCCTCTTACAAGCATCTATATAACATTTAAAGGAAACTAATGGCGCAAAAGGTTTTTAAATTACCTTTGAAATAAATTTCATAAAAAAGAGTACCTACTTTTTCTCAATGAACAAGACTCAATGATAGAACGTCCAATGTATTCACGATACGATAAAAACGACTTAGGCGAGTCTTTCTGAAATTGCATTACGAAATTAAGATAAATTTAAATACAGTCGTATTTCGTAACTAAACTGAAAGATATTTGGAGGTGGGTCTTTCTTATAACTGCAAAATGACGTCATTAACTATTTGTGCTGTAAGTGGTCAGAAGTTAGAATAACGAAGAGGATACAGAGTAAAGAGTAGAAAGTAGGTGTGGTATACGAGGCTTCCAGTTACGAAACTTAAAGAGTGGGAAATTTTCATGAATCTTGCAGTTACGAAATACGACTGAAAAACCAAAGTAAAGTACATGATTCGAAAGACAAAGAAATAAGCTTTTATCGCAAGCAAACATCAATTTAGTAAAAAGAACCGTTAAACCTATATTATTAAATAACAAATTTTTGTTTATTTTACATTTTTAAATTCTGAAAAAAGAGTCAACTTCTTCGGGTTCCCTAATTTGATCCCGTGTAGAAATTTTGACTCGGCCCCGACTAGTGCTTGACAAGAATTCCCTATCTAGAGGCGTCACGCTTTTCCAACCAGCGCCCAATGAGGTCCCCACGTGGCCATTAGTTGGATTAGGATTAGTTCCATTTAAAAACTTGATTAAAGCATGAAAAAAAGCTTGCTTGCTTTTATCTGAATCCAAAGTACTTTTATAACGACGATCCAAATATACTCGTCTAAGCTTCTTCCGACATGATACTTAGACGTTCTATAGGGTGTTGGCCAAATCTAGTTTAACATTTCTAGAGGGTCACCGTCGCGATACTTCCATAATGATCAACACTGAAGCCGAGATACAATGATATAACACGAAACCTCTGAACTATAATATTACGGGAACAGGCACCACGTATGTTGAGCTGTAAGAGAGCAGTGGCTGTGAGACAGATAGATGGGGGGGGATGCTTTTTCTCTCACATAGTTAGCGATTGATACGAGCATACTTGTCAAGAGAATGTAGGTGTATCTTCTTCTTCTTAAATAACTTATGGCATAGCCGACTGTCAGAACTGCAAAATTAAAGAAGAGAAAAAGGCATATGTAATTAACTGTGGAATCAAGCAGTATCACTAAGTTGGCAAGCCCAGGGATGAGGTCGTCTGTTTCCAGGGTGTTAAAAGCCCCATATATTATCTGTAGCTCGGCTGGTGCGGTGTGATCCAAGCGTAAGTATTACGTAGTGTCTCAGGGATAGGAAAGGGTAGGAGAGTTTGGCCAAGGGTGACGTCACTGTAAGCCAGTCGATCCACAAACATAAAGATTACAAAAATTGACCCTCTTGACAAAGAAACCTCCCCAGCTCTCTGACAACCTCCTCATTGGGCTCAAAGACCAGGTCATCTAAATCCGTCGCTCTTGGATCCCGACCCAGAAACCTCCCTCTCAGGAAATCATAAAATAGCAATCTGCCAGAATCTAAAAGTGGACAATCGTTCAACACGTGGTCCAAGGATCTCCTCTCCTCTCCGCAAGCACAGGCCAGCGTCCTGGCCCAGTTCATTCTTTCGAAGTGTTCTGCTGTCAGAACATGACCGGTTCTTAAGCGTGTTATGATATTAATCCACGCCCGCGGAAGCGAGAGGTCCACAAACCAGGGTCTACAGGACTTGAAGGATATTCTGGAGAAGTATCTTCGACCCGTCGAGTTGTCACCCGTGAATGGCCATAAACGGGCCAGCCACTCGGCTCTGTCGGGGTCGAAGATCACCCTCCTGAAATCCATCAACGATGGTTCCACATGGATCCTGCCTTCATTAATTCTGTTGATCTCCCTACACACCGCATCCACCCGATCGTTCCCAGGAATTCCGGAATGGAAGGGAACCCAGACAAAGACAACTTCAGGAGAAACGGCTTTCAGAGGATCCCAGGGCAAAAGGTCAAGTATGGAGTATACCAAGTCAGGGTTATCCTTATGCATCAAACAATTTTTTATCCGACTAATGACCGACAGAGAATCCGAAACGATGACAGTTTTAGAGTATCCCCTTTCCAGGGCATGTGAAACGGCGCGAAAGATGGCGTACAACTCTGCGGTAAGTATCGTGAATCCGAGCTGTAATGGAAAACCAAATAGTCGTGGCCAGGAAGCATCATAAAATGCCGCAGCCGCCAGGCCTGTGCCTATGTTGAGTGTAACATCCGTGTAAATCACCTTATAATTCGAGTACTGATTATCTAGCTGGCTCTCAAAAGCTGATGCTGTGCCAGGTTGGGTCTTGACACTCATTCCTAGTTCAAGGTCACACTGAGGTCTTTTGATAAGGATAGACCAGGACCAATCAAAGTAGGCTGGTTTGGTTGTTCTGTGGGTCATCGATAGGACAGGAATCGTGCGTCGATAGGTATGTAACAAAGACCTATTATCACGCTTCGGCTTCCTTGAGCTCCTGGTGAATTTCTCGTCCAGAAGTTGTAGCTTAGGTATTAAAGGATTTTCCAACCATCTGTAGTTTCGCATGAGAAAAGTATTACAAAGAAATGTCCTTCTGAAGGACAGAGTTGTTTCCCCAGCCTCAGAGAGCAAGACAGAGATCGGGGTGGTGCGCATGCAACCCAAGGCAGTCCTCAGGGCAGAAGCCTGGACCCTGTCCAGTAGTTTGAGGGTAGAGCAGGCTGAATCCGCAAACAAAGGAGCTCCCCAGTCGAGAATCGCGCGAATTAAATTACGATAAACCATAAGGGCTAGTACAGGTGACGTTCTCCAGGTGGCCCTAGAGACAATTTTGAGAATTTTAAGTGCTCTGGTGGCTCTATCCGCTAACATTTTAATGTGTGGGCTCCAATTCAGTTTGCTATCCAGAATTATTCCCAGATGTTTTAATTCCGCATCACATTTCAGAACAGTGTTGTTTAAGACAATCTGTGCGTCTTTAAAAGATTTTCTGGATCTTGTGAAAATGCAACACTTTGTCTTTGCAGGTGCCACTTCAAGACTTAGATCTCTTAGCCATAACGTTAAGATATTAAGGGTATTGGAAACCTCATTCACAATACTGTGTAAATCCTTAAATCTAACGTATAGCAAGAGATCATCGGCATACATGATGTATTTGAAGTTATGTGGCAGAATATTCTGAATGTTGTGAAGGTAGATGTTAAAGAGCAGGGGGGACAGGACACCCCCCTGTGGAACTCCAATGCCACAGACTCTTTCCTCCGTTTCCTCCGCGTTAAAGGATATAAACCTTTTGGCAGTGAGGAACGTGACGAAGTTAATAATATTTGGGTGGATGTTAAGGTCCCTCAGACCTCTATTCAGGAGATCAGGTCTAACATTATTAAATGAACCCTTGATGTCAATAGAAATGGCGAGGGTGTGGAGGGAATCCATAAAACCATTGTATATATCCGTCACCAGAGCCGCGACACAATCCAACGAGGAGCGTTGTTTGCGAAAACCATATTGGTGTCTGGGGTTAACTCCCCGTTTTTCCACCATGTGTTCCAATCTTCCTTGTATCAGCTTTTCAAAGAGTTTCGATATAACGGAGGTGAGTGCAATGGGTCGAAAGCCCTTCCCCCCAGGTTTGGGAATCAGAATAACCCTAGTTCTAAGCCACGTTTCCGGAAAGGAAGACTGAAAGAACATACGATTAAATAAGAGCAACAAGAATTCTAGAGCGGCAGGGCCAATGCCCCGTATAATTTCTCCTGTGATGCCGTCCAAACCAGGAGCCGAATTAGGTTTGCACGTTGCTAGTGCTGCTTTAATTTCATTCAAATTAAACGGGGGGAAATCGCGATCATCCTGCATATCAGTAACGTTCAAAAAAGGGATGTTAGTCGGGGGAACGTCCTCCCAAATGAGATCGTTCTAGAGAGTAGACATCAGGGAGGCGGCCGGGTCTGTAGACACGTTTGTAGAGTGTCCTCCCGAGTGGGATGTTAATGCCCTGATAGTGCGCCACATAGTTGAGGAGCCAGTTGTCGGGGACAAGTTTTCACAGAAGTTTCTAAAACCTAATGTTTTTTGATTTCTCAAAGTTCTTTTTACTTCTGCATCCCTCCTCCTAAACTCCTCCCTATTTTCCATAGATTGGTTTGACTGATACCACCTGAAATTTTCTCGTCTCATCTCAAGAGCATGGTCACATGTTGTGTTCCACCAGAGAGGCTTAGTAAAGGCCTTCATGGTTGATTTGCGGGGAATGTAAGCTCCGCAATCAAGTAGAGTGTGTTCGATTGATTCCACGAATCTCTGATATACCTCGGCAGGAGTAAGCTCCGTCGACAGGTGGGCCACCAGAGTCAAAGACTCTTGATCGATTTGAGCCCTAAACTTCGCCCAGTCCAAAGATTTCGTACACCATCTTTTTCCCGAGTTACTAATAGTGTCTGGAGAAACATCCGCCCGAATAATAGCGGGTAAGTGATCCGAGGAGTGGGTGTTATCGCCAAGTTCGTATGTTGAGGCTTGGAGAACAGCTGTAGAGCAGAAAGCGAGGTCCAGATTACTACCCTCCCCCTCAACGCCCCTAGGTCTAGTATGAATCATGTTGTTGATCGAAAACAATTCGTTGTTTATAGCGAATGACAACAGCGCCCCCCCCCCCCTTGCATCCGACATAGTATCACCCCAACAAGTATGGTGGGCATTAAAATCTCCACAAAATATATGATTAAAAGAGGGGGGCAAAGAATCATAGATTTCCTGCCAACTTTCCACCGGGATTGGGACATTTGGTGGAGCGTATATACAAGTGATCTGAGTTGAGCCAAAGAGGGACTGCACAATGATAGAGGCCGAGTCGATGGTTGTGTCCCCCACCTGAAGCGAATGCCTCCTGGTAATTCTAAAATTGATCTCCTTTCTGACCAATATCAGGACTCCACCACCCGGGCGATCCTGTCTCACCGTGCTAAAGTGCGGAAGCTCAAAGACAAGTGAGTCGTCCAGCCATGTTTCCATAACGCAAACAATATCCGGATTATAATTACAGATTAGAATCAAGAGCTCATCTCGTCGAGGAATAGAACTTCTAACGTTCCAGATCATGGTAGTCAATGACTTATGAGTCGGACGAGAGTCCCTAATTAAAGTAGACGCCAGGTTGGCCATGTTTAATGTTGTTATATAGAGGGGGATATCTGCTACTATCCGATTATAAAATTCCGGTACACGAAGCCGTCAGTGAATTATTAGTCGTTAGGTAACAATTTTATTGAAGATATAATTGTTTAGGTATTTCTTAAAATAAAAGGTCCAACTGTAGATATCGTGCTAAAGCAATCAAGTCATATGACGTAGATCTGATATAGGCCGCATTCAAAAGAAAAAGAAAAGAGACAAAAACAAATAAATAGACATGAACAAATAGCTATAATCAGATATACACCTATAGGATAGATACTTCAATAAAGAAATTCAATAGAAATAAATTGGCAAGTAAATGAGCAAATGGAATAAATAAATTATTAAGTAAAATTAAATTAAATAAATAACTAAAATAAATAAAGTAATGAAGAAAAATAATAAAATAATAAAATAAATAAATAAATATACGGATAAATAAAAATAAAAATATAGATATATTATGTCAAATAAATGTAAATAATTGAATAAATAAATTAAAGTAAATTATTAAATAAATAAGTAACCAAATAAATGTAAAAATAAGTCAAAGTAAAATAAATAGAAGGTATATACATATATAGAGGATTAGAGAAAAAGGAAAATGTAAATGAGCAAATGGATATACAGCTAAATAATAAAAGCGCTTAAATAAGTAACAAACAACCTATCCTATTGAGAAGTCAAAAAAGTAAAAGATCAGTTATCAACAAAACAGATAAAGTAAATAAGTAAAATTGTAAATAAATAATTAACTAAAATAAAATTAAACAAATAAATAAAGTAAAATAAAATTATATAAATAAATAATAAAATAAATGAATAAATAAATAAATATACAAATAAAAATAAGTAAAATAAATATGTTGAATAAAAGTAAATGTAAATATTAGATAATTAAATTAAATTATTAAATAAATAAATAACTAAGTAGATGTGCAACTAAGTTTAAATAAAATAAATAAAAGGGTATATGTATATATAGAGGGTTAAAGAAAAGATAAAATATAAATAAATAAGTAGATAAACAGCTAAGTAGTAAAACACTAAAAGAAATAACAAAACAACCTGTCCTATTGAAAAGGCAAATAAGTAAGAGAACAGTTAACAATTAAAAGACAAAGTAAATAGGCAAACTTGATATTTATGTGTGTACCGGTAATTTTATGAGTAAAAAGCCAACTGGGCAAGAGCAAAACAAACAGCCAAATCAACAATGAACAAATAATTAGACCTAATCTGATCCTCAGGACAGACAAATAAATCGTTAACGAAATAAAAAGTTAAACAAGTAAAGTATATAACAAATCAGCATGTGTATAATTTTAAAATAATAATATGCAGAAAGACCCTAAATCTATTCTAAAGAAAATAACTAATATAACGAAAATTAAATATATTTATGTCACAGAGTCTTCCACCGACATGTCCTTTTCTTCCAAGTCTGAGAGACCCTCATTCCGAGAAGAATTGGTCGAGGTGTCATTGCTGGTAACAGAGGGCGCTATGTCTTCCTGTGTGACCACCTGTTGTTCCGTTAGAGAGGGGGTCAGTACCTGTGTAGAGGGGGAGGATTGCTGTACGCTTCCCTCCCAGACCAGCTCATAACCAGGTCGAGTAACACCCTCGCTCAGGAGCAGGGCCTCGGCCTGCTCATATCCAACATTGCTTTTAAGTCTGCGCTTCATTATTTTAAACTCAAATTTGTAAAATTCGCATTCTCTTGATGAGGCCGGATGTTTGCCAGCACAGTTGGAACAGAGAGCAGTCCGATTTGGGTTGGGGCAAAAGGACCGATCATGAGGGTCCGCGCACTATTCACAGGTAGCGTGGGTGGCCCTGCACTGAGTCGCAAAATGCCTAAAACGTTGGCATTTAAAGCAACGCTTTGGTTGTGTAACCATCAAAGTCAGGTTAAATTGAACGCGAGATATTAGAACAAAATCTGGAATGGAGGTGCCTGCGAATGTTATCTCGATTTGTCCCGAGATAACTCCCTCCATTGTAGTTCTTCTGCGAATTTAAATTATCCCCTTCACTACCTCTTGTCCTAGCCTCTCGCTGATCACGAGAGGGGACATCTCCGTGTCCACGTCATGGGCTAGGGCTTTCCTACAAATGAGGGAAGCCGGGATGTAAAGTTTGTACCCCTTTTCTGCCAGGCTAGAGTCGTCCAAAAGTTTGTTGGCACGTTCCCAGCTCGTGGACAGGATTCGTAATTGGTTAATCCCATTAGCTACAATTGTCCTATCAGGATCACTGACCAGCTTTTCCAGATAGTCAGCGAAGGCTATTTGGTTGTATTTACCGATTTTCTTATTTTCCTGAGTGGATTCAACCAAGATGGTAAAAGGGGGGGGGGGGTAGAGTCACTAGCGAAACGGACGTTACCATCGAAATCCGGATTTTTCCACGTAAGGTCATATACGGGGGAAGGGGGAGGGGATACTCCAGGATCAATTGGGGGGGGGGAGTAGAGAGGGGAACAGATACGCCAGATGGTGGAAACGTTGCCTGAGACTGTGAGATATCGCTAGCAAACCCCGAGGTAAGCGACAATTCACTGGACGCGTCTCCGTTATCTGTGGAGGGACCCATTGTTGTATTACCTGTCATTGTCGCAGGTGCATTTGGATTGCGGGGAGAGTTGGAACGATCGGAGATGCTCCCCAATCTTGACCCCACCATCAAGCCCCCCGCCGCCCTATAAGACCCCGGCCTGAGGCCCGAATCCGCGAGCATAGATCTCATGTTGGCTCTGCCACGTGCAAAAATTTTGTTATTCGTAGTTGTTTTCAAAACACCCCGGATGGGGGCTGGACCCGGCCTGCGGACAGGAGAGGGAACCATGACCCAAGATTTAAAAACAAAAAAAAGAAAAGAAGAAAAAGAATATATATCTCGCGGCAACAAAAGACAGGTTCCAAGAGCGGCTTCAGACGCCGTGACAGTTATATTTACAAAACTTAAATACACATGAAAGATATAATACGTATGTCAATATATACTTATGTCAAAACAAAAAATCAAAATAAAGTGCCCTTCCTTGGGTAACTTTGGAACTTGGAAATTAATATGAAAAATTTTAAAATAAATATGATTTTATTACTGAGGTGAGGACATTTAAAATTACCGATGGACAACGAAGAGGGTGATCGAGGATGAAACACTACTATTGTTCCATCGTGCAGATTGAATCAAAAGAATAGAAGTCACAGTTCAGCGGAACTATGAGCAAAAATTGATTGTTACACAAATGAACTCATTAACTAATTGCTATCTTTCTAAAATTTTTCAATATGTCCTCGATCTAACCTCAACATTTATCACTATAGACACAGAGAGCTAGGTGTTTATAAACTATAAAATCAATGAGCTGTCACTTACTATTAATTAATTGTCAAACTCCTGCTCTGTGTGCGAGTTTTACCCAAGGCCAGGTGACAGGAAAATAAGGGATTAGTATAAGTCCGTATAATAAACAAAGGAGAGACAATACCTTGGTTTGTTTATAAGACCTTGAATCTTGTAGAACGTTTAAAATGAAGATCAAAATTTCCAGTTTTGCTAAAAGGATGCTCCTCTCCTTGTTTAAATAAAAAACTGGTGCCGCAAGTCGCTGATAGGAGTGACTATTAGATTTCCCTGTAGATGATGCGTGAATATTGTGGTAGTCGTGAGACCTGATGATGGAAGTATTAACCCAGACCACGTGGGATGGTTGCAATATATACGTTAGAAATCCAAGGGACGCACTTGTAAAATTCACAAATCCTTACCGACGGCGGTGCCAGTGACGACAAAATAAAATCGATTCCGGAAAATAGTAAAAACTGCTATAATATGCCAAAAACTCCACTTTAATAAGAACTAAGAAATGTGAGGGAAATCCTCACAAAAAATAGTGCTATAGAACTTATCAGTAGAACGGTCGGAAACGAAGTCCGAATGTAGGTGTAGAAAGAGAGAACATGACCCTCCTTATCCGAGTTTTCATTTGCAGTGAGCGTTTCAGTAGTATTATAGTTCAATGCACGAGACAGAGACATCTGATATTGCACGATCACATATCTTTCGAACAATATTGAGCAACTTTCTGACACTTTTACAAAAATTACTGGAAACACGACGATTTCACAATGAATGTACTTTTATTCGCGAACAAGAAGTTAGAAATTTATTGTTAATATCGTTGTCAAAAAGTATTGGCGAAAATATTTTTCTCTGTTGAAACGAAAAGAATGGATGAATTATGCCATTGCCATCAGATAAAGTGAGACAAAGAGACCGATTTTACACAAACACATGTTTCTTGCACAATATTTCACAACCACCCACCACTTTTCTAAACATTTGTAAAAACACGCTGATTGTCCAATAAATGCACTTTTATTCGCGCACTAAAAGTTAGAAATTTATTGCTTATTTCGTATTGGTATAAATATTTAACTTTGTTGATAGAAAAAGGATGGTAACTCCTTGCAAATGGTAACTTGTAAACGGCTTAGTCGGTAATAGTTGAAACTTCCAAAGTTTTTGGCGTTTACATAGTTAAAAAAATATTATTAATTAAACAAATATTAGAAAATAAATTTCTAGTCCAATAATAATACAAAATTTTATTAATAACAAAAACTAAGAGCACTTATCTAGAACAACTATTTAATTTAACTTTAAATATTTATCTCTGTTTCACTTATTAAATCCAAGGTTTTTAGGAAATTTTCTGGACTGTAAAGATCTGTGACTACGGAAATTTATTTTTTAACATTTTTTTAATTAATAAACAAATAAACCTTTTAACCATTTTAATATAGGTACTAATAAAATAGAAATACAACTAATTTTTTGTTTTTATTAATTGTAAGTTTTTCAATACTTTTTTAATTTGTATTTATTAAGCTGTTTTAAATTAGTTTATTAATAACGGTACTCAAAAATGTTCAAATTTTTAAAATTTTAAATTTACCGCCAAAATAGATGTTTATGATTGGTTACAACACTGTCAGTACGATTTGTATTTGCTACAATAAAATCCCCATTGCCTCAGATTAAAATTGTTTAGGCTGTACGAAAGTTATATATAGAAACAAATAAAAACATTACAAAAACAAACAGAAAAATAAACATTTTTGATTAAAAATGTAAAAATACTCAAATTTGTACTAAATTGTACTAAATGCAGTGTACTAAAATTTCAAAATTGTACTGCTGTACTAGGAAATACGAAATTGTACTGATTTAGTACAATTGTACTGAAAGTGGCAACCCTATACGGTACTACAGAAATGCACTCATAATTTTTCTTGCAACAAAGATATATATAGTCGGGTCTCGTAACTGTCGGGGTCTAGTAACTGACGCCTATCTCCCCGCAGTGACGAGACCAGACTGTATATATTTATGCCAATACTTTTTGACAACGAAATAAGCAATACATTTCTAACATCTTATGGGTATATCATCTTGTATATCATGGCTTCTGGACATCTGGACTACAGTGCTGATCATTATGAGAGCATAGCGGCGGTGCCTCTCGAGAAATTTTAAACTCGATTTGGCCAAAGCCCTTAACTTGCTTTCACAAATTTATCATGAATAGTACCACAGATGCAACGTTTTGACAAAACTTACGCTCATAGAAACCGAAATGCTCTATAAGAACCTTGATTTATTTAAGAATTTTTAACTCCGGTGGGTTTTTTAATACACAAAAGTATTATAATGATTACACTTATTTGTATTTCAGTATATAATTTTTTTGTTACTTAATATAACTAGTGTTTTTTCTTTTTTTGTGTAAAATAGGAAAGAATCAGAGAAGATAATCAAACTCCTGCTCAGCGCCAAGCAGCTGCTAAGTTGGCATTGAGGAAACAGTTGGAAAAAACACTTCTTCAAATACCTCCACCAAAACCCCCTCCTCCTGAAATGCACTTTGTTCCAAATCCCTCCAATACAGAATTTATTTATCTTGTGGGACTTGAACATGTCGTTGATTTTATTACCAAGGAACCAGCGATTCCTCCTCCTCCAGAACCATTTGAATGCACACAATGTAAGACTGACTTCACACCTGTCTGGAAGTGGGAAAAGCCACCGAATAGTAATAAAAAGGAACCTAGAGGTCAACATGCAACCTTTCAACGACCACCAGCAGGTCGAGATCCTAGAGTTATATGTGAACATTGTGTCACGACTAACGTTAAAAAGGCTCTTAAAGCTGAACACACTAATAGGTAAGATATATAAACTTATTTTCGTTAAAATTTGAAATAAACATTTATTTAAAAAATGTTTTTATTTTCTCGCGACACTTTGAATAACCATAAATAACTAATTCGTGGGTTCCAGCTACAAATTGTTCACAAATATTCATTATTTGTAAAACCGGGAATTATCAGTGAAATTTTTTGAATATCAGGAAATTTGTCCCCTATCTACTTTTGTATATACTTAAAAACTATTTTGTATGTCCACAATATAGTTAACCAATTTCATAATTTCAAAATAATAACACGAGCAGTTAGGGTAGCCTAATTGTGAATTTTTTGTATTAATATACTGAGAGAAAATAGCAATGAATTTTGCATGTGACTCAGAGAAATCTCAGAGAATGCTAAGGCTGCTGCAATGATAGGATGTTGACAACATACTTTGGGCCGAAACAGTTCTGGGTCAATTGAAAAAATCCTGTTAGAACCAGTACTGACAAAACAACTGGCATTGCACTGATTCAGTACTGACTAAGTCAATACTAAGCCCAAGTTAACAGCGTTTTCAGCCCGTAATGGCCCAGTACAAGCCCTGTGTAAAGTCCTCTGTTATCAAATCCGATATACCACGCAAATTTATGTCTAGGATAGTACCTCGTGTTTCAATTTATTTTAGATTGTCAACGTTAAACCGCAGCTCCGGAAAAAAAATCTAGAAAAAAATTTTTAAAAATTCTGTAAAACCTGGAAATATTGAAAAAAAGATTTCAGATCATTTGCAGATACCTTGATTAAAGTAAGTAGCCACAACTATATTTAGATTCATACTTTAAGGCATATTTCTATAATGTCCCAACTCAAAAAGTCAATATCTCGGATCAAAGTGAAACTGGGGTTAATTACTTTTGCTTCTTGTAAATGTGGTCAAAC
Source organism: Ganaspis brasiliensis (assembly GCA_037103525.1). Classification (NCBI taxonomy): domain Eukaryota; kingdom Metazoa; phylum Arthropoda; class Insecta; order Hymenoptera; family Figitidae; genus Ganaspis; species Ganaspis brasiliensis. The sequence goes on from JAZKLR010000686.1 coordinate 304,648, forward strand.
AAATTTTAGCCTAAGTGATTTTTGTGGATTTTTTAATGGTTTTTCGATTAGTAAATTTTATTTTTTATTATTTTACATATTTAACATTGATTTTGTAAAATTTAAAATAAATGTGCTATTTTCACCGAAATTGGTCCCTTTGATTTTAAAATAAATCATTCTAATCGAAAGCTGAGATTTTTTTTCTATAAGTATACCAGGTTTCAGAATACCGATTTTTTTTGTTTTCGAGATATTAAACGATGAATAATCGGGTGTGGTGCGTTGCGGCGCGGTGCCGCGCAACGGTTGATGCTCTGCCACTTGTTAGGCTTCATATACAGTCGAACCTTGATAAGTGAGAATCCAACGAACCAAGAAATTTTTCTCACTTATAGAGGTTTCTCACTAAGACAGGTTCTTACTAACAAGTGCTGCTTTTTTACTAATGGAGATTTATAAAGGTTTTGTTAATTAAAATTTTAGTTCTACGTAATTATTAATTATTTATTTAACAAATATAACAACAATAGTCCATCTAAGGGAATATTTTTATCTAAAGACTTTTTTATCCACTCCACAAGGCAATTTTCAAGATCATGAAATTCTACTAACCGTTTTCTTTTTAAATTAGACCGAATTCACTTTCTATTACATGTCATTTCTTTCCACTTTCGAATTCACTTATAATTTTTAGTTTTTCATTTAACAAAAGAGCTTCAAGTTTTCGCTTCAACATTTTGAATATGTATTCGAAATAAAGTTATCGATTCGCAAATGCTTCATATGACAATCGTTTTGAAACTAAATTATAGTTTGTGTGATAGGTGTAATTGTAGTTTGAACAAAGAGCCTTTATTCTCACACGTATGTTCAAATTTTAATTACTGCTTACAAATTTCTATTGACTTTTAGAAAATTATAATATGGAAAACATTTTCACTTATAGAGATCCGCAAAGCGCTTTACTTACTTATAAAGGTCTCATTAAGAAAATAATTCTCAGCTATAGAGGTCCGAGAGGCGCTTCTAGAGCAGTGATTCCCAAACTACTTGCCGCGGCAGGCTGACCCTGCCGCGGCAGGTCTCGGATTTCTTGCCGCGGCAGCTAGCCTGCTCTCCCTTAGGAGACCACATGTGACACAGGGAAGCAAAAAAAAAGTTGACCTGGGAATCCCTTTTCATTGTTATATTTAAATTTCGAAAAACGAAAAATATAAATTAATAATAAATATTTTTTTTCAAAAATTTATAAAAAAGTTAATTAGGTTATAAAAAATGAAGAAAAATAAAAAAAAGTTGATAAAAATTGGTTAATATTAACGAAATAATTATAAATATATTAAGTAATTGACGAAACTGTTTTATGCTTAAATATTAACTGATTTTTTCCATTCTTTTTTTAATGTACTTGCAAAAAGGTAATAAAAACTATTCAGTTTAAGAACCTTTACTTTTATCATTTTTAAATAAATTCAGTTTTATAAAATAAATTTCAATCTATAACAGTGAAAGGGTCATAATAAGCGTGAAGAATTTAATAATAGGCAGTTTTTAAAAGTTATTTCGTTCCGGAAATCAAGGAAATAGAGACCTCCTGTAAAGCTCAGTATTGAGAAAAAATTTTACAAGCTCACCCTGCCGCAGACCTGAAAATGCAAAAAAAAGTTTGGGAATCGCTGTTCTAGAGGTTTCTCAGTTAGGCAGCTCTCACTTATCAAGTTTCGACTGTACTTGCATCTTAAACTTTCCCAGTACCGTCGCATATGTGTCGATTCAGGGTGAAAGGGACCTTAGCTGCAGAAATGAGTTTTACGCGTAAGGGCATTTGAAGTTAAGCCTCTCTCCTACTGGCTGTTGGTAATACCTCAGGCCAATAAACAGAAAAGAAGAAGAAGAAGTTAAGCCTCTCTGTCACTGTTAGGTTATGCCTGTGTTTCACCTCTAATAACACAAAAACTAATAGACATAAACAAGTTTTGCTTTATGTGTGTGAAAAAGCAACTCAAATTCTATCGATTCATAATAATAATTAAAAAACAAATGTTTTAAATTTTACAGAAAGGGAGTTTGAACTTGTGCCAGCCTATGTTATTGTTAGGTTATGTCTATGTTTCATCGCTAATAACAGAAAAACTAATAGACATAAACAAGTTTTGATTACTGTATGTGAAAGAGCAACTCAAATTCTATCGATTCATAATAAAAATTAAAAATCGAATGTTTTGCAGCTAAGGTCCCTTTCACCCTCTAAATTTTCTTGTGAATTTTGAATCTGTGAGGTTCCTAGAGTATTTTAAGACCAAAAAGAAAATAATTGCCGGAGCCCTTTTTGAGAAACTTTAATTTTTCTTTTAATAAAAACGAAAATTCAATTTCTCTTTAAAACTTTTCATTTTCTGAAAAAACTCTTTATACAAAAGTTATAGATATTTAAAAAAAGGAATATTTTTTATACAAAGCCTTTTTTATATATTCAATAGTTTCCATGAAAATAAAAAGAAACTGATTTTTAAATGTTTTTAAATCATTTTAACCCAGTAGTCCAGCACATCTGGAGATTTCTTGTCGATTCTCGTTATGGGCGATTCTTACGTAACTGCCCTACTTGGCGGCGTTGAAAAAATACACCTAAATTAAAAATATATTCTGAAGTGTATTAGTGAATTTTAAAGGTATATATGAGAGTAACTGAAAACCAAATATACATAAATATATATATTATAACTTCTATTATATTGCACTATAACTGCTGAAATTTCAGCTCCATGGCATGTCCCTTTTGCAAAATGTTAACTTTAATTTAATAGTTTACGGTGAAAATGTCATTATTATAACTCAGCCTTTTTCAAGCATAAAGTGTCTATATTTATGAACAATTCAGGTTTATATTGCACTTCATAATACCATTTTCATACTTAGAATCTGTAAAAATATTTTGTCCCTCAATTTTTCCAATTTTTGAACGCAATCTGTAGACTTATAATTAAGGTGTCATGTGTTTAGTTATTACGCCTTCTTATAAGTTAAATCTCAATTTTGATCCATTAGCACTAAATCACATGTGAAAAAAGTTTTAAAAAAGAAAAATTTTTACTTAAAAAAAATTATTTTTGAGAAAATCGCATGTGTACAAAAAAGCGTTCAGTTCCATGTCATTACTATTATTATTATTACTTATTATTACTATTATTATATTACTGTAACAACTATTTGATAGTATTGTTACCATTTTCTTTAAGTTTTCATATGAAAAAAGCGATCTGCAGAAGAAATAAATTTATTTTGCAATATTGTAGAAGTGAGGTTAGAATAAATGTCAAATTCCAGCTCCATGGTATCACGTAAAATTTCAGCTCCATGGTAAAGTGTGCTTCATGCAGAGAAACTTTTTTTTTTTGTGGTTATTTTAAAATATTATTCTATAAAGTAGTTTAGCAATGCTGCATTACACTGCTCGATCTCGATTTCAAATTATCCAAAAAATAAAACGAAATATTCATTATTAAATATTGTATTTGCTGCAGGCCCTCCAAGCTCCAATGCATTTCGTTACGCCAAAGTTTCTTGAGGCGGGTTCCATTTCAAATCAGGCAGGATGTCCACTTGTCATTACAGAATGTGATGAGGATGAAATATGTTGATTTTGAATGGAAATTAGGAGACACGTATTTTTGCGAATTGCGAAAAAAAATTTTTCCTTGAAGTTATGAGCATTTGAATTTTGAAGACTTTTCAGAAAAAAAACTCAATTTTTTTCTTTAAATGTTCATATTTCTTGATCTAATTAAGATATTTAGGTTTTCTTTTCAGATTCTGATAGGGTTTTTCAATCTCTTCCATTATCCAAAAGAAAAATTTTAAAAACATTAAAAATTGACAAACTGACAATGGTTTTTTAAAAATATTAAAAAGTCGATTATCTCGGAAAACCCACACTTATATTTTTTTCTGATTTTTTTTTTAATTTGTCTTATTATAAGGAATATATACTGTGAAAATTACATTCGCTAAACAATTTTTATAATAACTAAAAATTAAAAAAAAAATTTTTTTTTAAACGATTGTAAAATCTGTTTGAAAGAAAATTTTTCTCAAATTGAGAACCATTATAGAATTATATTTACCTAAAACATTTTATATTTCGCTTACTTTTTCAACTATGATGTAAAGAATTGAATTTTTTCCACAAGTCTATAGAAATCCAGTCGTGTTTAACAATTTTCGCCATATAACAAGTAGTTCTTGTCGGTAATCTTGTACCTTCATTGTCATTTTTTATTTTCTACCTGACATTTTTAAAATCGAGCGATTGGCTGAACCTCTTGTACTATGGAAATTGAATTGGATAATAATTTTTGAATTAACTAGAAATTATAAAAAAAAAATTTCATTTTTTTTTAAATAAATGTAAAATTTGATTGAAGCAAAAGTAAAATTGTATTTAAAGGCATGTGTTGGAGTATGATGCCACTGCACTGTAAAAACATGGTGTCTTAAATTGGTCAAAAATGTCTTAAATTAAGATACTTTTGGTGTCTAAGACACGAAAAATGTCTTATTTTAAGACATTTTTGAACAATTTAAGACACTTGTTTTTGAAGTGTGATATTGGCCAAAATTGTCAGTAAACTTTCTTATAAAATAAAAAATATTTTGAAGCCAAACGTTGTAAAATTACTTAAAATATCATTAGAATGGTCTGTCTGGCCCAAATTTGGTTGCATTTTGCTTTAAAATTAGCTTTTTTAAAAATTCTATGATTGTTGGAAATTTTTAAAACTTAATTTAAACAGATTTAAATTTAAATATATTTAGGTCAAGCAGATGTTCTTAATAGTATTTTAAGTAATTTGACAAAGTTTATTATAGGGGTAAATTTACTGACAAATTTGACCTATACTAGAGATGTCATTCTCCATCACATGATCTTAATTAATATATTTCATATTTCGATTACTTTTTTAACTGTGATGAAAAAAATTGAGTTTGTTTTCGCTTGTTTTTAAAAATGGCAGGTAGAAAATAAAAAATGACAATGAAGGTACATGATCCCGACAGGAACTACTTGTTATATGGCCAGAACTGTTAAACACGTCTGGATTTCTATAGACTTGTGAAAAAAAACTTTATTCTTTACATCACAGTTGAAAAAGTAAGCAAAGTATAAAATATTTTAGGTAAATATAATTCTACTTTTCTTTAAAACAGATTTTATAATCGTTTAAAAAAATTTTTTTTTTTAATTTTTAGTTATTATAAAAATTGTTTAGCGAATGTAATTTTCACAGTATATATTCCTTATAATAAGACAAAGTTAAAAAAAAATTAGCAAAAAATATAAGTGTGGGTTTTACGAGATAATCGACTTTTTAATATTTTTAAAAAACCATTGTCAGTATGTCAATTATTAATGTTTTTAAAATTTTCTTTTGGATAATGAAAGAAATTGAAAAACCCTATCAGAATTTGTAAAGAAAACCTAAATATCCTAATTAGATCAAGAAATATGAACATTTAAAAAAAAAATTTAGTTTTTTTACTGAAAAGTCTTCAAAATTCAAATGCTCATAACTTCAAGGAAAAATTTTTTTTCGCAATTCGCAAAAATACGTGTCACCTAATTTCTATTCAAAATTAACATATTTCATCCTCATCACATTCTGTGATCACAAGTGGACATCTTGCCTGATTTGAAATGGAAGCTATTTAGGGTAACTAACCGCCGAGGGCAGCACCTGTTGTCACCACTACATACAAATGTCCCTGTCAGTGATGTTCCTTGTGTAATTGTGTACGTGCGCTAATGTGCTACTAGCCGGTAATTTTAATAAATATAGGAAAATAGTTGTTTTATTTATTGAATAAATAATGACTAAATGTATAATTAATAAGTTTTAAATGTTTTTATTTTACATATTTTAGGTATGTATAATAAATTACATCATTACTATAATTTGTAATAAATACAGTTTTGTGTTTAATACACATTCTTTTAAATTTGTTATTAAAGTTTAATGATTTATATTAATAATATTAATTAAATCTAAAAAAGAAAAATATTTTTCATAATACACTTTTTTGCGTTCCTTTTTAACCCTCACTTGTTACACTACAGTCAAAGAAATACATCGTTTTATTTAATTTAAAATTGAAATTTACTTTTTTTCATACTTTAATTTGATTTTTTGTTTCAATAAAAATGTTAATTGCTGCATATTTTACAATATTTTTTGGTATTGTTAAACAAATAAATTTATTCTCAAAATGTATTTTACAGACATATTTCATAGAGATCTTATGAAGTGGGATTATTAAAAGGGAATCATTCCCCGAAGCAGCTATCCACCTAAGAAGACGGTCTCGTCGTTTAGACAGATGTGGAAAACGATAAAAAGTGCCCTTATTAACACCACAAGAAGTAACAGCACATTTCCTGTCTATTTTCACTTATATTTGCACTGCAAAAACAATAAAATAAATTCTTTTTAATAATATTAAATTAAATTCGAGGTTATAGGTAAAACCGACTTTCAGAATCTTTATATATATGAAGGTTATTTTACTAACCAATACTTAAAATATTCCAAAATTTAAAGAACACTATTAATTTTCACTGTACTTTATTATTAATATAAATCATTAAACTTTAATAACAAATTTAAAAGAATGTGTACTAAACACAAAACTGTAGGTATTTATTACAAATTATAGTAATGATGTAATTTATTATACATACCTAAAATATGTAATATAAAAACATTTAAAACTTATTAATTATACATTTACTCATTATTTATTCAATAAATAAAACAACTATTTTCCTATATTTATTAAAATTGCCGGCTAGTAGCACATTAGCGCACGTACACAATTACACAAGGAACATCACTGACAGGGACATTTGTATGTAGTGGTGACAACAGGTGCTGCTCTCGGCGGTTAGTTACCCTAAATAGTTCAAGAAACTTTGGCGTAACGAAATGCATTGAAGCTTGGAGGGCCTGATTTGCTGTTCTTTTATAAAATTTTATATATGTTAACTAATATCTAAAATACTGTTAGAATATTAAATAATTTATGAATTTATTATTTATTTTCGTTTTAGCAAAATATCAAAATGAAATTTTTATTTTGTACAATATATTTGCAATAAAAGAATGCGGTTCAGCTCCACATGGCAGCCATTTTTCAAAAATTTGCTATTATTTTCGTATAAATGAACCGTTTGCCGGAAAAACGGCTTAAGTTGACTTAAGCCGTTTTTCGAATGACGGCACTTTCGTATTAAGTGTCATCTAAACTATAATATTCAATTGAAATTGTTCATTTATGAACCTTTTTAAAGTTTTAATTCGAATTTTGAAGTACGCGCCACCCAAACGTCGCAACGCGACGTAGCTTGCCTAGGTCGCACCTCGTGTATATGTAGCGCGCTGTCTTTCGTGTTGACGTTCGAAATGAAGATTAAAAAGATATTATCAATGATGAATTACTTTTTTGATCTTTTGTCTCTCACTCGTTTTCTAAATCCAATCAATCGAGAATTTTATAAAAACATTTTGACTTTTGCAGAGATTAACAATAACGAAGAATCAAACAACACAAGCGTGATGAATATTAACCCATTAACGCTCATGCTTAAGGAAAAATTGTTATTAAAAAAGTGAATATAGGAAAGAGGACCTTCGACCAAACAACGATTTTTGACATTAAAAATTGTTTAAAAAATAATTTGTTTAAACAATTTGTTATAAACAAATAAAAAAAACTAAAAATTATGAAAAATAAAACAGTGCCATTCGATTATACGCGAAAAATTACGAAAGGAATATGTGTGACATTTTTTAATTTTTTACTCCATTTTTTGTTATAAGGGAGCGTTCACAAATGACGTCACGCATTTTTTTCAACTTTTTGACCCCTTCCCCCCTCCTGTCACGCTCTGTCACGTGAGAGTAAACACGTACCCCTAAAAGGACGTCACGTTTCTTGCCCCCCCCCCCCCTATTTTTATGATAATTTCATTTTCAACGTTAATAACAAAAAATTCAATAGTAATAATTTTCAATTGGTTTTATTATTCTAAATTTGCAGTCATTTGGGTTTATTACTAATATTTGCAGGGCTGATAAAAATCATGATTTTTTTTAAAAAAATCAAAAAAATCAGATTTATTTGATTTAAATCGGATTTTTTTTATTTAAATCAAAAATTGATTTTTTAAAAAATTTTATCAATATATAAAATCTCCAAATGTTTATTTGCAAGTAGTTTATTAAAGAAATAAAGAAAATTTCAAAAAAAAAAAAAAAACACAAGAATGAAACAGTGACATACCTAATTATATATAAAAAAGTAATATATAAAGTTATATATAAAAAAATCAAACTATTTATGGACATTTTATTACATTAAAATAATAAATAAGAAGATAATTAAAAAAAAGTAAAAATATATTACTAAAGAGAATAGAATTTTAAAATTAGAAATATTATAGAATTATTTTACAAATTGAACAAAAAAAGAATGAATAAAATTTTGTAAAATTTAAAAAAAAATTTAAAAGAAAAGAAATTCTATGAAATACAAGAATGTGATGTTCAAATAAGAATATTTAATACAGGATTAAATTCACATAATATACTTTAAAAGAATAAAAGCATTAAAAAAAATGGAAAATTGGGAAATTTAAAAAATATACATAAAAGCACTAAATAAATGTTTTCAAAAATTCGTACACCGAAAAGAGGTTAGGAAATCTGTCAAACTTAGTTCCTTACAGCAGAAGCATTATAACCTCCAAATAACAGCAAATCCACTTTGGTGTTGCTCCTGCATTATTTTGGTACAAATATTGTACCAAACATGTTCCCCAGGACGTAAGATAACTGCTGCTCTAAACTTTGGTACGGCTCCCGTACCAAACTGAGACAGCTCTGTTACCAAATTGTAATCATCTATCTATTTTGGTCATTTCGAACGTATCGTGTACTAAACTTTTTTCGGTGTAGTTATAAGATAAAAATTGAACAATTAAAAAGAAAGAAAATGTTTCTTAGAAATGGAAAAATGATGACAAAAATAAATCAAAGAATTAATTAAAACGCAAAGAATAACTAAAAACATAGTGAAACATCAAAAAAATTAAATAAATAGGAAGAAAATAGAGAAATCTTCTTTTCCTTAATCTAACATACTAAAAAAAAAAAATGTAAAAAGTACAAAAAATAAAATTAAAAAATATATATATCAAGATAAATAAAAAAAAGTCCACAAAGAAACTTAAAAATCCTTTAAAAATAAAAAAGTTTCGGCAAATTAAGCCAAACACATTTTTTTATTATTACACTTAAAATAAGTCCAACAATAAATTTAGAAAAATAAAGAAAATCTAAAAAACTTTATGGAAGAACAAGTAAGTTTGCAAAACATCTCGTAAAAAATAGAAAAGATGTGAAAAAACTTGAATAAACTTACAAAGAAAAATGAGAGTATTTATTTTTAAAACTATAAAAATAATTATGAAAATTAACGAAATAAAAAGTTTAGTGAATGTTATAATAACGAAATTGTCTATAATTTTATTAAATAATCTGCATAAAATGAGGAAAATTAAAGAAAACCCTAAAATAAAAAGACAAATAAAAAACAAAAATATCAAAAGTAAAAGTAGAAAGACTTGAAATTTTATAAAAATAAGAAATTATGAGATAAAAAATAAACATTTTTGAAAATTTGAAATGTCTTAGAAATCTTGTAAGAATATTAAAAAAAAATTATTGTGAATATATAATACCAAAAACTTATAAACCGTAGGTATTTTGATTATCTGTATTAGCACAATTTTTTAAATTTTATAAAAACTAAAATATTAAAATTGAATTTTTTTTTATTTATTCACAAATTTGTGGGTTTTGTTTATGGTTTGTGATGTTTTACATGCAGTATTAGACATCCGGAGAATTGTAAAGTTTTTTTGATTTAAATCATGATTTTAATGCAAATTTTCCAATGATTTAAATCAATAACAGCCCTGGATATTTGGTTAATAAATAGATTATACACTGTGATTAAAAATTTTTCTTTTTTTTTGCACAACAAATACATTAAGGACTTTTTCAAATCATATACCTCGAACTTTAAGTATTAAGTACTTCATATTAAACATAAAAAAAAAATTTGTGACGTAACGTTTAGGACGACCCCCCTTCCCCCAAGTCACGTTTTGTCAAGACATCCCCCTCCCCTCTATAGCGTGACGTCATATGTGAACGCTCCCTAAATAAGCAATAAACAATAACAATAACCTTAAACCAATCTTAGCCCATGCTTAGAGAAGTGTTGATATAAAAAAAGTGAATACGGAAAAGAGGACCGTTGACCAAATAATGATTTTTGCCAATAAAAATTGTTTAAACAATTTGTTATTAACAAATGTTTTTTGAAACAATTTTTAATGTCAAAAAGCATTATTAATTTTGTCCGCTATCCTCTTTCCCGTATTCACATTTTTGATATCAACATTTCTCTAAACATGGGCTAAGATTGGTTCAAGGTCATTGTTTACTGATTATTTATAACAAATGGAGTAAAAAATTAAAAAATGTCACATATATTCCTTTCGTAATTTTTCGCGTATAATCGAATGGCACTGTTTTATTTTTCATAATTTTTAGTTTTTTCTATTTGTTTATAACAAATTGTTTAAACAAATTATTTTTTAAACCATTTTTAATGTCAAAAATCATTGTTTGGTCAACGATCCTCTTTTCTGTATTCATTTTTTTGATACAAATTTTTTCCTAAGCAAGGGCGTTACTGAGTTAAAAAGTAATTTTTTAATGTTTTGTAAAACCCATGTTATTTCGCATATAAAACTGTTTATATTTATACATTTTTAACAAAGACTATAAAAAAGTTAAATAAAAACTATTTGTTACATATTATATTGAACTATTACTGATTAAAAACGTTTGTTTTTTGAATATTTTACTCGATTTTTCGAAAAACGGCTTAAGTCCGTCTTCGTTTGTTTATTTACTAAATTAATAATAATAAAAAAATCATTACTTTTATTGTGGAAATTTGTTGACCGATAGTAAACCTTTGTAGTAGTAATGAAAATGCTGATAATAATGCATTAAATTAGTTATAACTTGCAAACAAATCTTAAATTTAAGATTTCTTAAAATGTCTATTTCCGACTTAAGCTGTTTTTCCGACGAACGGTTCAAATATAGTTGTAGTAAAATCGTTTAAAATATACTTATATTACACCCTAATAAGAAAAATAAGTGCAGAGAAACATTAAATAAAAAAAAATTTTTTTTTTACCAAAACTTATCTTGAAATCGGGCAGTTACGCAAGAATCGACCTTATACAATATGAACATATGATTGCACAACAAAAATAAAAATATTTGCCCAAAATTTTTTGAGAAATTTTTATTAAAAATTTTACTTTAACAAAAGGAAATTTTTTCAATAAAAATATAAGAATAAATTGAATTATTGAAACAATTTGTTGAAACACCTCTCAGCGTCAAATATTTTAATTCATAAGGCATGGGGATAGCACTTGGGCCAAATACGAATTTCTAAAAAAAATTTTGGGCAAATATTTTTATTTTTGTTGTGCAATCATATGTTTATATTGTATAACGAGAAACGACAACAAATATTTCGATGATAACACCTTTGGGTTAAATTTATTTAAAAACATTTTAAAAAATCAGGTTTTTTCGCTTTTCATGAAAACTATTGATTATATAAAAAAAAGGTTGGTAAAAAAATATTCCTTTATTTAAAATCGGGAACTTTTGTACAAAGAGTTTTTTCAGAAAATGAAAATTTTTGAAGTGAAATTGAATTTTCGTTTTTTTAAAAGAAAAATTAAAGTTTCTCAAAAAGGGCAGCGACGATTATTTTCTTTTTGTTCTTAAAATACTCTAGGAACCTTACAGATACAAAATCTGCAAGAAAATTTCAAGCGCAAAAACCTTTCATAAAAAACCAATTCATGAGCACCGTGTATATGTCGTAGGCAAATAGAAAAATCCGTCATTTAGCTTAATTCCTAGGCATTAAGCTAAACGCGGGCAACTTCCTTAATAATACGTGAAAGAAAGCTTATTCTTTTATTTGCCTGGATTCAATCAGTCATTTAGCTTAATGCCTAGGCATTTAGGAAATTGCCGAAAGCGCGCCAGGCAAATAGAAAAATGGGAATAAAATGTTTGACTAACAGTAAATTAAAGAAAAAATTAAATCCCTTCCTCTCCAAAATGTGAATAATTTAGAAAAAAATATTAGTAGTAAAAAAAGGAATATCTTAAAAAAAAACTTTTGAAGAATATTTTATTATCAAACATTTATTTATTAAAAATATTCTTGTCAATCGCACGCCGTATGAAGCTGTGTTCGGTCCAATTACAACGGAAAATAATCTGATATGTTGCCCGCGTTTAGCTTAATGCCTAGGAATTAAGCTAAATGACGGATTTTTCTATTTGCCTACGACATATATAATGCCTGCATTACAGCTACTGAAACTAATATTAAAAATGAAAATAAAAAAATAACTTGAATTGTAGGAAAGATAATACGACTAATAAAACTGTGATTTGTGATGATTTGTGACGTTAGAGGGGAGGGGTTCTGCATGTTCTAGCGTCAAATATTACTCTATTGCTAGAGACTAGATTTTGATTTGCCAAAGTCTACTCTGTTAATCTGCTATTCTGCTCCATGTGACTGCGCCCTTATGCACATATATATGTATATGTTACGGTAAATGTACGAACACCGGTAAATGCGCACATTTATCGGTAAATGTGCACATTCACCGCGATATTTGGTGAATGTGAGAAATTTTTATAATTAGGAAAAAATTATGTACATTTACCGAGTAAATTGGTAAATGTGCGCAGTGACCATCATTGGTTGGTAAATGTTGATATTTTATTTTCTAAACATTTCAGTGAGACAAAAATCAAACTTATACAAAGAGGACAGATTTGTAAAAGTAGAATGTTTATATTGGCAATCTCAGTTATTATTCTATCAGTTTGCTTTTGATTGCTAAATTGTGAGTTCACTTTAATTACGCGAAATAAAAATGAGTGAATGTGTTGAAATGAAAAAACAATTTAATGAATTTGTAGAAAATATTATAAATGCAAAAAATAATCATTTTTTTTATTTATCCAAGAAAGAATATATTGAAATTGTGCAAGAAGTGTGTGATGCTAAAATGAAATTAAAAAGAAAAAAAATTAATTTCTTCACTTTCTAAAAACAGTAAACTGAAATATTTTGTGACGAATGATAATACTTTTGATGTTATTCATGATGCTTATTTAAATGTTGGACATGGTGAACGAAACAAAGTCATGATGGACCTAAAAGAAAAATTTGCAAATATTACGATAGAGATAATATTATATTTAACCCTTGTTACAGTTCGCCTTTTTCCCGGTTTTCTATTTCTCGAATATTTTTCATAATACTTGAGAAATAAGAAAACCCAAGAAAAATCTGTCTTAAAGAGCTGACCTTGTCTTTTGCCCCGGTTATCTAACAACTTTAATTATTAGTTAATTTATTTTATTTTATTTACTGATTACATTTATTATTATTATTATTTTTATTATTATTATTATTATTATTATTATTATTGTTTTAATTTAAATCAATCTGTTGGCTGGGAGACGGTAGGAGGCAGTGATTGGTCCTTTTTTTTTTCTTCTCTCGTGCTTCTATCACGCTCGACCAATCACAGAGGCCAAGCGCCAGCCCGCCTGCCCTCTCTTTCGCCAAACCTCGAGCGAGCGAGCTACGAGAGAGTTGCCCGCGTGTAAGACGCTCTCAGTTGCTCCGACCATCGAACGTACCACACGCGCGATCCGCTTCTCGGATTTTGTCAAATCCCTCAAAGTTTTCACAGTTTTCTTTAAAATAAATTTTATAATAGTATTATAGTTAACTTCCGAGTGTTTTTTTTCTTTGGTGTATTTCCTTTCTTTTGAGTCGACCTTGTGGTGTTTCTGCTCGTTTGTGTGGATCCTTTGGGAAAGGCCGCGTGGACACGTGGCCGCTTTCGTCATCGCCGTTCCAGCATCGTTCCTGCTCAGCAAATTTCGACACGTGGTCGCTGAAAGTGATTTCTCTGACCGAGGACAACCGTTGTCAACTTTTGATTTTCTGTCTGTGCTATTTTGTGTTGTGTTTCTCTTTGTTTCAGGCTGTGTCGCAGATGGGATTTTATGCTTCACAATTACTATTGGTTATGTTTCTTTTTATATTTTATATTGATTGTGCCGTGTTTTGTGTCTCAACAGATATTCGTTTATCCCCAGAAGTTTAAGTCACCTGCCTTTGTCGGGAGTTCAATTACTTACGACCAAAGGTTGTCGTCGGTGGTTCAATTACCATCGACGCTGGTAGACGTTTACTTTTGGCGGGCCGGTTTGATTCCCCTTTTCGTGCTCGCGTAACGCGTTATTCCCTTACACGTGCATCGCATATTTTTTTTATCTCGACGCTGATCCGACCTCGTGCTATATTAATTTTCTTGTGTTCTTTGTGTTTGTCGATTAGAACTCAGTCGATTAATTTTCTTTTTCTAAATGGGATTTCAATGTCGCCTATCGTAGACGTGGAACCTTCGTCCTCACCCGCAAATTCCGCTACGGTCCAGAAACGGAAACGTCGAGGCAAACCGCGTAAACGACCGGGGAAGGATTATCGGTTACGTGCCCGACTTTTGGCGGAACTACAAACTTCGCTTCCTTTAACGTCTCTACAGTTATCCGCGTCAACAAGCATCCCTCTTTCGATCCCGGCACTACAAGTCGCCCCCGTTCAGGCCCTGCCTAGTGCCCAAGTACTTTTTCGTCGCGATTCCCCGGACGTGTTATTTATTCCCGTCGACAGCTCCCCAGAGAAGTTCCCTGGATCGCCCGTCAAAACTTCGAGCGACCTCCCGCGGAAGGTTTTAAACATTTAAATCGCTCCCCCCCCTTCTTCAAAATAAATTACAGTGGAACCCACGTATATCGGTCCCGCATAAATCGGATTCCCGTTTATATCGGAAATCACCCCCCCCCCTTGAATCGATTCACCCCCCGCTCAAAGAGTGAATCGGTATCAAATTGACGCCCAACGTGTGGGGCAACGAAAATTTAGCTTTCGAATTTCGACGGACGTCGAAACGATTCCCCCCCCACAATGAGATGTCTCAGGAGCCAGCCGAAACACCGGTAAATTATTCCGGCCACAACCTCCGCAATTTACCTTCTCGCCGTGTCGGTGCCCTTTTTCGCACTCCACCAGGAGTACCATTTGAGGCACGGTTCCAATCTTCCGAACAGGAGTCAACTTCGAGCGAAACCGAATTTTTGGGTTTCACCCCCTCCCCAAATCCACTTGGGGAACTTACGAACGAGGTTGAAGAGCTCGTAGTCTCTGACTCGGATTCCGAGAAAACTCTCCCCTTTATCACTTCCGGGAGTGATCGACAACACCCGGTGGCGCCCAATCCTAATTTTATGACCATGGCGGATTCCGGAAACACAAGCCAGGGCACCGGAAATGCCCCCCCTCCACCCAACATGGCCGGCCCCGGCCCAAACTCTCAAGAAACCGGAGGGACAGGTGGCACAAGTTCAGAAGGGAGCTCCAACCCAGGATCGTTCTCAAACCCTGCAGGGGCGTCTGCCCCCCCCACCATGCCCATTCCACTTGCCTTTTCCTCCAACCTTTCTTTTGAAGACTATCTGGCCCTCATCCGGGCATACCAATCGCCAGCCCCTCCGTTTCCAGAATTCGGGGGGCTTGACCACGAGGATCCTCAAGTCTTCCTCACAAACTGTGAAAAATATTTTTCACAATCTAGGATCGAGGAGGATCAAAGGACCCCATATTTATCTAAGGGTTTCCGAGGGGACGCCAAGAGATGGTGGGACCCCTTTCAAAACCTGAACCTCTCCTGGGTAGACTTTAAGGGCATGTTCCTTAAAAAATACTCAGGGGCCACATGTGTAATGAGGCTCCAAGCCTCATTATATTCCCAAAAGCAGGGGGAGAAGGAGCCAGTTGCCGTTTTCCTGCAACAAAAGTTCCTTCTGGCTAAGCGCCTCTGCCCCACGCTCCCGACGGCTGATCTCACAGCCTTACTTCTAGAATCCTTAAAACCCACTTTACGCCGGTTGGTACGACCGGCTGCCCCTCAGGATTATTCCGAGCTCCTCGAAGCCGCCATGAAAGCTGAGCAGGACGAGCTCGACTGTGCCCCGAAGAAAATCGCTACCCCCAAAGAGGACCCTCCAAGGAGGACCACCTCAGAGCAGCATGCCAATAGACCCCCCCAGGTACCGGCTTGCCACCATTGTCCCGAGCGACACTATCACCGGGACTGCCCAGTGCTGGCGCAACGTTACCAGCATAATCAGGGAAACTGGCGAGCACCGGCAGCCCCGACACAAAATCCGGCTGCCGGTTCACAACCACCCCAACCCTAAACTCGATCTATTCTTCGGCGCAGGATCTTCCACGTACTCGAGTCCGCCTTGGGGACCGCGAAGTCGTGGCCGAAATCGACTCCTGCGCCTCTCACAACTTTGTGAAGCTATCCATCCTCACGGAAGCCGAACGAAGTTGCCTACAACCAGGTCCAGCGCGAGCTGACCTCGCTGCCCTAGGAGCTTCCATGCAGTTGCATGGTACCCTCCGACTAGAGCCCGTCTTAGGGGGCCATGTATATCCTGGCTCCTTCCACGCTTGTGGTGAGCTCCGAGCGGACCTCATCCTAGGTCGCTCCTGGCTCAAAGACCATGACGTCCACCATGAGCATCGGACGGACTGCATTTATCTGGGAGTCAAGGACCGACAGCGCTTGTTCTTGACCCCACTGCCCGCCGCCGAGGTACCCACCTCGCCGGCTCCTGAAATCGACATTGGTCCAACTGTCCCAACCAAGTATGCCGACCGTTTCCGGAAAACCCTGCGGACGTATAAGTCCGTTTTCCACCGGGGCGGTCCCCTTCGGCAAACGCTCTCGATAAACCACGAGATTAAACTGGAATCTCCCAGACCCTTCCGGGAGCCTCCACGACGTTTCTCCGATCTCAAGAAACGGTTTATCGACGAGCAGACTCGAGAAATGCTTGCCGATGGCATAATCGAACCCACGACGTCTCCCTGGAGTTCGGCCATTGTAGTCGCAAATAAAAAAGCCGGCGAATACCGCTTTTGCGTCGACTACCGTCGCCTCAACGCCCAGACAGTAGGAGCCCCCCAATGTCTGCCCCGTATCCACGAGGTCCTCAAGGACATCGGTACGGCCACCGTCTTCTCAACTCTCGATCTCAAGAGCGGGTACTGGCAGATTCCGATGTCTCCGGAATCTCGACAGTATACGGCCTTCTCCACCCCCGACGGTGGCCAGTATCAATTCCGTGCCATGCCCTTCGGGCTCAAAAACGCCCCGGGGACATTTCAGAACCTTATGAGGATTGTCCTAGCCTCCTACTGGGGAAAATTTTGTATCGCCTACTTAGACGACATAATCATATTTTCCTCCAGTTGGGAGGAGCATCTTCAACACGTTGCCCTGGTCCTAGAGCGGCTCCACACTTTTGGACTTACCTGCTCCCCAGCTAAGTGTCTCTTCGGGCAAACTAGCTTGCCCTACCTGGGCCACTTTATTACCTCGGAAGGAAACCAGGCCCAGCCCGTCCATGTAGAGGCGATTTTAAACGCCGAAGCCCCTAGAACTCGAAAGCAGCTCTCTTCTTTCATCGGAACTTGTAACTGGTTAATGGAGTACATTCCTCGATACTCAGAGTTAGCCAGTCCCCTAACAAGTCTCCTTTCCCCCAAAAAGCCCTACAAGTGGACCTCGGAGCACCAACTCGCCTTCGAGACCCTCAAGGAGGCTTTTCGAAATCCGGCTCCGCTTAGCCGTCCAGATACCAATCGGACCTTTATCCTCCAGACTGACGCCAGCGCACTGGGCATGGGGGCGGTTCTATATCAAGAGTCCGAGGATGGACGCCGCCACGTCATCTCCTATGCCAGTGCCAAATTCAGCCCAACTGAGAGCCGTTATCATTGTAACGAGCAGGAGTGCCTGGCGGTCATCTGGGCCATCAAAAAATACCGTCCGTATCTCGAGGACCGCCATTTTGTCCTCAGGACGGACAGTAAGACCCTCACTTGGCTTGGAGTTATGAAGGATTCCAAAGCCAAACTAGCACGCTGGCACATGTTCCTGAGTGATCTCGATTTCCGAACGGAACATGTGCCCGGGAAGGAAAACGAGCTCCCGGACGCTCTCTCACGCAATCCAGACCCGTCAGAGTGCTCCCCGGGAGAGCCCGATCTCGACCGAATGGCCTTTCCGTCCCAAGCGAGAAACCGCTCGGGAGCCCCGATTATCAATGCCATTTACACTCCGACTTTGGCGGAAACCATCACCGCCGAACAACAGTTGGACCCCCTCATTAGCTCTCAAGTCACCAACTGGCTCCAAACGGAGCGAACTGGGGCCACCAACGTGTCAGAACAGCATTTTTTCGAAAATAACGTTCTGAACGAAGTTGGCCTTTGGAAAATCAACCCACACAGCCCACACCGTCAACTCCGGGTCCCAGTCGCCCTTAAGGACCGTGTTATGTGGGAATATCACGACGCCCCCCTCGCTGGACACCCCGGGGCTGAGGAGACGCTCCGAAGTATCCAAGCCCGCTACTTCTGGTCAGGAATGAACAGAGATATCACTCGTTACGTTTCTCAGTGTCATCTCTGTCGCTGCACCAAACCGGTTCACGGGAAGATCGACCCAGGACTACGCCCCAGGATCCCACGAACTTCCTGGCAAACCGTGGCCGTCGACCTGATGGGTCCATACCCCCTAACGACCCGCGGAAACCGCTATATTCTGGTTGTCACCGACCTCTTCACTCGGTGGGTAGAGGCTTTCCCTCTACGCAACTCAGAGGCTCCCACGGTCATTCGCACCATAGAGGAAGAAGTCTTCTTCCGCTATGGCTACCCTCGACAACTTCTGAGCGACAACGGTCCACAGTTCCGAAGCAACGCTTGGGCCACGGCTTGTGACCAATGGGACTGCTCCCTCTGGACCACCCCGGAATATCATCCCCGGGCTAACCCAACAGAGCGTCGCAATCAGGAGATAAAGAAAGGATTGCGCATTCGTTTGAACGGTGGAGATCAGCGCTACTGGGACCGCCAGCTCCCACAGCTCCTCTTCACCTTACGTCGAAGGCGCAACGCTGCTACCGGAGTCACCCCCGGCTATCTGCTTTTCGGCCGAGAAATTCGTCGTCCAGGAGAATTCGACGCACACCCCGACCAAAGACCGGGACCGTGTGTGGAAACCGCCGAACATCGCGAGCAGGAAGCCTTCCATCATCAACGCCAGTACCAACAACGCTACGCAGAGCCCGTGACAGAGCCCAGTCACCAAGTTGGGGACGAGGTTTACGCTCGGAACCACAAACTCTCCAACGCCGCCGAGCGTTACAACGCAAACCTCGCCCTGACGCGAACAGGGCCCTATCGGGTATTAGAGGTAGTTTCCCC
The DNA here is from genome assembly GCA_037103525.1 of Ganaspis brasiliensis. NCBI lineage: Eukaryota > Metazoa > Arthropoda > Insecta > Hymenoptera > Figitidae > Ganaspis > Ganaspis brasiliensis. The sequence goes on from JAZKLR010000686.1 coordinate 324,235, forward strand.
GGGAGTCTACCGGATCCAGAAGGAAGACGGACCACATAAGGTTCATCAGAGTCAACTGGTTCCAGCACCAGGTGGCCCACTTCGACGAGCGCCCCCAGCAGGGGCCACACTACCAGCAGCCACTGTCCCAGCCGGGACACACCAACAGCCGCACGTGACTGAACAAGTTCGTGCCAACACTGACGAACAAACTCAGCCGAGTTTGCTCCCAACGAGTTCCGTCCCAGCAGAGGACACTCCAACAACAAATTCCGTCCCAGGAGGGACGCAACCGCAAAAGCACGTGACTGAGAAAGTTCGTGCCTCAAAATCCAAACAAACTCAGCCGAGTTTGCTCTCACCGAGTACTGCCCCAGCAGGGGCCACACCATCGCCTTCTGTCCCAGCCGGGACGCGCCAACATCCGCAGCATGTGACTGGACAAGTTCATGCCTGCCCTTCAGTACAAACTCAGCCGAGTTTGTCTCCAACTGTCGCCCCAGCCGGGGCCATACCACCGATCGCTGTCCCAGGAGGGACAGTCCAACCCGGCGCAACCGTGCAAACTAGGACGGGCCTAGTTGCGCCACCTCAGGAGAGGTTTGCGCTTGACGACGATGATCATCGGGATGTCGCCGGAGGGCGCTATCCACGACGTATTCGACAGGGTGTCGATTATCGAGATGCCCGGCCCTACGCTCCACGTCGAAAGAAGACTTAGTTTTAGATCAGGGATCACCTCGTGCCAAACACCGGGACCAATTCTTTAAGGGGGCCAATTGTTGTGTTCGCCTCTTTCTCGGTTGTACATTTCTCGAGTATTATTTTAATAACACCCGATAAATAAGAAAAACCGAGAAAAATCTGCCTTAAAGAATGGTTTTTGGATTTCGACCTGGGTTATCTCTTTATTTCCTAGTTTAAACCAAAGATCACCCGCAGCAAAGCACAAGGATCAGTTCTTTAAGGGGGCCAATTTGTTACAGTTCGCCTTTTTCCCGGTTTTCTATTTCTCGAATATTTTTCATAATACTTGAGAAATAAGAAAACCCAAGAAAAATCTGTCTTAAAGAGCTGACCTTGTCTTTTGCCCCGGTTATCTAACAACTTTAATTATTAGTTAATTTATTTTATTTTATTTACTGATTACATTTATTATTATTATTATTTTTATTATTATTATTATTATTATTATTATTATTGTTTTAATTTAAATCAATCTGTTGGCTGGGAGACGGTAGGAGGCAGTGATTGGTCCTTTTTTTTTTCTTCTCTCGTGCTTCTATCACGCTCGACCAATCACAGAGGCCAAGCGCCAGCCCGCCTGCCCTCTCTTTCGCCAAACCTCGAGCGAGCGAGCTACGAGAGAGTTGCCCGCGTGTAAGACGCTCTCAGTTGCTCCGACCATCGAACGTACCACACGCGCGATCCGCTTCTCGGATTTTGTCAAATCCCTCAAAGTTTTCACAGTTTTCTTTAAAATAAATTTTATAATAGTATTATAGTTAACTTCCGAGTGTTTTTTTTCTTTGGTGTATTTCCTTTCTTTTGAGTCGACCTTGTGGTGTTTCTGCTCGTTTGTGTGGATCCTTTGGGAAAGGCCGCGTGGACACGTGGCCGCTTTCGTCATCGCCGTTCCAGCATCGTTCCTGCTCAGCAAATTTCGACACGTGGTCGCTGAAAGTGATTTCTCTGACCGAGGACAACCGTTGTCAACTTTTGATTTTCTGTCTGTGCTATTTTGTGTTGTGTTTCTCTTTGTTTCAGGCTGTGTCGCAGATGGGATTTTATGCTTCACAATTACTATTGGTTATGTTTCTTTTTATATTTTATATTGATTGTGCCGTGTTTTGTGTCTCAACAGATATTCGTTTATCCCCAGAAGTTTAAGTCACCTGCCTTTGTCGGGAGTTCAATTACTTACGACCAAAGGTTGTCGTCGGTGGTTCAATTACCATCGACGCTGGTAGACGTTTACTTTTGGCGGGCCGGTTTGATTCCCCTTTTCGTGCTCGCGTAACGCGTTATTCCCTTACACGTGCATCGCATATTTTTTTTATCTCGACGCTGATCCGACCTCGTGCTATATTAATTTTCTTGTGTTCTTTGTGTTTGTCGATTAGAACTCAGTCGATTAATTTTCTTTTTCTAAATGGGATTTCAATGTCGCCTATCGTAGACGTGGAACCTTCGTCCTCACCCGCAAATTCCGCTACGGTCCAGAAACGGAAACGTCGAGGCAAACCGCGTAAACGACCGGGGAAGGATTATCGGTTACGTGCCCGACTTTTGGCGGAACTACAAACTTCGCTTCCTTTAACGTCTCTACAGTTATCCGCGTCAACAAGCATCCCTCTTTCGATCCCGGCACTACAAGTCGCCCCCGTTCAGGCCCTGCCTAGTGCCCAAGTACTTTTTCGTCGCGATTCCCCGGACGTGTTATTTATTCCCGTCGACAGCTCCCCAGAGAAGTTCCCTGGATCGCCCGTCAAAACTTCGAGCGACCTCCCGCGGAAGGTTTTAAACATTTAAATCGCTCCCCCCCCTTCTTCAAAATAAATTACAGTGGAACCCACGTATATCGGTCCCGCATAAATCGGATTCCCGTTTATATCGGAAATCACCCCCCCCCCCTTGAATCGATTCACCCCCCGCTCAAAGAGTGAATCGGTATCACCCTTTGTGAATCATGCCAAAAAAATCGAAGAGCAAGAAAAGAGGAAATGTTGTGAAACAGCTCAGAATTTAATTCAAGATGTCAAGTGGATTTAATTGATCTGCAAAAACAGCAGACGGTGATAAGGATAAATAATAGTGATTTTGATTTTTTGAGGATAAATTGAAAAAGATGTAGTTGTTGCTTTAATAAATATAAAAAAAATTTGATTTGTATCTCATTGAAATGTTTACAAAATAAAATATCAACATTTACCAACCAACGATGGTCACTGCGCACATTTACCACTTTTACATGGTAAATGTACGCAATGTTTTTATTATTTTAAAAATTTCTCACATTCACCAACTAGATTGGTGAATGTGTACATTTACTGGTAAATGTGCACATTTACCAATTTTGTACTTTTACCGTAACATATATATTTATTACCGTTATTTAAATTAAAAATTTTTTTTAACCCTTTGCCTACGCTAACTTCTTCCTACTTTAGCGCTTCACAACGAGTTTCCTATAGTCCCCACCAGACGTCCAAATCAATTACTTAAATGATTGTAAAAAATTTACCTTGGAGGAGGGGGGGGGTTAATTCCTACAGTGACGTCACACAAAGGTGGTTGTGGAATTATGTGATGATCTGTGATGTATACAGGGTTAGGGGGAGGTGAATATAATTTAAAAAAATAGTGTGACTTAGTTCTTTAACAGCCCTTAATTTAAATTAGTCAAAAAAGATTAAATCAGTTAGTAAAATCCTAGTAACGATTTAAATTAGAGAACTTTCGACAATAATTTAGTTGTAAATGACTCATTAATTTAATAAATTTTGAGTTTTTTATGTTTACTACAATAGTAGTCCGTTTCTTCCGAGAAATATTTATAAAAGATTTAAACGAAACAAATATTTTCAAATTTTTATCGATAGAAAAACACTGAAAATCTGGTCAGTGCATTTACATGTATAAATATAGTATTTGCCCTAAACTACATAATTTTTTATTATTTATTTTTTAACGAGACGTATGACGGTTCCCTAAAATGATTATCTAGAAAGTTAGATAGGCAGAATGTCAGAAGGCAGAATGTTTCTTTTATCGAATGTTTGTTTTCTCGGACTAGAATTTGTAAGAAAGCACATGTAGTCAAAAATTTGTAAAATCAAATTGACAATTATAAAAATTTTCATAAGCATTAATTTGTAAATAAGAGAAGTTGTAGTTAACTGTATTTTTAAATATATAAATTTTAGTTTAATATGCAGTTTTCCCAACTGAAAATTTGATTAGACCAATTTTTGTTAAATAGATTTTTAGTTTAATATAAAGGTCAAATAACCTAACTTTCCAGAGTCAGAATTTTTATTAAAGCTTAGTTTTATTTCTTAAAATTTTTACTTCCATGAATTACAATTTGACAGATTTTATATAACACATAAATTTTATTTGATAAATTATCTATTTATCCGAATTTATATATGCCAGAATTACAATTTAACAGAAATACCAAAAGTCAAAATTTTTATTTAACACAAAATTTATTTAACAGCTTGTTTTATTAATCGAATTTTTCTTTGTCATCATTTTTATGAGTTAGAATTATAATTTAATAGAATTTACATTTGTTAGAATTTGTATATTGCAGAATTTATATTTAACCAACTTTATATTTATCCAAATTTTTATATAAAAGAATCTCTATTTAGTAGAATTTGTATTTAACAAAATTAAAATGCAGCACATAATTTATGCAACGAAATTTTTATGTAACAGACTGCTTACGAACCCGAATTTTAGTGCAAAAGAAGTTCTATGTATTCAAACCCATATTACATAGAATCTGAAAGTGGCAGAACTTTTAACTGACCGACAACTCATGTTGTCAAACTTCAGTTTGGCAGAATCGCTATGTGACAGAACTTCCGATTGGCCGAATCTTTAGCCAATCAGAGTTAAGTTCAAGTACATAGTTGCATCTGATTGGCTAAAGATTAGGCCAATCGGAAGTTCTGCCACATAGCGATTCTGACAAACTAAAGTTCGACAATATGAGTTGTCGGTCAGTTAAAAGTCCTGACACTTTGAGATTCTATGTAATATGGGTTTGAATACATAGAACTTCTTTCGCATTAAAATTCGAGTTCGTAAGCAGGCTGTTACATGAAAATTTGGTTGCATGAATTATGTGGTATATTTTAATTTCGTTAAATACAAATTCTACTAAATAGAGATCCTTTTATATAAAATTTTGGATAAATATAAAGTTGGTTAAATATAAATTCTGCAATATACAAAACCCAAAAAATGTAAATTCTATTAAATTACAATTTTAACTCATAAAAATTATGATAAAGGAAAATTCGATTAATAAAACAATCTGTTAAATCAATTTTGTGTTAAATAAAAATTTAGACTTTTGGGATTTGTGTTAAATTGTAATTCTGGCATATATAAATTCAGCTAAATAGATAATTTATCAAATAAAATTTATGTATTATATAAAATCTGTCAAATTATAATTCATGGAAGTAAAAATTTTGAGAAATAAAAATAAGCTTCTATAAAAATTCGGACACTGAAAAGTTGGGTTTTTTTAAACTTTATATTAAACTAAAAATCTATTTAACAAAAATTGGTCCAAACAAAATTTCGGTTGGGAAAAATGCATATTAAACTGAAATTTATACATTTAAAAATACAGTTAACTACAACTTCTCTTATTTACAAATTAATTTTTATAAAAATTATTATAATTGTCAATTTGATTTTACAAATTTTTGTCTACATGTGCTTTCTTACAATTTCTAGTCCGAGAAAACAAACATTCGATAAAAGAAACATTTTGCCTTCTGCAATTCTGCATATGTAACTTTCTAGATAATCATTTTAGGGAACCGTCATACGTCTCTTTTTTAACATCAGTTTCAGTAGCTGTAATACAGGCTACATATATGTTGTAGGCAGAGAGCATATTTAGGCAGTATGCAAACTGCCTAGACAGTTAGCTAAACGCGGGCAGTTAAAAAAATGACTATAATATTTAAATGGGTCCTAGCAGTCAATATGTAAACTGCCTAGGCAGTTTGCTTAATGTCCATAATGTTTCAGGCAATTAGAAAAATGAATTCAAATTTTCAATAAATAGAAATATCATTCATTACAATTTCAATTGTATTTCTTCCAAATTATATTATTGTTATTTCCTTTAATCTATAAGATATTTGGAGCCATAATTACGATGAACAATGTAAGTATGAAATTAATTTAATAATTACCTTGTTAGTTTCTGAGTGTCATTGTTAGACTTCAGTTATACTTAAAGAAATTCTCCCAATCAACTGAAATTTGAACGTTTTTTTTATTAAAATGGAAGACAGTGGTGTAAATCGATGTGAATCTGAAGAAAAACTGAAATTAGTTTTAGATAAACTATCCGGTAGTATGGCAATGTGAGACAGGGCACGAATAAATCGTGTTTTACAAATTTTACAACAAAATGTGAAAAATTGTGAAAACTTAACCGCCTTTTATAGTTATTCAAAAACGTATGAGCTTCAACAAGTCGGGGGTGAACTCATATTGCCCTACTACCGGATAGTTTATCTAAAGCTAAGTTCAGTTTTTCTTCAGATTTACATCGATTTACACCACTGTCTTCCATTTTAATAAAAAACGTTGAAATTTCAGTTGATTAGGAGAATTTCTTTAAGTATAACTGAAGTCTAAGAATGACACTCAGAAATTAACAAGGTAATTATTTAATTAATTTCATACTTACATTGCTCATCGTAATTACGGCTCTAAATATCTTATAGATTTAAGGAAATAACAATAATATAATTTGGAAGAAATACAATTGAAATTGTAATAAATAATATTTCTAATTATTAAAATTTTGAATTCATTTTTCTAATTGCCTGAAAAGCTATGGGCATTAAGCAAACTGCCTAGGCAGTTTACATACTGACTGCTAGGACCTATTTCAATATAGTCATTTTGATAACTGCCCGCGTTTAGCTAACTGCCTAGGCAGTTTGCATCAGTTTGCATACTGCCTAAATATGCTATCTGCCTACGACATATATACAGTAAGGATTCTGTAAAGCTGAACATAGGGTGTTAAATGTTGAAACAAATATCCCTGTAAAATACAACCCGCTAGCACAAAAAAATTAAAATAGATGTTGAACAGGGGTTTGCGCATGCTTAGATTCTGGGTCTGTAGAGTGGAGGGGGTATACTATACCCCTTCTTCTTAATTTCTGTGTGACTGGTAGTGATGCCGTTCGAGACGAGGAAAAATGAGAATTTCTCACTTTTCCTCGTTGATTTCTCATAGCTTCCTCGGTTTTGCCTTTCACTTTCCTCGATATTTCTCAGATCGTTTCGTCTTTTCTCGGGCCGTCTCTTTTCGATCTCTTCTCGGTTTTTTGAGAAATTCTAACCAGATGTTACTTCAGTGGTACTTTTTCCGTCTGGACTTTTGTAAGAAAAAATTCCTCTAGGGGAAAGTCGGAAAGCACCGGTCATCGGGTAGCCGCGGCCACTGTTTATTTTACGTATAATACCGTATTTTTATCATTGAAACAAATTAGAAATGGCGTATCATTTAATTCAACTTATTTTTTTAGTATAGTGACTCCATTATTTCATTTCTTTTTTATAAAAAACTACTATTCTGTAAATTTAACCTTAAAGTGTTCGGACAATTTAAGAAATGAGTGTCGCATTGAACGTCATATAAAAATGATATTATATTTGTAATTTCTGACACTATTGACTTTATTTTTCAATTGATATCCATAAATGATTCTCTGATGATTATTTAAGACATAATTTGTTGTTACTTTACTGAGTTATATAATTAAAATAAAAAGTTTCTTTTACTGTGGCCGTACTTACCCGATGAACTTTTGAGGGTTGGTATTTTACTCCTCATATTTGTCCTTATGTATCTCTTAATTAATATGTTTATTTTATTATTGGAAGCATTTTAAGTGTTGACAAATAGTTTGTCTTCACCATGAAATAATTTAATTATTGTTCTTGAAATATTTACACAATTTATTGACCAAAAAGCTTAAGGGGCCGGGGCTGTTCGACTTTCCCCTATTCCTTTCTACAGTAGAAAAACTTTGAACTCCACTGGCTTACTAACACTAAGAACCGAGTGCCTGTCCGCTGACGCACACATGTTCTATAGATGAACTTCTAACAGCTTAAAGCAACATCTGTCAAAAATTCCTCAAAAAATCGAGGCGAGAACGAGAAGAGACGGTTCGAGATGAGATGAAATGAGAAGAGACAGTTTGAGACTAGGATTTTTGAGAAATTTGGACCGCCTCATTCTCATATCCGCTCATTCCTCGATTTCCTCGCTCGACGGCATCACTAGTGACTGGTACGAGCAATGTTCAGCTTTAGAAAATCCTTACTGTATATGCGCCGGTACTGGGAAAGTTTAAGATGCAAAAAATAATTTACTGGATGTCGGTCAAAGGTAACTGGAACTTTGAAAGTTCAATTTTCATTTGCTGTATTTAAGGAATTGGAACATTTAGATATTTTAATGAAAAGTAGGAAAAGAGAAATCAATCACTCTGAGTCAATTAAAACACTTGTCATTTATTTAATATGTTAACGCTTCAACAGCTACGCTGCCTTCCTTACTGTAAAAACGTGCGTGAGATCTGTCGTAAGAAAGTAGGTATGTACTTACATGTGTACGCATATAAGATCTCAGGTGACACAGACGAGATCTTGTATAAGATCTTATGCGAGAACGTAGGTACGAACGCATGTAAGTTCTTATATTAAGTTCCGTCATGCGGCGCGTATAACGTTACTCAATATGAAATTGAAACAGCGTTCTTATATGAGTTCTCATCTGCGTACGTATGTACGAACTCATGTGCGAACACACCTAAGTATTAAATTAAATATTTTAAATTAAATATATTATTAACAAAAAATTCTCGCCAACGGGATTCGAGCCCATCTAACCTGAGCCTAAGGACGCCTTAAATCCCTCGGCCACTGTAATTATAGAAACAACTTTACAAAATCTTAATCATGTCTTTTCTGATAAATTTATGTATTAAACATGACTAAGATTTTGTAAAGTTGTTTCTATAACTACAGTGGCTGAGAGATTTAAGGCGTACTTAGGCTCAGGTTAGATGGGCTCGAATCCCGTTGGCGAGAATTTTTTTTTTAATAATATATTTAATTTAATACTTAGGTGTGTTCGCACATGAGTTCGTACGTGTGTTCGTACATACGTACGCAGATGAGAACTCATATAAGAACGCTGTTTCATATTGAGTAACGTTATACGCGGCGCATGACGGAACTTAATATAAGAACTTACATGCGTTCGTACCTACGTTCTTACTTCTTACATAAAATCTTATACGAGATCTCGTCTGTGTCACCTGAGATCTTATATGCGTACACATGTAAGTACATACCTACCTTCTTACGACAGATCTCACGCACGTTTTTACAGTAGGGTTAATCAGAAACATAATACATTCAAAATTAATTAATAGTTACGAGTAAATGAGATGAAAAATCCTGTTACAGGTTACAAATCACAATACATTGAATGTTGAAGTCAATTATTAAAACTGTTAAAAACATTTGTGTATAACAGTGTGTTAAACTCGTGGGTAGTCGCCCTCTCCACTATTATTACTCTGCACACTACTACTGATTACTACTGATTACTACTGACTACTACTGATTAGAACTCACAGGCACGGGTAGACCTATGTGGTAGTACTACTCACAGACAGGAGCAACTAATCAGTAGTAGTGCGCAAAGTAGTCATAGGGGGAGGGTGGCTACCCACGAGTTTGACACACTGGTGTATAATAATCGGTGTGTTATTGTCGATTATTAAAGTCAAACTAAATTCAAGAATGAATAACTATCCCTGAATTCACAATCTGCAGTTTGAAATTAAAAAGTAATTAGTCATATCAGTCAATAATATAAATTTTGTCAATAAGAAATAAATTCCATCAATAATATAAATAAATACCTAAAATATGAAACCTTGGTGCATTTTATACTAATAGAAGGCAAATAACAAGTACACATTTTATAATTTGTATTTTTGTTTTGTTAAAAATTGAAAATAAATATTACTAAGATTTTGTGTATCATCTGTTTGGTTTATCGTATTTTTTTTGTAAATTTATATGTATCTATCATTTCAGAAGTCCAACGTTTTTTAAGATTTGGTTCTCTATCTAAAATTGAAAATCCATACTAATCAAAATTATGTTTAAATCCTTTTTTGTGTGCTGTGAGAACGGTGTTTTTGTTTTTTTCAATTTCATGTTCGTGAACTCAACTCCCACCATTCTCTTAGTTTCTCCAATATAATTATGTAGCAGGACGATTCTTGCAATTGATCTTAAAAACTACATTGGTTATTTCAGATTTTTTTGGTTTGTCTTTGTCTTAAATGCAGTAACTCTTTAGTCTGTGAACTGTTTTCTCATATAAACCTTTTGTATACAGTAAGAAAACTTTTGGGGACTTTTTCAACAAATTTCAGATTTTTTCACATATTTTGTTCCTGAAAAACAAGTTAAAGGCAGGCTTAAAATGTAGAAAAAAAGCAACTTACGTGACGATATTTATCAACTATTGTCTCTTAGATGAGGTTATGTGTATTTGTTAAGAGAAGAAATAAATTTATTAAATACATTGTATGAGATGTAGAACTGTTTACCAACAGTCGATAAATTTGAATATGAAATTACGAAAAATTTTAATTTTAAAAGAAAAATAGGTTTCTAACTTCTGAAAAAATGTAGAAAAATAATTAAAATATTTTTTAATAATGAAAAGTACTGTTTTAAAGTACGAATACTTTTATGGTAGTCATAGAATTATTAGCTACGTGTATGCGCGCCTTTTCAATCATGACAATGAACCCCTGATTAACATCTTTTCTCTCTTCATTCTTTTGACAAATTTTTTTGTTTAAAAAATTGTTTTATTTTTCAATAATAAGAATAAGGAACATAATAATGATACTTTAAAAAAATTGTATTTAATTATTTAATTTAAAAAATTATTGTTTTGTGAATTAATAAATATAAGGGTGGTTCTAAAAAAACTCATTTTGCATGTAATCAAGATTTTCTAAATAATTTAAATCATTTGGAATAATAAAAACTCATATTTCACTATTTTATGACTTTTTATAAATGTTCTGCAAGAAAAAGTTGTAAAATTTTATTGTTTAATGTATTTTTTTATGATTTTGTCTGCTTAAAATCGATCTTTGAACCTGTCATCTAAATGCTTTTCATTCTTTCAATACGTAAAATAATTATTTAAAACATGAAAATTAGTACTTTATCATTTTTTTCTAAAAGTTTTGATATTTAAAACCATTTTTCCAAAATATGAATTAAATATGTCTTGTAGATTTTTTAAATATAGAAAATGAATTTCGTCATATAGTATCGCGTCATTCCTCTCACCAGTTGAATATTATCCAATATTTTTGCTGTGGGTAGAGATTTTGATTAATTATTGTCATCAATATTTTAATTAACATCTCTAATATTGATTTCTTAAGTTAATTTTTAAATAATGTCATTAGTTTGTGTTAAAAAAACTAAAGTTGTGACATAAGCAGAGATTCACAACCTAAAGCGTCATTCCCCGTGCGGAATTTACGATGTGGGCCTCATGGGGTCCTTACCAGTTTTCCTTATCTCTGGTAAGGTCCTTGTCAGGAAAACTGGCTAGCGCCTTACAAGGCTGTAACGCTTTTGCACATTAACGCCCTAGATGTGGAAAACTAGGCAGGGCCCTACCAGTTTTTTATATAAATGTTTAAAATCGATAAATTGTAAAATGTAGAAAGAAATTTTAAAGTTAATGTATACGAAGTTTAATATTTATATGTGACCTGGACAGTGAAAATGGTGCTTACGTGTTAAAAAAAATTTTTTTTAGTTTACACCACGTGAAAGAGCGTCAACAAATCTATGAGAATCGGAAATAAAAATGAAAAACTATTTTTTGACACGTAAGCCCCCTTTTCACTGTCCATGTCACATATAGATAATTAAGTAATGAACAAATATAATAAAGAAAACATCATTTTAAAGACTATTATTTACATTGAGGTTATGTCAAGAGGTTAAACTGAGAAACGTTAATTTTGTCGTTAATTTAAAATTAAACAAATACAATAAATTACCTTTTGAAGAATTCATTGCCAAGTTTATATCATTCTTAGGGTGAAATAAAAGAATTTACATTAAATATTATAATATACTTATACAGCTTCAGAACAGTTCAATTTCTCTAGAAAATAGACGTGAAACAACGTAAAATGGACGCAATCAACGATGCAGGGTTGCCAGCAAACCTCGATAGGTCGGCGCCATCTGTCGAAAAAAATCCCCAACTGCGGGAAATTCAAAATGATAAATTTATAACTTGTTACCAAATAATTTAATAATGTTGATGTAAAATAAATATTATTCATTTTTTATTGGAATATAATTACAATTATTTAAAGCAGGTCAATCAAAATATTTACAAAATAAATAACGGATTTAGGAATACACGGGCGGGTTCCATTTCAAATCAGGCAGGATGTCCATTTGTCATCACAGAATGTGATGAGGATGAAATATGTTGGTTTTGAATGGAAATTAGGTGACACGTATTTTTGCGAATTGCGAAAAAAAATTTTTCCTTGAAGTTATGAGCATTTGAATTTTGAAGACTTTTCAGTAAAAAAACTAAATTTTTTTTTTTAAATGATCATATTTCTTGATCTAATTAGGATATTTAGGTTTTCTTTACAGATTCTGATAGGGTTTTTCAATCTCTTTCATTATCCAAAAGAAAAATTTTAAAAACATTAATAATTGACAAACTGACAATGGTTTTTTAAAAATATTAAAAAGTCGATTATCTCGGAAAACCCACACTTATATTTTTTTCTGATTTTTTTTTAATTTGTCTTATTATAAGGAATATATACTGTGAAAATTACATTCGCTAAACAATTTTTATAATAATTAAAAATTAAAAAAAATTTTTTTTTTAAACGATTGTAAAATCTGTTTGAAAGAAAATTTTTCTCAAATTGAGAACCATTATAGAATTATATTTACCTAAAACATTTTATATTTCGCTTACTTTTTCAACTATGATGTAAAGAATTGAATTTTTTTCACAAGTCTATAGAAATCCAGTCGTGTTTACCTTCATTGTCATTTTTTATTTTCTACCTGACATTTTTAAAATCGAGCGATTGACTGAACCTCTTGCACTGTGGAAATTGAATTGGATAATAATTTTTGAATTAACTAGAAATTATAAAAAAAAAATTTCATTTTTTTTTAAATAAATGTAAAATTTGATTGAAGCAAAAGTAAAATTGTATTTAAAGGCATGTGTTGGAGTATGATGCCACTGCACTGTAAAAACATGGTGTCTTAAATTGGTCAAAAATGTCTTAAATTAAGATACTTTTGGTGTCTAAGACACGAAAAATGTCTTATTTTAAGACATTTTTGAACAATTTAAGACACTTGTTTTTGAAGTGTGATATTGGCCAAAATTGTCAGTAAACTTTCTTATAAAATAAAAAATATTTTGAAGCCAAACGTTGTAAAATTACTTAAAATATCATTAGAATGGTCTGTCTGGCCCAAATTTGGTTGCATTTTGCTTTAAAATTAGCTTTTTTAAAAATTCTATGATTGTTGGAAATTTTTAAAACTTAATTTAAACAGATTTAAATTTAAATATATTTAGGTCAAGCAGATGTTCTTAATAGTATTTTAAGTAATTTGACAAAGTTTATTATAGGGGTAAATTTACTGACAAATTTGACCTATACTAGAGATGTCATTCTCCATCACATGATCTTAATTAATATATTTCATATTTCGATTACTTTTTTAACTGTGATGAAAAAAATTGAGTTTGTTTTCGCTTGTTTTTAAAAATGGCAGGTAGAAAATAAAAAATGACAATGAAGGTACATGATCCCGACAGGAACTACTTGTTATATGGCCAGAACTGTTAAACACGTCTGGATTTCTATAGACTTGTGAAAAAAAACTTTATTCTTTACATCACAGTTGAAAAAGTAAGCAAAGTATAAAATATTTTAGGTAAATATAATTCTACTTTTCTTTAAAACAGATTTTATAATCGTTTAAAAAAATTTTTTTTTTTAATTTTTAGTTATTATAAAAATTGTTTAGCGAATGTAATTTTCACAGTATATATTCCTTATAATAAGACAAAGTTAAAAAAAAATTAGCAAAAAATATAAGTGTGGGTTTTACGAGATAATCGACTTTTTAATATTTTTAAAAAACCATTGTCAGTATGTCAATTATTAATGTTTTTAAAATTTTCTTTTGAATAATGAAAGAAATTGAAAAACCCTATCAGAATTTGTAAAGAAAACCTAAATATCCTAATTAGATCAAGAAATATGAACATTTAAAAAAAAAAATTTAGTTTTTTTACTGAAAAGTCTTCAAAATTCAAATGCTCATAACTTCAAGGAAAAATTTTTTTTCGCAATTCGCAAAAATACGTGTCACCTAATTTCTATTCAAAATTAACATATTTCATCCTCATCACATTCTGTGATCACAAGTGGACATCTTGCCTGATTTGAAATGGAACCCGCCCACGGAAATATTTTTTAACTCAGTTTATTATTGAAAAATATTTTTAATATTTAAAATTTCAAGACCACCAAAAAGAAAACTCCCACTTTCAAACGTCGCGACGCGCACGCCATCATACTTAAAAATATGGCGTTACCGAGGAAGCTAGTAGTTTTTCTTACTTAGGGTTCTAGATAGAAGCCCATGTCAAAATCTAGTAAGGTGAAATAAATTATAATTTATGAATCCAAATTAATTTAGTATTTTCGTCTCTGGATAAAGAAAACACGTGACCTATCATATTTAAAAAAGTTGTGTTACCGAGGCAACTCTTGTTTTTTTCTACTTAGGGTTCTCAATAGTCGCCCATGTCAAACTCTAGTAATGAGACTTTAACTATAATTTATAAATCCAAATCATTTAATTATTTTCATCTCTGATCAAAAAGGTAATTACTGAAAAATACACCTTAATATTGCTAATGTGCTGCTTAATTAATAATAATTATTAATTAATATAAAGTTATCCTGTATGAACATGATGAGGCTTTCTAAGTTGGAGGAAAATTATTTGTCAATTAAGGGGTTAGTACCACATCTTTTTTCAAAAAAATCGATTTTCTAGAAACTGCAGATTCTTCTAGTATATATATGTAGAAATGATGTGAAAACTACTATTTTGGTTGGAAACTTGGATAGCGTATAGAAAAACGGGATACAAAATGTAAGAGTTTAACGACCTACAATGGTTTCAAGTACCGAAATCATGGCCAACAATCGAAAAAGTAATTAATCCTGAGTATTTTAGAACCAGAGTTAACAAATTTCGTCTAAACTTGTGAACTGTAGACAGTTTTAAACAGTAAATTGCATATTTCGACGCGTAAGAGGTATTTTTTTGAAAGAGAACGTGTTTTTTTAAATTCGCTTTTTCTCAAAACAACGTTTCTTGACCTGGCGGACATACTAGAAAAAAAACTATTTCACCGATCGGGCTAAAATTTGGATGGCTTATTCTACACATGTATGGCTATCGTGTGAACCAAAATTATAATTTTTTATTTATTTTTTATTCATTTTTTAAACAATTTACATTGAAAAAACAAGGTCAAAAATGAAAAAACTCCGCCATTTTGTTTTTTATTTTTTAGTTCACCTAAACTAAAGATATCGTGTCCGCCAATCGCAAATAGGAGTATTTTTGGGCGGCCATAACAGTAAGATAATCGTTAATAAACAAGGAATAAGAAATTTTTTTTAATAGCTTAAAACCTTTTCTTTAATGTAAAAAAAGTTTAAAGTAAATAAAATAAGTTTTGTAATAAAAAAAAAATGTTTAGTAAAAGTCACTGAGTTGTGGTACTAACCCCTTAAATAAAATTAAAAAATGTTGAAATCGTCAGTCCTCTCACCCGTCATTCCTCTCACTCCGAATTAAAAATTCATATTGATTGTCGATTGTTTACAAACTGTCAGTGAAAAGTCAACCTAAAATGGATGAAAAATTATTTGCTTTCATTCAAGTTCAGATGACGTGAAGTTGACCTTTATTGGAAAAAAACACCGGCGCCAAATTTTAGCCCCTTGATTTTTTTTGGAATTTTAATTTAAAATATATTCCTTAAAAGATAAAAGTTAGCATGATCATGCTATAGAGGTGGTAGATCTTTTAAAGCTGAATATAATTGAATGCATTAATCCACAAATAATAATTTTTTTTCTTTTTTGTTTGTAACTCACAAAAAGGATTATTTCGAGAGAATCACTCATAAACAAGCCGAGGATTATGTTTATTTCATGAACATACTTATAAGAAAGCCATTAAAGTAATTTTTAAAACATTGAAACTTTCAATTTTTTAACAATTTGAAAATTGCGATTTATTATTTAAAATTTTGACAAAGTATAAACTTTATATACGTCTATCGATTTGTTAAGTTTGTAAGCAAGGAATATGATTTTGCTTCCTCATAGAGGAAGCTTTGTGATCGTTAAGATTGTCGATTTTCCAAAAATAGTCTAAATCGACTTATTTTCATCTAAAAAGCATAAATTTTCGGGTCGGGGACATTTCCACCAAAACCCAATTGACTGAATTTGTAATTGGCCGAAATTTAATTGTCCGAATTTGTAATTCTACAAACTTGCATTTGTCAGAATTTGCAATTCCCCGAACTTGCGTTTGTCTGAGCTATTAACTTCCCGAATTTGTATTTGTCATAACTTTCAAATCATCAAACTGACATTTGCCAAAACATTTAAATCGACGAAATTGCATTTGTTAAAATTTTTAACTCGTCGAACTCGTATTCGTCTGAACTTTTAAATCCACGAACTTGCATTTGCCCGAACTTTGAAATCACCGAACTTGCATTTGTCAAAATATTCAATTACCAGAATTTGCATTTGTCCGAACTTTGAAATCACCAAATTTGCATTTTTCCGAACTTTGAAATCACCGAACTCGCATTTAGCAGAATATTCAACTCTCCAAATTTGCAACTGTCAGAACTTCTAAATCCCTGAATTTGCATTTGTCCAAACTTTAAAATCACCGAACTTACATTCGGCCGAATTTTGAAATCTCCGAATTTGTAATTGTCCGAACTTTGAAATCACCGAACTCACGTTTGGCCGAACTCTTAAGTCTCCGAATTTGCATTTGGCCGAACTTTTAAATTACCGAACTTGCATTTTTCCGAATTTTTAAATCACCGAACTTGCATTTGTCAAACTCCTTAAGTCACCGACTACTCGTGTCCCCGAATTTGCATTTGTCCGACCATCGGAAAGTAGCTTTTTTAAAGGAGTCTTTTGATTGGCTGGTAATGTTACCTGGAAATTTACAATCCAATCATAAGACTCCTTTAGAAAACATACTTTCCGATGGTCGGACAAATGCAAATTCGGGGACACGAGTAGTCGGTGCCTTAAGGAGTTTGACAAAAGCAAGTTCGGTGATTTAAAAGTTCGGAAAAATGCAAGTTCGGTAATTTAAAAGTTCGGCCAAATGCAAATTCGGAGACTTAAGAGTTCGGCCAAACGTGAGGTCGGTGATTTCAAAGTTCGGACAATTACAAATTCGGAGATTTCAAAATTCGGGCGAATGTAAGTTCGGTGATTTTAAAGTTTGGACAAATGCAAATTCAGGGATTTAGAAGTTCTGACAGTTGCAAATTTGGAGAGTTGAATATTCTGCTAAATGCGAGTTCGGTGATTTCAAAGTTCGGAAAAATGCAAATTTGGTGATTTCAAAGTTCGGACAAATGCAAATTCTGGTAATTGAATATTTTGACAAATGCAAGTTCGGTGATTTCAAAGTTCGGGCAAATGTAAGTTCGTGGATTTAAAAGTTCAGACGAATACGAGTTCGACGAGTTAAAAATTTTAACAAATGCAATTTCGGCGATTTAAATGTTTTGGCAAATGTCAGTTTGATGATTTGAAAGTTATGACAAATACAAATTCGGGAAGTTAATAGCTCAGACAAACGCAAGTTCGGGGAATTGCAAATTCTGACAAATGCAAGTTTGTAGAATTACAAATTCGGACAATTAAATTTCGGCCAATTACAAATTCGGTCAATTGGGTTTTGGTGGAAATGTCCCCGACCCAAATTTTCATTCCTAAGCAAATTTTTAGATGTGTGTATGTGTGTGTGTGTGTGTGTAGCGTTTTTTGTGTACAAGATATCTCGAGAACGCTTCAACCGATTCCAATAAAATTTGGATGACTTATTAAGCTCATGAATACCTACATTTGGACACAGGGATTTTTGAAAACACCCAACCAAATTTTTTTGAGCACCTTTTTTCATCGAAAAAAATCGTTTTTTGCTAATAAAAATTTTCATGCTAAAAATACAACTTAATGAACACAAAAACCATATTCCTTATCTCAAAACGAATTGATTGACCTATATAAAGTTTATAATTGGTCAAGAATTCGTAAAATAATTCATGTTTTTACATTTTTTTTGGATTTAAATTCTTATTTTTTAATAACTTTCCCAATTAACTTATAGGGTAAGTCGGGGAGAGATGGAACACCTTTTTTAAAACCATTGAAAAATCTAAGGAATTTAGCAGAAAATTCTAATTCTCATAAAATACTTTAACAGTAACCTTCGTACATTCACACGAGAAACGGTTTTTAATTTTTTTTATTTCTTCTTAATTTATAAAGAAATTTGTATAAAAGCAACGATTCCGAGAGAGATGAAATTGTCCGGGTGAGATGGAACACGGTGTTTCTATTTTTTGTAAATGCCCTTATGACAGAAAATTGAGTAGTAGAAGCCAAATAATAAATAAAATACACTTTCTTTATGTCATTTTAAAACATTTTTTTTCGCAAAAATCTTCGTATCTTTAAAATCTTTAATTTTTCATATTTAAATATTCTCGCGAACCTCGGTTTTACAAGCAATGAAACATAATTTTATTTATAATTTTTCTAGCAATTAATTGCCATTTTGTATTTTGTTTATGGACTGTTTGACTCTTACGTATGTAATTAAAATTTTATTTGACGAATTATTTTCCGAGATACCATCTTTCCCAGTGTTCTAACTCTCCCGGAATTACCCTATATTATTAATTTCTTGCTTCCTCTATGAGGAAGCAAATTATTTTGCTTACTTGGAAGCGAAATGTCCATAAAAATGGACATAATTCTCACCTAGTTTTATATATTAAGTTCAATTTAAAGTTTGGACAATTTTTGTAATGTTTATTTTTAAAAACCTTTGTGCCTCATTCCAGAATTTAGCATTACAATTAACTATACCAAATTTTATTTAAATCTGTTTAAGTATTCTCGAGTTACAGTGAATTTTTTAGAGTCGTTGAACTTCGTAGTTGCTAATTCTTCGTAGACGTTAAACTTATGAGCGGTGACATTTTACGTTATCGTCCGTTTTTCAAAGTAGGCTGGGAAATCTGAAAGCAAAATCCGACTTTCGACTTTCAGATCGAATTTTTTTGTTTCGACTTTGAAAATCGATTAATCGGCTCTGAAAGTTGACTTTAATCGACTTTCCGACTTTGTTAATAAAAAAAAAAATTATTACTTGTACTTAATATTAAATTTACTAATATGTGTCAAATAAATATAAATATATTTATAAATATGTTTTATTAATAAAACTTATAATTTAAAAGAGCAAATTGTATCTGTGAATAGAAATACAAAAAAAATTTAGATGTTTTGTTTAACTTATGCTTCTTCTAAACTCTATGATTCTATAATATTAATAGAGAATATTAATAATTTTTTATTTAAAAAGATTTTTTAACAAATTATAAAAAAAATTACATTACAGTCGAACCTTGATAAGTGAGAATCCAAGGGACCAAGAAATTTTTCTCACTTATAGAGGTTTCTTTAAGACAGGTTCTTACTAACAAGTGCTGCTTTTTTACTAATGGAGATTTATAAAGGTTTTGTTAATTAAAATTTTAGTTCTACGTAATTATTAATTATTTATTTAACAAATATAACAACAATAGTCCATCTAAGGGAATATTTTTATCTAAAGACTTTTTTATCCACTCCACAAGGCAATTTTCAAAATCATGAAATTCTACTAACCGTTTTCTTTTTAAATTAGACCGAATTCACTTTCTATTACATGTCATTTCTTTTCACTTTCGAATTCACTTATAACTTTTAGTTTCTCATTTAACGAAAGAGGTTTAAGTTTTCGCTTAAACATTTTGAATATGTATTCGAAATAAAGTTATCGATTCGCAAATGCTTCTTATGACAATCGTTTTGAAACTAAATTTTATTTTGTCTGATAGGTGTAATTGTAGTTTGAACAAAGAGCCTTTATTCTCACGCGCCTATTCAAATTTTAATTACTGTTTACAAATTTCTATTGACTTTTAGAAAATTTTAATATAAAAAAGATTCTCACTTATAGAGGTCCGCAAAGTGCTTTTCTCACTTATAGGGGTCTCATTAAAAAAATAATTCTCAGCTATAGAGGTCCGAGAGGCCCTTCTCTTACTTATAGAGGTCTAATCGAGAAAAATGATTCTCATTTACAGATTCTCACTTATACAGGTTTTTACATGTGAAAATGACGGGACCTGAAAATTACTCTCAGTTATAGAGGTTTCTCAATTAGGCAGCTTTCACTTATCAAGGTTCGACTGTATAATTTGGTATCAAAGTCGGTGTGGTAAACCTCGACTTCCGAGTCGACTTCAAATGTAAAGATCGATTGTGAAAAGTCGACCTTCAGAAAGCAAAAGTCGACTTTTGACTAAAGTCGGAATCGACTTTTCCAACCTTATTTGAAAGTTCACGCATCACCAATCAGTGCTATATAACGTGTAATACTGTAGTACATATTCATATCGTAGTTTAATTATATGTAGTTATAATTATTAATTCGACTTCCGTTTGGTTATTGGAATAGCGTGCACACGTTGTTGTATAGTGTCTGATATTTTGAGAACTTTTTACGGGAATTTGATTTATTTGAGAGTTGGAAAGGTGTTTATAGAAAAGCGGAGGAAGTGATTTAGGTCTGATAGTGTTTGTAGAAGTTTATTTGATAGGCTTCAGCCTGAATATAGCTGAAAATAAGTTAGTGTCCATTTCACAAAATAATTGGGGTTATGTCTGACAAAAGTGTCGAGGGCGCAGGCGCAGAAGACAGCAGTGAGCAACATCCGGGTTTAAATGTAGAAGGTGGCGACGCTCAACGTGATTCAATGAAAAATCTAAAAAAAATGCCTGGAACACGTGGAAGACCACGCAAGAATTCCAAGATGGCAGAAACTGATTTGAGAAGTGCATAGGTTATGCAAAAGTTTTTGGAAAACGGTAACGGAGACACTATGGAGGAAAATATTAAGGATTTTACATTTAATAAAAGTAAGAAGACTAATAGATCTATAGAATCTTTGGTAAATAAAAGGTTAAGTGATACAGTATGGTCTATTGGCAATCTGTCATAGGGAAGCGTGAGTGCGAGTGAGACGCAAATAGCTTTACTTGCCCATTGACCTTACTGTACACTGAAAAAAATTTGGGCGGGCAGACGTACCTGCGAGTAAGTCTGCCTTACCAAATCAAGTACACCTGCTCACCTCTGTTTGGGTCGCCAGAGCTCTTAATGTGGGTAAGCTGACGACCCAATGTGAGTAAGCAGCAATCCCTTTTCATTGGTACGGCACGGGAAAATGATGGTTGTGCATCTACCCTTGCCTGTGAGAGCTCAGCTTTACCAGTGTGGTACGTCTGAGATACCAAAAATAGTGCGTCAGAGCTCTCTCAAGTGTGAAAGGCAGCGCGACCAGCCCTGAGTGGTTTGCCGGCCCAAAGTTTTTTCAGTGTATAAGTGATAGGAAATCAGATTTCGTTATTAGTGATAATATAGTAGAAACAGAAGAAGAGAAAAATTCAGAGGACAGAAAGGAGAGCGCGAGCAAAGAAACACATGAAAATGACTGTGGAAATAAAAAAGTTAAAATATCAAGTTCGGAACAAGTGGAATACAGTGAGGAAATGCGAAAAGATGAGTGCTTGGGACAAATGATTGAAAAAATCATGGATAATTGGTGGAAAAATAAAGTTAAATGTGAAAAAGGTGCTATGTTATATGAAGTCAAAAAAGATTGGAGAGAGAGTAGTGAAATAAAAGAAGTAAGAATGGAAAGGGAAATAGCAGCAGAAGTGGCTCTGGAAAGGGCCAGAGTACGAGAACGTAAATGGGAGCAAGAAAAAAGCCAATTGGCAGAGATAGTAAATGTGTTAAGGCAAGAATTGGAGGTATGGAAATTAAAAAGTGAAGATACTGATATGCAACGAACGGAAGCAACAAATGACTTTAACAACGGACAATGAGATGCATCAAACGGCACACAAAAATTTGGTGAGGAAAACAAAAAACCGGACTGGTTGGGAAAAGGTGAATTGAAAGAGAATTACAGGGAAAAAAAATAGAAGGCTGTGGGTGTTAGTGAGAGAATTCCGTACTGTTGCGTTGGTGGGAAATTATTAAACGAGAAATACAAAACACTATCTGGAATAAAATAAGGGTAAGAATAAATATTACAGAGATAAGGGTAATCGAGGGAGGAATTCTGCTTAAATTAGATTGCTTTAAATAAAAGAAAGAGCTGATAAGGAAAAAGAAAAATCTTGGAGGCTCGGCTATTTTAATAGAAAATGCTTGAACAAACAGAGAAAAGGAAGTCATGGAATGGATAGAAAAGCAGGTGGAACAGGGAAAAAAATGTAAGGGTGGCTAATAAAAGTCATATGACATGGCTAGGATAGGAGAAACTTAGGGAGGGGAAGAGAAAGAAAGAAAGAAAGAAAGAGAAAAACCTTTTAAGGGTATTCGACTAGAAATAAAATCTGAAAATAAGAAATTAGAGGCGGAAGGTAAACAAATGTTTAAGTTGTGCGAAGAGCAGAGGCTCATAGTTTTAAATGGCAGAATGTAAAGTGATAAGGAAGAAAAGTGGACCCATATTGATGGAAACGGAGGCTCTGTTCTAGATTACATATTGATACTAGAGAATGAAAATAAATGCCTGATAGAGGAGATTAAAGTCGGGATTAAGATAGAATAGTTCCACCTTCCTGTAGGGTTCTGCTTTGAAATAGAAAAAGTTAAAAGGGGTAAGGTAGAAAAACGAAACGTGGAAAAAAATAGGAGAGAAAAGACTAAAATGGGATAATTATAAAGGAGAAGCATTCAGTAACCAAATGGAGCAGCAATGGGACGAAAAGAATAAAGAAGGGATCTCATGGGATAAGAGATGGGAAAATATTGTAAATAATAACTGGAAAGCAGCAGAAAAAGTAGGATTGATCACAGGGGGACCAAAAGTAAATATTAGAAGAGGTAGGATGAGTTTTTGGATTGAAAAAGAATGCAGGGAACAGAAGAAAAAAGTCTGGAAACGTTTGAGAAAATACTTAAAAAACAAAAGTGAAGAGAATGGGAGAAATTTGAAGGGGGGAAGAAAAACCCTGAAAAAACTAAATATAAAAGAAAAAGGAAATGAACGATAAAAAATGTGAGGAAGAAGAACAAAGTAGGACAATGGATGGTTTCTGGAAAGCGATAGGGAATTTTAAACCGAAGAGGAAAAAGAAAAGAGGACAAAATATATAAAATAGTAAATAGGTAGAACACTTTAAAAAGTTATTAGAAGCAGAGGTAGAAGGGGGAAAAAATGGTGATAATGGAAGGGAGATGAAAAGAGAAGAGGAAAAATTAGATCTGTTAAATAAAGAAATATCTTTCGAAGAAATATGGAGCCATACTTAAATTACGTAACCCTTTTTTCAGGAATTTTTAGAACCCCCTCCCCCCTGTAACAGTTTTTATAATGTAAACATTTGACAGTTTACACAGGTGTAACAACTTTTCAGAACCCCCCCCCCCCCTCCCCTCTAGAGCGTTACGTAATTTAAGTATGGCCCCTATCAAAAGCATAAAAAAATGAAGAAAGGCAAAGCTCCAGGGGAGGATTAAATTTCAATAGAATTTGTTAAGGGGTAACACCACTCTAGAGCCCTAAAAAAGGCCTAACTTTGACAATTTATTTTAGGAGTATGGAAAAAATAATCGAATTTCTCTCTTTTAGGTTTTATTAAACAGGTATTTAAGTACATAAAAAAATTTTATATTTACATGCTTGTTACAAAATGGCGGCTACTAAGCCAATCTTTGGAATCACCTTTTTAAAGAGGGCCTCTACGGGCGACCGTGATTCCAGGAACTCGTGATATCTGATACAAAATAAATAACGGGTTCTTAATCTACATAAGATTTGCTAGTAAAGTACGTACGATTTTAGCTTTAAATCAATTTTTCACAAAATGGCGGACTTTTTAAAAAATGTTCAATTTGAAAAATAGTTCAAATTTAAGGCGGTAAGCAAAAAGAACAATGCCTGTACGACTAAAAATAATGAAGCTATGCATTTGTTAATTACTGATTGTTTAAACAATGTAAATGTTGAAAAAAATTAAATTCTGCTTTTTCAACAATCTGCAGTAATAATATTGTACATTTTGTATATAATTTCAGTAATTCCATGACAAGGAATTAGACAAGTAGAATTGTTTATAAAATTTGTTTATAAATAAAAAAAAATAATTTGTTTATAATAATTTTTGTAATTTTAATTACTAATTAGTTATAAATAATGAATAATAGATAGATTTAGATTGATAAATATCAAGTAAATCATCAAAATATCTTTTTTTCACTTATTTGTTTAAAACAAATACAAACATTTTTTAAACAATTAACTCACTATTAAAATGTGTTCTTGAATCATTACTTCAACAATTTTCGTCATTCCTAATTTAAATATTGCGTTTCATAAAAAATTAAATTGGTCTAAATTGCAAATTTTTTTTTCTTCATTTTTAACAATAAATAAACAAATGAAAACAACTATTTTTCAAAAAACAAAATCAGAGGCGTTATGCAAAATTTTATTACCTTTAAATAAAAAAAAAACTTCTGAATCGGTTTATATTTGTGGGCTCTATGTTAATTTGTCCATGGACGCTTTTTTTGCCGCACTGTGCGGCAGGTAGAGAATGCGCTCGTCCCTCGCTTCGAACCCTCCGACACTACAGCGGATTAGAAAGGGAAAACATTATTTTCTCACCTAGACGAGGCGCTGGGTGGACTTGAGTATGCAAAATATGAGGGCGGGTATTTGACAATTGGAATATGTAGAGGACATTCCCCCGAGTCAGAAAAGCCATGTTGCCCCTAAAAATTTTGGTCGGGTTAGCCGCCATTTTGATTTAAAGTTTGAAATTTGTTTTTTAAAATATTGCAGTAATTAACAATGTAACAAAATTTTTGTACAGACATTTTTCATAGAAAATAGTATGATCTACAACTTTTATTAAAAACTTTTTTTCATAACTCGAATAATAAAAAAGTTATAAACAAAAAACAGGTTAAAAAAAAGGGATGAAATTGTTTAAACTTATTTTACGCTTTTATTAATAATTTTTATAGAAAAATAGTTCAGATTAACTTTAAAGAGTATTTTCTAACGATTCATTTGAGTAGTATGGTTTTTATATATCTTTACTTTTGTAGATTTTACAGAGCCGCAAAGGCAGTTAAGTTTGAAAAAAAGGCTATCAATGGCTCGCTTGCCCTGAAAGTCTGACAATACACAACGCTAAACGTACGAATATATTTTAATCAAAATATGAGGGCGGATATTTGACAATTGGAATATGTAGAGGACCTTCCCCTGAGTCAAAAAAGCCATGTTGCCCCAAAAAATTTTGGTCTGGTTCGCCGCCATTTTGATTTAAAGTTTGAAGTTTGTTTTTTAAAATATTTCAGTAATTAACAATACAACAAAATTTTTGTACAAACATTTTATGTAGATAATAATGTAATCTACAACTTTTATTTAAAACTTTTTTTCATAACTCGAATAATAAAAAAGTTATAAACAAAAAACAGGTAAAAAAAGAGGGATGAAAATTTTTAAACTTATTTTACGCATTTATTAATAATTTTAAAGAAAAATAGTTTAGATGAACTTTAAAGAGCATTTTCTAACGATTCATTTGAGTAGTATGGTTTTTATATATCTTTACTTTAGTACATTTTACAGAGCCGCATAGGCAGGTAAGTTTTCAAAAAACGGCTTTCAAAGACCCGTTTACACTGTATATAGTTTACACTACAGTGTAAACGGGTCTTTGAAAGCCGTTTTTTGAAAACTTACCTGCCTATGCGGCTCTGTAAAATGTACCAAAGTAAAGATATATAAAAACCATACTACTCAAATGAATCGTTAGAAAATGCTCTTTAAAGTTCATCTAAACTATTTTTCTTTAAAATTATTAATAAATGCGTAAAATAAGTATAAAAATTTTCATCCCTCTTTTTTTACCTGTTTTTTGTTTATAACTTTTTTATTATTCGAGTTATGAAAAAAAGTTTTAAATAAAAGTTGTAGATTACATTATTATCTACATAAAATGTTTGTACAAAAATTTTGTTATATTGTTAATT
The DNA here is from genome assembly GCA_037103525.1 of Ganaspis brasiliensis. NCBI lineage: Eukaryota > Metazoa > Arthropoda > Insecta > Hymenoptera > Figitidae > Ganaspis > Ganaspis brasiliensis. The sequence continues at coordinate 350,602 of JAZKLR010000686.1, forward strand.
ACTGAAATATTTTAAAAAACAAACTTCAAACTTTAAATCAAAATGGCGGCGAACCAGACCAAAATTTTTTAGGGCAACATGGCTTTTTTGACTCAGGGGAAGGTCCTCTACATATTCCAATTGTCAAATATCCGCCCTCATATTTTGATTAAAATATATTCGTACGTTTAGCGTTGTGTATTGTCAGACTTTCAGGGCAAGCGAGCCATTGATAGCCTTTTTTTCAAACTTAACTGCCTTTGCGGCTCTGTAAAATCTACAAAAGTAAAGATATATAAAAACCATACTACTCAAATGAATCGTTAGAAAATACTCTTTAAAGTTAATCTGAACTATTTTTCTATAAAAATTATTAATAAAAGCGTAAAATAAGTTTAAACAATTTCATCCCTTTTTTTTAACCTGTTTTTTGTTTATAACTTTTTTATTATTCGAGTTATGAAAAAAAGTTTTTAATAAAAGTTGTAGATCATACTATTTTCTATAAAAAATGTCTCTACAAAAATTTTGTTACATTGTTAATTACTGCAATATTTTAAAAAACAAATTTCAAACTTTAAATCAAAATGGCGGCTAACCCGACCAAAATTTTTAGGGGCAACATGGCTTTTCTGACTCGGGGGAAGGTCCTCTACATATTCCAATTGTCAAATACCCGCCCTCATATTTTGCATACTCAAGTCCACCCAGCGCCTGCACTAACCATTCTACCAACCGAATTATGTTTTTAGGACCCTAAAGTGTACTTTAGGCAAAAAAAAAAAAATTTTCGATTTTTTGAAAATCCTAGAGTGGTGTTACCCCTTAAGGGGTTAACGAAAATGTGGGCAAAAGAACTACATAGGGTGATCAACGGTTTTTAGGGATCAGGAAACTTAGGAACAGGATGGGATTGTACCGATATTTTAAGAGGGGATGAAAACGATACAGGAAATTATAGGGGAGTCTCTTTGCTTGATATAGGAAATAAAATTCTTACAACAATAATGGACGAAAGAATTCGGGATTGGATGAAATGAAACCTTTTTTATAATGAAAGTCAAGCGGGATTTAGAAAAAAAAGGTCTACAATGGATCATATATTTGTCTTGAACGCTCTGATAAACAATAAATTGAAAAAAGAATGGGGGAAGGTATATGTAGCTTTTACAGATTTTAGAAAAACACAGTTCGAAAAAACTGAGAAAAACGTTCGACATAGTTGACAGAGAAAGAATGTTTGAAAAATTACAAAGGATAGGAATAAGAGGGAGAATGCGCAAAATTATAAAAGAAATATATAGGGAATCAATTTACCAAGTGATAACAGAGAAAGAAGTGACAGAGGGATTTAAAACAAAGAGGGGGGTAAGGCAGGGTTGCCTTTTAAATCCAACATTATTTAATTTATTTATTGAGGATATGGACGAAATATGGGAAAAGAAAAACAAAAGGGGGAACTGTAATTGGAAGAAATAAAATTTTTGCTCTTAAATTCGCGGATGATTCGGCGGTAGTAGCAGATTTCCCTGAAGGATTGGAAAATATGTTAAAGTTTTTAGAAAAATACGTAATAAAAAACAAACTCGAAATAAACACTGAAAAATCTAAGATTATAATTTTCAAGAAAGGGGGCGAAGGGGACAAGGGAAAAATGGAAAGTCTTCAATACAAAATTGGGAATAGTGGATATATATAAATATTTAGGTTTTTGGTTTTCGGAAGGGGGTTTTTTTTCATTCAAAAAGCAATGAACGCGACCTGGGGGGTTATGGCTAGGGCAAGACTAAATGATTTGGACGAAAGATTGTATTTAATGGATATTTTGGTAAAACCAGGAGGAGTATACGGGGTAGAATTATGGGTAAATAAAAGATGGCAGGAAATAGAAAAAGCTCAAAGTAAATTTATCAAAATGGCTATAGGATTGTACAGAAACACTCCGAGGTACCTTTGAAGGATGTAGGCAAACGCTTTTATTGACATGAATGATCGGCAAGACATTATGTGAAAATAGTGGGGGTGGTCCGAAACCGACCCCCCCTTTTCTTGCATTGTAATGGTAACTAAATTATTTTTAATCATCCAAATAATACCTACAAATGTATTTTAATAAAATAACAATAATTAAGCTAAGATAATATAGCTTGTAATTAAGATCAGACTCAAAACACTTATTTTTTATTGTAATGATAATTCTTTTACTCTTATTCTGAAAAAGGCCTTAAATAATGTATTTAAATAAAGTAAAAGTAATTTAAGTTTATTCTAGTTTGTTGTTTTTTAATTCAAATTACAATACAAGTTTAAAATTTTGTTTGTTTTCGCTATTTCCTGCAATGAAAATAGGGGGTCGGTTTGGGACCACCCTCCCTTATGTATATAATTTTAGAGGGGTAAGAAAGTGTAGTACATTATTTTGTATTGTAAATTATAAACGCCTGAGAAGGGCATACAAACGTTAATAAAAAAAAAAAAATTATTAATTCCTTATTTTTAAAAGTAACTTGAATTTTATTTTTTAGATATTAAAATGATTTTTTATTAAAAGTAATATAATTATTATTTTTATATTATGAATATTATTTAAAAATAAAGTATTAGGTCGTTTCCATTTCAATTCAGACAGGCTATGTATGTTGAAGTCAGGGAATCATTTTCCATTGAAATATGTTATTTTTCAGACAATTTTAGATGAAGGGACGCATGATTAAGTTCTAAAATTTATTATCTAGAAATTCCATTTTATAGAATTTTATAAGGTAGAATTTTTTTGTAGCCAAAATTTCAAATTTTCGAACTTGTTTTCAATCGAATTTAAATGAATTCGAATTTTTACCTAACAGAATATTTAGGTCACCAAATTCATATTTAACAGAATTTTTATTTAAAAGAATTCCAATTTAAACGAATTTTAATTTAGAAAAATTTTCATATTACAGAATTTTAAATTAATCGAATTTTTAAATGCCAGAATATTCATTTGACCGAATCTTCATTTGTGCGAAATTTTAATAGAACGAATTGACATTTGATAGAAAACTTAAATAGCAGAATGTTCATTTGTACGAAATTGCAAATGGCCGACAAAGCATCCGACAGAAATCTTTTGGCGCTAATTTTGAAATTAACCAATGGGGATTTTCTTAATATTTTCTGATTGGTCAATTTAAAAATTCGCGCCAAAATATTTCTGTCGGATGCTTTGTCAGCCATTTGCAATTTCGTACAAATGAACATTCTGCTATTTAAGTTTTCTATCAAATGTCAATTCGTTCTATTAAAATTTCGCACAAATGAAGATTCGGTCAAATGAATATTCTGGCATTTAAAAATTCGATTAATTTAAAATTCTGTAAAATGAAAATTTTTCTAAATTAAAATTCGTTTAAATTGGAATTCTTTTAAATAAAAATTCTGTTAAATATGAATTTGGTGACCTAAATATTCTGTTAGGTAAAAATCGAATTCATTTAAATTTGATTGAAAACAAGTTCGAAAATTTGAAATTTCGGCTACAAAAAAATTCTACCTTATGAAATTCTATAAAATGGAATTTCTAGATAATAAATTTTAGAACTTAATCATGCGTCCCTAGATGAAACGTATTTTCCCGTTTTGGTGAAAAAACTTTTTTAACGAAGTTATGCGGATTTAAATTTTTCCAGATGGAAAGTGAGATTGCAATAAAATGTCGTTAAGATTTTTTGAAATTATTATATCTTTTTTGCTATTGTAGGTATATTTATTAAAATGATCTTTTTTGTGTTTAATTAGGACTTTCTAAAAAAACCACAGCGTTTTTTTTCTCTAGATTTTTTTATTACTTTCTGGAGGTATAACGATTATTTTCTTAAAGATTTTATTGGAGTCCCGCTTCCTGGAGAAGAATAAAATTTTGCCTTCTTTTTAAGAAAAGAAAATTTAAAGTTTTTTTCAAACTCTGTACTAGATACAGCAAAAGTCCAAATAGAAAACATGTTTCTCTTAAAAAGTAGAGTAAAAAAGTCTCGTGGCTTTTATTTCTAAGTTGCGAATATTTCGAATTATGAATTATAACACGAATTAAATCCTTAAACTTTGCATTCTTGCGAGTATAAATTATACTTGCAAAAATGCAAGAATTTTTCAAACAAAACATTTAACCATAAAAACCAGAAAGTAGTAAAAAAATCAAGAGAATATTTTAAACATTTAATTCGTGTTATAATTAATCATTCCAAAGATCCGCAAGTTAGAGATAAAATCTATTAGGCTTTTTCACTTTACTTTTTAAGAGGACCATTTTTTCTATTTGGAATTTTGTTGTATCTAGTATAAGGTTTGAAAAAATTTAAATTTTCATATCATAAAAAAAAAAAATTTCATTCTCCCTCAGAAAGCGGGCCTTTAATGAATTCTTATAGAAACTAATCGTTATACCTCCAAAAAGTAGTAATTGTATATTTTGAGTTTAATAGTAAAAAAAATTTGATAAATGTAAAACTTTATAAATAACAGAAATATATAAAAATTTGAAAAATTAATTTAGATTAAAGTAAATAAATAAAATTAAAAAAATTCTTCTTTTTGATATATAAGGAACAGGATTCTTGTAAATTGTGTATTTTAATTTTTATAGTAAAAAAAAACTTTGAATAATACACTGAAAAAAAAAATTATGTGACTCAATTAATTCAAATTATTTGATAAATATTTACTTCGTTCAAATATTTTTTAGTTGGATCTAAAAAATATGTATTTGATTCAAATAACTTGAATTATTTGAATCACGTTTATTTAAAACAAATAAATCTTCTTTGGATCAAGTAAATAATGAATTTAATCTAATGAACGAATATATTTAATACAAATGCTAAATTATTTGAAATTATTCATTTATTTATTTCAATCAAGTATTTGGGTTTTTGGACAGAAATAAACATTATTTGACACAATTAATTTATTTTATGGATTAAAGTAAACCGAATTATTTAATATAAATAATGTATTATTTAATGCTAATATATTATTTTATAAAAACAAAGAAAAAGTATTTCAGTCAAATAAATAATTTATTGAAACGAAATTTGTGAGTTATTTAAAACTATTCATTTAATTATTTCACTCAAGTATTTGGGTTTTTGAGACAAATAAAAATTATTTAAAACAATTAATTTATTTTATGGATTAAAGTAAACCGAATTATTTAATATAAATAATGTATTATTTAATGCTAATATATTATTTTATAAAAACAAAGAAAAAGTATTTCAGTCAAATAAATAATTTATTGTAACGAAATTTGTGAGTTATTTAAAACTATCTATTCATTTATTTCAAAGGTAAATGTTTTGTTGCTCTCCATTGTCAATAAATAAAAGAAATAGTTGATCCGTTGGAGCCAAATTGTGTAGGTTTTTTATTTTTTAAACAAAAAAACAAAAAACACTAACCACATAAATTGTAACGTTTTTTATTTTACGTTTCGTCAACATTTCGTTGACCTCTTCAGGCTGTAAATACAAAATATACACACTTAAGAAAATATTTTTAACACGAACAAAACACACTTTATAAAAATTACAAATCTAATGAATTTAATACCTTAAAAAACGGAAACGTCAAAATTAAAAATAAACATCACTAACGCAGTGACACCGTCAAACGTGTTGTCATGTTAAATGCAAGAGACAAACTGACGAAAAATAATACAGAAATTACAAATTCAGAAAGACTAAGGAAAATAAACGTAAACAGATATTGACAAATTCAAAATAATAAACAAGAAATTGAAATAATGAGCCTGGTGAATAAGAATTAAGAAACGGAGAATTTTCTCTGTAGAAGTAGCATATAATTTTTGTTTAAATTGTCTATATTTTCCTTAATGTTAATGCTATTAGGGTCGTGGTTAATAAAAATCATTTCAGAAATTTGACGCCTACGCCAATCTCTTTCGAAATCTACAATTTTAGTACTTTTAAAGTCGAATTCATGATTATTATTTGTACAATGTAAGTTGATGACGAAGTTTGGATTTTTGTTAGTTTTATGCTCATGAACTCTAGTTTCAAGCAATCTTTTGGTTTCACCATAATATGCTGCGTTACAATCTTTGCAGGGAATTCTATAATTGTAACGCAGCATATTATGGTGAAACCAAAAGATTGCTTGAAACTAGAGTTCGTGAGCATAAAACTAACAAAAATCCAAACCTCGTCATCAACTTACATTGTACAAATAATAATCATGAATTCGACTTTTAAAGTACTAAAATTGTAGATTTCGAAAGAGATTGGCGTAGGCGTCAAATTTCTGAAATGATTTTTATTAACCACGACCCTAATAGCATTAACATTAAGGAAAATATAGACAATTTAAACAAAAATTATATGCTACTTCTACAGAGAAAATTCTCCGTTTCTTAATTCTTATTCACCAGGCTCATTATTTCAATTTCTTGTTTATTATTTTGAATTTGTCAATATCTGTTTACGTTTATTTTCCTTAGTCTTTCTGAATTTGTAATTTCTGTATTATTTTTCGTCAGTTTGTCTCTTGCATTTAACATGACAACACGTTTGACGGTGTCACTGCGTTAGTGATGTTTATTTTTAATTTTGACGTTTCCGTTTTTTAAGGTATTAAATTCATTAGATTTGTAATTTTTATAAAGTGTGTTTTGTTCGTGTTAAAAATATTTTCTCAAGTGTGTATATTTTGTATTTACAGCCTGAAGAGGTCAACGAAATGTTGACGAAACGTAAAATAAAAAACGTTACAATTTATGTGGTTAGTGTTTTTTGTTTTTTTGTTTAAAAAATAAAAAACCTACACAATTTGGCTCCAACGGATCAACTATTTCTTTTATTTATATTCATTTATTTATTTCACTCAAATATTTGAGTTTTTAACGTTAATAAAAATTATTTAACACAATTAAATTATGTTAAGAGTCATAGAAAATCAAATTATTTAATGCTAATATTTTCTTCTTTAAAAACAAATAAAAAGTATTTGGATCAAGTAAATAATTTATTGTAACTAATGTGTGAGGCTAAATAGGTGTTTTTGTAATTTTGAAGTCAAGTCAGCGTGGCTTCGTGGGTAGCGTAGAAGTCTCGTATTGCGTGCGTCGTGGGCTCAATCCCACCATCCGTGCGAAATTTTATTTAATAGTTTATATGTTAGGTTATAATAAGTGTTAACTAAATATAAGTAAATAAGTGTAAAATAATCAGTATTTAAATAAATAATAAATAATAAGAATGTTATGAATGAAAATCACCATACTCATAAGAACATTAAATAAGAGTAAACTCAACAACAAAAGAGGGGTTACATTTTATTCATGCAAACTAATATTTATTTGCTTTAAAAATATAAATGAAATAATTTTTATAATTGACTTAAAACATTAGTTACTAGCTCCAAATATTTAATTTATTTGACACAAATTACTGTTTATTTAATGCCATAAAATAAAATACTCAGGTTGAATAAAATATTATTTGAATGAAATAATTTTCATAATTGATTTAAAACATTATGTACTAGCTCCAATTATTCCATTTATTTGACTCAAGTAACTTGTATTTGATACAAATTAGTCTTTACTTAATACATTCAAATGAAATACTTAGGTCTAATAAATAATTATTTGGTTCAAATACAGGTTTATTGGATAATTGACAAGTAAATCATTTTTTTTCAGTGTATAAAACTTTACAAATAACAAAAATATATAGAAATTTAAAAATCTATTTGGGTGATTCCACTGACTTTCGTCTGAGAGGTGTTGCTGGCATATCTCAAAAATAATTTTTTTTTATATATAAATCATTATTAAACACCGTAAAATAATTTTTTAGTTATTTAAATTTTGTAATTAAAGACGACAGAGTAAGGTTATAAAATGGCGTCTTTTGTTCGTATTTCAAACTTTTTATAATTAATAAATATAGGCTTAAATAAAATTTTGTTAAAAAGGAAGGGTAATATATATTCCAAAGATTTGTTTTTAACAATTTATTTTGTGTATAAAGCTTAGTTATAATAAGAAAAATCGTTTTAAAATTGATCTAAACACTGTAAATTTTCGTCATATTTAACAGCATATTTGTTTATAAAAATATTTAATAGAAAACTTGGATACTTACGTGGATTGAAAATCAATACATTAACTTTTCCTATCCAGAAAGAATGACTTAAAAAAAGTATTTTAATTATTACGAAATTTAATTTTAAAATTGTAAATTCATCAAAAATACCATATATTTTCAACACATCATATCTTTTTTCTGAAAATTGCAATAAATTTCAAACTTAAATATTTCAGAAATTAAGCAAAATCTCTTTGTGAAATTTGAATGTGTGTATATTTTGTACAAACTTAAATATGTGCAAAGTTTGAATCTTTTTAAAGCTTTCAGAAAATAGATATGATGCACAGTGGTCTGAGAGTCGAATCTAGCTGGCCAAAAGTCAAAAAATTGATGTCTTCAAATAAATTTTTCTTTAATGATTTTATAATCTATTATATCTATTGTGTTTGATTTAGAATATTTTAGCCGTTAAACATTTTTTTTTATTGATGTATCATGGTCTTAACCGCGTCAGCCTCGCTTATAGTTGATTTTGCCATAAAACTCATATCTTCAATTATTTGCAGCTAGTGACCATTTAAATTAACATATTTAAATAATGTACATATTAATTTAACAGTTCGTTTTACTGTTTGTAAGATGTTTTAAGAAATATTCCTCTAATGTTAAACCTATTATTTAAAAAAAAGCAATGAAGGCAACTATTTACAGTATTTGTACACTACAAAATTCAAGATATCATAAGTTAGAGCTGCCGACAACTGCCGAAAAATTATTTATTGAGAAATGTTCATTAAGACGTTAACTTTCGATGAACATAAAAGATTCTTGCCACTTTTTGCCACTTTTGGAAATATTTGTCTTCAAATCGGGTGATACGCGACGTTGTAGTGCGCGAACGGACAGGCCAAGACGTGGCGCACAGTGGTCTGAAACCCGATTCTAAACTATTTAATCAAAAACGTGTTGATAAAATTTCGAACCACTTTGTTTCTAGCAGTTTTTGTGGTAGGCTGATTACGAATCTAAAGTCAGATTTCAAAAATTCAAAATGGCGGATCCAAAATGGCGGACGAAAATGCAAAATTTTTGCCGAAATTTATAAAACTTAGGGTTTTCGGGGTTGCTGATTCTGAATCCGTGCACAATTTTCCAAAATTCAAAATGGCGGATCCAATATGGCAGACAAAAATTCAAAATTTCCGCAAAAATTTACGAAACATGGTATATAGGGGTTTTTTGGGTCGCAGATTACGAATCTATACATAATCTTTCAAAATTAAAAATGGCGGATCCAATATGGCGGACATTAATTTAAAAAAATTAGTGTATTTGGATAAAAATTACAATTTAGGGCTTTCTAGATCAGCTATTTTCAACTTTGAAACATTAACTGCAGCTTCGTAATCAGCAACCTCATAAAGCCCTAAATCTGAATATTTATTAAAATATACTATTTTATTAAAGGAAATGTCAGCCAGATTGTAACCGCCATTTTAAATTTTTCAAATCTGACTGCAGATTTGTAATCAGCGACCCCAAAAAGCCTTAAATCCTAATTTTTATTTAAAAACACTAATTTTTTTCAAATTAATGTCCGCCATATTGGTTCCGCCATTTTTAATTTTTAAAAATTATGTATAGATTCGTAATCTGCGACCCAAATAACCCCTATATACCATGTTTCATAAATTTTTGCAGAAATTTTGAATTATTGTCCGCCATATTGTATCCGCCATTTTAAATTTTGAAAAATTGTGCACGGATTCGGAATCAGCGACCCCGAAAACCCCTGTGTACTAAGTTTTATAAATTTCGGCTAAAATTTTGCATTTTCGTCCGCCATATTGGATCCGCCATTTTGAATTTTTGAAATCTTACTTGAAATTCGTAATCAGCGACCACAAAAACTGCTAGAAACAAAGTGGTTCGAAATTTTATCAACGCGTTTTTGAGTAAATAGTTTTGTCCGGCTAGAATTGGGTTTCAGACCACTGTGTGATGTTTTGAAATATGGTATTTTTATGAATTTACAATTTTGTAACAATTAAAATAATGTTTTTAAGTCATTCTTCCTGAATAAGAAAAGTTAATGTATTGATTTTCAATCCACGTAAGTATCCAAGTTTTCTATTAAATATTTTTATAAAAATATGCTGTTAAATATGAAGAAAATTAACAGTTTTTAGATAAATTTTAAATCGATTTTTTTATTATAACTAAGCTTTATACACAAAATAAATTGTTAAAAACAAATCTTTAGAATATATTTTACAATTCCTTTTTAAACTGAAATATTAAAATATAATCGCAATTAATAATTAAACTTTTTTAGATCGCATTTTAGATCTCAGGAAATATTGAAACTTGGTCAAATTAACATTTATCTCATGTTAAATGTAGTTTGGTCTAGTATATTTCTTTTACATTAATATTTATAATATAAACATATATTTTTGTTACACTGAGAAAATAAGTTGACTAAATATAACCAATTTTTGATTAAATTTAGCAGAGAGAGGTTAAAGCACCTGCAAAGCTCTTTGTTTATTATTAGCAGATTAAATCCTACTGTTAACCTTGAAGTTTGGTTGTGATCGCCGGTATCTTGTGTGTTTTGTTCAGAGTCCCTTAACCTAGAAATTGGCTAGAGGCTTATTTTCTCAGTGTAATTCTCTTTTAAATTCAGACTTATAAACTCATTTTTTTTACAACCTATAATTTTTTATAAGAGTTTTAAACATCTTAAAAAACGTAGTTTTTAAATATTAAATAAATAAAATATATAGAAAGTAAATGTAGTGCTTAACAATTCTGCACAAAATATGAACATGTTTTAACTTTTCTGTTGCGCACGACTTACATATCGAAAAGTGGGGATGCCCCTCTAGCCATGTTTCGCTTGTAATAGGGAGAATTGAGAGTCCCGAGTTTCTCGTTATACGGAGGTTTGAGTGTAATTATATTTTAAACAATTTTACTACAACTATGTTTATACGGAAATAATAGCAAATTTTTGAAAAATAGCTGCCATTTATAGAGCTGAACCATCCTTTTATTCCAAATATATTGTACAAAATAAAATTTTTTTCTTGATATTTTGCTATAACGAAATTAAATAATAAATTGATAAATTATTTATTATTATAACAGTATTTTAGATATTAGTTTACATGTATACAATTTTATAAAACAACAGCAAATACAATATTTAATAATGAATATTTCTGATGAATATTTCGTTTCATTTTGGGACAATTTGAAATTGAGGTTGAGCAGAGTAATCCGGCATAGTTAAACTACCTTAAAGAATAATATTTTAAAATAACCGCCTCAGATAAAGGAGTTTCTCTGCATGAAGCATACTGATCACTTCATATAGGCCATGGAGCTGAAATTATACATGTTACCATGGAGCTGAAATTTGACATTTACTCTATCCTCACTTCTACAATAGTGCAAAATAAATCTATTCCTTCTATAGATCGCTTGTTTCACATGAAAACTTTAAGAAAATTGTAACTATAGTATTAAATAGTTGTTACAGTAATATAATAGCAATGACATGGAACTGAACGCTTTTTTTTGGACACATGCGATTTTTACACAATAGTATTTTATGCATCAAGGGAGGGAAGGCCGTGTTTTTTTGTCGAGCCCAAATGTTTGAAGAACGAGTGTAGCCAGTGCGAAACGAGTTCGGAGAACATTGTGCGAGACAAAAAATCGGCCTTCCGAGGTGTATATGCTATTTTCTATCACATATGTACGAAAAAATCGTGTTTTGTACGCCTTAAGCGAGACATAATTCACAGTTTTTAGTTCAGTGAACGTTAGAGGTAAAAAAACTTCCGAACAATGAAAAAAACCACTGCAGGTTATATCTTTCTTTATAAACTTAAAATCTTTCTATCACATATGTGATAGAAATAAATTTAAAATCAATAAGTTTGATTATCGATTTTAGTGAAGAAGCTGTATCAGCATTAAATATAGAAACTTATTGTCAGATATTTCATGCAATTTTTCATGGCCAAAATTTTGCATATTTGTTTTGTTGCGAAATGCGTGTTTGGACTCCAATATATTTTCCGGCTATACTAGCTCCATTGTCATATGACTGCCCTCGTTAATCTGAAATCAATAAATCATCTTTAGAACGTTTAGATATAATTTTCTCTGCAAGACCACTTCCAGTTTTCTCATTTGTGTTTATAAAATCAATAAATCTTTATAATAAAATCAATACTTTAATTGTACACTTTTTATCCTGAATAACAACGTAACGAATGATTTGGCTCATTTGCTCTTTAGGAGCAACATCTGAAGTACAATGAAACGATACCCTATTAAGAAACAAGACGTCTTTTTCGACGTCGAAAATGACGTAGAAAAGGACGTCCTTTTCTACGTCATATTTATTCTTTTTTATTTTTGGAAAATTTGAACATTGAATTATTGAATATAAAAAAGAAATCCTGAACTTCTTGAAAAAGTAATAGAAAAATGAAAAGGATATCGAAATTTGTTCTTTTATTTGTCAATAGTATATTACGTTACAAGGGAAGAAAGTTCCAAATTACAGGACAATTACGCGACAATTATTTCGCGCATTTCAGGGCTTTGGAACTTTTTGCCCATGTAGCGTATACGATTTTTCTTAACATCCGGTCGAAAGCACGTTTTAAAATTCACTTAAACTTATGAAAAACTATTTAACAACGTTCCAGCTGACAAAATTGACAGTCTGATTGCGCGGCCATCTTTAATTGTTGCGCGCCTCTGTCGGAGACTCGTGAAAGTTTGATGCCTGTTACAGGGGTGAGGGGGGTCTAAAAATTCCTGAAAAAAGCGTTACGTAATTTAAGTATGGCCCCTAAATATAAAATAATAAATGAGGACTTTTTTTAAAGTTTATGTGCTCTACCTTTAGGATATCTAATGAGCAAAGAAAAAATTTTTTTTTCATTACCTAATTATTATTAACAGTAGAAAAAAAAATCCATTTGTTTATGTAAACTTCAAACTGATGTATTTTTTAAACAGATCATCACATTTTATTGGCAGATAATGAATTTGAAAGGTAATTTTATCACCTTTAAAACGAATTTTTAGAAATATTTTAGTAATACTGATTTCAACTCTTAAACCTTAAAAGGGCGTTTCTATCTTTTAACCCTTTCACACCCAAGCAAAATTGAGCAATTACAAAAACCAAAGTAAAATGAATCTTATAGTTTTTGGGGTCACAGAATACGAATCCAGTGTTAGTTTTTAAAAATTCAACATGGCGGTTCCAATATGGCGGACGAATTTTGAAGAAGTGTTTAAAATCGCTTAAAATTGGTTACTCGAGGGTTTTTGGGGTCGCTGATTACGAATCCGGTGTTAGTTTTTAAAAATACAAAATGGCGGATCCAAAATGGCGGACGAAAACTTTAAATATCCTCCAGATTAGCCTAAAATTAGTTACTCGGAAATTTTTGGGGTCGCTGATTACGAATCCGTTGCTAGTTTTTAAAACTACAAAATGTCGGATCCAAAATTGCAAACAAATTTTGAAAAAATATTTAAATACAAATATTGAAACCTCTGTAAAACATTTTTATTATCATTTACATTTTATTATTCAAAAACATGTTTAAAAAAAAATAAGTTTTTTCTACTACGTTTTCTAGATGATTCAATTTCGAATTAAAAAACCTTATTCAACAGAAAAAAATTTTGCATAAACGTTACAAGCAGAATTAAACCTTAAGTAATTATGTTTCAAACACTTATTTTTCGATTTTGGAAGAACAGATATAAAAAAGAGAAAAACACTATTTTTGTACTGTGACGACGTTTTGGTAGCTTGATTCGCTACCATCACCAGGTCACTTTAATGTAAAAATAATAAAATTAAACAATTAGAATACTTAAATGGTCACAAAATAAAAAACTATAAATAAAAATTAAAATGACCTAATTAACACATTTGTATGTTTTTTGTCACATCGAAACACAGTAATAAAAACGAAAAAATATAAATAAATTAAAAATTATAAAATAAGTCGAAAATAATAAAATAAAATTTTGTCATTTCGTTAAAATTAGGAAATCACAGACACCGTTGTTGAGAGTGATTAGTCAAGACTAAGGTGAGATAATAACAATTACAAATTATATACAGAAGTCAGGGACAAATAGATCGATCGTGCTATTAAGATTAAGAATAATTGTTTCAACTTTTTTATTAATGTAAAATAAGTATTGCTTAGAAATCGTATATCATATTTTCATGTGTATCATTTCTGAAATCCGTCTTCTTTCCAATAAGTTTCTAAATCTACAATTACTGCATTTTTAAAGTTGAAAGAATAATTATAGTCCCTTTGATGTTTATTAATAGCATTTTCAATCTTTTTTCTTTTTTCATGTTCGCCAACTCTTTCTTTTACAGAACGTTTAGAAGTGGCCTGATGATGGTAGCGAACCAAGCTACCGAAACGTCGTCATAGTACAAAAATAGTGTTTTTCTATTTTTTATATCCTTTCTTCATCATCGAAAAATAAGTGTTTAAAATATAATAATGAAAGGAAAAAATACTACTACTTAAGTAATTATGACGCTTTTAGTTTAATAAGATCAGAATGTAACCGTTTAAGCAATGCTCTGTACATGGATTGTATAAAAAAAATTGAAAATAACATTTAAGTCGATGTTGGGACTGTCTGGCACTTCATCAACTGTAATAGGCGCAGAGGCTTGATAGTACCAAACAGCCTTCTTCATAATGATGAAACTGTTAATAATGGTAATGATATAGCAGATATATTTGCAGATTATTTTAATTCAGTTTATACAAATAATAATCTCCCAATACCTCGAACAGTTAATTCAGAGGATGCTGATTTAACTCAATTCACAGTATCTCCAGAATTTATATATCAGAAAATTATCGATCTTAAACCTAATAAAGGAGCCGGCTCAGATGGTATACCCCCTCGTTTTTTCATTGAATGTGCTTCTGTGCTATCAGATTTATATACAGTCCATGCTGTATAACCAGTCACTGATGAATGGAATTTTTCCTGAACGCTGGAAAGTCGCATTAGCCATTCCTTTACACAAGACCGGATCTTATCATTGTGCTCGGAATTACAGACCGATTTCTATTTTAAATTTTGCTTCTAAAATATTAGATAATATTATTGCAGACTGCATTCAATGTTCTTTTAAACATATTTTAATTGATCAGCAACATGGTTTTCGTCCTAATCGCTCAACAATTACCAATCTTATGGAATATAAGCAGTTCCTTGCACTTTGCTTAGATTCGGGACATCAAGTGGACGCTGTTCCTACGGATCTTGCTAAGGCATTTGACCGCGTTAATCATAATTTACTTTTATCAAAATTAAGGTCCTATGGTGTGAGTGAAGCACTGCTGAAATGGGTATAAAGCCATCTAACGAACAGATCAAACTTTGTAAGGGTGGGTGATTGCGATTCCATTCGTTTTTGCCCGTCTTCGGGAGTTCCTCAAGGTTTAAAGTTGGGTCCAATTCTATTTTTGATATATATCAACGACATTAATCAAGTGATAAAATTTGAAAAATTTTCTCTATATGCGGATGACTTAAAGTTATTTAATAAAATAACTTGAGATGAGGATATGGAACTCCTGCAACGAGATGTAGATTTCTTCGTTAATTGGTGTACTGATGACGGTATGTCACTGAATATTGATAAATGTCATTCAATTACTTTTAAGCGCGGTTAATGTACCATAGATAGTTAGTATCGAATTAATGGTACTGTTCTTCAGAAAATGAAACAAGTTAAGGACTTAAGCGTTACTTTTAGCAGTGACTTTTTTTGTACAACATACTTCTGACGTATCTCAAAATGCTTCTAAAATTTTGTGTTTCATTCTGCGAGCTTCAAAAGATTGTCGTCAAGTTTCCACTCTCAGAACATTATTTATAACATTAGTTCGTCCTCTTTTTGAATACGCGTCCACAGTTTGGTCCCCGTACTTTGAAATACAAAAGGAAAAAATTGAAAAAGTTCAGAAGCGTTTTTTGCGTGCGGACACATACAGGCTCGGGATTCCTAGAAGGACTGGTTATTTAAACGAAATTTGTGAGTTATTGAACTTATTCTCTCTAGAAGATAGAAGAACCACTGCAGGTTTTATCTTTCTTTATAAACTTTTCAATGGCTCACTAGATAGCCCAAATTTATTGTCACAAGTCTCTCTAAGAGTCTCCCCCAAAACAATTACGATATTGTAATTTGTTTCAGATTCACAAGTGAAATACTGATTTTTGTTTTTACCAGTTGCTTTCTTGTATTTTTAAGTCTTTCAACTACATTAATAACTGGTCTTTTGATGCTGATATTTTCAGCCAATCGTTAAATGAATTTATTTCAACAATATAATTTTTCAGTTTGGATTAATAACCTAATTTTTTCTTTTTCTTCGATCTTTGTTAAATATTATTTTACTTTTGTTCTTTTAAGCCAGACACGACTGTACTCTAACAATATAAGTGTGATCTTGTTATGCCTGCGATGGCAGCTTAGAAAATAAATTTATTATGTCAATAAACTAAACTAAACTAAACTAAAATGGCTTAAAATTGGTTACTTAAGGGTTTTTGGGGTCGCTGATTACGAATTTAATATCAGTTTTCCAGAATTTAAAATGACGGATTCAATATGGGAAAAAAAAATTTCAAAAACTGCTTAGATTCGCTTAGAATCCCATTCTGGTAACCAAATATTATAGTTTTTAAAAAAACCAACTGTTTTTAAAGATTTGATGGCTTAAGTCAATTGAACATATGAATTTTAAGAGCTAACACCAGATTTGTAGTCAGCAATTCCAAAAACCCCCCACTAACACATTTCAAGTGAATCTAAGCAGTTTTTGAAAAAATCTTTTTCCATATTGGATCTGCCATTTTGAATTTTCGGAAACAAAAAAATACGTGTGAAGTATTTTTCGCTATTTTAATACTGTCCCAAGTTTGAAGAAAATGAGTTTGAGTAATGTTTTTTTAGTTTTTTTCAAAAGACCTCTAGACATAAACACACCCCCTACATTAAGGGTTGATGCAATAAATTTCGCCTATAGCTTATTTGAAAGGACATACTTCAGACTTTAATTTCTGATAAGAGCGAAGTTTCTGACACATACAGTTTAAGCACAATAATTTTTCAAAAACTGCTAAAAACGCATTTTTGGGGAGTTTCAATCATCTTTTTTTTTTTGTTTTTTTTTTCAAAAACTTGACGTGGTGAGACATTTTTAACTTCGTATTCGTGTACAGCGCAAAAAATCTTTTCGAAAACACTTGGTTGCATTCATTAGACAAAACCGATGAAGGGCTGTGTAATTAAAACTAAGAGCATGTGGAAAAAACGTCAAATGAAGGCAAAATACAAACAAAATTATATAGGGGAAAGTCGGTTAGCCCTGGACACCTAAGCCTTTTAGTTAACAAATTTGTTTAATATTTTTGAAATATTAATTAAATCATCTTATGATAAAGACATGACCTCTGTCCATCTTTGAAATAAATTCCATCATAAAATATACACATTAATTGAGAGAAAAATGAGATCATATATGAGAAGTAAAATATAAGCCTCCAAAAACTTGTCGGGTGTCACCGGACAAAGAAAATAAAAGTGCTTATTTAAATTGTTTAATTTGATAAAGTGCAAATAAATTGTGTCTCAAATAATGACTTTAAATTAATTTTTAGAAATAAATTAAAACATCTATTTAATAGGAACTGAAAGTCCAAATATAATAGAATTTTTATATGACGTTTAATACGATACACGTTTTATAAATTGACTAGACAATTTAATGTTAAATTTGAAATTACTTGTTTTTAAAAAGAAAAAATGAATTAATATATTAAAAAATGTAAGCTGAAGTGAATTATACACAGTTTGTAATTTGTTTCAATTATGAGAATGCAGTACGTGAAATAGATTAGATAGTTATACGTGAAATAGATAGTGTCCGGGGCTATCTGACTTTCCCCTGCACCCCGAAATTATTCAAGTCGATAACATGGGTTAACTAACCCTAAGTCCCTAAAAGTCGCCCTTAAAAAAAACAATAATTCTTAAAAATATTATCATTTCCACAAAAAAATTATGATCGAGTTCTAATGCCATGGGAAATAAGTTTGAGGATATGCCCTAAACATGCAAGATGATAACAAGGGTTAACTACCCTCAAAAGCAACCCCTAAGAAAAATAATAGAAAATAGTTCCAAAAAATGTTATCACTTTCTACCAAAATAATTACTAACAAGTTCTAAAATCAAGTTCTAAAATCTTAATTATCTAAGAGAAACACTCCTAGTTATTCAAGTGGATAAACAATTGAACTTACTGGATTAATTAAGTCTTTTAATATTAATTTGATGTATTAAAATCAATTATTTAATCAATAAGACTTAAAAATATTTGATTTTAGAAGGAGTAAAATATAATATTCATCTTCGCAAGTACAATATAACAAGTTGCATGAAAAAATTTGTGTCAAAATGATACGGGCCCGATACGTCGTAGAATCTCCTCTAATTATCTAAGATGGTAACCAGGGTTAACTATCCCTCAAAAGTCACAATCAGATAAAATAAACCAAAATAACTAAAAAAAATATTATCATTTTACACACTAAATTTTGACAACTATAGTTATCCAAGATTATAACAAAAGTGTAAACTACCACAAACACTCATCACTAATAAACAAAAAAATCAAAAATAATCCCGGCTAAATATGTTTGTAAAAGCTGAACATATTTTTTTTATATAAAATGTTAATATTATTCAGATTTTTTTTTATTATTTTTCCTAAGGGTAGCTTTTGAGACTAGTTAACCATTTTTATCTACTAGAAAACTAAAGGAGTTCTTTTTAGATAACTTTCATGATTTTAGAACTTCCTAAAAATATTTTTTGTAGAATATGAATTATTTTCGATTATTCTACTGAGGGGTGGCTTTTAAGGGTAGTTAACCCTTTTTATCCACTGAAATAACTAGGGGATTTCCTCACATGCATGTTCTGTGGTTTTAGAACTCGATCATAATTCTTTTGTGGAAATTGATAATAGTTTTTATAATGATTTTCGATTATTTTACCTAGGATTGGCTTCTGAGGGTATTTAACCCCTTTTATCCACTTGAATAACTAGGGGTGTTCTTCTTAGATAACTTTTATAATTTTAGATCGACTTATTCAAGTCGACTTAAATAATTTCGGGGTGTATATAAGTTTGTTTGTATTTTGCCTTCATTTGACGTTCTTTTCACATGCTCTTAGTTTTAATTGAGTAGCCGGATGCAATAACTCGCTAGGCGCTCGAACACGCGTAAAACTATTGTCCAAGCCAAATTTTTGGAGTAGATTTTCAAATTGTTTAAAAAATGTTTTTAAAAATATGAGGTTATAGAGAAGAAAAAAACGCATCTTTTTTTCTTTTCAATTTTTTTGTAGAATGCATACTTTTAATAATAAAAATTAAAAACACGAAATTTTTTTTTTGTAAAATCAGTTACCTTTTTATAAATATATCACATCATTTCTCAGCTATTTATTATTGAAATTGATTAACATTTGGTACACGTATGCAGTATATACTGGTAAAGCCTGCAAGCACAGTAAAACCTTTAAAAAATGATATTGTTTAATAATATTTAATACAAAAGTAATAAGTTCAATAATATTAGTTTTCTAACTTTGAAGTCAAAAATTTCTATTAATGATTTAAAATAGCGGTAACTTGTAGTGAGAATGTTTTTCATTTAGTATTAAGGAAGTTTTTCTCTCAAAGTTTGAAACTCATAATCGTAGGAATAAGGAATCATAAGAAGAATTGTGGAATGTTATTTATTTTTATCGTTGCGTCCGCCACATTGTCATGTGTCTACGCTAGAGGGATAGAGAACAGGGAGAACAGCTGGCGACTGTAGTACATGTTAATATGGCGGACGCAACGATAGAAACAAATAACGCTTCACTATTCTTCTTATAGTTCTTTATTTGATTGGAATTAATTTTTGAAATTAAGAAAAAATAATATAATTGATTAAATGTATTTAGTAAATTATTTTACTTTAAATTTAAAACTTATTTTTAAAAAAAAAATTATTGACTTAAAGATTTTAAATTTGTGTGAAATATATTTTTCAAATGGTTTTAAAATGAATTTTGAAATTAAATGGTTATTTAATTTCAATTACATTTTGATAATATAATTAATATATATAATTAAATTATTTTTTAATTTGAATTCCAAGTTTCCAATTTAATTTTTAAATAATTTTACATCCTTTAAGATTCAAAATTTAATTTAGAGAATTTCTTTTCATTAAATTTAGAATTGATTCCTAATATTGAATTGAAATTAATTCTATTTTATGTTTGGATTATAATAATTCAATTTAAGGGGTTATCCTGGTCTGGAGGGCGAAAAAAAGGCCTATTTTCCTGAATTTTTTTCAAAGATCCTACGATATTTTTACAATTTTCGTTTATTGAATATTAATATATAATGTTTCAACTACAATCTGTAAAATTTTGAAAGAAAAGTATTAAAAAATGAGCCGTTGAGAATGCCTGAATGTTGACCACATCAAAAATAGTGCCCTGGCGGTAGTTGTCTTTTCTGCGCCAATTTTCATCTAAAATTAAAAATCCAATGTTTTTCTTTTAGTGTATGTGTCTGACTTGTCTTTGAACGAAGGATTTTTATTTTGATTAAAAATTGAATTTTTTGTACCGTTTTTTATAAAAAGTGTCATTTTTTGCATAAATTTTGACCCTATTTCGGTCTATAAAATAAGTTGTAATTGAAAATAATAAAAATCCTTCGTTCAACGACAACAAAACAAGCACACTTGTCTAAAACAAGTGTGCTAAAGGAGAAGTCGATCGATGTTTTAGTTTTAGAGAAAATGCAACTACCGACTTTAAAAAAGTGGTTTTGAGAAAAAAGCGTAAGTTTCAAAGTGGAATAAAATAGAGAAAACAATTTTATTTTTTTACTTACATGAAATCGTCGATTCCAGGACCATGAAAAGAAGGTTCTGTTGCAGCTATAAGGTCCAATTCGTCTTTTCTTTGTTGTCGAAGCTGCATTACAGCTTCTCGGGTCTGTGTCTCCGCTTTTTTCTCGGCTGCGAGAATTATTACGCATTCGTCACGCTGCGCTTTAAATTTCTCCCATTCCTACAGTTTTCCACCAATCGACTTGCAATTTTTGGACAACATCCCTGACACTTTTTACTATTATATAAAAATTTTTGAAAAAAATGAATTTTTTGAAGTGTCAAGACCAGGATAACCCCTTAATTTTAATTATGGTAACGGGTACAGTGACCGACACCCTCATCATGCATTTTTAACTGATTTAGTATTACAGAGTAAATATTAAAGATTTCTGTTGAAAATCAATGTGAAATAAATAATTTATGTTCCAAATTTCTATTAACGTGCTTAAAATAATTAATAATCTCTGACAAATTTTTTAATATGAATTTGAAAATGTCTTGTCAGAAAACAGTGAACGGCACCCTCTCTTTAATTTATAATTATTAAAACTATTCATTGAACAATACTTTCTTTATTAATATTATGTTAAACTTCATTGTTTAAACGTATTGTACTAATTTAATTGTTCTTCAAATGTAATTTTTCAACAACTTGCTGACTTTTAGAAAATTTGTCAACAAAAAACACAAAAAAGCACCGTTTTTGAGGTTAGTTTTCTTAGAATTTAATTGTCGGTTACTGTACCCTTTACCCTAATTTTGTAAATTAAAAACAAATTAATATAATTGATATAGGTAACCCTACTGTAAAAACGTGCGTGTTATCTGTCGTAAGAAGGTAGGTATGTACTTACATGTGTACGCATATAAGATCTCAGGTGACACAGACGAGATCTCGCATAAGATCTTATGTAAGAACGTAGGTACGAACGCACTTACGAACTCATGTGCGAACACACCTAAGTATTAAATTAAATATTTTAAATTAAATATACTATTAAAAAAAATTCTCGCCAACGGGATTCGAGCCCATCTAACCTGAGCCTAAATACGCCTTAAACCCCTCGACCACCGTAGTTATAGAAACAACTTTACAAAATCTTAATCATGTTTAATACATAAATTTCACCGGAAAGACATGACTAAGATTTTGAATAGTTGTTTCTATAACTATGGTGTCTTTCCGGTGAAATTTATGTATTAAACATGACTAAGATTTTGTAAAGTTGTTTCTATAACTACGGTGGCCGAGGGGTTTTAGGCGTACTTAGGCTCAGGTTAGATGGTGCCATCTCTCAGGTGGGACGAACACTAGGCACACCGCTAATGAACATGTAAATTTTTTCGAGTAACTTACCTCATAAGGTAAATGAAATCTGAAAGCGCCATATTATGAAGTTTGATGCACTGAATTCAAAAAAATTGGTGTGCCACCTCTTAGGTGGGACAAACCCTAGGCACCCCCTTAATTAATATAGAAACCGCGGATGCGTGCAGGTTTTTCGGAGCATGGCACACGGCTTAAAACGCAGCAAACCGAGAGCAGGATCACCGTACAAACTTTTTTTGCCCTTTTCAGGTCACTGGAGGGAAAACATTTTTTCCACGTGCTGTCACCGAAGATCTAGGATTCATAAACCTTCCTCTCGCATGTCCCATTTCAAGGATTTACACATTTATTAGGGCAATAAAAAATAATTTTTTTTTTAAATTTACCATAAACAATTTTTAAGTAAAAAATTGTAATTCCTTGAATTCTTACGAATCCAGTCATATGTTGTACTGTGTGAAAATCTTAAAATTATAATATGATGTATTAATATATTATAACTATTGAGTTTTCTCTGAAATCTTTTCACATTTCTTGAGATATTTTTAGATATTTGTTATCGTAGGAAAACCAGGATTTTTAATACAAAATTTGGAAACTAATAATATCAAAATTAAAACTTTTTTTTCATTTTGTAATCCCAATTTAACGCCTTTTTTCAACAAACTGACGATCACTGCCGTACCCTGAAAAAACAGTCCGGTTAAAATAACCGGATTTTCGGTTAAGCCCTATTTAACATGATTTTCCGGTTATTGTAACTGGAAATTCTTGTAATGCTAACCGGAATACTAGAAAATTAACCAGAATTCTGATTAAAATAACCGGAAAATGATGTTAAATAGGGCTTAACCGAAATTCCGGTTATTTTAACAGAATTAACTATTTTTTCAGTGTACCCAATACTTCCATTCAACTGGTACAATACTGTCAAAATATAAGAATTTCAATTACATTGTTCAAAAGAAACTTTGTTACTGCAATTTGTTTACAACAATTATTTTATATAATGTTTAAATTATTTTACCGGTTTGTTTTATACATACTTTTGTAATTACTTAACAATCATTTAACCTACATTGAAAAAACAGTTCGGTTAAAATAACCAGAATTCCTGTTATGCCCTATTTAACATGATTTTCCGGTTATTTTAACCAGAATTCTGGTTAATTTTCTAATATTCTGGTTAGCTTTATCAGAATTTCCGGTTACAATAACCGGAAAATCATGTTAAATAGGGCTTAAC
This sequence comes from Ganaspis brasiliensis, assembly GCA_037103525.1. NCBI lineage: Eukaryota > Metazoa > Arthropoda > Insecta > Hymenoptera > Figitidae > Ganaspis > Ganaspis brasiliensis. The sequence goes on from JAZKLR010000686.1 coordinate 374,315, forward strand.
CGGACTGTTTTTTCAGTGTAAATAATGCTTATAATTACGAGTGAAGACTCGCAATAAATATTTTAACGAAATAATAATAACTGCCAAAGCTTGAGCGGCCAGTAGATGATCAGTTGTTTATATTAAAAATAAGAGTTATTTATTAAATACATTATTTTAATTTTTCAGTATTTATTTATTAAACTCATGTTTAATAGTAATTCCCGTTATTTAATAATATTTTACAAAGAAAAGCACAGGTTTTACCACCATACTGGTACTGCATTTTTTTTAAAAAATAATTTCGGGGTTCTGCCAGTACTTTGCCAATAATGTCAAACTTTAATGCACCATTAGTTAATTTTTATTTGGAACATGTTTGAGAGAAATAGTATATTAAGCAACAAGAGGTTAAAGGCAGCCATTTGTTTACGTTGATGTTTGTGTAAGAGTGACAGTCGAGTGCGAAGCCCTAGACGAAACGAGTTAAAATAGGGTACATAAAATTATAATTTTTTATAACTTTTTAAATTTTCAAAAACTCTTTTAGGATCTAATCTGTAATAGTTAATACTACAAAAAAATGTATTGACTTTTATCTTTCATAAATTTTGGTGAAATAGGGGGTCACTTCATATATTCTGACTTACACGTCTTATCAAAGAGCGTTCCAGACACAACTGCACATTTCATAAGTCAATAATGAATCACACGCCGATAGTCTCATGTCACTTTTGTGCAAGAGAATATTTAATATACGCTTCTAGATTTTCGCAAATGAGTCAGAATTTCTGAAACGTGACATCTAAGATTAAATAATTTTCTTTTTCGGTAAAATATTATTTTTCTTATAATATTTTATGCTGAAATGTACTGCGTAAAAGGATTTTGCAAAAAAAAATTTTGTTTATGTTATTAACAACTAGCTGTCGTACCCGTCTTCGACGGGTTTTAGTTTCTACTGATACATTTCAACTTTTGTCTTTACATTGCTCAAAATCTTTTTTACAATTTATGAAATTCATAAATGTTTTATTTTATTTTGTTTATTTTCTACGATATTGTTTCTAAGATGTGTCACTTAAAAGTAACCAATCATTCATCTTCAAAAATAATTTAAAAATCTCTTAAGAATAGTCACATATTAAAGGATAATTTATATTCATAAGTATAATTTACTTAAAAAGGACCAAAAAAGCAAAAATCTTACGAAAATTAATAGTTTTGTATTGTATTGTTTACATTGTATTATATTTATCATAAGAGTATTTATAATATATTTTATGCAAATCTGCTTTAATTTCAACTTTAAAATTAAATGAAATTAATTTTAATTAATAAAATTTTTATTTCACATTAGTTACAAATATTAGAAGTCATGTAAATTAGATAATGAAAAAATTAAGAATATTTTTAGAGTGTTAGAAAAATTGTTCAATCTCTCTTTTTAAATATTTTTAAAGTTCTGTCAATTAAGGAACATTGCATAAAAGAAACAAATCTAAAAATTTACATTTTTCAAAATTATGTAGTATCTCCCATTTCAAATTTAAATTCAATTAATTACAATTTTTTATAAAAGTCTTGATTTGTGTCCATTAAATAAGTGAATCAAATATTTTAATCTTGTACTTCTTAATTTTTCTATTAATATTAAGTATCTCTCAAATATTTGAATCTGACATTTTGAATTTGTAATTCTGAAATATATCCTTCCAACATCAAAATCTTAATCAAAAACCTCAACAATACCACTCAATTATGCTTCAAAGTAATTCATTATAATTATAATTTTTTCTATTTTTTTTATTCCGATAACAATTTTAAGTTTTATCTCAGTTATAGAATAATAGTTTTGCAAAATTCTGTTAAAATGTGACGAAATCACATGTAATACTCAATTGTAGAAAGTTTAAAATCAGTCCATCAAAAAATGTATAATTAGACAAATTTTTGATTTTTTTAATTTTCAGAAAAAATAGTATATCTCCTGTTGTTATTAATATTTTTCATTTTGGTAAATTTATAAACCCAACTTGAGTCAAGACATAACACTCTGTCAAATGTAGTTTCAAACAAACAAAAAATTTTAAAGATTGAAAATTTTGATTTTTTGAATTTTGTAGAAATTTGAAATTCAGATTTGTAATTTTTATTTACATTTTATTTTTAATGTTAAAATATAAATTAATTTAATTATTTTTATCAAAATGAAAGAGCTAAGTACAAAGAGTATTGGTGTAATCCGTCAAAACATGATAAATATCATAATTCTTTATTTTTTGATTCTTTTGAAAAAGTGTCATAATTTCCGTATAAAAAATATTTTTTAATGGGGTTTGGCTAGAAATGATTATTCAATTATTATTCCCTTATCAATTATTGTTTAAATAAAAAGCTATAAGTACAGAGTGTTTAAAAGTGTTATGTAAAAAAATGAAAAATATTAAATTTTTTTGAAAAAATGTTATAACTTCCGTTAAAATTAATATTTTTTAATGGGGTTTAGCTATAAATTTAAGTTACGCGAATACCTAACAGACTGCAAGACTTAACTTCATTCCGTGGAGGCGTTTTTGAGTGATGCCCGGACAAAAGATCGCGGACATACATACATACATACATACATACAAACATAGGGGAGGGTGGTTCCAAACCGACCCCCTAAAAGACAAAAGCCAAAAAGGTGCCAAAAACTTGTTTGATTGCTGAGGTCAACTTTTTTTCAGTAATGGAATCATTTTTCTATGTTTCCACTGGTTGCCGAGGCTCTGGATCTCATTAAGTGGGAGACAGGGAGAAAATCGAAAACTGACGTTTTCGACAATCTCAAAAAGGGTGGTATGATCCTGGGTCGCAAAAATTCGTCTCGAAGTTTCCTCCGAATCTTTTTTCTCTTTGTAATTCTCTTCTGTCCGCGATTTTTTCTTTTAACCCAGTTTCTTCGTTCCACTGGAATTCCTTATTGTTGATTTTTCATTTCATGTATGCAAAGGTTGCGTCAGTTCCTGTATTCCATGCTATCTCTACTTCTTCTTGTATACAACTTTGGACTTCCTTTTCCCTCTGTGTCAGGTCATCTTCTATCATTATTTTTGTTGATCTTAGTTTGTGCTTATTTCCCATCAAATTTCTTTTTATTCCCCATGAGTTGAGTCTGATAAGAACTCCACCTGCCACTTGTGTCATTTTCGTGATCCTGATGTTCACTCCCGTCAATTTCCATAGAACATCAATGATTTCATTTCTCAGATTCTTACCCCTTAATCTGAATCCACGAACTATTATGGAATTTTTTCTTCGCTTTCTTTCTGTCATTTCCCATTCTATTTCATTTGCACTGAGCTTTGTTAGACGACTTATGCCCTTTGTTGATTGATAATTTTTATTTTTTGTTGTTGACTTACTTTATTCCCTGTTGTTTATGTTTTCATCGTTTTTTCCGCCTGTACTAGGCGATCTGCTTAATTCTGCGCCTAAATCTTGCGTTCTTTTGCTTCTTCTATTTTTATTAATTTCTCTTAACATTTGATCAACTGCTTTTGGGTCTTGTATTTTTCCCTTTGATTGTGTTTTTTTCTCCACTATTTCCCTCCTTGACAATTCAGCTTTTAAATATTCGATTTCATTTTTATACTTTTCCTCTCGGTCATAAGCTCTACTTAAGGCTACAGCTGTTTCACTTTCTTTTTTATTCCATGCTTGCATGTCCTCTTGTATCTTTTGGATTTGTTTCACAAATTTATCCATTTCACTTTTCACTTCACTTTTAAGCAAACTAATAAACTTTTCCATCATCGTTTCTTCTAATATTTCCTTGTTTGTTGTGGGGGTTAAATCGATCGGGTTAGTCGCAACTTTTTCATTTTCTTGATTTTTTTCCTCTTGTTTCTTTAGATCATTTGTTTCTTCCGAATTCTTAAACTTTTCCTGGTCTGGGTGTTTCGCATTTGGCGATCTTTGTATTTTTGTAGAGGTTTTAAAAATCGATGTGTCGTCTCTGATATCCCTTGAATCAGCTGATTTGCTTCTAGACAAGTACTCTTTCAATTTGCTTCTCCGCTGGCCAGTATTTCGGCCTTGCTCAGCCTTGCTAGGTCGTCTTCGTCCTCTCCTTTTCGTATTTGTACTTTTATTTTCTCCTTCATTTAATGTGTTTATATCATTGTTGACATTGTTGTCGTTTAATTTAACCTCAAAATCTATAAGAAGTGGTTGCCCGGTTTCTCCATAGGTGGCGCTACCATTCTGTACATCTGATTGATTGTCGTCATTTGATCGCGAGTTATGATTTTCTGACTTCCGTAGTAAGTCAGAGGTCCAGCCATTTTTTTCTTCGGTCATCCTAACCGTCGCTCTTTTTCCCTTAATTTAGATGCCAATACTAATTTATTCGATTAGCCAATATTTACACGAAATCACCGGATTGCCCTCTTCACTCAAAACAACACTACGAAACTTTTATGAACCACTAGCACCTAATAAAGCAGGAGATAAGTATTATACATCTAATTAGAACGTATTTTTCTGTTATTAGGCGATTAACTTCATGAATTCTCCTTTCTAATATTAATTTTCAACGTTTATTTATACTTATAGGTCATCGACTTTAATCATTCGTTGCTCTGTACTTCTTTTAATTTAATTTTAAATATATTTGGGTTTTAATGATACATTAAAACGTTAACGGTATTACCATGTAACGGAAAATAATTAATTTTTTTTTATAATACTAAGTAATTTTAATTAATATTTTGCTGTTTTTTTTAATTTGTTTTTTTTTAAAATTTTTGCTAGAAGTGATTTATTCATTTACATATATTTTTTATTTTTCAATAAATATAACCTAAAGATGATAACGAACTTTTGTTATCGAAAAATTGCTTAGAATACGACAAAAAATATAACTTTGTTTATTTTTTTTAACATTCCTTCCATGGACCAAATTTAATTTTCTCCAATATAATTAATGCTCTTTGAGAAATTATATTATAACAGGACGATTTCAATTGTTTTAAGAAACGTCGCGCGTGTCGGTACACGTGAATTGTGCCATGCGAATATCAAAAACCTTTAAAGAAACCAATTATCAAATGCGCGCCATTTTTTTTCTCCACGGTATATTATTCCCAAATCTTTAAAGAATAATTTGGTATTTTTTCATTTAGAAATTCGATGATGAACATGATTTTTTATTAACTTTTTATAAATAAACAATTTTTTAAACAAGTAAAAAGCAAAATTTTTACATAACACAAATATTCAAATAAACTTTGATTTAAGACAACAAGAATGCCATTTGGATCATCAAAATCGGTCAATAAGTTTTTGAGGTATTAATTTTTGAAAAAAAAAGTAGTAATAATATTCAATTGTTAATAACATGAACACATTTTTTTTTTCTGCAAAATCCTTTTACGCAGTACTTTTTAGCATAAAATATTACAAGAAAAACAATATTTTACCGAAAAAGAAAATTATTGAAGTTAGGTGGCACGTTTCAGAAATTCTGACTCAAATGGGAAATGCTACAGGAACTTATCTTACCTAAAATAAAAATATGGTTTGTTTTTAAAATTTAAAATACAAAAATATTAAAAATATAATTATTTAAAAAATTAATTATCATAAATTAAAAATTTTGAAAATATTATTGACACAAAACAAATCGTGAGAAATGTTATATTGCTCAGACGGTAATACCTAATTATTATTTTGTATAACTGCAGGGAATACAGTGTGTTTTGTTTAATTTTACATTGCTATTAATGATTGATTTGCTACAGACTAATTGATTTTAGATTGCTATAGATTAATTATTGCTCACTTTAATTATGAATGAAATTCTGCATTTCAGATTGAAAACTGCTTTTGTTAAGGCGTTACAACAGGAACAAGAAATAGAGCAAAGACTTGCTCAAACAACGTGTCCAAGTCCTGACCCAACGGTCTCAACATCGAAACCAATTCCAAAGGCAGTTACGCCTACTAGAAGGGTAGTAACACCACCCGCTTTACCTCCACAAATTCCTCAAGCACCTCCACCGGCTCCGACGCCTCCAGCTCCAAAACTTCAAGAACATCCCTTAGTAAAACTTGCAGAAAGTGGAAAATTCAGTCCCCATCATGCAGCTGCTGCAGCAGCATTACAACAGCAGTTACTTAGAGGTATATTATACTTTTTATTATATAATTTTACTATTAATTAGGTATATTATACTATTAATTTTGTCTTTAATTATTTCTTTGAAAACTAACATTTCAAAGTATTTTCTTTAAAGGTTACTCATCAAATAAATGAGATAAGTTTGTGTGCATATACCATTTATGTCTTGTTGCTTTTGAATATACAAAAAATTTTAAAAGCAGTACCGTCAAGTGGGGCTATTTTGTGCGTCTTGGGGCTATTTTGGGCACGCGAGGTTTTTAATGAATAAAATCCTTATATTCAGTTGCTTAAGTTTGCTACTTGGTATAAATATTTTCTGATATCTAGACTACAGAGAGTACTAAATGAATTTACTTAATTCGTTATCAGAAATCCGAAAAAAAAATCGTAAAATAGTGAAAATCAAGCAGAAAAATTTCAAAGTTCTCAAAATTCTGTTCAGATCTCCGGAAGTTTAAAAGTGTTTCTAAAGGTATTAATTATACTTGTTGACAATTCAGTTGTGATGATGTATACGTGATGCGCTAACTTTTTATTGCATATTTTAAGAAAAAAGTGTAAAAAACTGAAAAACCAGGATTTGGTGGGTTATTTTATGCATTCTTTAAAATCAAGTTTTTTTTCAATAATTTGTTTTGTAGTAAGTAACAATTACTTTAGAATTTCGTTTTGAAACATTTTTGTCTTATTTTTGTTATAAAAGACAAGAAATAAGTTTAAAATTTCAGTTTTACATATGGTGCCTTAAAAACCTCAAAAAAGTAACATTAATAATTACATGCTTTTCAAGTTAATTTTGAAAATTTTTCTCTTAAAATAACAGAAGAAGTGTAGTAGAAGTTATTTTAAGTAAAATTTTCTTAAAGAAATAACTTTTCTTGTATATCTACATTTTTGTGAAATTTTGGTGTTTTAGTTTCAAATTAGTTTAACAATTCCTAGGAAAAAAATATTTCTGGCTTTGTTTTTCTTTATTGTACTCTAAAATATCTGGAAATAATACGTCATACAGCAAAAACGTTAAAAACTTTGATGCACAAAATAGCCCCACCATGGGGTTTATTTTGTGCACAACTTTGAGTTTCTATAACTCAGACAAAAAAATTTTTCTTGTGGTCTAACTCATAGGACACATTTAGAAGGATGTCTACAACATAACTGAATAGTTAAATTCCTTATTTTTTCAGATTCTGAATTTTAATAAAGAATAGAGTGAAAAAAGAGCGGTTTTGTGCACAAAATAGCCCCACTTGACGGTATAACAAACATATCGTTAATGTTACATTCTTTGCTGCAAAAAGCTTGTCTGGATTCGCCCCTGGGCACTCATAATAACTGACATAAGCTCTTACAAAAAAAAGTACTGGATTCAGTACTGGGTTAAGTACTGGGAAGAAGAACTGGGTTCAGTACTGGGATCAGTAATGGGATAAGTACTGGGTTAAGGGGGTTGTCCCGTGTGGTGGGTTTAAAAAATCGAAAACATTTTTTTTTTTATAAATTGCATCTATAACTTATGTAGAATATGTGGTTAGAACGATTTTTCGATATTTGATGTCGTTAGAAAGTTATATTATACGTATACATATGGACCTAATCGCGAAAATTGAATATTTTGTAACGTAACACTCTTTTTAAAAATTCTATAACACTCAAATGACAAATTCTTCAGGAATTCCTATACAGGAATTTAAAAGTGTTATCCCATAGTATTATTTGCTATAATTATAAAAATGGTATGCCTTGTTTTTTAAGAGTTATGTATTTTTCAAAAATGTTTGTTACGTTACACCTCCTCGATTTGGTCCATATAGACACGCGTTTTTCTCGAAACCACTTTTTTTCAAATGGTCGACATGATATCTCAAAAACGACTAGACCGATCACCTTGAAATTTATAGGGTATCTTGAGCACATGTGTGGCAACAAGCTGAACTAGGATAATTAAAAAAGGTCACGTTGTTTTTTTTATACAACAAAGCAGACCTAAAAATAGAGTTTTTTTTAGAAATAAAAATTCAAAGTCGCGTAAAAATGTTATTTTTCAATATTTTCAAATAATCCTAGTTTATCTTGTAGCTACAGTGACACAGATTAAAAAAAAGCTTTTTTATTTTTTATTTCAAATCACTCAATAAGTCGGAATCGTGTCGACCAATGCTGTACTTTTTTTTACATGAATTACTTCCTCGCGCTGTATCGCGGAAAGTTTTCATTATTTTGACTTCAAAAAATTGCTTAATGTACTTCAGTAGTTACTTAATATATGGTAGAAAATTCAAATTTGAAAGTTTTAATCGACCCTAAAAAAAAATTCCCAAAAACCAGTTTAAAAAACAATTGTCACACGGGTCAACCCCGTAAGTACTGGTAATCCAGTACTTTTTTCGCCATGCATGGTAGAAAATTTCTTTATGTTGCGCACTAACTTTCTATGGATTCTACGGCTGCGCAATAATTTTTTGTTGTAAATTAAATAGAGAAAAATACATTAAAAAAATATATATATATATTGCGCAGAAAAAGTACTGGAGTTCTAGTACTTAACCCAGTACTGAATCCAGCACTTCTTTTTTGTAAGGGAGATTTCATTCCATTATTAGGTAATTATTATTTATTGTACGAACATATCTTTATTGATGTAAATAACAAAAAGATTCACTTATGAAGGATTTCACGTATTAAGAGACTAAAAAATAGATGGGAAGGTACCAATTCGTATATATGTTATCCGAGCTAAGAATGAAATAGAGACCTCAAAAACTGTTCGAGTTTTGTGCTAACCGAGTTTCTTGTTAACCGAGGAAAAGTGTATACAACACAGTGGAACCATATTAGAAAATTTTTTTTTGATTAAGAGGTCTATCTCATACAAACGATCTTTTTTCAAGATTTTTTTTTAATTAATTTTTATTTTAAACTTTTTTATGTTTTTGTACATCAAAATGCACATAGGTATTAAATTATAATAAAAAACTTTGTTTATTGATTTTTTAAGGTTATTTCCGAAAAATCACCGCTTGAACTATACCACTTTTTTTCCTGTTTGCCACAATATCTTTGGAAGGCTGCATGTAAAAGTAAAAAATATAACGTATTTTTAAAATATAGATCACTCGCTATCGCATGAACTAGGATTTTTGTTATCGGGTAAAACAAAACAAAATGGTGGCCATTTTAATTTTTGACCTTGCTTTTACAACTTTAATTGTTTAAAAATATTAGTAAATATTGATGAAAAATTAAAATCCTACTTCATGCGATAGCCACTTGTGTGTAGAAGAAGTTCTGAAACTTTGAATCCGATCGATGCAATAGATTTTTTTAAATCGTGTCAACCGTGTCAAAAAACACGGTTTTGAGAAAATCGCGTCTAGAGTTTTTATCCCTTTACAATGCCGAAGCCGTTTCTAAAATTGTTTCTGATGACGTTGCATATGTAAATGTTTTTGGGGTCGCTGATTACGAATCCACAGTCCGATTTTCAAAATTCAAAATGTCGGATCCAATATGGCGGCCATTTTTTTTATCTAGACCTTTTTGAAAGGTAAATTACATTTTGATCCCACTGTGCGAAGACACCTTTCCATTTTTTGGCTTGTGAATCCTCTTCTTGTGCTCGGAAATATTAATAACTATTTTTTCCTGATTTCTACATACATATGGGGCAAAATTCCTGAACTGTCCAGGTCAAAAAATAAAATTTATTTAAACTTTGCTAAAGTGTTTCCATTGTTAGTGGAAGTGTAAGTACCAAATATTTTCAAATTCCATGAAATAGTTTTTGAGTTACACAGTTTTAAAATTATGAATTTTTTTAAAATGTAGTTTTTTAAATTTTATATATTTCTAAGTAGATTGCATAAAAATTAACATATATATAGTGATTTTTAAAGCTTTTTTTAAAGGCTATTCGATAATAATAAATGTTTTTTTGTAAAAAGAAAATTTGACCTTGAATTTCAAGGTCAACGTCTTAATTTAATTGTATCTCGAAATCGGATTTTTTAAAAAAATTTTAACCTATCTCAATGGAAAGCCTGACTTTTTTCCTATAAGATATGTCAAAATCAGAGTGGAACTCTAAATACTTTTGTCAAAAATAATCTCAAATACACGTGCTTGCTCGAGAAACCAGTGGTTACTTGCGCGAGGTCGCGCTATTCGAGCGCGGGCGGGTATTTGAGATGTCTTTTTGAGAAAAGTATTTAGAGTTCCACTCTGATTTTGACATATCATATAGGAAATAGTCAAGCTTTCCATTGAGACAGGTTAACATTTTTTTAAAAAATCCGATTTCAAGATACAATCAAATTAAGACTGACCTTGAAATTCAAGGTCAAATTTTCTTTTTACAAAAAAACATTTATTATAATCAAATAGCCTGTAAAAGAAGCTTTCAAAATCACTATATATATGTTAACTTTTATGCAATCTACTTAGAAATATAATACATTTAAAAAACTACATTTTAAAAAAATTCAAAATTTTAAAACTGTGTAACTCAAAAACTATTTCATGGAATTTGAAAATATTTGGTATTTACTCTTCCACTAACAATGGAAACACTTTAGCAAAATTTGAAAAAAAAATTTTTTTGACTTGGACAGTTCAGGAATTTTGCCCCATATACAGTAAAAAAAATATATTTTTGAAAAATCGATTTTTTGAAACTTTTGTATGAGGCAGACCCTTTAAGGCTTGGCTATAATGGGATGAAAGCACTACCCTAGCACTAATTCACTGTTTTATTGAAAAATCGCTCTAATCTGCTTTTGGCCAGTCCGTCGTACATTTTGACAAAAAAAAAACAAACGTTAAAGACGAACTTGCACCCGAAACATCCCCAAATCATCCCCATAATTTTGAAAAATTCTAATTTTCGATACAAAAAAATGTCGAAATTCAAACTAAAGCCGAGACCAAATTTTTTATCGCTCTGACTTAAAGCAATAGATTCCTACCCAAATAGCACGATGGTTTGGTAAGTTTACACTTAAGCTTACATTGTAAACTTGAGGTAATCTGATGATTACACTGTAAGCTTGTTGTAAGCTTACAATAAGCATACATTGTAAACTTATTTATTTATATTTAAGTTTTCATCCCCGCAGTCACTTAGGACCATTATAGGGTACATAAAATTTACAAAAAATTTCGCATTATAAGAAGTTATATAAAAAATAAAACTTTCATTATCTGGTATAAAGCGTCTAAAACGATAGTGTTTCTTCAAGATTTCACTCTGATAGATCGCGTTCAGAATCACTTAATGTTTAGACTTACGGATCGAAAACAAGTATTTCTTAAATTCAATGAGAAGGGTATTCAATGGCGAGACAAATAAATCACACGAAGTATTGTCGGTAGCAAACATTTTGTTAATATGCATACATGCCGAGTTTAACGGGGAGCCAGATGTATACTTTTGAGATTTAACATTAAGATAAAAAAACTTGAGGTGAACTGAAGCTTACACCGTAAGATTGTTGTAAGCAAACTTATTTGTATATTAAAACAGAGAGTTGTTTCCATTCAAAACTTTACATGAAAACGGAGAGTATTTTAGTGATCTTGGGAAGGTAAATCCAATAAAAATTATAACAAATTTTTATTTTTGCATAAACGCAATTTGTATATTTTTTAGAAAGTTTGTTCAACAGTTCTTTAGTAACAAATTATATTTTAATTTATGAAGAACTTTTGAACAAGCTTTTTAAAAAATATACAAATAAGTTTGCTTACAACAAGCTTACAGTTCACCTCAAGTTTACAACGTAAGCTTACTGTAAGCTTACCACGACTTTACTTAGTAAGTTTACTGTAAGGCGGAAATTTTAAGTTCACTGTATGCTTACTATATCGACTTACCTTGTAACCTTACAACCTTTACGGATAACCCTTACAGTAGCTTTACAGTAAACTATCGTGCTATTTGGGCAAAGAATGTCAAAAAACTATGGGATTAAGATCCTCCCAGAACATCCCCAAATCAACCCAAAAATTTAATATGCGCACTTCAAAAACATACTGTATTTATTTTGAAATACTAACTTCATTTAAAAATAATAAATTTAATAACTTTAAACAAATACAAAATTTTAATTTTGAATCATTGTTGTTTATTTTTTAAATAGTTTAAAAATAAATAAAAGAAAACATTTTTTTCCATATAAGAAAGTTAAAATTTACAAGGAGAAATAATTCTTGTTTTGAATTTTAATATTTACTAAAATAATAATAAGCTTTTTCTACTTTTGATCTATTAACACATTTTAAAATCATCTAATATTTTTTCTACTTCTTAGATATTTATAATGTACCATCGAAGTTGTTAAATTGTTTTTTAAAATTAGTAAAGAAAAAATTTCTGATTCTCCGCTCAACGATTGCCTTGAAAAATCCAATAAAAAAAGTTTGGTCTGGATGTTAGGTTTTATTTTTAGAAATCTTTTGTTTTTAAAATTTAGATTTTTGCAATCGGGCATAAAAATTGCAACAAACTACCCATTTTTTCATGATACAAAGCAACATAATTCTTAAGTTTAAATTAATTCATGAAATAAGGAATCTTTTATCCACCTTTCTGAATAAAAATTTTTAATTGATCCCAGTTTAGTTTCTCTAACTTTTCAAGTCAATCAATTAAAAATTAAATTTCTTTAAATGCTCATTTCTTCAATTTTCAATGCATAGTCATTTTAAACTACTAAATTTTCAATATCTGCAAAATAAGATCCTACCCTTAAATGAATCCTTATATCAAAAACTAATTTTTCAATCATTTAAAATTAACGTCCTGAACCTGTTTTAAATAAAACCTTAATCTGGAACTTTAATAATTCTACATGATAATCATTATAAAAATTCTCAATTTACTCAAATGTTAATACATTCTTATTTTAAATACTATTTTAAACAATACAAAATTTGGTCTAGCCACATTGTAACTTAACCATTTCGGCGGTATGATACCAAAATTGGCGTCATGCGTGAAGTGTCCCAGAGCGGTAAAAATGAGCAAAATGGCGTCATGACTATTTCTCGATTATTAATGTCTGATGTCATTTTTTATGTATGTAAACATAGTATTCTTATATTTTAGGATTCGGTGATCACGGAATTTTCTTAAAAATACCTATATTTATACACTCTTATGTTTATATAAGTTTCTCGGCCTAGGCGGTAAAGTAAATGACGTCGCAATCTGGTTCGATTGGCTGACGCTGGTCAGCTGACCTCTACTTTATGGTACAGCTGTCCAAACTTCACGGTTTCGTCGATTTAAAAGCAAAAATTTAAATAAATAATTAAATACCAAGAAAAATGTGTTTGAAACTACATTACATTAATTATTGCAAAGTGTATAAACAAATATTTTGTTATCCCACAGGCACAAACATGGCGCTTTTAGATGCCTGTAGGCAGGGTCTAAACGCATTCATTTGTTCGACCGGGTAAAAATGGCTTCCATTTTTTCCCTAGGGAGAAAATGAATAGCTGATCCATGCATTTTTTCTACCACAGGGCAAAAATGGCAGCCATTTTTATACGGCCCTCGACTACACTCGTACACAAACATCAGCGTAAACAAATGGCTGCCTTTAACCCCTTGTAGCTTAATATACTATTTAAACTAATATATGGGGGAAAATAAAAAAATCGTCAATATTTGAGTAATTTTATTAATTGAAACGAAATCTTGAAACATCGATTAAATAATTTTTAGTTGTTAGTTTTATTCGCTAATTTACCAAAAATTGTGAAACTCAAGATCAAGGATCATTTATCTAATTATTAAAACTGTTTTTAGCATTAACGTAAAAACTTTTTTTTATGTAAAGAATAATTTATTAATTTACTGTATAAAAGAGTTTAATAATTAAATTGACATTTCTAATTTGCATTTATTAAACTTATATTTATAAATAATAACATTATTCAATGCGTTAAACATATTAACATAAATATTTAAGAAAATTGTTTGATATCCGTTGAAATTTAACGATCAAGCATAGATTTTGTTTCGACAAACTTTGAAAGGTCAATACAGTAAACCCTCGTTAACAAATACTCGGTCAACACGACTATAATGAGATGAAAGTATTACCCCAGCAGAGTAAAATCCCCAAAGGGTTTTTAAAAAATTAGCGGCCATTTGGTTTTAATTGTAATTCTAATTTTTGATAATTCAGTGTTTTATTGAAAAATCGCTCTAATCAGCTTTTGACCAGTAAATCATGCATTTTTGATAACTTCTTACTTTCTTGTAATTTTTATCCTAGTAAACAAATTTCTTTTTCAAACTATTCTTGAAAAATCACTTTTAGTTAATGTTTTGGGACAAATTATTTGATTTTTTACATAATTGAAGTTAACAACATTGCTCCATCAAGTAACAAAAAAAAAATTTTTTTTCAAGTATATCAGAACCAATAGATGCCCCAAGAATAAAAATAAACGTTAAAGACTTTTGCGGGCGCAAAACCTATTGATATACAAACTTTCAAGACAATGACCTACCGTTACGCTTCAGAAAAGCTATCTTACGGTGCAAGACCCTAAGGTATTTTTTCGTACGCCGTGATACATATTCATATATTTCGTGAGACAAGAAAAGGTGCCTTAGGTCCCTAGCCGTAAGGTAACTTTTCTGTAGCATGGCGCGAAAAAAGCTGCGTTAGAAATAGGCTAATGCTGTACACTGACACTAACTTTGATTTGATCCGCTTGCACTCTGTCGGCAGTTTATAGTACGTCTAAGTACTTTATTTCACCACGGAGTTAGCTCAGTTGGTTAAGGTCCTGGACTCTACGGTCGCGCCAAGTCAAGCGTCAAGCTTGCTTGGTTCGCACCCCGGTGAGCCTGGGATTTTTTCCGGCTGTGAGATAACTTCAGTGGAAGGTAAAGACGTCGAGGTATAATGATATGCACTGTCGCACAGTGAGGAAATCTTTTAATTTTTGTGTCAAAATCGTAAAACTTTTGACACGATTGACATATTTGAATAAAAAAAATTGTCAATGAAAGCCTAATCTCTACAGATTAAAGGAAAAATATGGAGAAACCTTTTAAAAATATTCTCACCTATAAAAAAAATCGTCAAAGTTGAAATTTCAGCAAAGAAAGTTCATTTTTCTCATACAGCCAACACAAAAACAATAAAATTGATGTCTTAATAGATGTAGCTTATGTATTTTTTCATGTTGATTACGAATCCGATGTGTAAGTTCATTAACAAAAATTTCTAATTCAAAATGGAGGACCAAAATGTCAAAATGCTACGGACTTATGCTAATATGATTAAAATCTAAACAAAAATCATGTTTTAAATATTTTTGGGGTCGCTGAACACGAATCTGGAAACCAAATTTCAAAATTCAAAATGGCGCATTCAATATGGCGGACTAAATATATGAAAATGCTTCGAATTCGGACAGAATACATGTTTTAAATGTTTTTGGGGTCGCTGAACACGACTCTAAAGACCAAATTTCAAAATTAAAAATGGCGGATTCAATATGGCGGAATAAATTAATGAAAATGCTTCGAATTAGGACAGAATACATGTTTTAAATGTTTTTGGGGTCGCTGACTACGAATCTGAAATGAAACTTTCAAAATTCAAAATGGCGGATTCAATATGTCGGACTAAATTAATGTAAATGCTTAGAATTAGGACAGAATACATGTTTTAAAAATTTTTGCAGTTGTTTAATAAGACTTGACCTTCAAATTTTTATATTTAACGTGTAATATTTATTTTTAATATAGAAACTGAACATCAACTGAACAACAAATATAGAAACAACATCGCATCGTTTGCTTTTAGTTTACATTTTTTTGCAGAAATCCTTGAACTTGAATGGGAAGGTCTTCTTTATTTTCCTTCAGATGTTCATGGATTAAAATTAATGATATTTTAGGATTACTTTAATAAATTGCACGGTTAAAAACGTCTAAAATACGATTGCTTCGACTGTTTTGACGAGAATGAGATTTTATATTCTTCCTATTAAATTTATGCCAAGATTCCAATGCATTTTCAATACAGTAAACCATAGGTATCGGAAATTCTTTGGCTATTTGGCACTCGTGTTGCAGTAATTTATGAAGTGATGAACACATTCTTGTCCATGGATATAAGGTTGTAATGTTTTTGATATATCTCTATACAAAAACGATGAAGTTGCTCTAAATCTAGAGAAATTTTGCTCTTAAAAGCAAGCACTATTGTGGAGACATTGCTAACTAGTTGCGGGTCAATTTCTAAGGCTGAAGCGAATTCCTCTGGATTCTTAAAGCATCTGCGCGCTACGTTGCCTGTGTTCATGGTTCCATGTCCTTATAAAACCTGGTCTACTTTTACACCAATTTTTTCATAAACATTTTTTTTAATTAACTGTTTTTTTCGTTATACTGATCTAAAAATATATTATTAATTTTTAAGTACTTATTAGAATCGTATTTTATATTGCATTTAAGAAAATTGTTGAACATAAACTTTTCATTATCAATATCTCTTTCATTTTTAAATTTATTTGAGTTTATTATTATTTTTTAATAAAGTGTATTAGACATTTTGTTATCTTCAAGGAATAACGAAACTTTAATCTTACTATTTTACGGAGATCCCATGTTTGCACACTGATAAAAATGGTGAGATAATGTCAATCTCGCCGCGTATTTGGCCGATCTGCGATTGCGCCAAATGGATTCTAGTTGACTCAATAACACGGTAGTTGAAGCAATCAACAGGGTTTACTTGAACCACAAACAGAGCGATATTATCTTTAAAAAATATTTTATTAAATTAAATTCCATGTAACTGAATCAGTAACTTGTGAGTTTCTCATGAAAAACTATGAGTTTGAAGCAATAACCTTAATATATTTCAATAAAACTAAAATGAAATTGACTCAAATACACCATGAGATTGTCAACTAAAAGCTGTAGTTTCAACTGATTGTCCGCAAGGGGCGCACTGCGCTTCACCTCACAGGAGACTCTGCTTATAGGATTTATAAGAACCCGACGCTGCATCGACAAAGTCATAGTCGTAGTTCATTCTTTGACTATGTACATTATATACATATAAGTATGTAATTGGGCTTTTAATAAAACCCTTCTTTCTTTTGTAGATAGTTGTGGACTTTAAAAATATAATTTAACTAAAAATAAACATTTTATTTGGATAAAAAGTAATATAGTTACAATGAAATATATTTTTTAACTGAATTAAAAAATTTTTTGCGATAAATAAAAACTGCTTTGAGATAATGTCATTCGATAATTGATTAAATTACGTATTTTATTGATTTAATAGAATGTGTGTTTAAAAGAGTAATAGAAGTACTTGTATGAAATGATTTATATTTATCTCAACTTCTTATGTATTTGACTCAAAGACATTCAGTCAAATTCGCTGAGCTATTGAGTCAATCTCGCGGCGAGATTGACTCAAATGAATCCCATTTGACGTTAAGAATCCTTTTTATCAGTGCAGGCTTTTACGATACGATAGTTTAAGAAAATATCCCATTGCATTTATTTCACAGTGTAAGAGTCCTAACCCATGTTTGAGAGATGAATTATTCGGAATGCAATTTTTTTCTGAGTTGTTGAATTGATATGAGGTTTTAAGACAGATTGGACAGCGGCTTGTAGCTTTATTTCCCACTACTTCATTTAGGCATTTTCCATCGAACATAGTTTCATACACTTGAAATTTTACTGTAACCTTTTTACCATTACTCATTAGAAAATTATGCAATTGAAGTTCCTTAATTTCTTTATGGATACGATTATATTCTCTTAAGGTTGACTCAGAATCTTCTTTCTCAAAAGCTATTCTCAAAGGTCGACAGAACCGAATACTTTGTGGAGTTGAGTTTATCCAACTATGAGCATTAGTTTTAGAATCTTTTAATTGTATTACAATCATGTGACTGATAAACAAAGATTGATGAGGATGTACATTTTCATGATCTAGGTCTGCAAAACTTTGGTGTGGATTACTATGCCCGCCTGAACTAACAAACCCTATCGTTACCATAAGCTCCAAATTTTTTAAAGTCGATTTTGGCCATTCCAGACTTACAGCCTCGCAAAGCCGTTCTGAAGTCTTTTCTAAAATACTTTGTAAAGATACTAAACACTTTGATTCCGAAGATGTGTAATTCTACGTTTGACATTGAACCATTGCTTCAGAGATTTTTTATATCAAGGATATATCGAACTATTTCGTTGTCGAGAGTCTATTACTAGGCTAGAGTATGATCTCTGACTGTAATCATTTTCTAAATAAAATGCTAGAGCTTATTCATTTGAATGACGATTTAATTCATTATTATATTCCGATTCATCTTCTTCCGAGGAATCAACATTCTCTTCAGAGGAAGTTCTCATTCTCTTAGCAGTTCTTAAAGCGATTTTTAGTAGAGAAACATTGTTGTTTGCTAATGATGCAATATCATTTGCTCCTCTATACATGGTACTTTTAGAGCCTTTATCGATAGCTAGAGTTTTCCTTCCGGAATTAACGCTGATTTTTGATTTTTTATGTGGACGACCACGTTTTGGTAAGTCATTAAAGTCCTCATTATTCATTCTAAAATATAAAAGTCAGGAACGTATTTATAAATTTTAAACTTATTTAAGAAACGACTGTCTGTTTATACTTAACTTTATCTCAAATTACTCGAATGGTTATATTTTTAAGGCATTAAAAATAGAGAAATGGACCTACTTTGTATGTATTCCGTTGTAAGACAGATTTTAAAAACAATAAACAACAAAAGGCAAATAATGAAGAACTTACCATTCAAATTTAGAAGATTTCTGTAAAGAAATTTAAGCTAATAGCAAACGATGATGCGACGTAGTTTTTATATTTAAAACATGAGTTTTGTCCTAATTCGAAACATTATCACTAATTTAGTCCGCCATATTGAATCCGCCATTTTTAATTTTGAAATTTGGCCTTCAGATTCGTGTTCAGCGACCCCAAAACATTAAAAAAATGTATTCTGTCATAATTCGAAGCATTTTCATTAATTTAGTACGCCATATTAAAACCGCCATTTTGAATTTTGATATTTTGATTTCAAATTCGTGTTCAGCGACCCCAAAAACATTCAAACATGTATTCTGTCCTAATTCGAAACATTACCACTAATTTAGTCCGCCATTTTGAATCCGCCATTTTGAATTTTGAAATTTGGTTTTCAGATTCGTGTTCAGCGACCACAAAAACATTTAAAACATGATTTTTTTTTAGATTTTAATCATATTAGCATAAGTCCGTAGCATTTTGACATTTTGGTCCTCCATTTTGAATTAGAAATTTTTGTTAATGAACTTACACATCGGATTCGTAATCAACATGAAAAAATACATAAGCTACATCGATTAAGACATCAATTTTATTGTTTTTGTGTTGGCTGTATGAGAAAAATGAACTTTCTTTGCTGAAATTTCAACTTTGATGATTTTTTTTATAGGTTAGAATATTTTTAAAAGGTTTCTTTATATTTTTCCTTTAATCTGTAGAGATTAGGCTTTTATTGCCAATTTTTTTTATTTAAATATGTCAGTCGTGTCAAAAGTTCTACGATTTTGACATAAAAATTAACAGATTTCCTCACTGTGTGTCGGTAATCTACTTGTGCAGATCACTAGAACTCTACTGTCGATAAACCGGTTGTACTATGGAAAGGTTTTTATACAGTTTTCCCTTTCCACTGGCGAGCAAACCCAATATACCGGGTGGTCCAGGCAAATGCGAGTACTCCTAATTTCAAGCCGTTCTGTAGACGCAAAAACCACCTAAAGTAAAATAAAAATGAGAAAGTAATAAATACTAGGAACTCCCCACGGGGGACACTCATTGGGCCAGTAAGGTCGATAAAACGAGTGTATAATAACTATAAAAAAATGTACTTTATTTGCGTGAGGTCGCCTTAAAATAGCATGGGTAATGCTTTATCGTATCATAGGCACATCTTCGAACAAATTAACTTTTTTAAACTTTTTGCTACTAAAACAATATAAACTAATAATATTTGCTTTAAATTAATGATATAACGAAACACAATATAATGATCTCATGAAAAATTTAGATTTAAAGTTCCAGTGATGAACTAGGTGCCTAATGTAATAACAAAATTTGAGTACAACATGCATATATGTGATATCAATAAAGAACCATTAAATTGCAAAAAAAATTGCATTTTATCGTATCATAAACTCCCGACAGAGTGCGAGCAGATCAAATAAAGTTACTGTCCTTGCTGTATTCGCCTGATAATTTTCTCCGTGTATGTTCTATGTATTTTAGTTCATAATTTTAGTTTCGTGTAGTTTTTAAGCATAAGTGGAACATCTATGAGAAAAAATTGTAATCTATTATTTTAAAAGTAGAAATACACAATTCTAATTAATATTTTATTTTTAGAATTGGCAAAAAACCCAGTACCAGGATTACCGCCTCATCAACCACTTCCGGCTCACATGATGCAGCCCTTTAATCCACTTCTTTATCCGTATCAACTGGCAATGGCACAGGCCGCTAGTGGTAAAGGACTCGTCGAGCTTCAGAGACAAGCTCAGGATCTCCAACGACAGTATCTACTCGACATGATCCCCTCTCAAACATCACAAGCTCAAAGCAGTCAAGCTCCGCCTAGAGCTCATCCCCACAACTGGAAGACGTAACTGCACGTGCTTCTTAATTTTAAACTGCGTTGACTGAATCTAATAATGCCGGAGAACCAACATGAAATGGATGTACCGAGGCCTTTTTAGTTAAAATTATAAATTCCGGCGTTAATCCTAATCTCGTCCAGTAGGGATTTTTATTAAGAAATCGCAATGATGAAATGAAAAGAGGAAAGAAAAAGGAAGAAAATGAATTGATATCCTTTACCTTCAAATGAATTCAGCTTGTTCTAAAAGAATAAATTTATTTCCTCAGGGAAAAATTTATTATTAGTAAATTGCCCATAGAGTAGATTCTTTGGAAGGTGGTGCTCCGAGTTGTGATAAGCGACAATGACAACTTTCTATGCCAGATTCAGGGGATAGTGCATAATGAAGAAAAGCGTGAATGAATGTAATAATCCCAATTATTACTCAAAACAAATCTTTGTGCAGTAGAGAGCAAGTACGTGTGACATAGATATTCTTTCTGATTGATCAGTTGATTGAATGTGAATCACGTAGAAATTGCGATAACTAAGGAAATGTTTTTTTTTTTAGATTTGTTATAAGATTATGTCAAGTTTGCCACTGATTAACAAAAAAAATATATAAAAAAAATGTATTGCTATGGTACCTGTATTTGATGTATATCTTTACTTGCTCCAAACTGTTTAAGACAAATTTAAATTATGGGATCCATATTTTCTACAACAATGGCTATTATTGAAGTAATGCTTATAAATCAAGCTTCAAAAAGTTCAACTGTGGTGTTTTTGAGATACAGTGTAGTAACAATACTTGTTTAAAAATGTGGTAAGAATCTCTATCTTGAACACAAATTGAAACAATTTTAACATTTTCTAAATTATTCACAAGTGTACAAAATTAGATAACAGTCAACATATGTATAAATATTGGTCTCATTAATTAGTAATGTTTCAGAAAATTAAAAATATTTCTGGGTCGAAGAAAAAGGCTGACATTTAACTTTATTAAGAAAATTACGCTGTGAGTAATAAGCGTTCACAATAAAAGTGTAAAGTTTTGAAGTTTAAATTGCATGTCACAAGTTATAAAATTTTTTTAGACATTTTATTTAGTGAAGGGACCAGCACGAAATGTAGACAAATTTTTTCGGTGTCAAATTTTTGGATTTTACAAAACCCTTCAGAAAAAATGTATCTAAGCCAATTTTTCTGTAAAAAAATAACTTTAAAAAGGGATAGTTCTTCTTAATGAAGTACATAAATTTGTAGTATAGCATAAAGATATCACTTTTTCAATATTTATCTTTCAAACAAAAATAAAATTTGTCCTGTTTCATTGTTTTTGATGAAAAATTAAACTTCTTGAATTTTATTTTTGTTTTTAGTCTACAAATCTATAAGTTGGACAGATTAAAATTTAAAAAATGTTTAAACTGTCTTTTAAAACTGGTTTAATTTAAAAAATTCAAAATAGTTTAGTTCAAGAATTTCTAATTGTAATTAAATTAATTACTGTATATTAACTAATAATTACTACTAATTTCTCTTAAAGCAGAGATCTTTTGTTCGCGGCCCTAGATACCTAAAAAAAACGAAAAATCGTATACCAGCGGCCCTGTCCATCATTTTGTATTCATTTGAGGTGTCCTTGGATCTCCTGCACATGCCCGTGCACATGCTACTGAAGGCGAAAAAAAAAATGTGATAGATTTGTGTTTTATCTCAAATACGAAAACGGAATCACTTTAGACCTTTGCATCGTATGACATAAAACAAAGGTATACATTTTGTAACTATCCCTTTTCTAATATATGAGAAGTGCTCGGGTTGAATCTAAACATATTTCGATTGTCTGTATTTTCACTTGTCATGTAGAAAATGAAAAGGTGCATTGTATAGTAGTTTTCAATCATGCTCTCCCAGTTGGGGCTTGTCTCATTCATAATGTTAATAATTTATTTCTATTGGTAAGACAAGCGCAAGTTAGGAAGACATCATTAAACAGTACTGTGCATTTTGTGCGAGGTCTTTTTTTTAATTATGATTTAAAGCACAAATTAATTGTTCTCACTTAATGCTGAGTTTCTTGAATTCTTTTAAATAATTTTTTATAATTGTTTTACTTTTGCATAAAATCAATAACAAAATTTGATATTCGCTATATTCAATATAGTTCAATATGGTTTAAAATTTAAAATACAATATTTTAATTTTATAATTTAAGAATAAGTTAAAAGAAGTATAATTGACAATCTTTGAACTTTTTCTGGTAGGTAATGAACATTAAAGGTGTAAAATATCTGGTAAAATTTTAAGATTCAAAATTTAAAATTTTTGTATTCATACAACTTGAAAGTAGTGTCAGAGCATCGAATAAATCATTAAATAATATTTCGATTTCTTTTTTTTTCTTTTGTTAAATCAAACATTCAAAATGAATAATTGATATCCGTCTGTAATGAATTATATAATTATATTAAAGCATAAAATTAATTAGCAAAGTTTTAAGTGTTAAGACGTTTAAACGCGTCATGTGACATTGATTTACGTGCGTGTTATATACGTTTTTCGAGACGTTTTTAGTTATTTATATTTTCTCGAACTCGTGGGGGGGGGGGGAGAGGGTAATTGACGCACTAGTTCGTCATTTTATTTTTCAATGAAACCTAATAATGTAATTTTGATAAAAAAAAGTCAAGAAATTTTTTTAGTCTTTAAATGTAAATTTATCATCACCTTAACATTTCAAAACGATTAATCAAGTACGATGTTCCAAAAATATAGCAGTATTAGCATGTACTTCCTGACAACAGAATTTTCTCATGTATTTTACATGGAGATACAGTAGTTTTTCTTAAATTTGCTATAAAATATTTAAAAATTAATATTTTTCTATTTACACACTATATGCCCACGTAAAAAATTAAGATTGTTAAATTAGGTAATAATGTTACGATTAACTTTTATTCTTTGAACATTTCTGAAGAAAAATATCGTTTATCCTTTGAAAAATATTTTTTAATGATTTTAAAGTAAATATACGAAAAAATACTTTTTCCATGTAAAATACATGAGAAATTCCAGTTGCCTAAAGGGATGTGTCAAAATATGATGAAAAACGCAGACAACATTTTTAAAGAGAAAATAGTTTTAAATAGTTTTTTTCTTTTTTTAAATCATTTTTTGACAAAATATTTTCAATTCTAATGTCTTTACAGTGAGTTCTCTATAGTCGTAATACTCGATAGTCGTACGCTTTGTAGTCGGGCCCATTTTCGATAGTCGTACGTTTTCCAACGTTCGCGCGTCACTAGTCAATGTAGGATAATAATATACATTTGTGGAAATTAATTACAACAAAAATTTTTATTTTGAAAACAATTAATTAAATGCTTAGATAAATTAAAAGATACATTAAGGTATTTGTAAATCTGAAAGTGAAATAATATTAATTTAAGTGAAATTCAAAGGAACTTTACGATTTCAGAAGAATCACCCAATTAGAATCTAAAGTTTTTTTAATTTTAAAAGTTGTGCACAATAACACTTACTTTTAAGTCCTGCTTTGAGAGAAATTATTAAGAATTTTAAATTAAAAAAAGAATGTTGAACTTCTTTTTTTCTTAAATTTTTGAAAAATATTTATTGGACTCTAATAATTAGTAACATGTTTGAATTTTAAAAACAAATTTGATTTAATTGATTCAGATTTCAAACTATTCGAATTTAAATTAATCCATAGATTTTATTAAATCTAAATTTGAACTCTTTAGCATTTTCTTAATTTTAATTGCATTCCAATTTTATACGCAGAAACTTCAATTTACTTAAATGTTTATATCAATTTAATAATAATATTAATTCTTAAATAAAATTCCTATAATTCTGAATTAAATGTATATCGTCTGTCTCTGCTGGAAATTTATGAAGCATACGTTCCTGAAATCGTCCAAGAGGTGTGGCTTCCGTGGCGTACGACTATCGAATTTGAAGGGTGGGAAAATTTCCAAGGTGGTAACGACTATCGAGAACTCACTGTAATTACTTTCTAGTAATTAAAAAGTCGGAGTGGCACACGTGGACATACCAGCACATACAAAAAAACATTGATTTTTTGAAGGCCTTGAGCACATCTAATCAGACACTTTAAGTATTAAGTTTATAACTTAAAATGCCTTCCAAATTAGGTACTTGATACATAATTTTGGAACATTTGTAATTTTTTTTTATATATTCTGTCATTTTCAATTATCTTTGCAAATTTTTTCCGTTTTCGTTCATTGGTTATCAGTTGTCTGTTTTAATAAGAATGACAAATTTTTTTAGTATTAGGTCTTAATTTCGTCGATTCATTAAAAAATTATGAATTCACTTAATTAGGTGTAACTTACTGTTTATCGGTTAATTTTTAATACTTTTTTGGTGTATGGGTTCGTCTTTAAAAAATTTGTCTACACTATGTGTGGCGCACTGCGAGAGAAGGTGCCTTAGCAGCAAAAATTTATATGTTATATTTGTGATCGTTTTATCTTGATTAATTCTTTTCTAATTTTGAAAAATCAAAAAATTATTTTATTGAATATTTTTAATGTAATGAAGACTTAAACATTATCAGTTTGCACTAAGAGCTAATCCTCTTTGTTGTATTATCATTTAAAAAATATCAAGCATGATCGAAAAAGTTTTGCTTCTAAGGTCCTATTTTCAAAGCGCGTCACATATATATTTTAATATTTGTGAGTAGAATTAGAAAAAATTACATGAATAGGTAAGAAAACGAAATATCTGAAGTGGAATTCGATGCTCTTCTACTTCGTTAATATATAAAAAAATAATAATAAATGAAATAAATTATCACTAGAGAAAAGAGGCTTAATTATTGTACCTTAGGGTGACCCCCCAGATTTGTTCTAGGCTGAAAAATACCCCCATTTTTTTCTTCCTATCGGACAATATTTAGAGGTTGCTCAAAGACCATGAAATTTCCCATTGTTTCCCTAATGGAAAAATGTACAATTTCGTAATTTGCTATAAAATCTTAGAAAATCACTTAAATCAGTAATTCACCGGGCGAATTCTTGAAAACTGTTTCAAGAATATAGTATTCCATAATTTATTTAACAATTCGTTAAAATTAACTATTTTTATGCAATTTCAAAAAAATGAAATAAAATTTCTAAAATCACTTATTATTAATTTATTTTAGGTTATTCACTACAATTGCTGCAATTTGAAAAATTATCAAAATTTACTAATATTTTTTTTATTTTTTTTTTAGTTATTATACACTCGTTTTAACGACCTTACTGGCCCAATGAGTGTCATTGGGCCGTAGGAGGACACTCATCTGTTTAAACAATTTGTTATTATTATTTATAGCAATTACTCCAATAATTCTAGAAAGTTGTAGTTTTATCTGAAGTTTTCAACCTTTTGTTTTAATAGTAACAAGATTCTATGTTAAATTAATCACAACAACTAATAACTATTGTATAAACAATTTTTTAAAACAATTTTATGTTGTAAATAAACAATTCTTGTCCAAATATACTTAGAAAAATAAAACTTTTTGAAAATTATCAAGTTCTATATAATAATGTAAAAACACTGAGAGTAAAATTATTATTTTAATAATTTTTTAAATAAATAATTGTTGTTAATTGATAACTTTTATTAGAATTAGCGTAAGAAAATTATGTTTTCTTCTAATTTTTCTATTTCTTTAGCCATCTTTAATAAAAAATGAATTCTGCTTCTGTTGAAGTAATAATAATAATAATAATTATTATTTTAATAATATTTGGTAACTATCACTCGGTGTTATTAATTCACATGTATAACTGAATTTATCGATTTCTCCGAGTCAGTCAAAAATTTAAAAGTAAAATTAAAATATTTAACTTTTAAAATTTAATCTTGTAATCTTCATACACTTAAATCTTCGCTCTTAATATTATTAAATTCAGTTATTTGTCAGACACTGTATTGTTGACGTCTTGACTCTTTCAAGTATAAAATAACTTTAACAGTTTTATATTTATGACTTTTTCTATTAAAATTAAAAAAAAAACATTTTATAAGGTAACTTACAACTATTTTTTTCATATTGTAAATTTTATTAATGTATTTTTTTGTAAAGTATCTTATCCATTGTTAAATAAATTTTTACAGTTCTGATGAGGACAGCATTATCTGTCGAAATGTCAAAAAAAGTGTTTTTTTAACCTTTACTTTTAGATTTTTGACCGCCTCGGAGAAATCGATAAATTCAATTATACAAGTGAATTATTATTATTATTATTTTCTTTTTTCTTAATTTTACTCTTGTCTTTTGGCCTTACGCACTCACAAATATTCCTCGTGAAGATTACCTAGAATTGTACTTTAAACAGAAGTACTAAGTATTTTATGTCTACAGAACGACTTGAAATTAGGAGTGCTCGCATTTGCCTGAACTACCCAATATTGGGTTTTCTCGACAGTGGAGAGGAAAATTGTATAAAAACTCTCCTAAGTACAACCAGTTTATCAACAGTCTAGTCTTAATGGTCTACACAGGTCAATTACCGACAGTGCACATCACTATACCTCAACGTCAAACCTTCCACTGAAGTTATCTCACATGCCGAAAAAATCCCAGGCTATCGGGCGCGAATCAAGCAAGCTTAATTTGCCGCGACCGCACACTGAAAGAAAAGAGGTTATGCTGCTGCACCTTCGGAGGTTGCGTTTTGCACTTTGACGGGAGTCTGTAGCTGAACCTCCGAAGGTGCAGCAGCATAACCTCTTTTCTTTCAGTGCAGAGTCTATGATTTAACCAACTGAGCTAACTTCGTGGTAAGTAATTATTATTTTGACAAATGTTTAAACAAATAATTGTTAATAGTTTTTACCTTCTGTTAGAATTAACCTAGGACAGTAAAGTTTGTTTATAATTTTACAATTCAGTATATTGTTTGGTATGCATATATCTAATGTTGATTAATATGAAACTCAACAATTAATAATAATTTATTTAAATAATAATCATCATAATTATGAAATAATCAATTTAATTTTAAAAATATTACATAAAAACTAAATTGTAATATTGTGAACAAACTCTACTGTCTTAGGTGAATTCTAACAATAGTAAAAAATTAATAACAATTATTTGTTTAAGCAATTACTTCACCAGAAGCAGAATTATTTTTCCATAATACAGTAAAACCTCATAACACGAATTTCGCTTTATACAAAATTATAACTAGTATTGCTTTTATACCAGAAAAAAAAAATTTATTTTATGGAATTTTGCAATTAAAAAGTCGTTTTTTGCAATTTAAAAAAAACTACTTTATAAAAGTTTTTCTAGACTTATAATTCGCGTCAATGATCGAATTGCGAATCTTCCAGTTAGTGGTCCTATTATTCAGGAAAAGGCCGTAAAAAATTTTACAGTCAAACTTCCAATTAACGGAAAGCAATTTGACGTTTCCGTTAAATAGAATATCATTAAAATGTTATTAGAGAGTGAACGTTCAGGGATGTAACACCCATTTTAAATCATAGGATCTCTAAATATGAAATGAAAATTATAATCATTATTTAATAATAATATATTTATTAATTTGGGCTGCAATATAAAATAAAAATGTATCTAACAATTTGCATCATAAAAATCACATGTTTGAAATCGTATTATTTTTATGCATTTTCAATAGTGAAAAATTGTAATTATTTTACAAGAATATATTCCGTATATTTTGTATTATTTTCAGAATTACGTATTAAATAATTTTGATTTTATCACATTCATTAAGCTTCTCTTTTAGTTGATTTTCTTAATTACTTTCATATTTAAAAAAAAAAAATTTCGGTGAATTTTTTCATTTCTTAAAATATTTCCTTATTTGTAGACGCTTTTTTATTTTTCTTCTTTTTAAAATAATTTTTTTAAAAGAAATTAAAAATACTCTAATTTTAATTAAAACTTTAACTAAGTGACATTTAAACTTTTCTACTGTAGATGGTTAGAGGAATTGCAAAATTCGTGAAAAATTTTGCATAAAAAAGAGTTCAATTTCGACGAATTGTTTAATAAATTATGGAATACTATTCTTCAAACAGTTTTCAAGAACTGGCCCGATGGATTACTGATTTAAGTGATTTTCTACGATTTTATGGCAAATTTATGAGAAAGTCCTTTTTTTATAGGGATACAATGGAAAATTTAATGCTCTTTAACGACCTCTAAATTTTGTCCTATTAAAAAAAATGTATATTAAAAATTTTTTTTTCAATATAGAACAAATGGGGGGGGGGGAGGATCAGAGCAAAACATTTTGGACTTTTGTCTTTTTGGATCACCCTATTGTACCTGTACTAACCGATTTGGTTCTTAAACAAATACTTAGTCTCTTGAATCAAGCAATTTCTTAAATTTCTGTCATTATTCCGCACATAAGATTTATGCTCTTAGCACTCATACTATATGAATCCCAGTATTTCTCGAATAGATCATTTTAATCTGTCCGTGTAATCTTTCGCCATTCGTATCAAATACACTTAATACCACTGTTAATCTCGATATTTCTTGGTATAAGACGTAATTAAATAAAGGAAAAAAATGTAACCAACTTTCTTTGTACTAAAAAATTGAATTCAATCTTGTAAACAATCCTTATACACATATTACAAATATACCGTATAAAACTACCAGCGCATAATAGATTACGATCTCTTGATTTGTATTGCTAGTGTGTGTGAAAATTTTGATCATCGTGCAACAGAAAGAAAATGAGAAAGAATGGAAATACGAATAGAGAATCTTAAGTCAGAATGAATGAAACTTAAATTAGGTAAATTGTTTGAAAGTCGACTCAAAAAGAATGTTTGTCAAAATTTTGTGATTAATTTGTACATTTACAAAAAGTCTATAAAATTTGAGTTGAAACAGCAAACGATTATTCTATTTTTAAAAAAGAATTGAATTTGCTGATGGTTTCAGTTGTAACAAATGAAACGAGTCTGGCTTAATTTCATAAATGTGTCTTTTTACACTAACATCTCCCTCTTAATATTTTTAAGTACACAATTTTAAATATATAAAAAAACTACTTTGTAAAATTAATAAAAGCTAATTCATAAGTCAGTTATTAAATGAAATACAATAGACCCCCACAGCACCGAAAATTTCCTGAAAATTTATTAAAGATTTATTTGCAAACTTCGGAATATTTAGGTGCAAAGCTTAGTGAAAATTGTGTAAAGATTTAAATGTCCCGATTAAATAAATGTTTAGCGTAAAAGTTGACTGAAGATTTAAATTAAATTTTCGTGAAATTTTCTTCGCGAAAGTTTCCTGAACATTTAAATTACATTTTCGTGAAATGTTCGTCGTGAAAGTTGGCTGAAGATTTAAATTAAATTTTCGTGAAATGTTTGTCGCAAAAGTTGATTCAACATTTAAATTAAATTGTCGTGAAATGTTTGTCGTAAAAGTTGATTCAACATTTAGATTAAATTTTCGTGAAATTTGGTAGTGAAAGTTGACTAAACATTTAAACTGAATTTTTGTGAAATGTTTATCGCAAAAGTGGATTGAACATTTAAGTGAATATTTGCTAAATGTTGAGCGGAAAGTTGACCAAATAAAAAAAATTATATTAAAAAGAAGGGATACAAGTAAATTAAACAGTAATTAAATTAATATAAAGATATAAACACATTTATTGAATAAAATTTTGAAGATTCTGTAACGTTTTACAAATCCTTAATCTAATACAATCTTTCAACTTACAATTTCCTGTGTGCTGCATTTCTTTTGTTTTGTTACTAAAAATTAAAACTAAAATAAATGTTAAATAATAATATTCAATAAATGTGTTTATATTAATTTAATTACTGTTTAACTTACTTGTTCCCCTTCTATTTAATATAATTTTTTTTATTCGGTCAACTTTCCGCTCAACATTTAGCAAATATTCACTTAAATGTTCAATCTACTTTTGCGACAAACATAAAAATTCAGTTTAAATGTTGAATCAACTTTTGGGACAAACATTTCACGAAAATTTAATTTAAATGTTGAATCAACTTTTGCGACAAACATTTCACGAAAATTTAATTTAAATCTTCAGTCAACTTTTACGACGTACATTCCACGAAAATGTAATTTAAATGTTCAGGAAACATTCGCGACGAAAATTTCACGATAATGTAATTTAAATGTTCAGGAAACTTTCGCGACGAAAATTTCACGAAAATTTAATTTACATCTTCAGTCAACTTTTACGCTAAACATTTATTTAATCGGGACGTTTAAATCTTTACACAATTTTCACTAAGCTTTGCACCTAAATATTCCGAAGTTTGCAAACAAATCTTTAATAAATTTTCAGGAAATTTTCGGTGGTGTGGGGGGACATTTAATTTGAAATAATATTTGTTCAAAAGTTATTAATTTTTAAAAGAAATTAACGTCTAATGTTTTCATTAATCCTCCGTCTGACACCTATTTCCATACCCTTTGGACCGGCACATGGGTCTGGCTGAACCCCTGTACATTTATATTTATTTATATGCAAATATATTTTCATTAAATTTAAATTACTTAAAATTTTACTGATTTCATTCACTAACTGACTTCTTGCTTGTTTACTTAATCAAATTTAACAGAGAAACTACGATTTCAAGTGATGTTTTTAGTTATACTGATTCACTGATTGGATAAATAAGTAAAAAATTAATTAGATTCCAATTTATTCAGATTTAGAAAGTAATGTAGGTATTCAAACTCATATTTTTAGCAAGCAATTATTTTTTTTTTTTAAATTTTGTTCGAAAAATATAAATGAATTTTAATAAATTTTATAATAAAAAATGAAACATTATAATGAAACTAACTCTATTATGTTTGACATAATAACTGTAGCACAGAATAGAGGAAAGAAAAACCTAACTTCTTTCAGTGTATGAATACACACGAATATATTCTTGTAGGTGTGTAAATACTTACGGCAGGTGTTTAAGTAACGAAAAAGTACAACGAAAAAGTAAAAAAGTCCGTTTGCATGATTAAATTGCATCAAATTCTGAGCGTTTTCAAGCATAGTGCACAGGGGTCCAGCCAGACCCATGTGTCAGTCCGAATGTGTATTTTTAAAATCCTTATAATAATCCTGTGTAAGTATTTTTTTCTCTTTTTTGTTTTTCATAAATCGATAGTGAATTAAATTTTATGAAGCTACCTAAGAGCCTAAGTCCTTAACTGAATTAGAAATATGTTTAACTAACTATTGAAAACGTAAAGGGTCTGGCTGGACCCGGGTGTCAGACAGAGGGTTAAAGAAAGTTTCTACTTTGTTGAAGTCAGGTAAGGATCTAATCTATTTTCTAACGTTTTTTTTTTAATTACAATTAAAATAAATTAATCTTTTTACAATTATGCATCTTTTAAATAAATTTTCTCACAGGATTTGATATGATATGATAAAGCCTCTTGAAATAACAAAATTGATGTAAAATACATTATTTTCAATGTCCAAGGAGATGTCCCTTATGGAAAAGTGTGACATGAAAATAATGACACACATGGATGTCATTACTATGCGTGTCATTTTTTCGCAACAACATAAAAAAAAATGACACAGAAAAATGACATGTCAAAGGAAACATAAAAATGCTTCGATGCGCAGCCGTTTTCTACATATTATAGGAGAGACCACCCAACAGTAGATTATGGCAAACAGTAGGGGAGACCGCCCAACAGTAAATAGTAAAAATTACCGACTGGTGAAATTATTTCAGGCTAAAGTAATTAATTAAATGTTTAACACTAAAATGCAGCTAATCTATTCAATTAATTATTAAAATCTGCAAAATGGTCCTAAATTTAACCACTTATTCATAATAAGTATTTTTATAATACGATAAAAATGTACTCAAAAATTACCTCCTGCCAACAGTAGATAATCCTTTCTTATTTGAAAAATATAAATTGTAGAACAGCTTTTTACCCGTAACACAGTTCCTTGATAAGTATTCTTGAAAATAAAACCAATTAGTCAACATGAAAGTTGTTTATTATTTAGAAATTAAATAAAATATTAGAAATACGAGAAATCTTGTCACACCTAACCAAACCTAGCAACTAAAGCAGCGGGAATTAATTACAACCCAGATAGCACCCATATTTCCAGAAAGTTTCCTGGAAGTTACCCGTGTTAAACTGGGTACTTATACATGGTAACTTCCCAAGATTCAGATTTTCAACCCCAATGGCTTTAAGTCACTTTAAAGTACTTGGATAATTTTTTAGGGATTGCTAACGAAATGAAAACGATTTTTGAGTCTTCTGTTGTTGATATCCAGTGATAATCTAACCCAATATAATTATTTTCATCATATGTCAATTTATTATTTCCTTCAATTTGTAATAACTATTCATATTTTGTAAAATTATTTTTTAACTTTTTTAAGCATTTTTCTCAAAATTTAATTATTTTCTTTAATTTTTAATTATTTTTATTTGTTTTCATAATTTTCAATTTTTTTTTATTACTTATCTTTAATTTTAATTATTTTTAGCTTTCTTCAATTCTTTTTTCATTTCTTAATTTATTCTCATTTTTTTCCTACTAATTTCTCACATTTTCAAGTATTTTCTTCAAAATTTAATTATTATTGTTTATTTAAATGAAAATTCTGCAGTTTTCTCAATTATTTATTTCAAATTTAAATTATTTTTTCAACCTATCATTATTTTATTTTATAATTCAATTATTTTCTTAAGTTTCAAATTTTATAATCAATTTTTAACTATTTTCCACACGTTTTAATTATTTTAATTATTTTTTAATTAATTTTCTAATTAATTAATTAATTATTAATTTTATTTTATTAACAATAATTAATTAATTAATTATTGTCTTCAATTTTCAATTTTTTAAACGATTTTCAATTATTTTCATTTGCTTAAAAATAAATTACGTAATTTTTCTATTATTTTCTCCCATTTCTAATTATTTTCATTACTTTTGCATAAATTTAAAAAATTTCAATAATTTATCAGAAATTTAAATTATTTTCATCATATTTCAATTAGTTTTTAAAATTTAAAATTTATTTTCATCATAATTTCGATTATTTTTTTCAATTTTAAATTATTTTTTCATTTTACAATTATTTCCCTAAATTCTTAATTATTATTCTAATTTTGTAAAATTATTTTTTAAGATTTTTAAGAATTTTTATCAAAACTCAATTATTTTCTTTAATTTTTAATTATTTTCATTTGTTTTCATAATTTCCAAACATTTTTATTAATTATATCATAAGTTCCAATTATTTTCTTTAATTTTTAGTTATTTTCATTTTTTTCAATTAATTTCTCAAATTTTCAAGTAATTTTCTCAAATTTCAATTTTTAAAATTTTTTTCTTTATTTATATACAATGATTTTATAATATATCCCGCAGTCAAAAATGGACCATTATGAAGACCATACAAACGTTGAAACAGAGAAACGGATATTTTAAAAATTTTGAAAAAATTCTGCAATTTTTTCAATTATTTATTTTAAATTTCATTAATTTTTTTCAACTTATCATTGTTTTCTTCATATTTCAATTATTTTCTTCAAGTTTTAAATTTTAAAATCATTTTTCAATTATTTTCCACAAGTTTTAAGCATTCTTATTTTTTAAAATTATTTTCTAAAGTTTTCAAATATTTTTCTCGAATTTCCTTTTTTTTTCTTCAATTTTTAAGCATTTTCAATTCTTTTATTCAATTTTTAGTTATTTAATTCAATTTTCAATGTTTTAAAACAATTTTCAATTATTTACATTCTGTTTCATAATTTTCAAAAAGTTTTTAATTATTTATCTGAAATTTTCATTTTTCTATTTAATTTTCAATCATATTTACGATTTTCTTGTATTTTATGTACCTATATTCTGTATTTTTTCAATTATTTCTCTTAAATTAAAAATTTTTCTTCTAAATTTTAAATTATGTTTATCTTTTTTTATTTTTTTTTCAAATTTTTAATTATTTTCTTTTTTTTGCAATGAATTGCAATGAATAATTGTTATATTTAATCATAATTTTTACACTTAATTGACTTATAGTTAGTTTGTAATGATAATTATTTTGTTATTTATCCATTTTTATTTTAATAAATTGTTTGTGTTTCAAAATAATGGAGCTCATTCTAACATAGAAAATTCTCCGGAAGGAGAATATTCACGGTTATATTCTCGAGAATGTAACCGGATTTTAAATTACCGAGAATTTCACAACTCTAGAAGAGATGATCCCACGAGCGTCAAATTGATCCCCTGTTTTGACTTTCACAGATTTTCTGTCAAATATTTATACTGAATAACGTGAATCCGCGTTTATAACGGACAGAAGCAGATACAATATAAAAAACATAGATGGCGTCTGCTTATTATAAAACTGATATGTGCTTATTATTAGGCATATGCGTGTTTACTATATTGACAGCATATACACATGCCTCACAGATTACAATAATTTTAAAATACCTTCCTAAATAGCACGATTTCTTCCAGGAAGATTCCTGAGATTCGGAGAGAAGCTTCCACCCAACCTCTAGGGAAGCTTCATGGAAGCTTCCATCGAACCTTCAGGGAATCTTCAGGGAAGCTTCCACAGAACCTCCAGAGAAGCTTCAGAGAAGCTTCAAAAGAACCTCTAGATTTAAAAAAAATTATTTTAATGTAAGCGTTTGAATATTAGTAAATACAGATTATACATTGCCTTAATTCATAGTGAAGACCAGGAATTATAGAGAAAATTTTAAAAACGAATTTGGGGGGACGAGGATTTGAACTCGGGTTCGACGCGCGCAAACTAACTACCTAATCACTAAGCTACCTAAGCAACTGCCGATAGAAAGCAAAATCTTTCTCTTGAAGTGCAAGTGATTTTGTTGGCTGACAAAACGGCGGTCTTATTTAAAAACGTTTTCACTACATATTTCATGTATTTAAATATTTGTCATAAAATATTTGCTTTTATAACAGTTAATTCTTATTTAAGAAGATTTATGTATTATCTTGAAAATAATTTGATTTATATTTTGTAATTTTTCTACTATGATTCAAAGTTTCGAACATTTAATACTTATTGTGAGAAAAAAAACCGATTAAAGTCTTTTAAAATTTTGTGAAATGGTATTTCATGATTAAGAAACCATTTCAAAATATTTGTTAAAAATAAAACAGTAAATAGTAATAAAAATAAAAATATAAATTAAATAGAAAATTCGAATATAAAAAAATATTGGGGTCTGTTGGGATCGAGCTCTGGACGTTTGGGTTGGTGGTCCGATGGCTTGTGCGTCTTGATATACAGGATGTTGAAATTGATAGGGAAAATTGAAATGAAGAATTGCTACTTGGATTTTCAAAAATTCAATTGAAATAATTAATTTTCATAATAAAATTTATTAGATTATGATAATAAATAATTATAAGAAATTAAATAAGATGTGAGAACCATAAATTTCGGGGAGGGGATTGGGTCTCAAAACAACAAGAAAATTTAAATAAAATAAAATAATTGTAACTTACCGAAAACCCCGAAATTATAATTCGTCATCTGCTGAATTATCCAATCAAATTAAATAAGCATCAACCCAACTCTCAATTCAATTAACCCAATTAATACCAAAACAAAGGAAAACTTAAATCTCAGAAAAATCCAATAAATCCTCTTTCTAAATTTTGCTTAACAATTTTTACTTAAACGACTGACCGACTTACTTAACAAAAAAAGAGAATTTATTACTAGCTAATTTGTTGGGCGCCTGGCTAACTAATTAGCCATCGTAACTACCAACTCAACTACCGAAAATACAAAACTGAAGTTTACATTAAATTTACCGAAACTAATTTTTCTGAATTGAGAGAGAGGAGCTTTTCGTTTGCTTGGCTAGCTTAGCTGAAAACAAGGGAGAGTGGGGAGGTTCGTCCATGTTAGAGAGTTCCAAAAAAAAAGAAAGAAAAAGGCTGTATTTCAGAACAATTAAAACAGTTTAATCAGTGAATTAGATTTAGAATTTCTGATAATAATCATACTAGAGAACATTCCAGTTGTGGACTTCATCAAAACAGGGCCGGCGGAACAAATTTTTTCGGGGTGTGGAATTGTCAAAAAGATTGGGGAGGGGGGAGGTGAGACCAAAATATTAACAAATACTTGTAAGTACTTTGGACGATTCGGGGTGTGGAATTCCACACCCCGAATATTTTGGGGTGTGGAGTACTCCACACCATCCACACAGTTCGCGCCGGCCCTGCATCAAAATAATAGTTAAAAAGTTAACAAAAGAAAATTGAAAACGTCACAATATCATCTGAGATTTGAAAATCAACATTGCTTATGGATAGCAGTTCTGTATTCATGACTCTACGCAATTATAATCAAAACAAACAAAAAAAAACTGATTTCTACTAACAATCGGAAATAAAAAATCTAATCGTAGCTGAACAATGAAATTTTCCACTCCACGCGTCACAATTTAATAAAGTGAGATTTTATTATACATGAGATAATTAAAAGGAACAAAATTGCCAACTAATTTCCGGGAGGCCAACGCCATTTTCTTGAGAAAGATGAGTTTTATTATTATTAACAACTTAGATTTCAATTTTTCTATCATCTTAAACGAAATGAACAACTCACTAAACTACAATCTGGTTTATCGGCAACATGGCGTCTCGGAATTCACGACAATTCACTATCAAACGAAAAGGAAATTTTACCAAAATAGTATTCTAATGGTAATAGAAATTTAAATTACGTAAAGAATTAATATTATTAATAGCCGACTACTCGTCAAATCATATCGTGACCGACACTTGAAATTTGCTAGGAAATCGTTGACTCGAACGTCTGAGCACATTTTTATTCTCATCTAATAGGTACGCAAAAGAGAAATCAAACACAAACTTTTCCGACATTTAACTAGAATCCAAACTCTCGAGATTTATTATAATTTGATTAAGTTATTCCGACACCAAAAATTCACTTTCACTCAGCCAGATTAATTAAATTTAAAACCGAAAACTAGCGTGGCGTGCTTCCGCCATGTGCAAATTAATACATTATTGAAATTTTAGTAGATTTAAAAGAAAACAATATCGAGCCAGAACGTAATGAAAACGACTTACCTACAGATTTTAACGTCGTTGAGATCTGTGGTCTCTCTTTTTAATATAATATTTTAATTTATTCTATATATATATCTTAGAAAATTAATATCTTTTAATAGCGTGTCGGACAATTCGAGAGCAAAATTTACAGTGTCCGATTTTCTTAACAAAATCCATAAAGAACCGAGAACATAATCAAGAGCGAAATCTTCTTGGCGGCGATCGACGAGTCCTCTGTAGCGTTGCTGAGCGCTGATTGGTGGACACATTTTCTTAATTAGAAAGTGGCGCGGAATCCATTCGAATTTGAATCTTTTGACGAAACCAACTTACTATTTTCTCAGCTATTCTTCCGTAATACATCGGCAAACTTAAGCTTGATTTATATTCTAACCTTAGTTGACGAATTTCTTTTCATCCAACTCGATAATGACTAATCTTGACTAGTATAGATTAGCGGCGGACTTCAACAGGCAAAACTGATAGGTGTTGCCAACCTAGGTTCTCATCTAAGTACTAGGTTCGAGTCTTGATCCAAAGTTGTCAGACGTGTCGTAACAACAAAGTGTTGTTAACCTCAAACTCATCTGTTACTGTGCTCGAGTCTTGTTTTTCAGTTAACAACAAAATCCTAACAATAATTTCCTTCAGTGTGCTCATCTATTACAAGTTCGAGTCTTGCAACAACTGAAGGAAAACGTAACCAAATTTCAACGCACAAAATGCTCATCCGTCATGAAGCTGGAATCTTGCGACTTTTGTGAGTTAGTGCTTAATAAGGTTTTCTTTGACAGGCTCATCTGATACTGTGCTCGAGTCTCGCACTGTCAAAAGGTTTTCTCAGGTAGGCTCATCTGTTACTAGCTCGAATCTTGCACTACCAAAAGGTGGACCAGGTTCCAAATATTTTCCTCTCATCGTGCTCATCTGTTACAGTGGTAGAGTCTTGCGGCGACGGAGGTATTTTTATTCCAAAACGTAACGACGCAACGATACCCTGTTGAGTCCTTTTTATCGTTGCTGAAGCTGACTGATGATAAACAAATCTAGCCAATACGGATTATTGGTTGGTAGGAATTTCTACGTTGGTCGGCGATTCCTGTCAGAAAATGTGTGTCTTCGCAGCTCGTCTTCTTCTATTTCGCTGATTCCTGAATTTATCGAACTAATATAAAACAAAAAAAGGAAAAAACGGCAGAAACATAACCAATAAATAATTGTAGCGCATTCGTGACCGATTCGTGGAGTGGAGTTTCGGTGAGGACCTTGCTCTCGAAATTTATAAAAATTAATAAAAGGGAAGTATTAGTGCAATTTCATTATTCTGACGCAATTTTTGTGACTTGCAAAATTGCAACGTCACAACTATTCCCTCCTTGGGGGAGGCCGAACTAGGCCGTAACGAAACTAAAGTAACAAAATAACGAAAGTAACAATACTAAACTGAAAATGAGACTGCACCAATATATTCCTAACAACCCGACTGATAAGTCGATCTCATCAAATTCTTGACTCGAAACTAACAGAAGCACTCCACTTAACGAACGGTCATTAATGCAAACCAACAAAAAAAATTTCGTAACGAATGAGTAACAATAATAGCATAAGTGACTAAACCAGGTAATAAGAGTAACGACTTTAGTGAAATAGCGACTACTACATTATGTCTTTATGTAATGACTATTTTTATCGAAAATAAATTTATATTTAAAAGATCAAGACTATTCGTTAACTAGTCAGCATAGTGATATTATTATTGTTTTACAGCTAAACCCTAGTGCTTACAAAAGGAAAGGGTTAAATAGAAGGCTATTATTTAAGTAATTTGATAATACAAAAAAATCGTTCTCAATGATTTGCGCTGATTGAGGTGAATAAATAAAAAGAACATGGCCATATAAAAAAAAAAAAAAAGATCTGACAACTACGTGCCGGTTATTAATCATAAAAAAAAAATTAATAAATTATCAAGATCGTACGGCCCTTTTCGCCGTAAAATTCCCAAAGAAAGAAAAAGGTATTATTTTTGTTCACTTTAGGAGAGTTACTCTACGCAAAGGGTGCGCTTATTAGTGGTTTCTTCTTCTTCACGTTTGCCTTTGACTTTTCTTTATTTGTATTGAAACTTTTCTTTTCATTAGCGAACAGAACTTCTTCGATATCAACTACGTCTTCGTCAGAGTCAGTGATAACGTTTGTCGACTCGCGTTTTCTGATAGGTTTCCGAATCCTATTGTCTCGATATGCTAAATCCGGTAAAAGCGAATGCTCAGGACTGGGCGGTGGGGTGTAGGCACTTGCTATCCGGTATGTCTTCTCCGCGGCAATTGCTAGGTTTTCTAGGTGGGCCTTGGAAAAGATTTCTGATCTCCTGAAGGTTAATTGGAGTTGCGGCAATAAATTTCGGTGAGCGTAGCTTATCTCCTCTTGCTCTGAGAAGTTCGGCACTATTCGGTCTAGCATGGACCACATGCACGTCAGGAAATCGGCTACTTTTTCATGCTTGCCTTGAGTCCTACGGTGTAACTCTTGGCGGAGCTTGAACTGAAAGTCCAAGTCAATAAACCTCTTCCTGAAGGCATAAGTAAATTCCTCAAAAGACCGCCATTGACATACTGAACTTCGAAACCAGTTTAACGCAATGCCAGAGAGAAAGAACGGCAAGCCGTAAAGTAAATTTTCTCCCGTGATGTGAAAGAAGTGTTTTCCTTCTTCTATCCTCCGCAGGAAGGATTCAGCGTCTTCCTGAGAGTTACCTGAAAAGCGGATATTCCACTTTCTCATAATATCGAATGCTGCAGTAGCGTCTGTATTATATCTTTCTCGGCCCGTCGGATATCGTTGCCGATTCTCGTGCCTCCTATAATAGTCGCTATCTGACGGAAGTGGGAGTTCATCTCGGAAACGATTGTCACTGTAAGGATGTTCAGGAGGGTATCTAGGGTACTCTTTATACTGATTCTCGCCAAAGCGAGCACTGGGAAATGACCTCGTGTTGTCTTGGCTATAATCGTCGCGATAGCCTGCCGTAGGCCTTTCTGTTCTAAAGTACTGCTGATCGCTACTAGTACCCAGACCTCCGCGGTTCATACCTGCTGAGGGATGTTGTTCGTGTCCCGAGTGTTAAGAGTTATGAGGACCGTGGGCGTGGCTTCCCGTGGGATATCCGAAATCGTCCTCGAAACGTACTCTGTCATTTTCTCTCCCACTCGCGTGTTCGCGTGGTGAAAATTATATATTGTTATATAAATAACTGAATATTAAAGATCTGAGTAATAGTTAATTGTAAAATAATAGAATAAGCAATAAAAAAATTATTTGAATAGAAAATAAGCAGAAATTATTGATAATTAGTGATATTTTAAAATTAACATGAATAAGTGCAATTTTTGCAATAAATATAAGCAATTACGAATGAATATTAGTTGATAAAATTAGTTTATAAGAAAGTTCACAAAAGTGAATAGTTGAATTATTAAAATATTGTTTAATAATTAAATAATAAATTAAAAACATTTAAAATTAAATAAATTAGTTGGAATTATTTTTAATAATAGAAATATTGATAATACGAAATAAAAATAATTAAATATAGGTAAAGTTAAAGAGAATGACGAAAGTACGATTAGATTAATTATTAGGTTATAAACAATAAATCAATTTTTAAAGTTCAAATAGAGTTTTCTATAAAAAATAATAAATATATAATAAATACATTTATAGTGAATTGTAGAGTAGAAAATATACTATATTTCACAAGAAAGAAAAATTAAATTATCAATCTTTGTAAGCGTTAAAATTAAAATAGAAAAACCGCGGAAATTGAAATTTTGACAGTTTGTAGCGGTTATCGAACTTTCTGGACGTTTTTGGGGGTAAATCAGGGGTATATAAGGAGCTCATTTGCATGGACTCGTCCTTTTGATTTTCATCAACAAAATCGGTAAGATCTGTGTACTTAGCATCACAATATTTTAATGAAGTTGTGGTGGTTGTTAAATTCCTTAAAATATTTTATTTTATTGAATTTATTATTACAGGTATAATCCCAAGTAGATATCGCCACAGTTTTGCCATACTTACAAACAGGGCCCATACATGGAAGCCATCGATGGGCCATCCGAGTTTTGTAACATTGCTCCGCACTTTTGCCCGACATTCCAATTTTATGGAGATACTCATCCTAGTAGTTTCTTACCTTGTTCTAACGTTTATAATCCATCCTGCGTTGTCCAGGAATTAAGAAAAACATCTTTTACCAAAATATAGAAAATTCTGATCAGGGTGTCTGCACCAGGTGCTAAATTAACACCTTCTTCTGGTAGTTCTTGTTCAAAATCAAAGAGAAGACAACATTTATGGGGTACAAGATGACGCCGTCATCCTGATAAATATTTCCAATGATCCAGGTGTGAAATTAACATCTCCTAGAATTTTTTAAAGAAATTAGAATTTTATATCTTGTCTAATGTATTTAAATGGATGTCGTCATCCTGATTCATTATCTTAC
This sequence comes from Ganaspis brasiliensis, assembly GCA_037103525.1. Lineage (NCBI taxonomy): Eukaryota > Metazoa > Arthropoda > Insecta > Hymenoptera > Figitidae > Ganaspis > Ganaspis brasiliensis. The sequence continues at coordinate 416,829 of JAZKLR010000686.1, forward strand.
TGCTCTAGGTGTCAAGTCAACATCTTCTTCAAGGAAATTTTAGGGAAACTAAAATTTTACATCCTTACTTGTATTTTCAAATGGATGTTGTTATCCTAACACACAATTTTATTAATCTAGGTCATAAAAAAATAAGTTCTCCTGGAAATTTTTGCTGAAAAATAAAAAATATAAAGCATCCATTGTGTGCAAAAGGTTGACGCCGTCCTTACAAATGAATTTAGTGATCTAGGTGTCAAATTAGTATTTTCTCCGAGAAATGTTTTTGGAAACATAAAGTTCATATCTCTTCTGAAGTATTTGTACAGAAGACATCATCCTGGCACTAAAAGTTCAATAATCTAGGTAAAGGTTGTTATGAGTGTCCGTTTTTGCTTCTTGGTGCACAGGATTTAAATATTTTTATTTTTTTTAAGATAAATAAAAGCAATTAAACATTTTGCTGGTGTTATCCTTGAAATTTATAATTTAAAATTATATCAAGAAAGTAAAATTAATATAACCCTAAAGATAGAGATTTGTAAACATTGAGTTGTCAAATAGGTTAAAGGGTTAAGTTAATTTATATTTTCCCTTTTCTAGCATGTGCAACAAATTTTGATAAAAATACGGTTAAAATACTATTACTTATTTTGTTCTACATCAATTTCAATAAATTGATTTAAGATATCTGCGCCTGTTAACATAACATTCATACCTTTTCTTAGAAGAACATTCCTATTTTGTAGTTACAGCATTATACCGATAATATTTTTTATATTCTCATGCAGAACTTATTTATTTCATATTTAGATCTTCAGAATAAACTGTGAAAATTACCTTTTTTAAAATAGTTGATCATTTATAAATGTTAATATTTTACAGAAATCCTGGAAGAAATTATTTTTCCAATTTTATTTTATCCTTTTTGACGTATATATCTGAAATAATTTTAATAAATTTAATGGCAAATAAAATAAAGAATAGTATTTTAACTATATTTTTATCAAATTTTGTTGTATAAACTAGAAAACAAGAAATATAAATTAACATAACCCTTTAACCTATTTGACAATTCGATGTTTACAATAATCTCTATCATTATGGTTATATTAATTTTACTTTCTTCACGTTATTTTAAACTATTTCTTTTAAGGATAACACAAGCAAAATATTTAAAAGCCTTTTATTTACCTTAAGCGAAAATAAAATATTTAAATCCTATGCACCAAGAAGCAAAAACGGACACTCATAACAATCTTTACCTAGAATATTGAACTTTTAATGCCAGGATGATGTCTTCTGTACAAATACTTCAGAAGAGATATGAACTTTATGTTTCCAAAAACATTTCTCGCAGAAAATACTAATTTGACACCTAGATCACTAAATTCATTTGTAAGGACGGCATCAACCTTTTGCACACAATGAATGCTTTATATTTTTTCGTTTTCAGCAAAAATTTCCAGGAGAATTTACTTTTTTATGACCTAGATTAATAAAATTGTGTGTTAGAATAACAACATCCATTCAAAAATACAAGTAAGGATGTAAAATTTTAGTTTCCCTAAAATTTCCTTGAAGAAGATGTTGACTTGACACCTGGAGCAGTAAGATAATGTATCAGGATTACGACATCCATTTAAATACTTTAGACAAGATATAAAATTCCAATTTCTTTAAAAAATTCTAGGAGAAGATGTTAATTTCACACCTGGATCATTGGAAATATTTATCAGGATGACGGCGTCATCTTGTACCCCTTAAATGTTGTCTTCTCTTTGATTTTGAACAAGAAATACCAGAAGAAGGTATTAATTTAGTACCTGGTGCAGACATCCTGATCATAATTTTCTATATTTTGGTAAAAGATGTTTTTCTTAGTTCCTGGACAACGCAGGATGGATTATAAACGTTAGAACAACGTAAGAAACTACCAGGATGAGTATCTGTATAAAATTGGAATGTCGGGCAAAAGTGCGGCGCAATGTTACAAAACTCGGATGGCCCATCGATGGCTTCCATGTATGGCCCATACATGGAACATGGCTTCCATACATGGGCCATAGATGGATTCTATGTTTCGTTTCTACTTGGGATGTTATTAATTGTAATTTAATAAGTACAAAAATCTATAGAGAAACAATGCGCCATAAAAATTAATTATTCATTTATTTATTGAGAAGTACATAGTACAACCTCAATATTTATTTAAATAATTCAATTATTACGAATAATAATTTGGAAACGGAGTTTTTCCAAATTATTGCTCAAAATAAATATCCGTGTTAGTTGGTTGAAGCTTTTGAACAATAGTTGTTAAATAATTGCGATTTAGCAATTATTTAATAGCGAAAAAGTTAATAGATCTTTTGTTGGAGTACATAGTACAACCAACAACTGACAGGTTAATATTGTTTGAATTCCTCGCTTGGTTTACGCTACTTTTTACAACACTTCCCTGCTAAAAAATCCGATAAGAAACAGATAGAATACGGAAAGACACCAGATAAAACCCAGTTCCCGTTCTAGTTGGTTGTATCCGGTTTTTATTCGGAAACTATTTAAAATCTACAGATCCAATAAGGTTGGACTCGGGTTTCATCCGGGTTATGAAATTAAAATAAAAAAAAGTGGTGACATTCTATACGGTTCTATACTGGTTTAATCCGGAACATATATAAACATATAACACAAATGTCGTTTTTGATGCGGATTCTATCCGGGTTTTATATGACAGTCCAAACAAGTATAACTTCTACCCGGTTTTATTCGGGTTTTACCCATCAGGAAAATAAAATTTAAAAATTTCAATCAGCTTACTATACGGAAGCTACACGGTTTCAATCCGGACGTGATAATCTTGGCGTCTATCCGGTTCAATCCGGGATTTATATGACAAAAGTGGAACCGGTTGGAAAGTGGGTTTTATCCGGGATTCATAAAGTCATTACGATTAATAAAGAATATGAACAGAAAAATATGAAAGTTTATTTTGAAATTAAAAAAAAAGAATAAATAAAGCATGGAAAAATTGTTAATTAAAAATTTTTAAGAAAATAAAAAATGTTGAGCATTTAAAAATTAATGCTATTATTAATATTATTAACTTTAGATTCTAATTTAAAAATATAATTTATTTCAATTTAGCTTTTATAAAACGTTATTGTTTTTAAATAATATTTATTTTAAATAATAAAAATATGCCCAGAAAAAAACTAGTAATTGCCTTAAACCTTTTGAATTTTTAAATAAAAAATAAATATAAGATGTAAAAAAATTTAAAGCTCAATTAAAAAATTAAAAATTGTAATTAAGTACCTACCTATAAAAAATTTTAATTTTAATAATAATATTAGATTTGGGTTTAGAATTTATATACATATCCTTTTTAGAAATACTATTGCTTTTAAAAAATGTATTAAAAAATAAACAGAAAAAATTAAAATCTTGAAAGGAAACTTAAGTTTTTACTGTTCTTATACTTGTTGTTTTAAATTATTTTTTCTTTTTTTTTAAACAAAAAAATATTTTCTTTCATGAGCTAAATTGGAATAAATGAATATTTGTCGTTATGATTTAAAATTAATATTATTTTTAATACAATAAAAAGTTTAAATTTATTTAGCAATTATTTAAATTAAATCCGATTTTCTTACTTAAAAAAAAACTTTAATTTTTCTGTACATATATTATTAATGTCCTGAATAATTTTTTCTTTGGAAAAATAATAGCTTTATAAAAGAGATAAATTAAGATAAATGATTATGTAATTAGTATCCAAGTTTAATGTTATTTTTAATATAATTAATTTTATTTATTCTGAAAAGTTCTATTGTTTCTTTTTAACATTTAAATTAACAATTTTTCCATGCTTTATTTATTTATTTTTATTTTCAAAATAAACTTTAATATTTTTTTATTACTCGTAATTATTCGTTTTACAGACACTTGATGTATTTAAAAGACAAATCTAAGTAATTGATTATTTGAAATTCTGATTCAAGTTTATATTATTTTTTATATAACAAAATATGTTTAATTTATTTAGAATTAAAAATATTTTATTTAACTTAAAACAAGCAAAAATGACATTCTATGTTTTTCAAAACAATTAAAATTTTTTTAAGTCATTACTTTTATTTAATCTGTACAATTACTTTGAAAAAGAGTCATTTCTGTAATTGAATGATTTAAATATATCACTCAAATTTAGAAAAATTTTAATAATTATATTTTTCAGTGTTTTACATTTATTTAATATTTCTTTAAGTTTAAATTAACCTTGTAATTTAGAGATTTGGTTTTTTAATTTAAAAAAAAAAGTTTTGTTTTCTGCGTACATTTTTATTGTTCTGACAAACACATTCTAAAAAAAAGTGTTTTAGAAAAGCAAAGTTTTATTAATTTTTGTAATTAAATTGTTTCTTAAATTTATCAAAAGTTTTTAAATAAAAACATTTGATTAATTAAATTTTTATTTTTTAATTTTAAAAGTAAACTTAGAGGTTTTGCTGTTCATGTTTTTATTTGTTTAAATGATTGTTTTTAATAATAGCCGCTGTTTTATAAAAGCTAAATTTAAGAACAAAATTTTTTTAAGATATGATTCAAATTTAATATTATCTTGAATGTAATTAAATTTTTTTAAATTTCTGAAAACTAAAAAAGTTTTTAATTCGTCTTCAAATTTAAAAAAGAATTATTTTCAAAAACAAAATTTAATTTTTTTCTGTTTATATTTTTATTTCTGTGAATAATTATTTAAAACAATTTGCTTTTTTAAAGCGTTTAATTTAACTAACTGATAATTGAAAGGTAAGATCCAAATTTAATATTATTTTTAATACTAAAGTTTTATTTTTTATCATTTTAAATTCTGTTTGACTTCTTTAGAATAAATTAATTTTATAATAATTTCTAAGAAATGAATATCAGTTACAGTAAATTTAGAACATGAATTTATGGGTTTAAGATACTATTTTAAGGGTTTTTAATAGGTACTTATATTTATGGAAGGTATTTATTAGAATTATTTGTTCAAAATTAAGCATATTACTTTTTATTAATATTTAGAAAGCGATACTAATTCAAGAATGTTTAGAAATTCAGTATTATTATATTCCTTTTCTTTTATTTGATTAAAAAGATTCCCGTTGTATCTATGCCTCGTCTGCTTGCCAAGAATTCTAACTCTATTATGGTTTCGACAAGTGGCAGTAGGGCGCGCATCGGACAGCCTTTCCCATGAATGGGTTGCTTCAGCTCTGTTATATAAGACCCTATCCTGTACCGTTGAAAATACAAACCAAATGTGGCTTTACATTTTAAAATCTTCTTAGCCAAGTATTGGCAGAAGATTTTTAAACAACTCTATGTTCATAGAGTTGTAAAAATAAATTTAAACAACTTATTTGTTGGTTATTTCAATGGTGGTCTAATAGTGGCTGCCAATAGTTTGACAAGAGGAAATATATTGGCAACCATTCTTGCCCGTCATTTAACCAATGGTAACCGATGGCAATTTCCCATTGGGTATAAAGAATAAATAATGCCATCTCCAATAAACAAAGTATATAAAAATAAGTTAAACTATTAAATTTATGTTTTTTTGTTGAGAACCCATATAGGAAGCGGATAGAAAACCTTGAAGGACCCGGATAGAATACCGACAAAACCCAGATATAAAACAGGGAAACCCGGATAAAAACCGGATTCAATTACGATATTATCCAGTTAAACCCTCTTCTATCCGGGTTCTATCTGGGCTTTATCTGGGTTCTATTTGCATTTTATCTGTTTTGTATCAGGCTACAAAATAGATAGAAACCTTATAAAACCCATACAGGGACCGGATAGCCGAATTTGAAAGACTCTGCTAAAACCCGGATATAACTGAGATATAAAACAAGTACAATCGCTATAAGAACCGGATAAAAGACGATTAAAAGTAATGTAAAGGATCAGATACAAAACAGATTGAATCCATATGGAAACCGTATAAAACCCATGTAAAAACCATGTAGCAAAATTTTGGTAACCCGGATAGAACCCTGATGAAACCCGAATAAAACACTGATAAAAACCTGATATAAAACGGGGACAAAAACCGGATAGAATTACGATAGAAACCGATAGAACCCTACTTATATTCAGGTTTTATCCGTTTTCTATCGGATTTTTTTAAGTAGGGTTGGTAAGTTGTGGTGCATTGTAGCATTATCACGACTTATTCATGAGTTTGTGGAAAGGAGGATCTTCCTAAAAATTATAAAATAATTATTTTATTTGTTTATTTTATAATAAAAGAAAAGGGATTAATTACGTAATGGAAGGGATTTTAATGGTTGGAATTGATGGAGGATAAAGTAGAGTTTTAAATTTAAATTATTATAGTGTTTTGAATTGAATAGTTGTATTGATTTTTGTTAATTTTATTTAATAAATAAAATCAAATTCAGGAATTAAAGGAGAAGAAAACTTAAAGGGAATATACTTGAAATAAGTAGCAGAATAGAACATAGCAAGTAGGTCAATGAACTTTGTTTTTGTTTATTTTCGAAATTTTAACGTAGAGGTTTCATCAGAAATAAATTTTAATTATTAATAATTTATTTAATATAGAGTAAGAATAATGCTAGATAAAAGTTTAACCTTATTAACGATAATTTTATTTTATTTTTATATTTCTTTTATTTTTGTTAATATTCTAAAATCAATGATGATCTCCCTAATGCTTGTTATATTATTTATCAGGTATTATAACTTAGATTATTAATATTAACAAAATAAATTTTTGATTTGATTTAATTTAAAAGTCGAGCAGAAATAAAATAGAATTTGTAATGGTAGCAATTAAAAGTCAATTTAAATTTAGTATGAATAATATTTCAAAAGATAGATAACTACTACAGGTGGCATATATATAGATATTTTCCTTTTAAATTTAAAATTTATGGGTTTAAATGCCCATATTTTGGACTACTTTCTATCTCACTCTAAATTCTTGCGATAAAAGTAAGCATATGAATCACTTTCTTAGATAATACTAAATATTTTGAATCCCCGGAAGGAACAGAGATAGGAAGTATGAGTCATTTGTTAGTTAACGATTTTAAATACTTCTCAATTGCAGTAGAGACAATTTGGTTTTAGAAATTTAAATAAGATTAGGCATACTTACGAAATATTTAAGAATTTATTTTTAAAATCATTCCAATGTTTTAATTAAAAAGTTAACAAGTATTTTAAATCACATACAAACAAAACCTTTGATTTTAATAATATGCAATTGATTTTTTGGTTAGAAGGAGGGCATGAATTTTAAAACTCAAAAACGTTCCAGGAAGTTTAAAAATTATTCAAAAGTGCGGTTTTGCGCCAAATGCCTGTCTTGCGTAAACTTTGTTTTAATTATTCTTAATCATAAATTAACAAAACATAGTAAATTCTTATTTTAAATATTAATAAATTTTTAAAAATCACAAGTTTTGTTCTTTCGTGATTTCAAATGTTTAAAAAAAGTTTATGGAAAATGGATTTTGTGGATTTTAAAAACAGATTTTCGAATAAATAAATTTATGTAAATTTCAGTTAGTCAGGACTGATATAAATCATGACTTTTTTTTAAGAAATTAAAATGGATTTTTTGTTTGCAATCAGTATATAAAATCTCTCCAAATCTTTGTTTGTAAAGTAGTTTATTTTTCAAACTGAGAACATTTAATAAGAAATAATGAATAATAATACATTTAATCAAAATCAAATAAATTATGTCAAATAAATGAGAAAATTTCAAAAAAATATCTACAATCTATTAAAAAAATGAAAAATTTCTTTTAAATAAAAATTGTCATGATCTTTATTAAAGAAATTAAGACAAAGTTATATAAACAACACAATTATAAAATGTTTCTCATAATTCTTTTAAAAAATTTCAACTATTTACGGACAGTTTTTTTTTAATTTAAAATAAAATATAAATAAGAGGTGGTAGCTAAAGCTCATAAAACTTTAAGTTTTGTCATGAGGAATGCCTCTAATTTCCGAAATGTGGTGGCAATTAAAGTACTTTACTTGTCATTGGTAAGATCAATACTTGAATATGCTTCAGTGATATAGGTGCCATATTATACCTTCAATATAATTAAAATTGAAAGAGTGCAAAACAGATTTCTGCGTTTTGCGGCGCGACAGCTTAATTTACAGTTCGACAGATATACTCATGACTATAGCGTTTTAAGGGCAACCTCTGATTACTACAAGGTTCGACTATGCCGATATGCTCTTTTTCTTTAAGTTATTACATGGGAAAGTTCACTGCGCACCTTTATTATCACTAATAAAACTATATATTCCGAATATTATGACGAGGTATTACTCACCATTCTACGTAAACTATCATAGATCCAATTACGGGAATCACTCTTTAATCAATAGGCTTAATAAAAAAGCTAATAAAATGTCTAGTGAAGTTGATTTCTTTAATAGCAATCTTACGAGATTCATCTTACGATTACGCCAACATACAATGAACTTAAATTAATCATGAAGTAAGCCTAGCCTTAAAGTAATACATTTGTTAAAATAAATTACAGATTGTAATTTTTAGGTTAATTAAAAGGGCATGTCCCGTGAATGTAAATAAATAAATAAAAATAAGATAATTAAAAAAACTTTAAAACATATTACTAAAGAGAACAAATTTTTAGTATTAGAAAAATAAGTTCACAATTTAAAAAAAAAAATATAGAATAAAATTTTCTAAAATTTAAAAAATTTGTAAAAGAAAAAAATTCTATGAAATAGAAGAACGATGTTAAAATGAGAATATTTAGTCCAAGCTTCAGTTTACAAAATATTAAAAAAAAAATTAGAAAATTAGAATTAATTAAAATAGAATAAAAAATGTATAGATAAAGCAAAAGGGCAGAAAAGAAATTTAAACAACCTTTAAAAATAAAAAAGTTTAGTTAAATTAAACCAAAAACATTTTTATAATATAACACTTAAGACAAGTCCAACAATAAATTTAGAAAATAAAAAAAAACTAAACATTTTAAGAAAGAATAGGTAAATATGCAAAAAAAACTCGCAAAAAAAGGCATACGGGCGATTCTTTCGTAACTAGGCTACTTGGCGGCGTTGAAAAAATATACCTAAATTAAAAAAATATTCTGAAGTGTACTAGTGAATTTTAAAGGTATATATGTGAGTAACTGAAAACAAAATATATATAAATATACCTATATATTATAACTTCTATTATATTGCACTATAACTGCTGAAATTTCAGCTCCGTGGCATGTCCCTTTTTTAAAAACAACATCACAGCCCAGTAAGAAGAGAGTAATTAAAAAATATTAAAAAATTTTAATATTTTTGAATACGTTTTCTGTCCAATACATTTGTATCCGGTGATAGCACCTACTTTTACACGATAATCAAACCTTATGAATATGGGTTGAAAAAATTTGTCAATCCAAGTGAATCCCTTATAATGGAAAAAAAATAAAATGAATATTTTTTAATGTCTGCAGTTCAGGTTATTGAATACAAATGAATCCCTTTATAATGAAAAAATAAACTAGTTATTTTTAAATACTCACACGTCATATTATTTAATCTGAATGAATATTTTTATAATAAAAATGCAATTAAAATAAAATGAAAATTTATCCGAATGAATACCCTTATAATTGAAAAATATAAAATGAACATTTTAAATACTCACGATTCAGTTTTATTTAATCAAAATAAATACCCTTATAATGAAAAAAAAATGAAATTTTAATATTTGAATACACATAGTTCAGATGATTCAATCCAAATTAATCTCTTTATAATTTAAATAAATAAAACCAAATCCATTGTTCTAAATACTCATCTCTTTAAAAATAAATCAGTGAAAAGTCACTGAAGAAATTCAAATTAGTATAAATTTCTACTAATTTTGTTAAATTCTTTACTAAAGTTTTAGTGAAAATTGACTAAAAATTAGTAGAAAGTTACACTAATTCGAATTAGTGACCGTTTTTCACTAATTCAGATTAAAAGAGCACATTTGAAATCACTGTAAGGTGTAAACAAAGAACAAAGAAGTAACAAAGAATTTCAATTTTTGAAATTAATTTAATTAATTTCGATTTATAGGGTTATAAACAACTCCCATAAATGAGGGGTATTTATACACAATTTATGTAATTATTAATTTATAACTAATATCCAAATAAACCTAGCGAGTTGTAGTCTTTTCTGACTTGACTATTTTTTTATATTTTAAAACAATAACTTATTCAGTAAAATTAACCACAACAACCAATTGCAATTGTTATAAACAAATTATTGTTAATAATGTTTAATTACTCACAAATTCACCTGGAAAGACACAACTTTTTCCTAATTTTACAAATTAATGGCCTATGGTTAGAAAAATAAAAATTGTTGACTGTCAATTATTATTTACTAGCAACATTAATGCGCGCTCAAGTGCGCGACAACCTTTGCATTATTGGTCATTTAAAAACATAAATTTTTGCAAATTCAAATAATGAAACTTACGAAATTGAAGAATATATTTGAAAAATGACAAAAATACATTGCCATTTGAAAATGAATTTCGAAAATAGCTACATAATTACACAATTAAAAAGAATAGTTTAAAAAATTTAACAATAAATTTTAATTTTAAACAAAATAGTTGAAAAATTATAGGAAGAACTGTTGGAAATACCTAATTGTAAATTGAACAACTGTATTGAAAATCAATAAAAATAATTGAAATTGAAGAAAATAATAAAAATGGAGGAAATAAATTGAAAATTTGAAAAAAATAATTGATAATAAACAACAAAATTACAAAATGACAAAAATAATTGACAATTGAAAACAAAATTCAAAAGATGGCTAGATTAATACACAATCGATCAAAATAACTTAAAAAATCGAAGAATAGTTATAAAATTTTAAGATAATAATTGAAAATTGAAAAATTGTAGGAAATAAATGAAAACTGCGGAAAATGATTCATAATATTGAAGGAAATAGTAAAAAAATGACGAAAATAATTGTCAATTGAAAACAAAATTCGAAAAATAACTAGATTAATAGACAACTGAAAAAATAATTGAAAAAATTAAACAAAAAATATTAAATTTAAAGAAAATAATTGCAAATTGACAAATTAAGAAAATTACATGAATAACACAGCCCCACAAAAAAAAAAAGTGTCATGTACTTTTGACCGGAATACCCTAGCCCTATGTATTTTGACGCGCTGAACACGAATCCGAAGTCCATTTTGCTCCATCACGTCAGGATTTTTTTCTAACCTCAAAAAACATGTCGAATTTTGAGAGGTAGGCGATTTTTTAAAAAAATTTATGGATTTACTTCAAACTTGGTATCTGGGGTTTTTTTGGGTCGCTGATTACGAATCTGAAGTTAGATTTTCAAAATTCAAAATGGCGGATCCAATATGGCGGGCGAATTTTGAAAAAATTTGAAGATTTACTTCAAACTTGGTATCTGGGGGTTTTTTGGGTCGCTGATTGCGAATCTGACGTCATATTTTCGAAATTTTTATAAAAATTGGTATCTTCAGGTTTTTAAGTTGCTGAGTGTGATTTCGAAGCGAGTTTCTCACATTTTCAAATATGACTTCTATTACAATTTTATCATAAAATATTCCTTGGTAACAGATTGGATATGTTTGGTGCAGAAGCCAAATAAGAAAGTACATTGTTCCATTCTGCATCTTATTCCTGATAAATCTTCAAATTTTTTAAAAATTCGTCCGCCATATTGGATCCGCCATTTTGAATTTTGAAAATCTAACTTCAGATTCGTAATCAGCGACCCAAAAAACCCCCAGATACCAAGTTTGAAGTAAATCTTCAAATTTTTTCAAAATTCGTCCGCCATATTGGATCCGCCATTTTGAATTTTGAAAATCTAACTTCAGATTCATAATCAGCGATCCAAAAAACCCCCAGATACCAAGTTTGAAGTAAATCCATAAATTTTTTTAAAAAATCGCCTACCTCTCAAAATCCGACATGTTTTTTGAGGTTAGAAAAAAATCCTGACGTGATGGAGCAAAATGGACTTCGGATTCGTGTTCAGCGCGTCAAAATACATAGGGCTAAGGTATTCCGGTCAAAAGTACATGACACTTTTTTTTTTGTGGGGCTGTGTAATTGCAATTTTAAAACAATTTTTATGAGTGTACAAAATAATTGAAAAAGTCCAAGAATTATAGAAAATTGTGGAATTAATTGAAAATCGATCAAAATAATTTAAAATCAAAGAAAATATTTGAGAATTGAAAAAAATAATTAAAAATTGAAGAAATAAATTGAAAATTAAAGAATTGAGGAAATAAATTGAGAATTGAAGAAATACATCGAAAATTTAAGAATTAAATTAAAATTTTAAAAAATAATAATTGATAACTGAAAAAAAATTACAACTGAAGATTGGAAATAAAAATTGAAGAATGGCATTAAAAATTAAAGAACATAATTGAATAATTGATATAAATTGTTTATTATCCCTTTTACGGGCTCGAAGGGCTCCCGTTCCCTTTACAATTTTTTTACATACTATATACATCGACTCTTAACCTACATCGCTAAACGCAATTCTACCATCTACGTACTCTCTTCTAGTGCTAGGGCTTCCGTTCCCTAACCGTAGTGCTCTCATAAGCCTTGCGACTTTACTTATTCTTTACTATTTACTCAATCCATCTTTCAATACCCCGTTCCTAATCTCATTCTCTCTCTCCGTTCTTCTAACTCCTTCATCCATACTTCCCCTTGCCCACTTTCATCCAAAACCCAACCTACACACTCCCCTATGCCCTTTCCTTCCTCATTCACTCCAGAACATCTATCCAACACATGCGCCCAATCCTCCACCTCAAACCCACATACCCTACACATCTTCTCCTCCTCATTCATCCAATATCTACACTCTTTCATACCCTCACCCATCCTAAACCTTAACACCCTGTTCCATTTTTTCTCTTTCTTCCATGCATTCAAATACCTTGGTACACCTTCATTCTTCACCATCCCATACCATCTGTTGTATCTAGACTCCTTGATTTTCTCCCATCTCTCCTCGTGATCCTTCTCCCTCATAAGCTTTTTCAATTCCTCCCAACCCCTCACCTTCTTTCCTTTTTCCTCCTTTCTTACCACTCATCTTTCTCTCTCCCAACCAATTCTACTCTCCGTCCCATTCTCCTCTCTTTCCCTAACAGCCTTCCAACACATCTGTGCTATTCTACTACCCCCTCCTTTCCTGAGCTTCTCCTCAAAACCCCATACTCTTTTCCTTTGCCTCACCATCATTTTATCTCTACTCAGTTCCTCTCCGATCATATACCCTGGGCAGCTTCCACTCACCCCCATCACCCACCTCAGAAACCTTTCATGCAACCGTTCAACCAACCCTCTCTCTCTCCATCCCCATATTTCCACCCCATAACTGACTACAGACCACACCAACGCATCAAACATCCACACTCTTCTTTTCCAATCATTCTTAAACCTTCTCTTCCCTATCCTCCACACTTGTCCCATATCTTTACTAGCCTTTTCCACTCTCTTCCTCACATTCAACTCATTCGATCCATTCGACTCCAACCAATATCCTAAATAACAAAATTCATTCACCTCTTCCACCACCTTCCCATTCAATCTCAGCACCTCCCCTCTCACATCCTTCCTTTTCCTGAATCTCACCACTTTCGTCTTATCCACATTCACCCACAAGTCTCTCTCACACACATACTTCTCAAATTTACTCATTAACAACCTCATTCCACTCACATCCTCCGCAAGCAATACCATATCATCCGCGTACGCCAGGATATATATCCTCGATCTCCCTAGCACTACTCCTCCTTTCCCTCTCCTCCATAGCCTTTCCTCCAAATCCGCTATCAGTAGATTGAATAGCAAAGGACTCAGCGGACAGCCCTGCATTAACCCTCTTCCCAGCCAGAATTCCTTCCCATATTTCCCTCCCACTCTAACCTTTACTCTTGAGTCTTCATAAATCTCTTTTATCCTCTCTATCATACTCTCCTCTATTCCTCTATCCTTTAAGACCTTCCATAGAACCCCCCTGTTAACTGACGGGAATGCCGATTTGAAGTCGACAAACACCGCCACCACTTTTCTCCCTTTTTTCTCCAATCCCCTGCTCACTAAGTGATTCAGAACATATATATTGTCCATCGTCCCCATTCCCTTTCTAAATCCCGTTTGATTATGTGGAATGCACCCTAGCCCTTCCACCTTCTTTTCTAGTCTACTCCTGATTACCTCCGCATACACCTTATACACCACTGGCATCAACGTGATTCCTCTATAATCTCCCACATTTCTTCCTTTCCCCTTCTTTACTATAGGCACTATCACCCCTGTCTTCCACTCCTCCGGCCATCCTTTCCCTATCCATACATCTTTGATCACTTTCCATATCTCTTCCCTTACTCCTTCCCCCCCATACTTCAATTCCTCATTTTTCATTTCTTCCATCCCAGCTGCTTTATCCCTCTTTAATTTATCTATTGCCCTTCTGGCCTCCTCCCTACTAACCTCTTCCTCTCCCTCTACCTTCCCTCTTACTTTCCTGCCCTCTCCCCTAAGTCTCACCCCTACCCCTGCGTACATCTCCTTAAAGTATCTCGTCCATTCCTCTAAACTAATCTCTTGATTTATCTCCTGTCTTTTCCTCCTTTCTCTATTTATTACTTCCCATTCTTTGCCCTCTCTTATCGCCTTTTTCACTCTCTCCATAAAATCCTTCCTATCTAATTCCCTCTTCATCTCTAAAAGCCGTCCGTGCACTCTATGCCTCCTATTATATTCTCCCTTATCTAACCATCCTTTTCTCCAGTTCCTTATATCCTCTCTTAACGCCTCCTTACTCCTTTTACACTCCTCATCCCACCATCCCCCGTACCCCAACACTTCTTCCTCTAATTCCCTTCCTATCTCCTCCTTCGCGACCCCTATTCTCTTTCTTAGACCTGCCAATCTGTCCTCAGCTCCAATTTCCCTTGTCTCTTCTAAACCCCATTCTTCCATTTTAATCTGATACTTCTTTAAACTATCCTCCTTCCATTTTCCCATCCTCTTTAGCCTCCTTTCTCTTTTCCCCCTACCTTCTTTTTCGTCTTTTCTTTCTCGGCCTTGAATTCTATCACCACTGGGAAGTGATCCGACCCCACCTCATTACCCACTTCTAGCCTCCTGAAGGAGGCTGTATTATTGTATTACCATTTAATATTAATGGTAATATTAATAATATTAATAATGGTATATTAATAAAATATAATATTAATATTATATTGTATTACCATTTAATATCGACCACCCTCTCTCTCCAAGCATCCACAACAATCTCCTTCCCTCCTGATCCACCTCTTTGTGCTTTGAGTTTCTACTGAAGTCCTGCTTTTCTTCATCCCACCAACCCCCACCACTCTGCCCTGTCCACACATTTAAATCCCCTCCTATAATCACCACCTTATCTTTACTTTCCTCCATCCACTCTTCCAGCCTATCCCATCCTTCCTCCTCGCCCCTTCTTCTATACATTCCTACCAAGCATATTTCCATTTTACCCATCCTTACTCTCCTCTCCATACACCCCTTGTCTCTTCTCCCCTCTCCCTTCCTCTCCACCAACTTTATGTTTTTTCTCACTCCTACCAGCATTCCTCCTGACTTTCTTCCTGACTTTCTTCCTGCCTTCTTTTCCTTTACCGCTGCCTGAAACTCCCACACATACTCCTTAGAAGCCTTCCCCTTTATTCTTTTCCAATCTGCCTCATCCGCCCAAGTTTTACTTAGAAACACTACCTCCCATTTGCCTATCGTTGCCCAAAAACGATCATCCTTATTCACCAACCCCGCTTTATTCCCAAAAAGCCACTGTGATACCTTTGACCTCCCTTATACCTCCTATTTTCTTCTTCCTTATTCCTGAAACCCCTTCTCTCTCTTCTCCTTTTCCTTTAACTCGTTACCCTCCCTTCTAAACTCCATCACTCCTCCCTCTCTTTCCTCCAATTTTAGTCTCTCCCCATCTATCCATAAACACCCTCTTCCCACTCTTACCCTCTTACCCTTTCCTCTCTCCTCCCAGGTTCTCTGGTTAATCCACCAACTTACTCTCCTCTCCCCCTGCGTTAAATCTTCCTCTATCCTCTCTCTCCTACCTCTCAACGCTTTTTTCTTCTCCATTACCTGCCATTTCTCCTCTTCACTCCCCACCTCCACTACACATACCGTCGGTCTCTGCCTATCCACCCCTCCTACCCCCACTACTCTTCTCACTGTTACCTTCGCCTCTATCTCCCTTAATATCTTTTCTGCCTCTTCCTTCTCCTTTCCTCTTTCTACTTTTAATCCTCTTATTATCACATTAGCCTTCCTTCTATCTTTCTCTATTCGCTCTAATTTCCTTTCCAACACTTTTACCTTTTCCTCCACATTTCTTCCAGTCGTCTTCACCAGATCCCTCTCCTTCCCCTGCTCCTTGGGGCCGCTGTCGACATTCGTTCCATGCAACCCTCAAAATATCCTTCATCCCTTATTCTTTTCCTCCCTTTATCCCCCAAATATTTCCTCAAATCCCCCTCCGACCCCAGACTACCCGCCCGTTGCACCCTCTCAAAATTACTGAGCCTACCCCTTCTGCCAGCCTCTGACTCCATTTCCGTCTTCGGGGTCAGGAACACCTCATCCTCTACTAGGCCTTCCTTTTGAACAGGCGCGCTCTCCCCCGCCTGTTCCTTGTTGTCCCCATCACCTTCTGCCATTTGCTGCCCTCTGTCAACCTCCATCACTTCCTGATCACTCATCTTTCTCCGCGTCCTCTCACCTACCCAGCCTTTCTATCACCTACCCAACCTTTCTCTCACCTACCCAGCCTTTCTCTCTCCTCTCACCGCACACTTCCCCGCAAACACACCTAACCTCAAATTCACACTTACTTTCAACCTTCTTTCACACACAATCCTTTCTCTTACACTCACCCCTCAACCACCCACGCAAAATACACACACTCTCTTACCTTTTTAACACACACACTATATTTTACTGCCCTCTAAACACTTTATCCTCTGCACAAAACCACGGCGTAAAAAGTTCCCAACTACCACGAACGGTACCGGAAACGGAAGCCCCATAATTGAATAATTTTATTTAAAATTAAAGAAACTTAATGATATCGAACAAAATAAATTCGAAAAAAACGATAATTTTTTAATATTAAAGAAAATAACTGAAAATTGAAAAGTGGAATTTAAATTTGAAGAAAATAACTGAGAAATAAAGAATTCTAGAATTGAATAATTGATTTGCAATTTTGAAACAATTTTTATGAGTGTAAAAAATAATTGAAAAAGTCCGGGAATTATTGGAAATTGAGGAATTAATTGAAAATCGATCAAAATAGTTAAAAATTAAAGAAAATATTTGAGAATTAAAGAAAATAATTAAAAATTGAAGAAATAAATTGAAAATTAAAGAATTAAATGGAAATTTCAATAAAATAATTGATAATTAAGAGAAAGATTACAATATGACGAAAATAATTAACTATTAAATATTATAACTATTGCTAATAATTTGTGGTGTAAAAAACGAAAATAACACAGCCCCACAAAAAAAAAAAAAGTGTCATGTACTTTTGACCGGAATACCTTAGCCCTATGTATTTTGACGCGCTGAACACGAATCCGAAGTCCATTTTGCTCCATCACGTCAGGATTTTTTTCTAACCTAAAAAAACATGTCGGATTTTGAGAGGTAGGCGATTTTTTAAAAAAATTTATGGATTTACTTCAAACTTGGTATCTGGGGGTTTTTTGGGTCGCTGATTACGAATCTGAAGTTAGATTTTCAAAATTCAAAATGGCGGATCCAATATGGCGGACGAATTTTGAAAAAATTTGAAGATTTACTTCAAACTTGGTATCTGGGGGTTTTTTGGGTCGCTGATTATGAATCTGAAGTTAGATTTTCATAATTCAAAATAGCGGACGAATTTTGTAAAAATTTGAAGATTTACTTCAAACTTGGTATCTGGGGGTTTTTTTGGTCGCTGATTACGAATCTGAAGTTAGATTTTCAAAATTCAAAATGGCGGATCCAATATGGCGGACGAATTTTAAAAAAATTTGAAGATTTATCAGGAATAAGATGCAGAATGGAACAATGTACTTTCTTATTTGGCTTCTGCACCAAACATATCCAATCTGTTACCAAGGAATATTTTATGATAAAATTGTAATAGAAGTCATATTTGAAAATGTGAGAAACTCGCTTCGAAATCAC
The DNA here is from genome assembly GCA_037103525.1 of Ganaspis brasiliensis. NCBI lineage: Eukaryota > Metazoa > Arthropoda > Insecta > Hymenoptera > Figitidae > Ganaspis > Ganaspis brasiliensis. The sequence continues at coordinate 435,170 of JAZKLR010000686.1, forward strand.
ACTCAGCAACTTAAAAACCTGAAGATACCAAATTTCATAAAAATTTCGAAAATATGACGTCAGATTCGCAATCAGCGACCCAAAAAACCCCCAGATACCAAGTTTGAAGTAAATCTTCAAATTTTTTCAAAATTCGTCCGCCATATTGGATCCGCCATTTTGAATTTTGAAAATCTAACTTCAGATTCGTAATCAGCGACCCAAAAAACCCCCAGATACCAAGTTTGAAGTAAATCCATAAATTTTTTTAAAAAATCGCCTACCTCTCAAAATTCGACATGTTTTTTGAGGTTAGAAAAAAATCCTGACGTGATGGAGCAAAATGGACTTCGGATTCGTGTTCAGCGCGTCAAAATACATAGGGCTAGGGTATTCCGGTCAAAAGTACATGACACTTTTTTTTTTGTGGGGCTGTGTAATATATACCTGAAATTTACATGGTAATAGTATCCATTTTTCTATCCAGAAAATCTGGCAGTCCATATAGCACTTTCACAACCGTTGTTATAGTTTTTATAATGAAAACCGAAAAAAATTGTGTCAGTATAATTTAATTTTTAGTTTTGAATGAGCGTTTTTTGTACGTGTTGACCGGATAAAAATTTAACGAAAACTGAGTTTACAAAGAAAGTGACAGTTGAGATGAAACACATGTTAAAAGTCATAAAAGGATCAAGTGGGGGTTCAAAAAAAGTTTCAGTTGTCTCGATAGGGAAAAAAAACTTGTTTGTGTGGGTGCATTGTTGAAGGGGTCAAGATTTTAGAGACCTCGGGAAACATTTTTGTGACGATGTAAATGAAAATACTCGTGAAAATATAAACAGAAATATTGCTGAGATTAAAACTATAAAATTGATTGGTAAAAAACAGAAAAGTTGTTACTGTCATTACGTTCGTTAACTGCTGTTGTATCCGTTAATTCATTTCAAGGATCATACGTTTTTATAATTTCCCGTTCTGTCTAAAATTTTTGCCTCAATTTTTACTTTATCAAAATAGAAAGTATGGTCCTCAAAACAGGCAGTCCATTAATTAGGTGGTTCATAAACATCATCTTTGTGTTATTTTATTCTTAAGTTTAAGTTGAAGAATGATGTTGACTGAGCATACATCGAGGCATACATTGAAGTTGTGTTTTTCTTTTAAAAATTACACACTGTCAATAACAGATTTCAAAAAAGTTTTTTTTAATAAAGTCTAAAAAAAAATTTAATTACTTTCTCTCTAAATCTGAATTAGTGTTTTTCTATTAATGAATTATTGAAAAGTGGAAAAATTAATAAAAAATTAGTAAAAATAGTAATAATTTTACTAATTTTTTTAGTAGAAAACTACTAATTTTTAATAAAAAATTACTAATTGAAATATTACGAAACTACTAATTGAAATGTTAAAGTTTCACTTCTTCAATTAGTAGTTTTCTACTAAAAAATTAGTAAAATTATTACTATTTAATAGTAGCTCACCTTTCACTAATTCAATAGTAGAAAACCACTAATTCAGATTTAAAAAGCTTTAAAAGATGATTAATTTAAATTCTTTACAAATGTATTCAAGAATAATATTTAAGTAAAAAAAAATTTTATTGATGAACACTTTTAAGAAACTTTCATCAACGTATTAATAAATTATAAAGATCACTAAAAATGATCTTCAAATTTACGTATTTTTCGCTTTTTAACCCACAATTAAGGTCTTTCTCTTGCAGTTATATACTTGAAAAAATCGTTTTTTATGGATTTTCTTTAAATTGTGAGAAAACGTTATTTTATATGTGCCTTTTATCTGGTTAAGATTTCAGGACCCTTTACCGTCTAAAATTTGAGATATTCTTGTTCGAAATTTCAATTTTACATGCAAAATGATAAAAAATTGAAATTTCGAACAAGAATATCTCAAATTTTAGACGGTAAAGGGTCCTGAAATCTTAATCAGATAGAAGGCACGTATAAAATAACGTTTTCTCACAATTTAAAGAAAATCTATTAATCCGTAGAAAATCGATTTTTTCAAGTATTTATAACTGGAAGAGTTTTTGTGCCGAATATTTTGCGCCGAAGACGCATTATAAATGAGTTCATCTGAAATAAATAAAAATTTATCAAATATTAAGTTTCAATCACATGTAGAGATGAAATGAATTGTCGGTATTTAAAAATATGAGTTTTATTTTTATTTCAATTTTATTATAGAGAGATTTATTTGTATTGAATAATCTAAGCTGTAGGTATTAAACAATATTAATATCATTTTTTTAATTATAAAAGGTTTCAATTGGATTAATTAAATCTGAACTGTAGGTCTTCAAAAATATTGATTTTTCAGAAATTTTAATTTCATTATAAAGGGATTCATTTGTATTGAATAACCTGAACTGTGGACATTAAAAAATATTCATTTTATTTTCTGTATTTATAAAGGGATTAATTTGGATTGACAAATATTTGAACCCATATTAATAAGGATTGATTTGCGGATAAAAGTAGGTGTTATCACTAGATACAAATGGATTGGACAGAAAACGTATTAAAAAAGATTACATAATTTGACTTTTTCTTCAAAAATCATAAAATTCCAATCTTTTTCAATTTCCTCCTTCTTACTGGGAGATTATGTTTGTGAAAAAAGTTTCTATTTTCCATATACTTTCACGGAAAAAAAATTTGTTACTGAGCAAGGACTTTTGGGTTGGGTCTGGTTAAGGCGCACTGTGTTCGATTTGTCGAAATTCATTTGACATACAGAGAGGTTAACAAACAAAATTATTATAAATTCTTTTTTTTTTCAGGGGCGAAGGCAAAAAAAGTTTTAGGAAAGATTTTATGTTTGCTCAGATTTGTCAACAAAATTCCAAATTTCATGGGGGGTGGAGGTTTTAACACCAAACCCCCCCCCCCACTATGTATCTTGGGGGGCATGCATATGTGCCCTCCCTGGAAACTATAATACAATAATAAATTTCTATTTGCTATTTTCATTTAAAGAAATGTATTTTTAATGGCGAAAATAGTCAAAGGGACCGTTCTGAAAAACAGCTCCACAGATTATTTTAATTTTTGTGCGAAAAGATTCCATTTACCATATACTATCACAAGGAAAAAAAAATTTTACTGAGCAAGGACTTTTGGGTTGAGTCTGGTTAAGGCGCACCGTGAATTATATAATAAGAAAAATTAGTGCACAGAAACATTAAAAAAAAATTATTTTTCTACCAAAACTTATCTTGAAATAGAGCAGTTACGCCAGAATCGACCATATCCTGGTTAAAAATGATATTAGAAGATAGTAGAAAAACAATAGAAAAATCATAGAGACACACTATTATTTTAAGAGTTTCTAATGTCTTTTTAAGAGCTAATTTTTCTTAAGAAGTTTTCTAATGTCTCCAACTGTCGTTGTAAGAGTAAAAAAAAATTTCCTACTACTTTCTAAGAGCTTCTAACGAGCTTTTGTTTGAAGAAAAAAAGTATTACATGTTTTTTTAAGAGTTTCTAAGTGCTTTCTAAGAGCTTCAAGTGACTGCAAATATTATAAGTATTTTCAATGATCTTTGAAAGAGTTTCTAAGAGGTTTCTATGAGCTAATGAAATAAATATTAATTTCCGAAACATATTTTTTTAAGAGTCTTTAAAAGCTTTTTAAGAGTTTCCTAAAGCCGAAAATATCTAAAGTAAACAATGATCTTTGAAAGAGTTTCTAAGAGGCTTCTATTAGCTAATGTAATAAACATTACCCTACTTAAAAAAAATAGTAGACGATAGTAAAAAGACAATAGAAAAATCAGAGACATAAGAGTTTCTAATGTCTTTTAAAGAGCTAATTTTTCTTAAGGAGTTTTCTAATGTCTCCAACAGTCGTTGTAAGAGTAAAAAAAATGTTCCTACGAGTTTCTAATAGCTTTTAATGAGCTTCTGTTTGAAGAAAAAAAGTATACCATGTTTTTTTAAGAGTTTCTAAGTCTAACCCAAGTGCGAATTGCGGTCGGCTGCCAGAGTTGAATGGTCGGCCCTTGGTTGGCCCAACTCTGGCTGCCAGAGTGTTGGCACCCAAGGTTGGCCCGACCGAAAATACCTAAGGGCTAACTTTGGGTGCCGACCAGAAATACCTAAGTTGGGCCAACCAAGCATGCCGACCAAACTTTGTCAACCAAATGCCGACGGTCGGCCCAACAGTGGCCAGAGTTGGGCCGACCGGTAGCTACCCTCTGTCTCTTAAATGATATAATAAAATAATAATATAAATAAAAACTAAATCAAAACCAACACTAGAAGGTCGGCTTAATCTGGGGCTGATAGTTGGGCCAACGGTCTGTGTTTCTCTACTGTCTGGCTATAAGGTTCATCTGGTATTGTTTACTCATACCTCTGATGGGCTGGTGGTTAGCCTACTGGACTGGCATCTGGAAAACCTGGGTTCGAATCTTCATGACTAATGAAATTTTTCTGTTTCAGGTTTTCATTAATATTACATTTCTACATTCTCATCTGATTATATTTGTGTAACTAAATTTATAACATGTGAATTATGTAATTATATGTGTCTTCATTAATAGATTAATTTGGTACAAGTAGTCTCCAGTTGGCCCAAACTTGGGCCAACTGTGAGATTGCACTAAGATAGAAGGTTGGTCCAACATTGGTTGCCAACGGTCGGCATCCAACGTCGGCCAAGGTGATCACTTAGCAGGTTGGCCCAACTCTGGGTTCCAAGGTTGGCCAACTTTGGCAGCCACAGATGGGCCAACCTTTTTAGCTCTGTTTAGCAGACGGTCGGCAGCCAGAGTTGGGTCAACCTTGGTAGCCGACGGTCGGCAGCCAACGTCGGCCATGGTGATCATCTAACAGGTTGGTCCGACCTACACGCATAGAAGTTCCCTTATGATATTTGTTAAAAGTGATTTAATATTTTAGTATTTTGTGTTTCAATTTAGGGAAATTGAGGCTTTGTATTAAAAGTTAGTATATTTTTATGAAAAGCCCGTGTAAAGCAGATTTTCAAAACATTGAAATTACCATTTCTAAATTTGAAATTACTATTTCTAAGTTTGAAATTTAAGCGTTCTAATCTCTGTTAAAACTATACGAAAAATAGTTGGTGTGGCCAAAAGACGAGAATACCGTTATAAGTTATTAAAACTATACGAAAAATTGAAATTAGGTTTAAAAGGCAGCGCGTTTCAATATTTGGTAAAAGTATATTAAAATACGGAGGCGTGCGAAAAAGAATGTTTGGAAGGACGAAGCACCAATCAGATCTTTGTCTAACTTTTCTCCCACTCTATAGTGAAGGATAGACGATGTATTCGATGCATATAACTACACAACCACAACGCAGTGGCTCGCTTTGATTGGCTTAACTTATTCTTACACTAACTTAACAGTAATACGCATACATATAAACGCAGAATGACGAAACGTTTCTAACATAATTGACACTAAAGTTAGAGAAAAGAAACTTCCTTATATACTAAGCAGGCATTTCTAAATGAGTTTGTGAGAAACGAGATTCTGTATAATAATATTTATTAAAAATATTATTTTTTAAAAAGCAATAAAAAATATTTTGTAGTTTTTTACAGGACAATTTTTTCATTAAAAATCAATTATAAAATCTCTGTATAATTGTTCATTATTCTTATAAACAGTTTTATACTTTAAAGTTTTTTTAAATAATTTTTATTTACGTAAAACAGTAAACTGCAGGGTTCTAAATATTAATAATTTTGTACTATTTCTCAAACCAATTTAGAAATTATTAGAATTATAAAAGGATTTTGATTCATTATTTTAATATTGCGAATTAATATATTAAATAAATAGATAGTAAAAATATTTTTTTAGAATAATAATTCTTTTTAAAAATGAAACTTTTTTTATAAACATTTTTTTATTAATAAAAGTTTCTTATAATAAGACAAAGATTCATTGATCTATGGGAGCCAAATTGTGTAGGTAAAACAACACTAGCACATTGAATAAAAAGACAAAGTCTTTATTAACGACGTTTCGTCAACATTTCGTTGACCTCTTCAGGCTAAAACACAATATATAACTTATTTGATAAGTTTATTATTTGTTTATAAGTTTACTTATTTGATAATTGTTGACTATGAACGTGATTGGAGAAGGCGAGTGTTGTCAGAAATGATTTTTATTAACCATGATCCGAACAGTGTTAATAAAAAAGATAATATCGACGGTTTAAACAAAACTTATAAGCAACTTTTGCAAAAGAATTTTCCTATTTCGTGAAATTCTCTTTGAATTTGGGCGATTTAACTTTTATTTGTTTTGATTCTACAATGTCTTGTATACGTTCGTTTAATTTGTAATCTTCGCTCTCTGTTAATTTAATTCAGTTTGTCCCTGGCCTAGGACAAGAAAACATATCTTGACAATTTCACAGCTCGTGATGTATTAATTTTATAACTTTTTCATTTGAGGTAAAAATCTTCTCTTTTTACACTTTGTGTGTTAGTTCGTGTTAAAAAACTCTTATCAAATAAGTTATATATTGTGTTTTAGCCTGAAGAGGTCAACGAAATGTTGACGAAACGTCTTTAATAAAGACTTTGTCTTTTTATTCAATGTGCTAGTGTTGTTTTACCTACACAATTTGGCTCCCATAGATCAATGAATCTTTGTCTTATTATTAACAATGGAGATCAAATATTACCTTCAAAAGTTTCTTATATTAAACTTTAAAAAAATTGAAAATATACATTTAATAATATTACTATAAATATGTCCCAAAATATTTCTTTATTCGGGAGAAGGAAAAAGGAAATATATTAAATATTATTAGATTAATTATTTATTAAAAATTGTGATAAAGCGAGTTCTTTAAATTTTAAAAATTAAAATCGTTTTTGGAAACGGAAGGTTTCCGCCGGAATTAATAAAAAATTTGTATTTAGAGGCAAAAAAATAAATCTTTGAAAATAATTTTTATATTAAATTAAGACTTGATAATAAATTATTTATGCGATACAAAAAAATCTTTCCATCATTCAAAAAATAATTTTAAATTACAATATTTTATTGAGAATTTAAAATAATAAATATTATTAAATTATTATTATTGTTTTGTAAGCTCTGAAAAGCTGTAAACTCTTTTTAAGTTATTTAGCGAATACTTAACTTTTTAAACATTTTATTAAAGATTGGTGGTTAATTAGATTTTAAATTAAATAAACAGACTAAATTTTAGAAATTTAAATTTATTAATAATTTATTTGTACTAAAAACAATGTTTTTAAATGTATAAAAGCTCGATAATATTTATAATTTTTTAATTATATTATAATTATATAAATTTCTTTAAATTATATATCCAGACAAATCAGTTAATTTAGTAAAAATCCAATGATTTGTTCTTGATTAAAGGTAGAAAAGCATATAATTACAATTCGTCATAGAAAATATAATTATCTAAGTATTTATTGAAAATCCAAAATTTGAAATTAACGCGCCGCGCCGGCGCGCTGCGTCATTGCTGTTCGTCAGATTGCTCGACCACCTTCGGCTAGCTTCGAAGCTTCTGCCAAAATATGGTATATTATTTTCATTTTATGTATGAGTCTTTTACGATTTTCGTTCTACTTGATTACAAAGAATATAAATACTCTTTTAACATTCCTATATAAGAAATCAGTTAGTCATAGCTATAGATATACTGCCATGCTTAAGAATGTAATGCTTGGCTGGTGAGAAACGGCAAGACAGAATATACTTAAGCGTGAGAAACCTAAAGGTGGGTTCGAAATAAAAGATTTAGAATATAGCGTGCGAAATGTGAAAGAGAGAGAGAGGTATAACAGTTGTCTGGGATAGAAAAAGGCAGAGTTAGCTGATGATGAAATTCTTCGTTTCTCTATAGGGTGTCTTAAAGAACCACCATTTATTTTAAATATTTTAAAAGCTTACAACTTTTTAATTGCAATTTAATTTACTTAATTTAGTCGATTGTTTATACAATTAAAATGGTTTAAAATCAACTTTTGATGAAATTGTGATAATAAGAAGTTATTTATTTTAAACAATGTATGTTTCTTATATTTTCAAATTAAAATATTTTTTTAACAGCTGTCGATTCTTTAGTAACAACTTATAAAAAATTTGTTTATTAAATATTTATATTACTTCTTTAAATAATCTAAATTGTTTAAAACAAATTTTTATTACCTTCTCTTAGAAGCATTTCGCTTTCGACTTTCTTCATTAAAAAAACATCACAAAGTTATCCGTCTGCAATTTTGATTGTTTAAACAATTTATATGTGAGGAAACGATATTTTTTCTTAAATTATATACGTTTCCTAATTTTCTTAGCTTTTTAAATCTTTTTTACCTCTTCCCTTAATAAAAAGCATAGGTATAAATTAAAAAGAATAATTATACCATACATTCCTACGAAAGAAAGGGAGGTTGGTTTGAATTTTAAGATGTCTTTCTGTATAATAATATAATATTGTACGAAATATAGGTTGGTTAGTTTGGATTTAAAAAAACATCTTTTTGTATAATAACATAAGGATTTTAAGAAGTCTTTCTGTATAATAATATAATAATTGCATGAAGTAAAGGGGGGTTGGTTTAGATTTAAAAACGTCTTTCTGTATAATAATATAATATAATTGTACAAAATAAAGGGGGGTTGGTTTGGATTTTAAAACGTTTTTCTGTATAATAATAATATAACTTACGGCGCCTTTATAGGTTATTATATATAAAGACTTCTTAAAATCTAAAGCAACCCCCCTTTATTTCGTACAATTATATTATATTATTATACAGAAAGGCGTTATCTGTTATTTCTTGGAAAAGGAATCATCCACGTATTACGTGTTATCCTTAGGGGTGGGAGGGGGGTAAGCAAAATATCACGCTCCATGGAAAATCAATTTTTTTAACAATAGAAAAAGTATTACGTAGAGGTGAGAGGGGGTTCAAATTAGCTAAAATTTTTATCACGTGATATGTGAATGACCCCAAATAATATTGTATTTTAATTATTATTATATATTTAATTAATTATTATATATTTAAATAAAAATTGTACAGTTAATAAAGAATTTAAGTAAACATTTTAATGATGGTTTTGAAGAAAAAATTTTTGAAATTGAAAAAATAATTTTCAAACTTTTAAGGAAAGTACAATTGAGGGGCTGGATACAATAAGGGGATACGCGTGACTTTCGTTGGCCCCGCGTACAGCGAGTCTCCGGCAGAAGCAGGGGACTTCGAAAGTTGCCCGTATCCCTTAATTGCATCCAGGCCCTCAATTAATAAATATGCTACAAGTGAATAGGTGTAAAATATTATTTTCTTATGTTGTTAATTTAATTTTTAGTTGTTAAATAATTTTGTTCATACTTTGTTTTTAATTAAAATATCTTAAAAGCTTAGAAATTTTTAAATAGTGAAGAGGAGAATAATGAAAATAATTAAAAGAATTTAGTGTAATTTATTTAATTTCATTAATTGTTTAAAGAATAAAAACAATTTTAATTTGTTTAGACAAATCAATTTTCTTATATTTTTGAATTGGTAATTTGTTAGTAAGGAAAAATTACAAACATTTACTGTAAAATATTTTTAAAAATTGAATTTGTAATTATTAAAATGAGATTAAAAAATATTGGTCACAAAAGAGAAATAAAAAATTATATTTAATTTTTAATAATTGTAAGTCATTGTACCTAAAAAAAATATGTAACACGGATTATTAAATGTTTCATTTATTCCATTTTGAATTTTAAAAAACTAATGATGTATTCGTAATTAGGGACCCTAAAGACCCCCAACTTTGTTTTGTTGTTTTCGCTATGACATTATCGAGTTTTTATATAATAAAAATGAAAAAGATGTCGAACACAAGGTATAATTTTTGTAAAGACTATTAATAGACAGAGAGAGGGCGAGTGAGAGAAGGAGAAAGAGAAAGAGATGTAGAGGGACCAAGAGGGAGAAAGAGAGATAATTTTGTTTCAGGTAAGCAAACATACTTTTTTGAAAATAGAACGAGGCAGGTAGTGATAGATATAGAAATATTTTTCTTTTCTAATCATTATACCGTACAATTTCCAAGTTATTAGACTTACTGTTATTTCTGAACAAGAGGTAGCAGTTATAAGCACTGAGTATACTTTAATTTTTGTATTAAATGTTGGTACATTGAAAAATTTTGTAATTTGGAAAGTTGTTATATTTGAAATTTGGTTAAGTTGAAAATTGGCAAAGTTGGAAATTGGTAAAGTGGAAAATTGGCAAAGTGGAAAATCGATAAATTGGAAAATTGGCAAATTGGAAAATTGGTAAAGTGGAAAATTGGTTAAAGTGGAAAATTGGCAAAGTGGAAAATTGGTAAATTGGGAAATTAGCAAATTGGAAAATTAGTAAAGTGGAAAATTGACAAAGTGGAAAATTGGTAAATTGGAAAATTGTCAAATTGGAAAATTGGTAAAGTGGAAAATTGACAAAGTGGAAAATTGGTAAATTGGCAAATTGGCAAAGTGGACAATTGGTAAATTGGAAAATAGGTTAATTGGAAAATTGTTTAATTTGTAAAGTGGAAAATTGGTAAAGTGGGAAATTGGCAAAGTGGAAAATTGGTAAATTAGAAAATTGGCAAATTGGAAAATTGGTAAAGTGGAAAATTGACAAAGTGGAAAATTGGTAAATTGGCAAAGTGGACAATTGGTAAATTGGAAAATAGGTTAATTGGAAAATTGTTTAATTTGTAAAGTGAAAAATTGGTAAGATAGAAAACTGGTAAATTGGACTATTGAATATAATTGATAAATAATAAATGTAAAAATAGAAAAATGAAAAATTGCTAAATTCGACAATTGTTAAAATGGGTCTTTTGGAAATTGGAACATTTCGAAATTTGTTAATTGATGAATTGTGTTTAAAATTTTAATCATTTGTGGAAGGCTATAAAATTGGAAAATACAAATGGTAACATTTCTATTAGATATTTGCAAATGTGTCAATTGCTATTAATATAACTGTGAACTGGTCATTCAAATTTGGACATTTTAAAATTGTGCATTGCAAATTTGATATGTTATTAGATTAACATTTTTACAATTTGATATATTTTGATTATATAAATAAAGATTTGTATAAAATCATGAAACGACAAAATGATAAAAGTAATGTGAGCACAGAAAAGAAAAAATATATTAAAAGTTTGGGAAATACAGAAATGAGAAAGTGTAGTACCAGTTTAACAGAAGGTAAAAGATTTGAAGATAAGGAAAGATTTACCGAAGAAGAAGTAGAACAATTACAAGAAGTTGGTACAAAAATTGTCAGTACAGAAAAAGTGAGACGATATCGTAGGAGTTTAACAGAAGAGAAAAAAATGGAATTGCGAAAATTGCATAGAGAATCAATGAAGCGCGATCGTGCTAGATTAAAAGAAAAAAAGGGATTACAAATGAATGTAAGAAAAGAGGTAGAGAAAGGAACTTGTAATGCAGATTCTGAAATTCTTGTTCTGAACGCAATACCATCAACATCATTTGAGACAATTTCACATTTCCAAAATGTACAAATAAATTATGAAGATTCCATTACGGAAGCTGTATCTCCATCTATTTCGGAGTTTAATGAACTAGAAAGTGACGAAGTAAAAGGAAAAGCAAGTAAAAGAAAAATTACTGATTTACCAAAACCTACAATTACAGAAAAGAGATTTTTGTGTATGTTGGATTCAATAGGCGAAGTAGAAAGGACAAAAATATTACAAGAAAAGGAAAAAGATATTGAAAGTTTGGCAAAGTCAAGAATGAAGAAGTTTAGTACGTGTTTAATAGAAGGGAAAAGATTTGAAGAAAAGCAAAGATTTACCAAAGAAGAAGTAGAACAATTACAAGAAGTTGGTACAAAAATTGTCAGTACAGAAAGAGTGAGACGATATCGTAGGAGTTTAACTGTAGAGAAAAAAATGGAAAAACGAAAATTGCATAGAGAATCAATGAAGTGCTATCGTGCTAGATTGAAAGAAAAAAAGGAATTACAAATGAATGTATCAGAAGAGGTGGAGAAAGGAACTTGCAATGCAGATTCTCAAACTCTTGTTGTGAACGCAATACCATCAACATCCTTTCAGACAATTTCACATTTCCGAAATGTAGAAATAAATAATGGAAATTCCATTATAGAAGCTGTTTCTCCATCTATTTTGCAGTTTATTGAAGTAAAAAGTGACGTAGTAAAAAAAAAAAGCAAGTAAAAGAAAAATGATTGATTCAGAAGATACTGTAATTCAAGTGAAGAAATCTTTTCCTTCATTACATGGAATAGAAGAAGTAGAAATTAATAAATTGTCTGAAAATAATAAAAAAGATAAACAACTTCTTCATGGACAAATGTTGAACAGGGAAAGAGTGAAACGTTGTCGTGCAAAAAAAAGAAAAATTATATAGAGGCAGAATTAGAGAATCATAAGTTAAGAGAGAGAGAGACACAAATAATTGTTATAATACAGTTAAAAATTCTTCTATTTCTTGTTTAAATCAAGATTTGGTGAATACATCAGATAATTCTTTAAAAGAACTAAAAGTAAATAAATTGCATTCACGTACTTATGCAGAGAATTATTTATGTAAATTGTTACTTTATTTCACTCATTGTGATGCTAAACATTTCAAAGATGAAAAAGTTAGTACTAAAATAACTAATTCAGATACTAAAAACCTGAAACATAAAAAAGATGATAACAAAAAGTATTCTTTTGCTGATTGTTGTAGCCATGGAGGTATTAAATTGAAACCTTTAAATTATCCATCTGAATTGAAAATGTTATTAGATGGTTCACATGAGAAATCAAACCATTTTCGCCAGAATATAAGATGTTACAATAATTCATTTGCTTTTGCGTCATTTAATGCTAATGTTATTAATTTCCATGGTACACGAAGAGGACCGTATTGTTTTAAAATACAAGGTCAAATATATTATCAAATGAATAAAGCTTTATTCCCTGAAAACGGTGATGATCCGTCTTATGGTCAATTGTTTATTTACGATCCTGATGATGCAATTGAATACAGGTTGAATAAAAATGATAGATTAGATAGAGATATTGTAGGAGGAATTAAGAATTTTATGAGAAAACATAATACGTTCAGTCAATCATTTAGAATGATGAAAGAAGTTATAGAAATAGAAACAGCGTTAGCGACAAAAAATGATGAAGAAATTCCAGAATTGAAATTATTATTTACTTTAAAAAAAGGAAAAGATCCACGGCGATTTAATTTTCAAAGAGTTAATGAAGTAGCTGCTATTTTTAATACAAATTCAGAAGGTGAAATACCTAATTCTTATGTTACTGTGTACAACAAAATAAGTAAAGAATTGCAATTTGTTAGTAGTTTGGATCCTTGTGTAGAACCTTTTATATATCCTCTATTTTATCCTTTTGGAGAAAAAGGTTAATGCCCACACAGCACCGGAAATTCCCTGAATTTTCCCTGAATATTCGTCAACATTTCTCGAATATTCGAACTTAATATTCAGGGAAGTTTCGTGGAAGCAGTAAAATGTCCGCCTAGAATAATATTGGGCGCGAAATTTCCCTGAAAATGTATTTCCAATTTTCAGGGAATTTCTGCCTCTAATATTCCTTGAAAATTCAGGGAAAGTTAAAAAAAAATTCCAAAATTTTTTTTAATCTGGTAATTGATCAAAAAAATATGTTATATTCGACATCCGTGGGATTCTAGAAAATTAAAAACTACTGCGCAGCCGTAAGTGTCATAGAATCCAAGTTCGACCAGTGCGCATCAAGTTAAGTGAATATATGAATACTATGAATATTGGAGGAATGTTAGATGCGGAAATTCCCTGAAAATTAGAAATACATTTTCAAGGAAATTTCGCGCCCAATATTATTCTAGGCGGACATTTGACTGTTTCCACGAAACTTCCCTGAATATTTAGTTCGAATATTCGAGAAATGTAGACGAATATTCAGGGAAAATTCAGGGAATTTCCGGTGCTGTGTGGGTGTATTGATATGCTTCGAAATGATACAGATAAAAGATTGAAAAAACATAGAATTTCGAGGGCATCTTATGTAAAGTATAAAATGGCAATTAGAGATGATATATTTAATCAGTTTCTATACGGTGGAAGACTATTTCAACAGTGGCTGGTTGACAATTATGTTAAAATGGAAAAAGTTCGGCTTCAATATTGCGCAAATCATCAAACAGAATTGCGAAGTGAAAGTTACAGAGGATTAATAGATCACATGAAGGATGTAGCACAAAGGAATGATACACCTCTAGGAAAATTAGTTGTCTTCCCAGTAAGAAGGAGGAAATTGAAAAAAGATTGGAATTTTATGATTTTCGAAGAAAAAGACAAATTATGTAATCTTTTTTAATACGTTTTCTGTCCAATCCATTTGTATCTGGTGATAACACCTACTTTTATCCGCAAATCAATCCTTATTAATATGGGTTCAAATATTTGTCAATCCAAATTAATCCCTTTATAAATACAGAAAATAAAATGAATATTTTTTAATGTCCGCAGTTCAGGTTATTCAATACAAATGAATCCCTTTATAATGAAATTAAAATTTTTGAAAAATCAATATTTTTGAAGACCTACAGTTCAGATTTAATTAATCCAATTGAAACCTTTTATAATTAAAAAAATGATATGAATATTTTTTAATACCTACAGCTTAGATTATTCAATACAAATAAATCTCTCTATAATAAAATTTAAATTAAAATAAAACTAATATTTTTAAATACCGACAATTCATTTCATCTCTACATGTGATTGAAACTTAATATTTGATAAATTTTTATTTATTTCAGATGAACTCATTTATAATGCGTCTTCGGCGCAAAAACTCTTCCAGTTATAAATACTTGAAAAAATCGATTTTCTATGGATTAATGGATTTTCTTTAAATTGTGAGAAAACGTTATTTTACATGTGCCTTCTATCTGATTAAGATTTCAGGACCCTTTACCGTCTAAAATTTGAGATATTCTTGTTCGAAATTTCAATTTTTTATCATTTTGCATGTAAAATTGAAATTTCGAACAAGAATATCTCAAATTTTAGACGGTAAACGGTCCTGAAATCTTAACCAGATAGAAGGCACATATAAAATAACGTTCTCTCACAATTTAAAGAAAACCCATAAAAAACGATTTTTTCAAGTATATAACTGCAAGAGAAGTACCTTAATTGTGGGTTAAAAAGCGAAAAATACGTAAATTTGAAGATAATTTTTAGTGATCTTTATAATTTATTAAGACGTTGATAAAAGTTTCTTAAAAGTGTTCATCAATAAAATCTTTTTTTACTTAAATATTATTCTTGAATACATTTTTAAAGAATTTAAATTAATCATCTTTTGAAGCTTTTTAAATCTGAATTAGTGGTTTTCTACTATTGAATTAGTGAAAGGTGAGCTACTATTAAATAGTAATAATTTTACTAATTTTTTAGTAGAAAACTACTAATTGAAGAAGTGAAACTTTAACATTTCAATTAGTAGTTTCGTAATATTTCAATTAGTAAATTTTTATTAAAAATTAGTAGTTTTCTACTAAAAAAATTAGTAAAATTATTACTAATTTTACTAATTTTTTATTAATTTTTCCACTTTTCAATAATTCATTAATAGAAAAACACTAATTCAGATTTAGAGAGAAAGTAATTAAATTTTTTTTTAGACTTTATAAAAAAAAACTTTTTTGAAATCTGTTATTGACAGTGTGTAATTTTTAAAAGAAGAACACAACTTCAATGTATGCCTCGATGTATGCTCAGTCAACATCATTCTTCAACTTAAACCTAAGAATAAAATAACACAAAGATGATGTTTATGAACCACCTAATTAATGGACTGCCTGTTTTGAGGACCATACTTTCTATTTTAATAAAGTAAAAATTGAGGCAAAAATTTTAGACAGAACGGGAAATTATAAAAAACGTATGATCCTTGAAATGAATTAACGGATACAACAGCAGTTAACGAACGTAATGACAGTAACAACTTTTCTGTTTTTTACCAATCAATTTTATAGTTTTAATCTCAGCAATATTTCTGTTTATATTTTCACGAGTATTTTCATTTACATCGTCACAAAAATGTTTCCCGAGGTCTCTAAAATCTTGACCCCTTCAACAATGCACCCACACAAACAAGTTTTTTTTCCCTATCGAGACAACTGAAACTTTTTTTGAACCCTCGCTTGATCCTTTTATGACTTTTAACATGTGTTTCATCTCAACTGTCACTTTCTTTGTAAACTCAGTTTTCGTTAAATTTTGATCCGGTCAACACGTACCAAAAACGCTCATTCAAAACTAAAAATTAAATTATACTGACACAATTTTTTTCGGTTTTCATTATAAAAACTATAAAAACGGTTGTGAAAGTGCTATATGGACTGCCAGATTTTCTGGATAGAAAAATGGATACTATTACTATGTAAATTTCAGGTATATATTATTTTCGTTTTTTACACCACAAATTATTAGCAATAGTTATAATATTTAATAGTTAATTATTTTCGTCATATTGTAATCTTTCTCTTAAGTACCAATTATTTTATTGAAATTTCCATTTAATTCTTTAATTTTCAATTTATTTCTTCAATTTTTAATTATTTTCTTTAATTCTCAAATATTTCCTTTAATTTTTAACTATTTTGATCGATTTTCAATTAATTCCTCAATTTCCAATAATTCCCGGACTTTTTCAATTATTTTTTACACTCATAAAAATTGTTTCAAAATTGCAAATCAATTATTCAATTCTAGAATTCTTCATTTCTCAGTTATTTTCTTTAATATTAAAAAATTATCACTTTTTTTCTATTATTTTGTTCGATATCATTAAGTTTCTTTAATTTTAAATACAATTATTCAATTATGTTCTTTAATTTGTAATGCCATTCTTCAATTTCTATTTCCAATCTTCAGTTGTAATTTTTTTTCAGTTATTAATTATTATTTTTTAAAATTTTAATTTAATTTTTAAATTTTCGATGTATTTCTTCAATTTTCAATTTATTTCCTCGATTCTTTAATTTTCAATTTATTTCTTCAATTTTTAATTATTTTTTTCAATTCTCAAATATTTTCTTTAATTTTAAATTATTTTTATCGATTTTCAATTAATTCCACAATTTCCTATAATTCTTGGACTTTTTCAATTATTTTGTACACTCATAAAAATTGTTTTAAAATTGCAATTATTCATGTAATTTTCTTAATTTGTCAATTTGCAATTATTTTCTTTAAATTTAATATTTCTTGTATAATTTTTTCAATTATTTTTTCAGTTGTCTATTAATCTGGTTATTTTTCGAATTTTGTTTTCAATTGACAATTATTTTCGTCATTTTTTTACTATTTCCTTCAATATTATTAATCATTTTCCGCAGTTTTAATTTATTTCCTACAATTTTTCAATTTTCAATTATGATCTTAAAATTTTATAACTATTCTTCGATTTTTTAAGTTATTTTGATCGGTTGTGTATTAGTCTAGCCATCTTTTGAATTTTGTTTTCAATTGTCAATTATTTTTGTCATTTTGTAATTTTGTTGTTTATTATCAATTATTTTTTTCAAATTTTCAATTTATTTCCTCCATTTTTATTATTTTCTTCAATTTCAATTATTTTTATTGATTTTCAATACAGTTGTTCAATTTACAATTAGGTATTTCCAACAGTTCTTCCTATAATTTTTCAACTATTTTGTTTAAAATTAAAATTTATTGTTAAATTTTTTAAACTATTTTTTTCAATTGTGTAATTATGTAGCTATTTTTCGAAATTCGTTTTCAAATGTCAATGTATTTTTGTCATTTTTCAAATATATTCTTCAATTTCGTAAGTTTCATTATTTGAATTTGCAAAAATTTATGTTTTTAAATGACCAATAATGCAAAGGTTGTCGCGCGCTTGAGCGCGCATTAATGTTGCTAGTAAATAATAATTGACAGTCAACAATTTTTATTTTTCTAACCATAGGCTATTAATTTGTAAAATTAGGAAAAAGTTGTGTCTTTCCAGGTGAATTTGTGAGTAATTAAACATTATTAACAATAATTTGTTTATAACAATTGCAATTGGTTGTTGTGGTTAATTTTACTGAATAAGTTATTGTTTTAAAATATAAAAAAATAGTCAAGTCAGAAAAGACTACAACTCGCTAGGTTTATTTGGATATTAGTTATAAATTAATAATTACATAAATTGTGTATAAATACCCCCCATTTATGGGAGTTGTTTATAACCCTATAAATCGAAATTAATGAAATTAATTTCAAAAATTGAAATTCTTTGTTACTTCTTTGTTCTTTGTTTACACCTTACAGTGATTTCAAATGTGCTCTTTTAATCTGAATTAGTGAAAAACGGTCACTAATTCGAATTAGTGTAACTTTCTACTAATTTTTAGTCAATTTTCACTAAAACTTTAGTAAAGAATTTAACAAAATCAGTAGAAATTTATACTAATTTGAATTTCTTCAGTGACTTTTCACTGATTTATTTTTAAAGAGATGAGTATTTAGAACAATGGATTTGGTTTTATTTATTTAAATTATAAAGAGATTAATTTGGATTGAATCATCTGAACTATGTGCATTCAAATATTAAAATTTCATTTTTTTCATTATAAGGGTATTTATTTTGATTAAATAAAACTGAATCGTGAGTATTTAAAATGTTCATTTTATATTTTTCAATTATAAGGGTATTCATTCGGATAAATTTTCATTTTATTTTAATTGCATTTTTATTATAAAAATATTCATTCAGATTGAATAATCTGACGTGTGGGTATTTAAAAATAACTAGTTTATTTTTTCATTATAAAGGGATTCATTTGTATTCAATAACCTGAACTGCAGACATTAAAAAATATTCATTTTATTTTTTTTCCATTATAAAGGGATTCACTTGGATTGACAAATTTTTTCAACCCATATTCATAAGGTTTGATTATCGAGTAAAAGTAGGTGCTATCACCGGATACAAATGTATTGGACAGAAAACGTATTAAAAAATATTAAAATTTTTTAATATTTTTTAATTACTCTCTTCTTACTGGGTTACCATCAACATTTATTGGTTCACCTCGTAATATGATGGAATTATATCAAGATTCAATGGCTATTGTGGCAAAACATGGTAAACCAGATTTATTTATAACAATGACATGTAATCCACAGTGGAAAGAAATAACAGAAAATTTATTACCTAATCAAACAGTAGCTGATAGACCTGACATTGTCGCGAGAGTCTTTTCTTTAAAAGTAAAACATTTGATAGAATGTATTGTTAAGAATAAATGCTTTGGAGATGTCAAGTCCTACGTTTATGTTATAGAATTTTAAAAAAGGGGATTACCACATATCCATTTGTTGGTTATATTAACGTCCAATTCAAAAATATTAACACCAGAGAGTGTTGATGGACATATTTCAGCTGAAATACCAGATGAATTGGTTAATCCTAGATTACATGAAATTATTATGGCAAATAATATACACGGTCCTTGTGGAGATTGGTGTTTCGTTGATGGAAAATGCTTAAAAAATTTTCCTAAACCTTTACAAGAAGACACTACTGTTGAAGAAAATTGTTATGTGGTATATAGAAGAAGAAACACAGGTAAAACTTATACACGACCTAATGAATATATTGTTGATAATCGTTTTGTTGTACCTTATTCTCCTAAACTTTCACAAACATTCAATTGTCATATTAATGTTGAAGTTGTATCCAGTATTAAGTCCGTCAAATATTTGTATAAATATATTTATAAGGGTCATGATGCTGCATCAATTATCATTACAAATAGTAATGGAGAAGCTACTATTAATCATAATGAAATCAATCATTATGAAGTAAACAGATATGTTGGTCCAGTAGAAGCAGCATGGAGAATTTTAAGTAAAACTTTATCCAAAAAAAGTCACAGTATAAATCGTTTACCAATACATTTACAAAATGAGCAAAATATTCTTATTCGGCAAGTAGATACAGAGGAAGAAATATCATTTAATTTAAATAAAAATACAAAATTATTAGACTACTTCCTTTTAAATGAACGTGATGTAAATGCTCGTCAGTATTTTTATACTGAGATTCCCGAATATTATTCATGGGATAAAACAAAATGTAAATGGAACAAGAGACTCCGTAAAGAGTAGGCAATAGGCAGAATTTATTCTGTTAATCCCTGCCACACAGAATTATTTCACCTTAGATTATTATTACTTACAACTAAAGGTGCGATTTCATACGAATCATTGAAGACTGTTAATGGCGTATTACATGAGACATTTACGTCAGCTTGTTTAGCATTAGGACTAATAGAGGATGATCATGAATGGAAGGCAACGTTACAAGAGTCTACTTTATGGATGATGCCTCAATCACTTCGACGATTATTTGTCAGAATTTTAATTCACTGTCGTCCTATAAATGCTGGTGAACTTTGGGAACAATTCAAAATTTATATGTTCGAAGATTATGCTAGAAACGTTGATAATATTGCTGCTGAAAAAATGGCATACATACATGTCAAAAATATGTTATCTGATGAAGGTTATAAGTTGAATGATTTTCTTGGATTGATGGATGTAGAAGATGGAACTGATAATTTTGCAGTTACCCACTCTATAAATATTGAAGAGGAAAATAAATTAGGAAAAGAAAGGTATGATAAACTGAACGTCAAACAAAAAGATATAGTCGATTTTATATTAAATGCAGTAAATGATAATAACGATAATACTTGTCGGTGTGTATATGTCGATGGTCCTGGAGGATCAGGAGAAACATTTATGTATATTACATTGTGGCATTTATTGAGGAGTCTCGGTAAAACTGTTTGCAATATGGCATTTACAGGAATAGCTGCAACCTTACTTCCCATGGGTCGAACAGTTCATAAAATATTGGGTTTACCCGTGCCATTATATAATGATTCATCTTCAAATATAAAAGTGCAGTCTAAAGAGGGGTTGTATTTGAAAAATGTTGATGTCTTTATTTGGGATGAGGCTCGAATGTCACCAAAGTATGCCTTAGAGATTATGGACAGAACATTAAGAGATATTATGCAAGTAGATGTTCCTTTTGGTGGTAAAACGATAATTTTAGGAGGTGATTTTAGACAAGTATTACCAATAAAACAAAATGGTACAAGATCTGAAATTATAAATTTGTCAATTAAAAACAGCAAATTATGGAAGATATTTGCAAAATTTACATTATCTGAGAACATGCGAGCTTTACCGGAAGAAACACAATTTGTTAATTTTTTACTTGACATAGGAAATGGCAGATTGAACGATGTAAAAGATTGTGTTCAATTACCAGACAACATTCTGGAAGAAGGAAATATTGATATCAGTACAGATGTGTATGGAGAGTTAATTAAACAGAAAAGGTTTGAAGATTTGGCATTATGTGCTATTTTAGCCCCGAGAAATATTGATGTAGATGAAATTAATAATAATGTTGTCCAGTTATTAGATAAGAGCGAAGAAAAAGTTTATAGAAGTATTGACAGTGTAGATAATCGTGATAATGATAATGATCATGAAGTCATTTTGCCTGATTACTTAAACACTCTATCACCACCTGCTTTACCACCACATGTTTTGCATTTACGAATAAATTCCGTAGTTATGCTTATAAGAAATCTTAGTATTAACGAAGGTTTATGTAATGGAACAAGATTATTGGTTTTAGCTTTATCTAATCATGTTATAAAATGTGAAATATTAACGGGAGATAAACGTGGAAATATTGTATTCATACATCGAATATTATTGTACTGTGAAAATGTTTATCCCTTTACATTTAAAAGAACACAATTTCCAATTAAACTAGCATTTGCTATGACTATAAACAAATCTCAAGGACAGACATTTCATAAAATTGCAATTGATTTAAGAAAAGATGTTTTTAATCATGGTCAATTATATGTTGCATTATCAAGAGTTCGTTCATTTAATTCAATCAAAGTTTATTTAGGAAATCAAAGAAGTAGAAAATGTATTAAAAATTATGTGTACAAAGAAATTTTTGAATAATTCTTCTTGTAAAAATAGAATATGTATTCTTAACATATAATATTATTATAGAAGGTACTTTGTAGCACAGTTGCAAATAGTTCATGAAAATGAACCCATTAAGGTTCATGCTTAGGGAAAAATTTTTATCAAAAAAGTGACTACGGGAAAGAGGACCGTTTACCAAACAATTATTTTCTATATTAAAAATTGTTTACAAAAAAATTTGTTTCAACAATTTGTTATAATAAATAGAGAAATAATAAAATGTATATTTAAATAATAGAATGTATCTCTTTCTATAACAGAGATAAGAAAGGATAAAAAGTGATAAGATTTGTATCTCTTTATTTCCAGTATGGATCTTTAAAAATATAAATACCATGTGGGATAGAAAAAGATAGAAGAGGTTAATGCGCACGAGGTTAGGGGATCGCTCCATCATACCAAACGATTTTTCAGTATTATACGCGTTAAATATCAGATTAATTTCAGTATATATAGATATATATAATACCATATAAAATAACTAAAGCAATTGGGTATTTAAAATGGTAGATAAACTAAAAGATAGGGAATAGAAAGAGATTCATTTCTTATAGCAAAGTAAAAAAAAAGGGGATAGAAAAGGGATATAGAAAGAGATAAAAATAGTTGATAGACGAAGAGATAGGAACAGATTTATTTATTTTAGTAGAAACAGATACATATTCAAAGCGAATAAAGAAAAGATATAAAGAGGCAGAAGTTTAGAGATAGAAAGATATTGTGTTTTTGGAATGCAAAGTAGATATATGGAAGGGACAGGAAAAGTGTAATCACTTTCTATCCTCATATTTCTTTCTTTTTTTATCTTTTTACTCTTAGCAGGGTTATTACATTTAAATACATATCGGTTTCAATTGTGGGTTTGCGCATAATTTATTTTGACTATATAACTAGAAAATTATTGTATGAGGTTGGTCACATAATCTTTTTAATTAATTTAAAACACATGAAGATTTGCATGGTATTAATTGTATTTAAAAGATTGTAATATAGTAAATGCATAATTATGCACAAGTATTCATTTTTATCAACATTTATTATTTAAAAGTGCGTTCATGAAATACATCTGTAGGTCTTATGATCAAGGAAAACAGTTGAATAGAGTTTCATCAATTATAAATGTAATGGTTAAAACAATGTAAATATTGAAAGTAAGGTTATGAGTGTATACACAAATATATATTTGTGTTTGCTATTACGTACAAAATCACTGAATAAAGTATTTCTTGATTGCAACTGTACTTTATCTGTTATTAAAAACATTGTTTTTAATTATTTATTCGGTAGAAAATCAGTGAATAAAATATTTCTTGAATGCAAATGTACTTTATCTGTTATTAAAAACATTGTTTTTATTTACAATTTTATTTTTTAATTTCAACCGTACATACAATTTTATATTTAAATATTTAACAGTAATTACTTGAAAGTACCAGTTAGGTTACTTTAGTTACTACTTGGGGCAAACAGCACAAGCGCGTCACTATCCAGATAACAGCCATTTTGAATTTATCCCCATCCAACTTAAACATCCTTAGGGTGAAATCCTGTGTTAACAGGAAGCGTAAAACCGAAGGCATGAATTATGAGAGTGAGAGAGGTAGGTACATATTATTGTCTCTCTCACTTTCATGATTTTATGCATTTGCGCTTTCTGATCACATGGGATTTTAAGCTCTAAACCAGCGATTCCCAAACTTTTTCATGCGTTTTCAGGTCCGCGGCAGGGTGAGCTCGTAAAATTTTTTCTCAATACTGCGCTGCACAGGGGGTCTTTTCCGAAGCGAAATGACATTTAGACCTAAAGGTCTTCACGCTCATTATGACCTTTTCATTGTTATATAGTTAAATCTTTTTTATAAAACTTAATTTATTTAAAAATTATAAAACTAAAGGTCCTTAAAGTGAATAATTTTTATAAACTTTTTAGAATAACTTTAAAAAAAGAATGAAGAAAATCGGTTAATATTTAGTATTTTTTATGTTATAATATTATATACTCTCAAAATCTGAATTAGTTAAAAATAACTAATTATTAATAAAATCGTGGCTAAATTTTTGTTTGAAAAATGCAAAAAAGCAAATAGTAAAAAGTAACTATAATTCCGATTTACTCTATAAATCTGAATTAGCTAAAAATAACTAATTATTAGTAAAATGTGATTAATTATTAATAAAATATAACTAAAAACTAGTTACAATTTAACTACTTGAATTAGTAAACAGAATTTTATCAGTTATTTTGACACAACCCAAAAATTAATTTGTTTAATAATTAGTTATTCGTTACTAAAAGATTAGTAGAAATATAACTAATAGCTCTCTAAATCTGAATTAGTAGTTTTCTACTGTGAATTAGTCAAGTTCGTGGCTCATTTTTCTCTAATTCATATAGTAGAAAACTACTAATTCTTAGTAAAAAGGTACTAATTCTTAGTAGAAAACTATTAATTTAAATAGTGAAAATTTACTTTTGAAAAAAGTAGATTTTTTTACTAATTTAATTAGTAGTTTTCTACTACAAAATTAGTAGTTTTCTACTACAAAATAAGTAGTTTTCTACTACAAAATTAGTAGTTTTCTACTACAAAATTAGTAGTTTTCTACTACAAAATTAGTAGTTTTCTACTAATTCTTACTATTTTAATAGTAGCTCACTTTTCGCTAATTTATTAGTAGAGAACCACTAATTCAGATTTAGAGAGAGAATTACTTATAAAAAATTTATTAGTTATTCGAGTAGTTATTAGAATTTTTTTTTTTTGAAATGAGTTATTTTTAATTAATTCAGATTTAGAGAGTTAATCTGAATTAGATAAAAATAATTAATTAGTTATTTTTCACTAATAGCTGAAACAAAAATTCAGCCACGATTTAACTAATAATTAGTTGTTTTTAACTTTTAAGTTCTCTAAATTCAGATTTACAAAGTAGAGAGTACTGTTTTATCTGATTCTTAATGAAAAGAAATAGTTATAAACGATTTTAATGAGAATTTAAGCATAATGAGAAAATGATTATACTTAAAACTCGCTTAAAAATGAAGTTAAGGTTTGGAGATTTGATGCACATTATCCCCACTTCTACCTACTTTTCCGGCAAGTTTTTCAGTTCTGCTTATAATTTTACAATAAGCAGACGTAGTATATGTGCTTATTTAAATTTTGAATATTAAATAAGAGAAAAAGAACGTAAAATGAGTAATTTATTAAGATACGGTTTTCGGTTGTTTGGAGGCAAACCGCAGTGTGTTCTATGTTCCATAGTTTTATCCGAAAGTTCAAAATCGCCTTCGAAATTAAAACGACATTTAGAATCACGTCATCCGGAACATGTTAATGAAGATATTGCTTTTTTTGAGGAAAGACTTCATCAACTGAATTTAGAAATTGTACAAACAGCATCGTCATCATATACAGAAAATGAGACATTACTGGCTGCCTCTTTTCATTCATCGTTAATCATTGCCAGAAACTTAAAACCGCATACTCTTTTGGAAGAAACTGTAATGCCAATTATGAAAATAGTTGTCTCGAAAATTATAGGAGAAGATGCTGCTAAGGAAATAGAGAAGATGCCTCATTCAAACAATACTGTCCACAGAAGGATTCAAGAGATGGGTGAAGATATACAACAACAATTAAAACTTTTGATAAAAAACAGCCCTTTTTTTACTCTTCAATTTGATGAATCTGTGGATGTGTCTGGTGCTGCTCAGTTGTTGTGTTTTGTGCGGTATGTTGGAACAAACAATATTGAGGAAAAATTGTTGTTTTGTTTAGCGTTGAAAGGACATACAACCGGTGAGTGTTTGTTTAATGCTGTTGTTGAAAAAACAGTGTGTTTTCAATTAGACTGGGCTAAGTGTGTGGCAATTTGCACGGACGGTGGAGCAGCAATGACAGGCAGACATAAAGGTTTTATTAAAAGAATTGTTGGCATTGCCCCCCATGTTAAATGGTCTCATTGTATGATTCACCGTTTTTCATTGGCTGTGAAACCTCTATCATGTGAGTTAAAGTCCGTAATGGAGGATTGCGTAAAAATAGTAAATCTTATAAAAGCTTCATCCTTAAAATCTCGTTTATTTCAACAATTGTGTAATGATATGGAGTCAGATTTTGTACGATTACTGTATCATACTCAAGTAAGATGGCTCTCACGAGGAAAAGTTTTAACAAGATTGTTACAATTAAAAGACGAAGTGTATATATTTTTAAGTAATGATAGTAGTTCTCTAGCTTTTAATTTTGATGACCATGTGTGGGTTTGCCAAATGAGCTATTTAGCTGATATTTTTTCATTGGTAAATGATCTTAATTTAAGAATGCAAGGTCGCGATAATAATATAATTAATTTACAGTATTTAGTAGAAGCGTTTTTGTTAAAAATTGATTTCTGGGAAAAACAGATAAAGTTAAATAACTTCGACTCATTTCCGTTTTTAAAAGCTCATTCGGCAACTTACCCACCAAACTCAAGCTGCATACATTTATTTTGTACACATTTAAATGAAATGAAAGTTTTAGTAAGAGATTATTTCCCCCCCACTCAGAAATTTGTGAATGATTGGGTCCTTAACCCTTTTGATACAATTTTAGTTTCAAATGCAATTATTGAAAATTACTTAAAGGAACAACTGTTTGATTTAAGCACCCATACAGTTTTGGAAACCAAATTTTTAAGTTGCAATCCTTCAGAGTTTTGGATATTTCTTAAAGATAAATATCCAGCTCTTGCTTTAAGAGCATTAAAAATTTTAGTTCCGTTTCCTACTTCATATTTATGTGAATTAGGTTTTTCAACTTTGACTTATTTAAAAAATAAGTATAGAAATCGATTGCAAGATATCGAAAGTGATCTTCTTCTATCTGTAAATTCAAGTTTAGAACCTCACATAGACAAATTAATTTTTGCAAAACAGGCTCATCCAGCACATTAAGTATGCTTTGAAATTATAAGAATTAGAAAAATGTTAAACAGTTAGAATGTAAGTTAGTTGAAATGTAAGTTAATGTTCATTGATTAGGTACATCATGTAAAATACGTCCGGTTTTGGTCAAACAGGTTTAAATAAAGATAATTATTCAATTGCTTAGAACAAAAAAATGAGTTTTTATTAACATGCATAACTTAGGGGCCATACTTAAATTACTTAACACTTTTAGGGGGGGGGGGGAGATTTCAAATGTTCATTATGTTTTGTTTAATTTAATTCATTTATTTATTTAATAATACAATACAACATTACGACAATAATTACATACACTGACCGGGAGGGGAGGTAATGTTGTGTTACGAATTGCTACATATGGGGGGGGAGAGTTCTAATCTGGCTCTTAAAAACGTTACGTAATTTAAATATAGCCCCTTACTTCCTATTTCATGTATAAAAAAAACAATAATTCAATAATTTGAACAAAAGCTTTCAAATAAATAAAATAATAATAAGTAAAATAAATACAACTTTTTTTCGTTAATATTAAATGATTTTTGTCCATTTTTTAAATTTTATATCACACAGTTTAATAATGAATATATTTATGTATAAAAAAAGAATTAAAAAAAGAAAAAGAAAAAAAATTATAAAAATCGTTCAATAATTACAAAAACTAATTTCAAAGTTAATAGAATTGAACTTTATTAAGTTAACATTAACCGATTTTGATCAACTTTTTTTTATTTTTCTTCATTTTTTGTAACCTACTTAATTGGTTTATAAATTTTTTAAATAAAATATTTATTAATAATTTTCATTTTTCGTTTTACGAAATTTAAATACAACAATGAAAAGGGTTTTTCAGGTCAACTTTTTTTCTTGCTTTCCTGAGTCTCATGTGGTCTCACAGGGAGACCAGGCTGGCTGCCGCGGCAAGAAATCCGAGATCTGCCGCGGCAGGGTCAGCCTGCCGCGGCAAGTAGTTTGGGAATCGCTGCTCTAAACAGATTGAATACGCGTACGAGATTAAAGCATGAGACAGAGAAGGACAGAAACAGTCTCTGTCCTTTTTTATCTCATGCCTAGCTTCCGTAACCGTATTCATTATGTTTTGGGCTTTACCCTTATAAGGATATTCAAGTTGGATGGGGAGAAATTCAAAATGGCGGCTACCTGGATGACAGGTTTGCATTGCAGTCAATGGGACGAAATCAGTTTTTGTACAATAAATCTACATTAGTCACAATTTTAGAACAACCAAATTTGCATTTTTCCGACATTTGAAATCACAGAACTAACGTTTATCTTTATTTTGAAATCTCCGAATTTGCATTTGGACTAATTTTGAAATTTTCCAACATTGAAATGACCAAACTTGCACTTCTTATATATTACATCGATCTATCGTCAATACATTTCTTTTCATTTTTACTTTTTTTAAATAAAATTTTCTTTCTTCCCATATTTGCTTACAATTTATTTTTGACAATTTTCGAAAAAAAGGAAACTCAAAAATTCATATTTAGTCAATATTTAAGGAACATCACGTTTAACAGACCTTTCTATTTTTGTTTCAGGTACTTCTAACGATTTTCATGACAAAATATAAATTAGAATTTTAGGAAAATAGTGTTATAATCATTACAACCTTATTCCCGTTACATCATACTCTATAAGCTGGCCTTTATTTATTCATATGTTAAAATGACACCATGACAAGGCGCGCGTAGCGCGCAGTTTTTGTTCTAGTTCATTTCAATATTTTCTATACCAATTTATAACATGATTTAAATAGTAAACCTAATTCGAACTACCAAAAAACAAATATTATATTACGAAACTTGAAAAATTCTTACTACAATTTAACATTTAATGTTTTCATAATAAAATTTCAACTTTTCGAAGCTTTATATTAATTTTTGTTTCGTTAAATGTGAAACAATATTATTTTAATTTCAGACATTCTTAAAAATGATAACGATAATTCATAGCATCCTCAATTTCCCTAAAGTGTAACTAAATATAATAAAAATAAACGTCAAAATATTAAATTGTGCCACAAGATTTCTTTCTGTGTATGAGCCAAAGGTGGGCCAACTTACTGCACCGAAAATTCGCACCTGGGAATAGCTTTCTAAGAGCTTCCAGTAACTGCAAATTTTATAAGTATTTTCAATGATCTTTGAATGAGTTTCTAAGAGCTTTCTGTGAGCTAAAGTACTAATTATTAATTTTCGAAACATATTTCTTTAATAGTTTTTAAAAGCTTTCTAAAAGTCCCCTAAAGCCAAACATTTCTAAAGTATATCTAATGATCTTTGAATCAGTTTCTAAAATCTTTCTACGAGTTAAAAAATTAGGTTTGACGTTTCTAAATGTCTTCCTAAGATCTTCTATGAGTTTTCTACGATTTTTATTTCCTTCACAATTGCAAGTATACCCTATGATTTTCTTAAGAGTCTCTAAGCGGTTTCTATGAGTTAAAAAATTAGATTTTACGTTTCTGAATATGTTTTTCAAAGACTTTCTATGAGTTTTCTAAGAGTTTTATTCCCTCCACAATTGCAAGTACCCTATAATCTTTTTAAGAGTTTCTAAGAGGTTTCTATTATGTAAAAAATCAAAATTTACGTTTCTAATTATGTCTTTCTAAGACCTTCTATGAGTTTTCTAAGTGTTTTATTTCCTCCTCAATTGCAAGTACCCTATGATCGTTTTAAGAGTTTCTACAAGTTTTCCAAGAGGTAAAAAATTAGGTATTACGTTTCTGAATATGTTTTTCTAAGACCTTTTATGAGTTTTCTACGATTTTTATTTCCTCCACAATTGCAAGTACCCCATGATCTTTTCAAGAGTTTCTAACAGGTTTCAATGAGATAAAAATACAAATAAATATCTTTTTCAAAAGAGGTTTTTAATGTTTTCCATTGAGGGACCAATTACATTTAATAAGGTATGCACACCGTAAAAAATTTGTGGATTATTCACCAAGTTCTGTTTGTGATTATTCCACATTTTCTAGGGGAAATTTTTCTCCTTAAAAAATTAGTGAATATTAACAGAAAATATAGAGAAAATTTCCCAAAAGTATGATACATTTGCTTTTCCCTAAAAAATTTGTGAATTTCCCATAACTTTAATGAACTTTTTCTTGGAAATTCGGTAAAATTCACTAAGTTTTTTGAAAAATTCCAAAAAATCTAATAAATTTACTTGTTGCTAAAAAGTTGTGAAATTTTTCCTGGTTTTTAAAAATTATTTTATAAAAATTGTGAAAAATTCAACAAGTTCTTTAGAAAAAGAATATCCAATGGAATGTTGGTGAATTTTTTTCAAGTTTTTAGGGAAAAGTACATTTAATAGAATGTTGGTGAATTTTCTGTATATGTTTAGAGACAATCATATTTAATAGAATTTTCATGAATTTTTACTAAACTTCTAGGAAAAATCATATGTCATAGAATGCTGGTGAATTTTCGCTATTTTTTTTGTAAAATATTTACTTTTTACAATTACAGTTTAAGCTTGATAGCTTTAATAGTTTTTTATTTCGGACTGAATGTTTCTCTCTAAGTCATTTGGTCAAAGTTTAACTATTTTTTGGTAATTTTTCACTAATTAATGAAAAAAATCAGCCAAGATTTTACTATTAATTAAAGTAGTTCTCCGGCAGTTATACTTGAAAAAATCGATTTTCTATGGATTTTCTTTAAATTGTGAGAAAACGTTATTTTATGTGTGCCTTCTATCCGGTTAAAATTTTAGCAGCCCTTGTAATACTCAAAATTGAGATTTTCAGGTTCGAAAATTCATTTTTTATCATTTTCCATAAAAAATTTGAATTTAGAACCTGAATATCTGAGTTTTAAGCATAACAAGGGCTATTGAAATTTTAACCAGATAGGAGGCACATACAAATCCCAACATCGGTGCGAATTTTTAATTTATAGTTCATTTGTCAAAATAATAAGAGTTGTTAATTATGGGTAAGAGTATTTCTAAAATTATCATTATTTGAATAAATAAATAATAAAAATGTTATGCAGAAAGCACCTAGAAAGGTATTAGAAACTCATAGAAAGGTAGTAAAGGTCTATGGGAATTTAAAACAGGAAGATAGTTAAAAACTCATAAAAGCTCAAAGAAAGGCCGAACAAAAAGCTACTAGAAAAATCTTAGAAAGTATTAAGAAAATAAGTCTATGATTTTTCTAATATCTTTTTAAGCTCTTAAAAGCACCTAGAAAGGTATTAGAAACTCATAGAAAGGTGTTACAGGTCTATGGGAATTCAAAACAGGAAGATAGTTAAAACCTCATAAAAGGTCATAGAAAGGCCGAACAAAACGCTACTAGAAAAATCTTAGAAAGTAATAAAAGAATAAGTCTATGGTTTTCCTAATATCTTTTTTGAGCTCTTTAAAGTACCTAGAAAGATATTAGAAACTCATAGAAAGGTAGTACAGATCTATTGGAATTCAAAATAGGAAGATAGTTAAAAGCTCATCAAAGATCATAGAAAGGCCGAACAAAACGCTACTAGAAAAATCTTAAAAAG
The DNA here is from genome assembly GCA_037103525.1 of Ganaspis brasiliensis. Classification (NCBI taxonomy): domain Eukaryota; kingdom Metazoa; phylum Arthropoda; class Insecta; order Hymenoptera; family Figitidae; genus Ganaspis; species Ganaspis brasiliensis. The sequence goes on from JAZKLR010000686.1 coordinate 466,803, forward strand.
TAATAAGAAAATAAGTCTATGATTTTTAAAATGTCTTTTTGTTATGTCCGAGCAGAGCGAGGCTATTCTAATCAAAATGTTAAGTATAAACTTAACACAATCAAGTGAATAACAGCTGAACAACTAGACCTAAGATCTAATCTTTATATTTTTTATTAATGGGGATCGTGTATAATATCAAGCCTATGGGGCTTGTGTTAAATAAATAATAAAATGCTTCCTTTAGAGAATATAGTTGTTTATTTATAACAATTTAAAGTTATACAAGGTTATACAAATTCATTATCCGTGTATATGCAAGGTCGGATATAATATAGAATTCATTAGATTCTATGGAACTATCCGTTTGAACGAAGATTATTTAACAATTTACTTTTTGTTTATAAAGAACAAAAGAAAATACAATAATAACTTACTTTTAGAAAGTTACAACTGGTAATTGCAGTTGAAACACGCTAAGCTTCGCTGATACTGGGTCAAAATTATGGGGAATGCTCGTTTATTATCGTTACTTTATTATTAAAGGTTCATTTTTTTCAACTGCCAACTTGCGCAAAAACTGGGTTATTATTATGCGTAAAAATTAACAAACTTGTCAGACTATAGACCAGTACCGACGATACCATAAACATACAAAGCGACAATGACGATAAGTTTAAAGAACAGTGAGTTTAGGTCGTCTAAAGGATAGCACACTTCACGACTCGAAAATTAACGTCGTTGTCGTGTATTTAAAACCACGGTGTTTGCCTGGGTTTTCGTACTTTGCCCTAAAATCTAGTTTTTTCAACTGCCAACTTGCGCAGAAACAGATTTATTGTCAGGCCTAAATATCGATAGACGCGCTCAAAACTTTTTAGCCGATACTGGCAATACCGTAGTTAAAAACTTGACCACGAACGACGGGTATACTTACGATCCGCACTATATTCTGCTTATAGAACTTTTGACTTTTGACGACCAGAATTTACTCGTTGCTGGTATTTAAAGACAATCTTCCCATTGTGAGGGCAAGATCGGTACAATATGGGGGTAAGGTCGTGAAAAAGTGGAGATTGACATACGTCATGTCAAACTACAGTTTGTCACGTTTCATGAAAAACTGCATTTCGCACGTACAATAAATCACACATGATTCATTCTTCGACTCAAACATTAAACCATTTACATGTCAAAGTTCACTTGAAAGTCAGTAGTATGACAATACTGTTGGAGAGACAAGACAATGTCTGATACCCTCATTGTCTCTCATCACTTAGCGTGTTATACATTTATCCGTGTTCATGGTAACTACTCTTTATATCGCATTATGATAAGTGATTCACATCATAAAGTGGTAAGCCACCGTTGCCACTCTAACTTATCATGCTCACATCTGACTATATTATCATCGCAAGACAAACATTAATTATCGACAGTACAGTTACCTGTTGTGGGAGATTCATCATAGATTTTATTTTAATTCTAGATAAATTGTGCCAAGTTTTCGACACTGTCGATAATTAAGGCTTTGAATTTTGTTACTTTATAAGTTTGTAAAATTGCTTTTAACATCCTTAAATATGACTACTGTTTAGTAGTGACAATTTCGATTTTCAATACTATAGATACATGTAGATTCCTTATTTAAACGGTATAACACTTTAAGAGTATTATTAAAATTCTAAACATTCTGTTCCTTAAATTTAATTTATTTTACCTTATATTTTGTTATAACATGTAGCATAACACTGATTTACTATAGGAAAGAAACTATAAATTGAATTTACTATATTTGGCTGATAATGGTTTAATTTGCAATGCTGAGTGCTTGAGACATAAATGAACCCCGCATTTACTAAAATTACTTTTAATTTATTATTGTTATTTGTGATTTTAATATTAACGTTAATTATTAATTATTTGTCCTCTTTGTGACATTGCATGAATTGAATCGAATTCTTTAATTAACCATCTTTATTTGTAATAAAAGGAAAATTTCAACAATTGATAAAATTATAAATATTTTACGGATGTAACAGTCCTCCCCCCTTATTTTTAGTTTATCGTCCCCGATAAACACAAAACTACGTTTTTACATATTTGAGAGTTACTCAAATCAAAAATGTTTTAATACGTTTTTTACATTCTCATCCTAAATGAGACGGTATTAAATTTGTGCGATTTTGAACTTTTGCTAAAACCTACATTTCTCGACGTTTTGAGACCTCCTGATTCCAAAAAAATGGAATCCATTCAAAATGGTTTTACGAAAGTGTCTGTCTGTATGTCTGTCTGTCTGTCTGTGTAAAAAATTATAAAATCCATTAACTTGAGTAAAAATTCATCTATCAATTTGAAATTTAGTATGCGTTTTAAGTGACCAAAAATACAGATTGAGTTCGTTAGCCAGCTATTTTGGACCAAAAATGTCAAAAATAGAACATTTTCTAACTTCACAAAAAAAAAAAAAAAAAAATTCTCTATTTTTTTTCTTAAAGTACAAGTAAAAACAAACAAATTTCGTTAATGAATGTTTTTGATATAATGCAAACTCAAAAAGATATGAATTTTTTAAGTTTTACAATTGTATAAAAGTATTGTTTGAGGAGAAGAGGGGGAGGGGGGAGGTGAAAATCGATCAGAAGACTGTTGACGCATTCTCATCTTTCTAAACTCAAGTAGAAATTAACAAGAAACTAACTATTTAACTGCTAAAAACCTTTAAAATCCTCAAAATACACGTTATATATGCAACAAATAGAACATAATATGGAAAAATCATATACAGAAACACTATTATTTTGCAAAAAAATAAATAAACTCTCGGTTTTTTCTTCCTATTTACTTTTATTGATCACACCTAATAAAACTGCATCAAAAACTATTGACTATTCTAAAAATTTTTGGAATTTTTGAAAAAATTTATTTTTACATTCTCATCCTAAATGAGAAGGTATTAAATTTGTGCGATTTTGAACTTTTGCTAAAACCTACATTTCTCGACGTTTTGAGACCTCCTGATTCCAAAAAAATGGGTTTTACGAAAGTGTCTGTCTGTCTGTCTGTCTGTCTGTCTGTGTAAAAAATTTTGAAATCCATTAACTTGAGTAAAAATTCATCTATCAATTTGAAATTTAGTATGCGTTTTAAGTGACCAAAAATACAGATCGAGTTCGTTAGCCAGCTATTTTGGACCAAAAATGTCAAAAATAGAACATTTTCTAACTTCACAAAAAAAAAAATTAAAAAAAAAAATTTTCTCTATTTTTTTCTAAAAGTACAATTAGAAACCAACGAATTTTGTTAATGAATGTTTTCGATATAATGCAAACCCAAAAAGATATGAATTTTTTAAGTTTTACAATTGTATAAAAGTATTGTTTGAGGAGAAGAGGGATAGGGGGGAGGTGAAAATCGGTCAGAAGACTGTTGACGCATTCTCATATTTCTAAACTCAAGCAGAAATTAACAAAAAAAACTAACTATTTAACTGCTAAAAACCTTTAAAATCCTCAAAATACACGTTATATATGCAAAAAATAGAACATAATATGGGAAAATCATATACAGAAACACTATTATTTTGCAAAAAAATAAATAAACTCTCGGTTTTTTCTTCCTATTTACTTTTATTAATCATACCTAATAAAACTGCATCAAAAACTATTGACTTTTCTAAAAATTTTTGGAAATTTTGAAGAAATGTATTTTTACATTCTCATCCTAAATGAGAAGGTATTAAATTTGTGCGATTTTGAACTTTTGCTAAAACCTATATTTCTCGACGTTTTGAGACCTCCTGATTCCAAAAAAATGGGTTTTACGAATGTGTCTGTCTGTATGTCTGTCTGTCTGTCTGTCTGTCTGTGTAAAAAATTTTGAAATCCATTAACTTGAGTAAAAATTCATCTATCAATTTGAAATTTGGTATGCGTTTTAAGTGACCAAAAATACAGATCGAGTTCGTTAGCCAGCTATTTTGGACCAAAAATGTCAAAAATAGAACATTTTCTAACTTCACAAAAAAAAAAAATTTAAAAAAAAAATTTTCTCTATTTTTTTTCTTAAAGTACAAGTAAAAACAAACAAATTTCGTTTAATGAATGTTTTTCATATAATGCAAACCCAAAAAGATATGAATTTTTTAAGTTTTAAAATTGTATAAAAGTATTGTTTGAGGCGAAGAGGGGGAGGGGGGAGGTGAAAATCGGTGAGAAGACTGTTGACGCATTCTTATCTTTCTAAACTAAAGTAGAAATTAACAAGAAACTAACTATTTAACTGCTAAAAACCTTTAAAATCCTTAAAATACACGTTATATATGCAAAAAATAGAACATAATATGTGAAAATCATATACAGAAACACTATTATTTTGCAAAAAAATAAATTAACTCTCGGTTTTTTCTTCCTATTTACTTTTATTGATCACACCTAATAAAACTGCATCAAAAAATATTGACTTTTCTAAAAATTTTTGGAAATTTTGAAAAAATTTATTTTTACATTCTCATCCTAAATGAGAAGGAATTAAATTTGTGCGATTTTGATCTTTTGCTAAAACCTACATTTCTCGACGTTTTGAGACCTCCTGATTCCAAAAAAATGGGTTTTACGAAAGTGTCTGTCTGTATGTCTGTCTGTCTGTCTGTGTAAAAAATTTAAAAATCCATTAACTTGAGTAAAAATTCATCTATCAATTTGAAATTTAGTATGCGTTTTAAGTGACCAAAAATACAGATCGAGTTCGTTAGCCAGCTATTTTGGACCAAAAATGTCAAAAATAGAACATTTTCTAACTTCACAAAAAAAAAAATTAAAAAAAAAAATTTTCTCTATTTTTTTCTAAAAGTACAATTAGAAACCAACGAATTTTGTTAATGAATGTTTTCGATATAATGCAAACCCAAAAAGATATAAATTTTTTAAGTTTTACAATTGTATAAAAGTATTGTTTGATGAGAAGAGGGGAGGGGGGAGGTGAAAATCGATCAGAAGACTGTTGACGCATTCTCATCTTTCTAAACTCAAGTAGAAATTAACAAGAAACTAACTATTTAACTGCTAAAAACCTTTAAAATCCTCAAAATACACGTTATATATGCAAAAAATAGAACATAATATGTGAAAATCATATACAGAAACACTATTATTTTGCAAAAAAATAAATAAACTCTCGGTTTTTTCTTCCTATTTACTTTTATTGATCACACCTAATAAAACTGCATCAAAAAATATTGACTTTTCTAAAAATTTTTGGAAATTTTGAAAAAATTTATTTTTACATTCTCATCCTAAATGAGAAGGTATTAAATTTGTGCGATTTTGAACTTTTGCTAAAACCTACATTTCTCGACGTTTTGAGACCTCCTGATTCCAAAAAAATGGGTTTTACGAATGTGTCTGTCTGTATGTCTGTCTGTGTGTCTGTCTGTCTGTCTGTGTAATAAATTTTGAAATCCATTAACTTGAGTAAAAATTTATCTATCAATTTGAAATTTAGTATGCGTTTTAAGTGACCAAAAATAAAGATCGAGTTCGTAAGCCAGCTATTTTGGACCAAAAATGTCAAAAATAGAACATTTTCTAACTTCACAAAAAAAAAAAAATTTAAAAAAAAAATTTTTTCTATTTTTTTTCTTAAAGTACAAGTAAAAACAAACAAATTTCGTTTAATGAATGTTTTCGATATAATGCAAACCCAAAAAGATATAAATTTTTTAAGTTTTACAATTGTATAAAAGTATTGTTTGATGAGAAGAGGGGAGGGGGGAGGTGAAAATCGATCAGAAGACTGTTGACGCATTCTCATCTTTCTAAACTCAAGTAGAAATTAACAAGAAACTAACTATTTAACTGCTAAAAACCTTTAAAATCCTCAAAATACACGTTATATATGCAAAAAATAGAACATAATATGTGAAAATCATATACAGAAACACTATTATTTTGCAAAAAAATAAATAAACTCTCGGTTTTTTCTTCCTATTTACTTTTATTGATCACACCTAATAAAACTGCATCAAAAAATATTGACTTTTCTAAAAATTTTTGGAAATTTTGAAAAAATTTATTTTTACATTCTCATCCTAAATGAGAAGGTATTAAATTTGTGCGATTTTGAACTTTTGCTAAAACCTACATTTCTCGACGTTTTGAGACCTCCTGATTCCAAAAAAATGGGTTTTACGAAAGTGTCTGTCTGTATGTCTGTCTGTCTGTCTGTGTAAAAAATTTAAAAATCCATTTACTTGAGTAAAAATTCATCTATCAATTTGAAATTTAGTATGCGTTTTAAGTGACCAAAAATACAGATCGAGTTGGTTAGCCAACTATTTTGGACCAAAAATGTCAAAAATAGAACATTTTCTAACTTCACAAAAAAAAAAAAATTTAAAAAAAAAATTTTCTCTATTTTTTTTCTTAAAGTACAAGTAAAAACAAACAAATTTCGTTTAATGAATGTTTTTCATATAATGCAAACCCAAAAAGATATGAATTTTTTAAGTTTTAAAATTGTATAAAAGTATTGTTTGAGGCGAAGAGGGGGAGGGGGGAGGTGAAAATCGGTGAGAAGACTGTTGACGCATTCTTATCTTTCTAAACTAAAGTAGAAATTAACAAGAAACTAACTATTTAACTGCTAAAAACCTTTAAAATCCTTAAAATACACGTTATATATGCAAAAAATAGAACATAATATGTGAAAATCATATACAGAAACACTATTATTTTGCAAAAAAATAAATTAACTCTCGGTTTTTTCTTCCTATTTACTTTTATTGATCACACCTAATAAAACTGCATCAAAAAATATTGACTTTTCTAAAAATTTTTGGAAATTTTGAAAAAATTTATTTTTACATTCTCATCCTAAATGAGAAGGAATTAAATTTGTGCGATTTTGATCTTTTGCTAAAACCTACATTTCTCGACGTTTTGAGACCTCCTGATTCCAAAAAAATGGGTTTTACGAAAGTGTCTGTCTGTATGTCTGTCTGTCTGTCTGTGTAAAAAATTTAAAAATCCATTAACTTGAGTAAAAATTCATCTATCAATTTGAAATTTAGTATGCGTTTTAAGTGACCAAAAATACAGATCGAGTTCGTTAGCCAGCTATTTTGGACCAAAAATGTCAAAAATAGAACATTTTCTAACTTCACAAAAAAAAAAATTAAAAAAAAAAATTTTCTCTATTTTTTTCTAAAAGTACAATTAGAAACCAACGAATTTTGTTAATGAATGTTTTCGATATAATGCAAACCCAAAAAGATATGAATTTTTTAAGTTTTACAATTGTATAAAAGTATTGTTTGATGAGAAGAGGAGAGGGGGGAGGTGAAAATCGATCAGAAGACTGTTGACGCATTCTCATCTTTCTAAACTCAAGTAGAAATTAACAAGAAACTAACTATTTAACTGCTAGAAACCTTTAAAATCCTCAAAATACACGTTATATATGCAAAAAATAGAACATAATATGTGAAAATCATATACAGAAACACTATTATTTTGCAAAAAAATAAATTAACTCTCGGTTTTTTCTTCCTATTTACTTTTATTGATCACACCTAATAAAACTGCATCAAAAAATATTGACTTTTCTAAAAATTTTTGGAAATTTTGAAAAAATTTATTTTTACATTCTCATCCTAAATGAGAAGGAATTAAATTTGTGCGATTTTGATCTTTTGCTAAAACCTACATTTCTCGACGTTTTGAGACCTCCTGATTCCAAAAAAATGGGTTTTACGAAAGTGTCTGTCTGTATGTCTGTCTGTCTGTCTGTGTAAAAAATTTAAAAATCCATTAACTTGAGTAAAAATTCATCTATCAATTTGAAATTTAGTATGCGTTTTAAGTGACCAAAAATACAGATCGAGTTCGTTAGCCAGCTATTTTGGACCAAAAATGTCAAAAATAGAACATTTTTTAACTTCACAAAAAAAAAAATTAAAAAAAAAAATTTTCTCTATTTTTTTCTAAAAGTACAATTAGAAACCAACGAATTTTGTTAATGAATGTTTTCGATATAATGCAAACCCAAAAAGATATGAATTTTTTAAGTTTTACAATTGTATAAAAGTATTATTTGATGAGAAGAGGGGAGGGGGGAGGTGAAAATCGATCAGAAGACTGTTGACGCATTCTCATCTTTCTAAACTCAAGTAGAAATTAACAAGAAACTAACTATTTGACTGCTAAAAACCTTTAAAATCCTCAAAATACACGTTATATATGCAAAAAATAGAGCATAATATGGAAAAATCATATACAGAAACACTATTATTTTGCAAAAAAATAAATAAACTCTCGGTTTTTTCTTCCTATTTACTTTTATTGATCACACCTAATAAAACTGCATCAAAAACTATTGACTTTTCTAAAAATTTTTGGAAATTTTGAAAAAATTTATTTTTACATTCTCATCCTAAATGAGATGGTATTAAATTTTTGCGATTTTGAACTTTTGCTAAAACCTACATTTCTCGACGTTTTGAGACCTCCTGATTCCAAAAAAATGGGTTTTACGAAAGTGTCTGTCTGTATGTCCGTCTGTCTGTCTGTCTGTCTGTCTGTGTAAAAAATATTGAAATCCATTCACTTGAGTAAAAATTCATCTATCAATTTGAAATTTAGTATGCGTTTTAAGTGACCAAAAATACAGATCGAGTTCGTTAGCCAACTATTTTGGACCAAAAATGTCAAAAATAGAACATTTTCTAACTTCACAAAAAAAAAAAATATTCTCTATTTTTTTTCTTAAAGTACAAGTAAAAACAAACAAATTTCGTTAATGAATGTTTTTGATATAATGCAAACCCAAAAAGATATGAATTTTTTAAGTTTTACAATTGTATAAAAGTATTGTTTGAGGAGAAGAGGGGGAGGGGGGAGGTGAAAATCGGTCAGAAGACTGTTACCGCATTCTCATCTTTCTAAACTCAAGTAGAAATTAACAAGAAACTAACTATTTAACTGCTAAAAACCTTTAAAATCCTCAAAATACACGTTATATATGCAAAAAATAGAACATAATATGGGAAAATCATATACAGAAACACTATTATTTTGCAAAAAAATAAATAAACTCTCGGTTTTTTCTTCCTATTTACTTTTATTGATCACACCTAATAAAACTGCATCAAAAACTATTGACTTTTCTAAAAATTTTTGGAATTTTTGAAAAAATTTATTTTTACATTCTCATCCTAAATGAGAAGGTATTAAATTTGTGCGATTTTGAACTTTTGCTAAAACCTACATTTCTCGACGTTTTGAGACCTCCTGATTCCAAAAAAATGGGTTTTACGAAAGTGTCTGTCTGTATATCTGACTGTCTGTCTGTCTGTCTGTGTAAAAAATATTGAAATCCATTAACTTGAGTAAAAATTCATCTATCAATTTGAAATTTAGTATGCGTTTTAAGTGACCAAAAATACAGATCGAGTTCGTTAGCCAGCTATTTTGGACCAAAAATGTCAAAAATAGAACATTTTCTAACTTCACAAAAAAAAAAAAAAATTAAAAAAAAAAATTTTCTCTATTTTTTTTCTTAAAGTACAAGTAAAAACAAACAAATTTCGTTAATGAATGTTTTTGATATAATGCAAACTCAAAAAGATATGAATTTTTTAAGTTTTACAATTGTATAAAAGTATTGTTTGATGAGAAGAGGGGGAGGGGGGAGGTGAAAATCGGTCAGAAGACTGTTGACGCATTCTTATCTTTCTAAACTCAAGCAGAAATTAACAAGAAACTAACTATTTAACTGCTAAAAACCTTTAAAATCCTCAAAATACACGTTATATATGCAAAAAATAGAACATAATATGGGAAAATCATATACAGAAACACTATTATTTTGCAAAAAAATAAATAAACTCTCGGTTTTTTCTTCCTATTTACTTTTATTGATCACACCTAATAAAACTGCATCAAAAACTATTGACTTTTCTAAAAATTTTTGGAATTTTTGAAAAAATTTATTTTTACATTCTCATCCTAAATGAGAAGGTATTAAATTTGTGCGATTTTGAACTTTTGCTAAAACCTACATTTCTCGACGTTTTGAGACCTCCTGATTCCAAAAAAATGGGTTTTACGAAAGTGTCTGTCTGTATATCTGACTGTCTGTCTGTCTGTCTGTGTAAAAAATATTGAAATCCATTAACTTGAGTAAAAATTCATCTATCAATTTGAAATTTAGTATGCGTTTTAAGTGACCAAAAATACAGATCGAGTTGGTTAGCCAACTATTTTGGACCAAAAATGTCAAAAATAGAACATTTTCTAACTTCACAAAAAAAAAAAATATTCTCTATTTTTTTTCTTAAAGTACAAGTAAAAACAAACAAATTTCGTTAATGAATGTTTTTGATATAATGCAAACCCAAAAAGATATGAATTTTTTAAGTTTTACAATTGTATAAAAGTATTGTTTGAGGAGAAGAGGGGGAGGGGGGAGGTGAAAATCGGTCAGAAGACTGTTACCGCATTCTCATCTTTCTAAACTCAAGTAGAAATTAACAAGAAACTAACTATTTAACTGCTAAAAACCTTTAAAATCCTCAAAATACACGTTATATATGCAAAAAATAGAACATAATATGGGAAAATCATATACAGAAACACTATTATTTTGCAAAAAAATAAATAAACTCTCGGTTTTTTCTTCCTATCTACTTTTATTGATCACACCTAAAAAAACTGCATTAAAAAATATTGACTTTTCTAAAAATTTTTGGAAATTTTGAAAAAATTTATTTTTACATTCTCATCCTAAATGAGAAGGTATTAAATTTGTGCGATTTTGAACTTTTGCTAAAACCTACATTTCTCGACGTTTTGAGACCTCCTGATTTCAAAAAAATGGGTTTTACGAAAGTGTCTGTCTGTATGTCTGTCTGTCTGTATGTCTGTCTGTCTGTCTGTCTGTCTGTCTGTGTAAAAAATTTTGAAATCCATTAACTTGAGTAAAAATTCATCTATCAATTTGAAATTTGGTATGCGTTTTAAGTGACCAAAAATACAGATCGAGTTCGTTAGCCAGCTATTTTGGACCAAAAATGTCAAAAATAGAACATTTTCTAACTTCACAAAAAAAAAAAAAAATTAAAAAAAAAAATTTTCTCTATTTTTTTTCTTAAAGTACAAGTAAAAACAAACAAATTTCGTTAATGAATGTTTTTGATATAATGCAAACCCAAAAAGATATGAATTTTTTAAGTTTTACAATTGTATAAAAGTATTGTTTGATGAGAAGAGGGGGAGGGGGGAGGTGAAAATCGGTCAGAAGACTGTTGACGCATTCTTATCTTTCTAAACTCAAGCAGAAATTAACAAGAAACTAACTATTTAACTGCTAAAAACCTTTAAAATCCTCAAAATACACGTTATATATGCAAAAAATAGAACATAATATGGGAAAATCATATACAGAAACACTATTATTTTGCAAAAAAATAAATAAACTCTCGGTTTTTTCTTCCTATTTACTTTTATTGATCACACCTAATAAAACTGCATCAAAAACTATTGACTTTTCTAAAAATTTTTGGAATTTTTGAAAAAATTTATTTTTACATTCTCATCCTAAATGAGAAGGTATTAAATTTGTGCGATTTTGAACTTTTGCTAAAACCTACATTTCTCGACGTTTTGAGACCTCCTGATTCCAAAAAAATGGGTTTTACGAAAGTGTCTGTCTGTATATCTGACTGTCTGTCTGTCTGTCTGTGTAAAAAATATTGAAATCCATTAACTTGAGTAAAAATTCATCTATCAATTTGAAATTTAGTGTGCGTTTTAAGTGACCAAAAATACAGATCGAGTTGGTTAGCCAACTATTTTGGACCAAAAATGTCAAAAATAGAACATTTTCTAACTTCACAAAAAAAAAAAATATTCTCTATTTTTTTTCTTAAAGTACAAGTAAAAACAAACAAATTTCGTTAATGAATGTTTTTGATATAATGCAAACCCAAAAAGATATGCATTTTTTAAGTTTTACAATTGTATAAAAGTATTGTTTGAGGAGAAGAGGGGGAGGGGGGAGGTGAAAATCGGTCAGAAGACTGTTACCGCATTCTCATCTTTCTAAACTCAAGTAGAAATTAACAAGAAACTAACTATTTAACTGCTAAAAACCTTTAAAATCCTCAAAATACACGTTATATATGCAAAAAATAGAACATAATATGGGAAAATCATATACAGAAACACTATTATTTTGCAAAAAAATAAATAAACTCTCGGTTTTTTCTTCCTATCTACTTTTATTGATCACACCTAAAAAAACTGCATTAAAAAATATTGACTTTTCTAAAAATTTTTGGAAATTTTGAAAAAATTTATTTTTACATTCTCATCCTAAATGAGAAGGTATTAAATTTGTGCGATTTTGAACTTTTGCTAAAACCTACATTTCTCGACGTTTTGAGACCTCCTGATTTCAAAAAAATGGGTTTTACGAAAGTGTCTGTCTGTATGTCTGTCTGTCTGTATGTCTGTCTGTCTGTCTGTCTGTCTGTCTGTGTAAAAAATTTTGAAATCCATTAACTTGAGTAAAAATTCATCTATCAATTTGAAATTTGGTATGCGTTTTAAGTGACCAAAAATACAGATCGAGTTCGTTAGCCAGCTATTTTGGACCAAAAATGTCAAAAATAGAACATTTTCTAACTTCACAAAAAAAAAAAAAAATTAAAAAAAAAATTTTCTCTATTTTTTTTCTTAAAGTACAAGTAAAAACAAACAAATTTCGTTAATGAATGTTTTTGATATAATGCAAACCCAAAAAGATATGAATTTTTTAAGTTTTACAATTGTATAAAAGTATTGTTTGATGAGAAGAGGGGGAGGGGGGAGGTGAAAATCGGTCAGAAGACTGTTGACGCATTCTTATCTTTCTAAACTCAAGCAGAAATTAACAAGAAACTAACTATTTAACTGCTAAAAACCTTTAAAATCCTCAAAATACACGTTATATATGCAAAAAATAGAACATAATATGGGAAAATCATATACAGAAACACTATTATTTTGCAAAAAAATAAATAAACTCTCGGTTTTTTCTTCCTATTTACTTTTATTGATCACACCTAATAAAACTGCATCAAAAACTATTGACTTTTCTAAAAATTTTTGGAATTTTTGAAAAAATTTATTTTTACATTCTCATCCTAAATGAGAAGGTATTAAATTTGTGCGATTTTGAACTTTTGCTAAAACCTACATTTCTCGACGTTTTGAGACCTCCTGATTCCAAAAAAATGGGTTTTACGAAAGTCTCTGTCTGTATATCTGACTGTCTGTCTGTCTGTCTGTGTAAAAAATATTGAAATCCATTAACTTGAGTAAAAATTCATCTATCAATTTGAAATTTAGTATGCGTTTTAAGTGACCAAAAATACAGATCGAGTTGGTTAGCCAACTATTTTGGACCAAATATGTCAAAAATAGAACATTTTCTAACTTCACAAAAAAAAAAAATATTCTCTATTTTTTTTCTTAAAGTACAAGTAAAAACAAACAAATTTCGTTAATGAATGTTTTTGATATAATGCAAACCCAAAAAGATATGAATTTTTTAAGTTTTACAATTGTATAAAAGTATTGTTTGAGGAGAAGAGGGGGAGGGGGGAGGTGAAAATCGGTCAGAAGACTGTTACCGCATTCTCATCTTTCTAAACTCAAGTAGAAATTAACAAGAAACTAACTATTTAACTGCTAAAAACCTTTAAAATCCTCAAAATACACGTTATATATGCAAAAAATAGAACATAATATGGGAAAATCATATACAGAAACACTATTATTTTGCAAAAAAATAAATAAACTCTCGGTTTTTTCTTCCTATCTACTTTTATTGATCACACCTAAAAAAACTGCATTAAAAAATATTGACTTTTCTAAAAATTTTTGGAAATTTTGAAAAAATTTATTTTTACATTCTCATCCTAAATGAGAAGGTATTAAATTTGTGCGATTTTGAACTTTTGCTAAAACCTACATTTCTCGACGTTTTGAGACCTCCTGATTTCAAAAAAATGGGTTTTACGAAAGTGTCTGTCTGTATGTCTGTCTGTCTGTATGTCTGTCTGTCTGTCTGTCTGTCTGTGTAAAAAATTTTGAAATCCATTAACTTGAGTAAAAATTCATCTATCAATTTGAAATTTGGTATGCGTTTTAAGTGACCAAAAATACAGATCGAGTTCGTTAGCCAGCAATTTTGGACCAAAAATGTCAAAAATAGAACATTTTCTAACTTCACAAAAAAAAAAAAATTAAAAAAAAAAATTTTCTCTATTTTTTTTCTTAAAGTACAAGTAAAAACAAACAAATTTAGTTAATGAATGTTTTTGATATAATGCAAACCCAAAAAGATATGATTTTTTTAAGTTTTAAAATTGTATAAAAGTATTGTTTGAGGAGAAGAGGGGGAGGGGGGAGGTGAAAATCGGTCAGAAGACTGTTGACGCATTCTTATCTTTCTAAACTCAAGCAGAAATTAACAAGAAACTAACTATTTAACTGCTAAAAACCTTTAAAATCCTCAAAATACACGTTATATATGCAAAAAATAGAACATAATATGGGAAAATCGTATACAGAAACACTATTATTTTGCAAAAAAATAAATAAACTCTCGGTTTTTTCTTCCTATTTACTTTCATTGATCACACCTAATAAAACTGCATCAAAAACTATTGACTATTCTAAAAATTTTTGGAATTTTTGAAAAAATTTACTTTTACATTCTCATCCTAAATGAGAAGGTATTAAATTTGTGCGATTTTGAACTTTTGCTAAAACCTACATTTCTCGACGTTTTGAGACCTCCTGATTCCAAAAAAATGGGTTTTACGAAAGTGTCTGTCTGTATGTCTGTCTCTGTGTCTGTCTGTCTGTCTGTGTAACAAATTTTGAAATCCATTAACTTGAGTAAAAATTCATCTATTAATTTGAAATTTAGTATGCGTTTTAAGTGACCAAAAATACAGATCGAGTTCGTTAGCCAGCTATTTTGGACCAAAAATGTCAAAAATAGAACATTTTCTAACTTCATAAAAAAAAAAATTTTCTCTATTTTTTTTCTTAAAGTACAAGTAAAAACAAACAAATTTCGTTAATGAATGTTTTTGATATAATGCAAACACAAAAAGATATAAATTTTTTAAGTTTTACCATTGTATAAAAGTATTGTTTGAGGAGAAGAGGGGGAGGGGGGAGGTGAAAATCGGTCAGAAGACTGTTGACGCATTCTCATCTTTCTAAACTCAAGTAGAAATTAACAAGAAACTAACTATTTAACTGCTAAAAACCTTTAAAATCCTCAAAATACACGTTATATATGCAAAAATTAGAGCATAATATGGGAAAATCATATACAGAAACACTATTATTTTGCAAAAAAATAAATAAACTCTCGGTTTTTTCTTCCTATTTACTTTTATTGATCACACCTAATAAAACTGCATCAAAAAATATTGACTTTTCTAAAAATTTTTGGAAATTTTCAAAAAATTTATTTTTACATTCTTATGCTAAATGAGAAGGTATTAAATTTGTGCGATTTTGAACTTTTGCTAAAACCTACATTTCTCGACGTTTTGAGACCTCCTGATTCCAAAAAAATGGGTTTTACGAATGTGTCTGTCTGTATGTCTGTCTGTGTGTCTGTCTGTCTGTCTGTGTAATAAATTTTGAAATCCATTAACTTGAGTAAAAATTTATCTATCAATTTGAAATTTAGTATGCGTTTTAAGTGACCAAAAATAAAGATCGAGTTCGTTAGCCAGCTATTTTGGACCAAAAATGTCAAAAATAGAACATTTTCTAACTTCACAAAAAAAAAAATTAAAAAAAAAAATTTCTCTATTTTTTTCTAAAAGTACAAGTAGAAACCAACGAATTTTGTAAATGAATGTTTTTGATATAATGCAAACCCAAAAAGATATGAATTTTTTAAGTTTTACAATTGTATAAAAGTATTGTTTGAGGAGAAGAGGGATAGGGGGGAGGTGAAAATCGGTCAGAAGACTGTTGACGCATTCTCATATTTCTAAACTCAAGCAGAAATTAACAAGAAACTAACTATTTAACTGCTAAAAACCTTTAAAATCCTCAAAATACACGTTATATATGCAAAAAATAGAACATAATATGGGAAAATCATATACAGAAACACTATTATTTTGCAAAAAAATAAATAAACTCTCGGTTTTTTCTTCCTATTTACTTTTATTAATCACACCTAATAAAACTGCATCAAAAACTATCGACTTTTCAAAAATTTTTGGAAATTTTGAAAAAATTTATTTTTACATTCTCATCCTAAATGAGAAGGTATTAAATTTGTGCGATTTTGAACTTTTGCTAAAACCTACATTTCTCGACGTTTTGAGACCTCCTGATTCCAAAAAAATGGGTTTTAGGAAAGTGTCTGTCTGTCTGTCTGTCTGTCTGTCTGTGTAAAAAATTTAAAAATCCATTAACTTGAGTAAAAATTCATTTAGCAATTTGAAATTAAGTATGCGTTTTAAGTGACCAAAAATACAGATCGAGTTTGTTAGCCAGCTATTTTTAACCAAAAATGTCAAAAATAGCACATTTTCTAACTTCACAAAAAAAAAAATTAAAAAAAAAATTTTCTCTATTTTTTTCTAAAAGTACAAGTAGAAACCAACGAATTTTGTAAATGAATGTTTTTGATATAATGCAAACCCACAAAGATATAAATTTTTTAAGTTTTACAATTGTATAAAAGTATTGTTTGAGGAGAAGAGGGGGAGGGGGGAGTTGAAAATCGGTCAGAAGACTGTTGATGCATTCTCATCTTTCTAAACTCAAGTAGAAATTAACAAGAAACTAACTATTTAACTGCTAATAACCTTTAAAATCCTCAAAATACACGTTATATATGCAAAAAATAGAACATAATATGTGAAAATCATATACAGAAACACTATTATTTTGCAAAAAAATAAATTAACTCTCGGTTTTTTCTTCCTATTTACTTTTATTGATCACACCTAATAAAACTGCATCAAAAAATATTGACTTTTCTAAAAATTTTTGGAAATTTTGAAAAAATTTATTTTACATTCTCATCCTAAATGAGAAGGTATTAAATTTGTGCGATTTTGAACTTTTGCTAAAACCTACATTTCTCGACGTTTTGAGACCTCCTGATTCCAAAAAAATGGGTTTTACGAAAGTGTCTGTCTGTATGTCTGTCTGTCTGTATGTCTGTCTGTCTGTCTGTCTGTCTGTGTAAAAAATTTTGAAATCCATTAACTTGAGTAAAAATTCATCTATCAATTTGAAATTTGGTATGCGTTTTAAGTGACCAAAAATACAGATCGAGTTCGTTAGCCAGCTATTTTGGACCAAAAATGTCAAAAATAGAACATTTTCTAACTTCACAAAAAAAAAAAAAATTAAAAAAAAAAATTTTCTCTATTTTTTTTCTTAAAGTACAAGTAAAAACAAACAAATTTCGTTAATGAATGTTTTTGATATAATGCAAACCCAAAAAGATATGATTTTTTTAAGTTTTAAAATTGTATAAAAGTATTGTTTGAGGAGAAGAGGGGGAGGGGGGAGGTGAAAATCGGTCAGAAGACTGTTGACGCATTCTTATCTTTCTAAACTCAAGCAGAAATTAACAAGAAACTAACTATTTAACTGCTAAAAACCTTTAAAATCCTCAAAATACACGTTATATATGCAAAAAATAGAACATAATATGGGAAAATCATATACAGAAACACTATTATTTTGCAAAAAAATAAATAAACTCTCGGTTTTTTCTTCCTATTTACTTTTATTGATCACACCTAATAAAACTGCATCAAAAAATATTGACTTTTCTAAAAATTTTTGGAAATTTTGAAAAAATTTATTTTAGATTCTCATCCTAAATGAGAAGGTATTAAATTTGTGCGATTTTGAACTTTTGCTAAAACCTACATTTCTCGACGTTTTGAGACCTCCTGATTCCAAAAAAATGGGTTTTACGAAAGTGTCTGTCTGTATATCTGACTGTCTGTCTGTCTGTCTGTGTAAAAAATATTGAAATCCATTTACTTGAGTAAAAATTCATCTATCAATTTGAAATTTAGTATGCGTTTTAAGTGACCAAAAATACAGATCGAGTTGGTTAGCCAACTATTTTGGACCAAAAATGTCAAAAATAGAACATTTTCTAACTTCACAAAAAAAAAAAATTTTCTCTATTTTTTTTCTTAAAGTACAAGTAAAAACAAACAAATTTCGTTAATGAATGTTTTTGATATAATGCAAACCCAAAAAGATATGAATTTTTTAAGTTTTACCATTGTATAAAAGTATTGTTTGAGGAGAAGAGGGGGAGGGGGGAGGTGAAAATCGGTCAGAAGACTGTTACCGCATTCTCATCTTTCTAAACTCAAGTAGAAATTAACAAGAAACTAACTATTTAACTGCTAAAAACCTTTAAAATCCTCAAAATGCACGTTATATATGCAAAAAATAGAACATAATATGTGAAAATCATATACAGAAACACTATTATTTTGCAAAAAAATAAATAAACTCTCGGTTTTTTCTTCCTATTTACTTTTATTGATCACACCTAATAAAACTGCATCAAAAACTATTGACTATTCTAAAAATTTTTGGAATTTTTGAAAAAATTTATTTTTACATTCTCATCCTAAATGAGAAGGTATTAAATTTGTGCGATTTTGAACTTTTGCTAAAACCTACATTTCTCGACGTTTTGAGACCTCCTGATTCCAAAAAAATGGGTTTTACGAATGTGTCTGTCTGTATGTCTGTCTGTGTGTCTGTCTGTCTGTCTGTGTAATAAATTTTGAAATCCATTAACCTTTGTAAAAATTTATCTATCAATTTGAAATTTAGTATGCGTTTTAAGTGACCAAAAATAAAGATCGAGTTCGTTAGCCAACTATTTTGGACCAAAAATGTCAAAAATAGAACATTTTCTAACTTCACAAAAAAAAAAAATTTTCTCTATTTTTTTTCTTAAAGTACAAGTAAAAACAAACAAATTTCGTTAATGAATGTTTTTGATATAATGCAAACCCAAAAAGATATGAATTTTTTAAGTTTTACAATTGTATAAAAGTATTGTTTGAGGAGAAGAGGGATAGGGGGGAGGTGAAAATCGGTCAGAAGACTGTTGACGCATTCTCATATTTCTAAACTCAAGCAGAAATTAACAAGAAACTAACTATTTAACTGCTAAAAACCTTTAAAATCCTCAAAATACACGTTATATATGCAAAAAATAGAACATAATATGGGAAAATCATATACAGAAACACTATTATTTTGCAAAAAAATAAATAAACTCTCGGTTTTTTCTTCCTATTTACTTTTATTAATCACACCTAATAAAACTGCATCAAAAACTATTGACTTTTCTAAAAATTTTTGGAAATTTTGAAATAATTTATTTTTACATTCTCATCCTAAATGAGAAGGTATTAAATTTGTGCGATTTTGAACTTTTGCTAAAACCTACATTTCTCGACGTTTTGAGACCTCCTGATTCCAAAAAAATGGGTTTTACGAATGTGTCTGTCTGTATGTCTGTCTGTCTGTCTGTCTGTCTGTGTAAAAAATTTTGAAATCCATTAACTTGAGTAAAAATTCATCTATCAATTTGAAATTTGGTATGCGTTTTAAGTGACCAAAAATACAGATCGAGTTCGTTAGCCAGCTATTTTGGACCAAAAATGTCAAAAATAGAACATTTTCTAACTTCACAAAAAAAAAAAAATTTTAAAAAAAAATTTTCTCTATTTTTTTCTTAAAGTACAAGTAAAAACAAACAAATTTCGTTTAATGAATGTTTTTCATATAATGCAAACCCAAAAAGATATGAATTTTTTAAGTTTTAAAATTGTATAAAAGTATTGTTTGAGGCGAAGAGGGGGAGGGGGGAGGTGAAAATCGGTGAGAAGACTGTTGACGCATTCTTATCTTTCTAAACTAAAGTAGAAATTAACAAGAAACTAACTATTTAACTGCTAAAAACCTTTAAAATCCTCAAAATACACGTTATATATGCAAAAACAAGAACATAATATGGGAAAATCATATACAGAAACACTATTATTTTGCAAAAAAATAAATAAACTCTCGGTTTTTTCTTCCTATTTACTTTTATTGATCACACCTAATAAAACTGCATCAAAAACTATTGACTTTTCTAAAAATTTTTGGAATTTTTGAAAAAATTTATTTTTACATTCTCATCCTAAATAAGAAGGTATTAAATTTGTGCGATTTTGAACTTTTGCTAAAACCTACATTTCTCGACGTTTTGAGACCTCCTGATTCCAAAAAAATGGGTTTTACGAAAGTGTCTGTCTGTATATCTGACTGTCTGTCTGTCTGTCTGTGTAAAAAATATTGAAATCCATTAACTTGAGTAAAAATTCATCTATCAATTTGAAATTTAGTATGCGTTTTAAGTGACCAAAAATACAGATCGAGTTGGTTAGCCAACTATTTTGGACCAAAAATGTCAAAAATAGAACATTTTCTAACTTCACAAAAAAAAAAAATTTTCTCTATTTTTTTTCTTAAAGTACAAGTAAAAACAAACAAATTTCGTTAATGAATGTTTTTGATATAATGCAAACCCAAAAAGATATGAATTTTTTAAGTTTTACAATTGTATAAAAGTATTGTTTGAGGATAAGAGGGGGAGGGGGGAGGTGAAAATCGGTCAGAAGACTGTTACCGCATTCTCATCTTTCTAAACTCAAGTAGAAATTAACAAGAAACTAACTATTTAACTGCTAAAAACCTTTAAAATCCTCAAAATACACGTTATATATGCAAAAAATAGAACATAATATGGAAAAATCATATACAGAAACACTATTATTTTGCAAAAAAATAAATAAACTCTTGGTTTTTTCTTCCTATTTACTTTTATTAATCACACCTAATAAAACTGCATCAAAAACTATTGACTTTTCTAAAAATTTTTGGAAATTTTGAAAAAATTTATTTTTACATTCTCATCCTAAATAAGAAGGTATTAAATTTGTGCGATTTTGAACTTTTGCTAAAACCTACATTTCTCGACGTTTTGAGACCTCCTGATTCCAAAAAAATGGGTTTTAGGAAAGTGTCTGTCTGTCTGTCTGTCTGTCTGTCTGTCTGTGTAAAAAATATTGAAATCCATTAACTTGAGTAAAAATTCATCTATCAATTTGAAATTTAGTATGCGTTTTAAGTGACCAAAAATACAGATCGAGTTGGTTAGCCAACTATTTTGGACCAAAAATGTCAAAAATAGAACATTTTCTAACTTCACAAAAAAAAAAAATTTTCTCTATTTTTTTTCTTAAAGTACAAGTAAAAACAAACAAATTTCGTTAATGAATGTTTTTGATATAATGCAAACCCAAAAAGATATGAATTTTTTAAGTTTTACAATTGTATAAAAGTATTGTTTGATGAGAAGAGGGGGAGGGGGGAGGTGAAAATCGGTCAGAAGACTGTTGACGCATTCTTATCTTTCTAAACTCAAGCAGAAATTAACAAGAAACTAACTATTTAACTGCTAAAAACCTTTAAAATCCTCAAAATACACGTTATATATGCAAAAAATAGAACATAATATGGGAAAATCATATACAGAAACACTATTATTTTGCAAAAAAATAAATAAACTCTCGGTTTTTTCTTCCTATTTACTTTTATTGATCACACCTAATAAAACTGCATCAAAAACTATTGACTTTTCTAAAAATTTTTGGAATTTTTGAAAAAATTTATTTTTACATTCTCATCCTAAATGAGAAGGTATTAAATTTGTGCGATTTTGAACTTTTGCTAAAACCTACATTTCTCGACGTTTTGAGACCTCCTGATTCCAAAAAAATGGGTTTTACGAAAGTGTCTGTCTGTATGTCTGTCTGTGTGTCTGTCTGTCTGTCTGTGTAACAAATTTTGAAATCCATTAACTTGAGTAAAAATTCATCTATCAATTTGAAATTTAGTATGCGTTTTAAGTGACCAAAAATACAGATCGAGTTGGTTAGCCAACTATTTTGGACCAAAAATGTCAAAAATAGAACATTTTCTAACTTCACAAAAAAAAAAAATTTTCTCTATTTTTTTTCTTAAAGTACAAGTAAAAACAAACAAATTTCGTTAATGAATGTTTTTGATATAATGAAAACCCAAAAAGATATGATTTTTTTAAGTTTTAAAATTGTATAAAAGTATTGTTTGAGGAGAAGAGGGGGAGGGGGGAGGTGAAAATCGGTCAGAAGACTGTTGACGCATTCTTATCTTTCTAAACTCAAGCAGAAATTAACAAGAAACTAACTATTTAACTGCTAAAAACCTTTAAAATCCTCAAAATACACGTTATATATGCAAAAAATAGAACATAATATGGGAAAATCATATACAGAAACACTATTATTTTGCAAAAAAATAAATAAACTTTCGGTTTTTTCTTCCTATTTACTTTTATTGATCACACCTAATAAAACTGCATCAAAAACTATTGACTTTTCTAAAAATTTTTGGAATTTTTGAAAAAATTTATTTTTACATTCTCATCCTAAATGAGAAGGTATTAAATTTGTGCGATTTTGAACTTTTGCTAAAACCTACATTTCTCGACGTTTTGAGACCTCCTGATTCCAAAAAAATGGGTTTTACGAAAGTGTCTGTCTGTATATCTGACTGTCTGTCTGTCTGTCTGTGTAAAAAATATTGAAATCCATTAACTTGAGTAAAAATTCATCTATCAATTTGAAATTTAGTATGCGTTTTAAGTGACCAAAAATACAGATCGAGTTGGTTAGCCAACTATTTTGGACCAAAAATGTCAAAAATAGAACATTTTCTAACTTCACAAAAAAAAAAAATTTTCTCTATTTTTTTTCTTAAAGTACAAGTAAAAACAAACAAATTTCGTTAATGAATGTTTTTGATATAATGCAAACCCAAAAAGATATGAATTTTTTAAGTTTTACAATTGTATAAAAGTATTGTTTGAGGATAAGAGGGGGAGGGGGGAGGTGAAAATCGGTCAGAAGACTGTTGACGCATTCTTATCTTTCTAAACTCAAGCAGAAATTAACAAGAAACTAACTATTTAACTGCTAAAAACCTTTAAAATCCTCAAAATACACGTTATATATGCAAAAAATAGAACATAATATGGGAAAATCATATACAGAAACACTATTATTTTGCAAAAAAATAAATAAACTCTCGGTTTTTTCTTCCTATTTACTTTTATTGATCACACCTAATAAAACTGCATCAAAAACTATTGACTTTTCTAAAAATTTTTGGAATTTTTGAAAAAATTTATTTTTACATTCTCATCCTAAATGAGAAGGTATTAAATTTGTGCGATTTTGAACTTTTGCTAAAACCTACATTTCTCGACGTTTTGAGACCTCCTGATTCCAAAAAAATGGGTTTTACGAAAGTGTCTGTCTGTATGTCTGTCTGTGTGTCTGTCTGTCTGTCTGTGTAACAAATTTTGAAATCCATTAACTTGAGTAAAAATTCATCTATCAATTTGAAATTTAGTATGCGTTTTAAGTGACCAAAAATACAGATCGAGTTGGTTAGCCAACTATTTTGGACCAAAAATGTCAAAAATAGAACATTTTCTAACTTCACAAAAAAAAAAAATTTTCTCTATTTTTTTTCTTAAAGTACAAGTAAAAACAAACAAATTTCGTTAATGAATGTTTTTGATATAATGAAAACCCAAAAAGATATGATTTTTTTAAGTTTTAAAATTGTATAAAAGTATTGTTTGAGGAGAAGAGGGGGAGGGGGGAGGTGAAAATCGGTCAGAAGACTGTTGACGCATTCTTATCTTTCTAAACTCAAGCAGAAATTAACAAGAAACTAACTATTTAACTGCTAAAAACCTTTAAAATCCTCAAAATACACGTTATATATGCAAAAAATAGAACATAATATGGGAAAATCATATACAGAAACACTATTATTTTGCAAAAAAATAAATAAACTTTCGGTTTTTTCTTCCTATTTACTTTTATTGATCACACCTAATAAAACTGCATCAAAAACTATTGACTTTTCTAAAAATTTTTGGAATTTTTGAAAAAATTTATTTTTACATTCTCATCCTAAATGAGAAGGTATTAAATTTGTGCGATTTTGAACTTTTGCTAAAACCTACATTTCTCGACGTTTTGAGACCTCCTGATTCCAAAAAAATGGGTTTTACGAAAGTGTCTGTCTGTATATCTGACTGTCTGTCTGTCTGTCTGTGTAAAAAATATTGAAATCCATTAACTTGAGTAAAAATTCATCTATTAATTTGAAATTTAGTATGCGTTTTAAGTGACCAAAAATACAGATCGAGTTGGTTAGCCAACTATTTTGGACCAAAAATGTCAAAAATAGAACATTTTCTAACTTCACAAAAAAAAACAATTTTCTCTATTTTTTTTCTTAAAGTACAAGTAAAAACAAACAAATTTCGTTAATGAATGTTTTTGATATAATGCAAACCCAAAAAGATATGAATTTTTTAAGTTTTACAATTGTATAAATGTATTGTTTGAGGATAAGAGGGGGTGGGGGGAGGTGAAAATCGGTCAGAAGACTGTTACCGCATTCTCATCTTTCTAAACTCAAGTAGAAATTAACAAGAAACTAACTATTTAACTGCTAAAAACCTTTAAAATCCTCAAAATACACGTTATATATGCAAAAAATAGAACATAATATGGGAAAATCATATACAGAAACACTATTATTTTGCAAAAAAATAAATAAACTCTCGGTTTTTTCTTTCTATCTACTTTTATTGATCTCACCTAAAAAAACTGCATTAAAAAATATTGACTTTTCTAAAAATTTTTGGAAATTTTGAAAAAATTTATTTTTACATTCTCATCCTAAATGAGAAGGTATTAAATTTGTGCGATTTTGAACTTTTGCTAAAACCTACATTTCTCGACGTTTTGAGACCTCCTGATTTCAAAAAAATGGGTTTTACGAAAGTGTCTGTCTGTATGTCTGTCTGTCTGTATGTCTGTCTGTCTGTCTGTCTGTCTGTCTGTGTAAAAAATTTTGAAATCCATTAACTTGAGTAAAAATTCATCTATCAATTTGAAATTTGGTATGCGTTTTAAGTGACCAAAAATACAGATCGAGTTCGTTAGCCAGCTATTTTGGACCAAAAATGTCAAAAATAGAACATTTTCTAACTTCACAAAAAAAAAAAAATTAAAAAAAAAAATTTTCTCTATTTTTTTTCTTAAAGTACAAGTAAAAACAAACAAATTTAGTTAATGAATGTTTTTGACATAATGTAAACCCAAAAAGATATGATTTTTTTAAGTTTTAAAATTGTATAAAATATTGTTTGAGGAGAAGAGGGGGAGGGGGGAGGTGAAAATCGGTCAGAAGACTGTTACCGCATTCTCATCTTTCTAAACTCAAGTAGAAATTAACAAGAAACTAACTATTTAACTGCTAAAAACCTTTAAAATCCTCAAAATGCACGTTATATATGCAAAAAATAGAACATAATATGTGAAAATCATATACAGAAACACTATTATTTTGCAAAAAAATAAATAAACTCTCGGTTTTTTCTTCCTATTTACTTTTATTGATCACACCGAATAAAACTGCATCAAAAAATATTGACTTTTCTAAAAATTTTTGGAAATTTTGAAAAAATTTATTTTTACATTCTCATCCTAAATGAGAAGGTATTAAATTTGTGCGATTTTGAACTTTTGCTAAAACCTACATTTCTCGACGTTTTGAGACCTCCTGATTCCAAAAAAATGGGTTTTACGAATGTGTCTGACTGTCTGTCTGTCTGTCTGTGTAAAAAATATTGAAATCCATTAACTTGAGTAAAAATTCATCTATCAATTTGAAATTTAGTATGCGTTTTAAGTGACCAAAAATACAGATCGAGTTGGTTAGCCAACTATTTTGGACCAAAAATGTCAAAAATAGAACATTTTCTAACTTCACAAAAAAAAAAAAATTTTCTCTATTTTTTTTCTTAAAGTACAAGTAAAAACAAACAAATTTCGTTAATGAATGTTTTTGATATAATGCAAACCCAAAAAGATATGAATTTTTTAAGTTTTACAATTGTATAAAAGTATTGTTTGAGGATAAGAGGGGGAGGGGGGAGGTGAAAATCGGTCAGAAGACTGTTGACGCATTCTTATCTTTCTAAACTCAAGCAGAAATTAACAAGAAACTAACTATTTAACTGCTAAAAACCTTTAAAATCCTCAAAATACACGTTATATATGCAAAAAATAGAACATAATATGGGAAAATCATATACAGAAACACTATTATTTTGCAAAAAAATAAATAAACTCTCGGTTTTTTCTTCCTATTTACTTTTATTGATCACACCTAATAAAACTGCATCAAAAACTATTGACTTTTCTAAAAATTTTTGGAATTTTTGAAAAAATTTATTTTTACATTCTCATCCTAAATGAGAAGGTATTAAATTTGTGCGATTTTGAACTTTTGCTAAAACCTACATTTCTCGACGTTTTGAGACCTCCTGATTCCAAAAAAATGGGTTTTACGAAAGTGTCTGTCTGTATGTCTGTCTGTGTGTCTGTCTGTCTGTCTGTGTAACAAATTTTGAAATCCATTAACTTGAGTAAAAATTCATCTATCAATTTGAAATTTAGTATGCGTTTTAAGTGACCAAAAATACAGATCGAGTTGGTTAGCCAACTATTTTGGACCAAAAATGTCAAAAATAGAACATTTTCTAACTTCACAAAAAAAAAAAATTTTCTCTATTTTTTTTCTTAAAGTACAAGTAAAAACAAACAAATTTCGTTAATGAATGTTTTTGATATAATGAAAACCCAAAAAGATATGATTTTTTTAAGTTTTAAAATTGTATAAAAGTATTGTTTGAGGAGAAGAGGGGGAGGGGGGAGGTGAAAATCGGTCAGAAGACTGTTGACGCATTCTTATCTTTCTAAACTCAAGCAGAAATTAACAAGAAACTAACTATTTAACTGCTAAAAACCTTTAAAATCCTCAAAATACACGTTATATATGCAAAAAATAGAACATAATATGGGAAAATCATATACAGAAACACTATTATTTTGCAAAAAAATAAATAAACTTTCGGTTTTTTCTTCCTATTTACTTTTATTGATCACACCTAATAAAACTGCATCAAAAACTATTGACTTTTCTAAAAATTTTTGGAATTTTTGAAAAAATTTATTTTTACATTCTCATCCTAAATGAGAAGGTATTAAATTTGTGCGATTTTGAACTTTTGCTAAAACCTACATTTCTCGACGTTTTGAGACCTCCTGATTCCAAAAAAATGGGTTTTACGAAAGTGTCTGTCTGTATATCTGACTGTCTGTCTGTCTGTCTGTGTAAAAAATATTGAAATCCATTAACTTGAGTAAAAATTCATCTATCAATTTGAAATTTAGTATGCGTTTTAAGTGACCAAAAATACAGATCGAGTTGGTTAGCCAACTATTTTGGACCAAAAATGTCAAAAATAGAACATTTTCTAACTTCACAAAAAAAAAAAATTTTCTCTATTTTTTTTCTTAAAGTACAAGTAAAAACAAACAAATTTCGTTAATGAATGTTTTTGATATAATGCAAACCCAAAAAGATATGAATTTTTTAAGTTTTACAATTGTATAAATGTATTGTTTGAGGATAAGAGGGGGTGGGGGGAGGTGAAAATCGGTCAGAAGACTGTTACCGCATTCTCATCTTTCTAAACTCAAGTAGAAATTAACAAGAAACTAACTATTTAACTGCTAAAAACCTTTAAAATCCTCAAAATACACGTTATATATGCAAAAAATAGAACATAATATGGGAAAATCATATACAGAAACACTATTATTTTGCAAAAAAATAAATAAACTCTCGGTTTTTTCTTTCTATCTACTTTTATTGATCTCACCTAAAAAAACTGCATTAAAAAATATTGACTTTTCTAAAAATTTTTGGAAATTTTGAAAAAATTTATTTTTACATTCTCATCCTAAATGAGAAGGTATTAAATTTGTGCGATTTTGAACTTTTGCTAAAACCTACATTTCTCGACGTTTTGAGACCTCCTGATTTCAAAAAAATGGGTTTTACGAAAGTGTCTGTCTGTATGTCTGTCTGTCTGTATGTCTGTCTGTCTGTCTGTCTGTCTGTCTGTGTAAAAAATTTTGAAATCCATTAACTTGAGTAAAAATTCATCTATCAATTTGAAATTTGGTATGCGTTTTAAGTGACCAAAAATACAGATCGAGTTCGTTAGCCAGCTATTTTGGACCAAAAATGTCAAAAATAGAACATTTTCTAACTTCACAAAAAAAAAAAAATTAAAAAAAAAAATTTTCTCTATTTTTTTTCTTAAAGTACAAGTAAAAACAAACAAATTTAGTTAATGAATGTTTTTGACATAATGTAAACCCAAAAAGATATGATTTTTTTAAGTTTTAAAATTGTATAAAATATTGTTTGAGGAGAAGAGGGGGAGGGGGGAGGTGAAAATCGGTCAGAAGACTGTTACCGCATTCTCATCTTTCTAAACTCAAGTAGAAATTAACAAGAAACTAACTATTTAACTGCTAAAAACCTTTAAAATCCTCAAAATGCACGTTATATATGCAAAAAATAGAACATAATATGTGAAAATCATATACAGAAACACTATTATTTTGCAAAAAAATAAATAAACTCTCGGTTTTTTCTTCCTATTTACTTTTATTGATCACACCGAATAAAACTGCATCAAAAAATATTGACTTTTCTAAAATTTTTTGGAAATTTTGAAAAAATTTATTTTTACATTCTCATCCTAAATGAGAAGGTATTAAATTTGTGCGATTTTGAACTTTTGCTAAAACCTACATTTCTCGACGTTTTGAGACCTCCTGATTCCAAAAAAATGGGTTTTACGAATGTGTCTGTCTGTATGTCTGTCTGTGTGTCTGTCTGTCTGTCTGTGTAATAAATTTTGAAATCCATTAACTTGAGTAAAAATTTATCTATCAATTTGAAATTTAGTATGCGTTTTAAGTGACCAAAAATAAAGATCAAGTTCGTTAGCCAGCTATTTTGGACCAAAAATGTCAAAAATAGAACATTTTCTAACTTCACAAAAAAAAAAATTAAAAAAAAAAATTTCTCTATTTTTTTCTAAAAGTACAAGTAGAAACCAACGAATTTTGTAAATGAATGTTTTTGATATAATGCAAACCCAAAAAGATATGAATTTTTTAAGTTTTACAATTGTATAAAAGTATTGTTTGAGGAGAAGAGGGATAGGGGGGAGGTGAAAATCGGTCAGAAGACTGTTGACGCATTCTCATATTTCTAAACTCAAGCAGAAATTAACAAGAAACTAACTATTTAACTGCTAAAAACCTTTAAAATCCTCAAAATACACGTTATATATGCAAAAAATAGAACATAATATGGGAAAATCATATACAGAAACACTATTATTTTGCAAAAAAATAAATAAACTCTCGGTTTTTTCTTTCTATCTACTTTTATTGATCTCACCTAAAAAAACTGCATTAAAAAATATTGACTTTTCTAAAAATTTTTGGAAATTTTGAAAAAATTTATTTTTACATTCTCATCCTAAATGAGAAGGTATTAAATTTGTGCGATTTTGAACTTTTGCTAAAACCTACATTTCTCGACGTTTTGAGACCTCCTGATTCCAAAAAAATGGGTTTTAGGAAAGTGTCTGTCTGTCTGTCTGTCTGTCTGTCTGTGTAAAAAATTTAAAAATCCATTAACTTGAGTAAAAATTCATTTATCAATTTGAAATTAAGTATGCGTTTTAAGTGACCAAAAATACAGATCGAGTTTGTTAGCCAGCTATTTTTAACCAAAAATGTCAAAAATAGCACATTTTCTAACTTCACAAAAAAAAAAATTAAAAAAAAAATTTTCTCTATTTTTTTCTAAAAGTACAAGTAGAAACCAACGAATTTTGTAAATGAATGTTTTTGATATAATGCAAACCCACAAAGATATAAATTTTTTAAGTTTTACAATTGTATAAAAGTATTGTTTGAGGAGAAGAGGGGGAGGGGGGAGTTGAAAATCGGTCAGAAGACTGTTGATGCATTCTCATCTTTCTAAACTCAAGTAGAAATTAACAAGAAACTAACTATTTAACTGCTAATAACCTTTAAAATCCTCAAAATACACGTTATATATGCAAAAAATAGAACATAATATGTGAAAATCATATACAGAAACACTATTATTTTGCAAAAAAATAAATTAACTCTCGGTTTTTTCTTCCTATTTACTTTTATTGATCACACCGAATAAAACTGCATCAAAAAATATTGACTTTTCTAAAAATTTTTGGAAATTTTGAAAAAATTTATTTTACATTCTCATCCTAAATGAGAAGGTATTAAATTTGTGCGATTTTGAACTTTTGCTAAAACCTACATTTCTCGATGTTTTGAGACCTCCTGATTCCAAAAAAATGGGTTTTACGAAAGTGTCTGTCTGTATATCTGACTGTCTGTCTGTCTGTCTGTGTAAAAAATATTGAAATCCATTTACTTGAGTAAAAATTCATCTATCAATTTGAAATTTAGTATGCGTTTTAAGTGACCAAAAATACAGATCGAGTTGGTTAGCCAACTATTTTGGACCAAAAATGTCAAAAATAGAACATTTTCTAACTTCACAAAAAAAAAAAATTTTCTCTATTTTTTTTCTTAAAGTACAAGTAAAAACAAACAAATTTCGTTAATGAATGTTTTTGATATAATGCAAACCCAAAAAGATATGAATTTTTTAAGTTTTACCATTGTATAAAAGTATTGTTTGAGGAGAAGAGGGGGAGGGGGGAGGTGAAAATCGGTCAGAAGACTGTTACCGCATTCTCATCTTTCTAAACTCAAGTAGAAATTAACAAGAAACTAACTATTTAACTGCTAAAAACCTTTAAAATCCTCAAAATGCACGTTATATATGCAAAAAATAGAACATAATATGTGAAAATCATATACAGAAACACTATTATTTTGCAAAAAAATAAATAAACTCTCGGTTTTTTCTTCCTATTTACTTTTATTGATCACACCTAATAAAACTGCATCAAAAACTATTGACTATTCTAAAAATTTTTGGAATTTTTGAAAAAATTTATTTTTACATTCTCATCCTAAATGAGAAGGTATTAAATTTGTGCGATTTTGAACTTTTGCTAAAACCTACATTTCTCGACGTTTTGAGACCTCCTGATTCCAAAAAAATGGGTTTTACGAATGTGTCTGTCTGTATGTCTGTCTGTGTGTCTGTCTGTCTGTCTGTGTAATAAATTTTGAAATCCATTAACCTTTGTAAAAATTTATCTATCAATTTGAAATTTAGTATGCGTTTTAAGTGACCAAAAATAAAGATCGAGTTCGTTAGCCAACTATTTTGGACCAAAAATGTCAAAAATAGAACATTTTCTAACTTCACAAAAAAAAAAAATTTTCTCTATTTTTTTTCTTAAAGTACAAGTAAAAACAAACAAATTTCGTTAATGAATGTTTTTGATATAATGCAAACCCAAAAAGATATGAATTTTTTAAGTTTTACAATTGTATAAAAGTATTGTTTGAGGAGAAGAGGGATAGGGGGGAGGTGAAAATCGGTCAGAAGACTGTTGACGCATTCTCATATTTCTAAACTCAAGCAGAAATTAACAAGAAACTAACTATTTAACTGCTAAAAACCTTTAAAATCCTCAAAATACACGTTATATATGCAAAAAATAGAACATAATATGGGAAAATCATATACAGAAACACTATTATTTTGCAAAAAAATAAATAAACTCTCGGTTTTTTCTTCCTATTTACTTTTATTAATCACACCTAATAAAACTGCATCAAAAACTATTGACTTTTCTAAAAATTTTTGGAAATTTTGAAATAATTTATTTTTACATTCTCATCCTAAATGAGAAGGTATTAAATTTGTGCGATTTTGAACTTTTGCTAAAACCTACATTTCTCGACGTTTTGAGACCTCCTGATTCCAAAAAAATGGGTTTTACGAATGTGTCTGTCTGTATGTCTGTCTGTCTGTCTGTCTGTCTGTGTAAAAAATTTTGAAATCCATTAACTTGAGTAAAAATTCATCTATCAATTTGAAATTTGGTATGCGTTTTAAGTGACCAAAAATACAGATCGAGTTCGTTAGCCAGCTATTTTGGACCAAAAATGTCAAAAATAGAACATTTTCTAACTTCACAAAAAAAAAAAAATTTTAAAAAAAAATTTTCTCTATTTTTTTCTTAAAGTACAAGTAAAAACAAACAAATTTCGTTTAATGAATGTTTTTCATATAATGCAAACCCAAAAAGATATGAATTTTTTAAGTTTTAAAATTGTATAAAAGTATTGTTTGAGGCGAAGAGGGGGAGGGGGGAGGTGAAAATCGGTGAGAAGACTGTTGACGCATTCTTATCTTTCTAAACTAAAGTAGAAATTAACAAGAAACTAACTATTTAACTGCTAAAAACCTTTAAAATCCTCAAAATACACGTTATATATGCAAAAACAAGAACATAATATGGGAAAATCATATACAGAAACACTATTATTTTGCAAAAAAATAAATAAACTCTCGGTTTTTTCTTCCTATTTACTTTTATTGATCACACCTAATAAAACTGCATCAAAAACTATTGACTTTTCTAAAAATTTTTGGAATTTTTGAAAAAATTTATTTTTACATTCTCATCCTAAATAAGAAGGTATTAAATTTGTGCGATTTTGAACTTTTGCTAAAACCTACATTTCTCGACGTTTTGAGACCTCCTGATTCCAAAAAAATGGGTTTTACGAAAGTGTCTGTCTGTATATCTGACTGTCTGTCTGTCTGTCTGTGTAAAAAATATTGAAATCCATTAACTTGAGTAAAAATTCATCTATCAATTTGAAATTTAGTATGCGTTTTAAGTGACCAAAAATACAGATCGAGTTGGTTAGCCAACTATTTTGGACCAAAAATGTCAAAAATAGAACATTTTCTAACTTCACAAAAAAAAAAAATTTTCTCTATTTTTTTTCTTAAAGTACAAGTAAAAACAAACAAATTTCGTTAATGAATGTTTTTGATATAATGCAAACCCAAAAAGATATGAATTTTTTAAGTTTTACAATTGTATAAAAGTATTGTTTGAGGATAAGAGGGGGAGGGGGGAGGTGAAAATCGGTCAGAAGACTGTTACCGCATTCTCATCTTTCTAAACTCAAGTAGAAATTAACAAGAAACTAACTATTTAACTGCTAAAAACCTTTAAAATCCTCAAAATACACGTTATATATGCAAAAAATAGAACATAATATGGAAAAATCATATACAGAAACACTATTATTTTGCAAAAAAATAAATAAACTCTTGGTTTTTTCTTCCTATTTACTTTTATTAATCACACCTAATAAAACTGCATCAAAAACTATTGACTTTTCTAAAAATTTTTGGAAATTTTGAAAAAATTTATTTTTACATTCTCATCCTAAATAAGAAGGTATTAAATTTGTGCGATTTTGAACTTTTGCTAAAACCTACATTTCTCGACGTTTTGAGACCTCCTGATTCCAAAAAAATGGGTTTTAGGAAAGTGTCTGTCTGTCTGTCTGTCTGTCTGTCTGTCTGTCTGTGTAAAAAATATTGAAATCCATTAACTTGAGTAAAAATTCATCTATCAATTTGAAATTTAGTATGCGTTTTAAGTGACCAAAAATACAGATCGAGTTGGTTAGCCAACTATTTTGGACCAAAAATGTCAAAAATAGAACATTTTCTAACTTCACAAAAAAAAAAAATTTTCTCTATTTTTTTTCTTAAAGTACAAGTAAAAACAAACAAATTTCGTTAATGAATGTTTTTGATATAATGCAAACCCAAAAAGATATGAATTTTTTAAGTTTTACAATTGTATAAAAGTATTGTTTGAGGATAAGAGGGGGAGGGGGGAGGTGAAAATCGGTCAGAAGACTGTTACCGCATTCTCATCTTTCTAAACTCAAGTAGAAATTAACAAGAAACTAACTATTTAACTGCTAAAAACCTTTAAAATCCTCAAAATACACGTTATATATGCAAAAAATAGAACATAATATGGGAAAATCATATACAGAAACACTATTATTTTGCAAAAAAATAAATAAACTCTTGGTCTTTTCTTCCTATTTACTTTTATTAATCACACCTAATAAAACTGCATCAAAAACTATTGACTTTTCTAAAAATTTTTGGAAATTTTGAAAAAATTTATTTTTACATTCTCATCATAAAAGAGAAGGTATTAAATTTGTGCGATTTTGAACTTTTGCTAAAACCTACATTTCTCGACGTTTTGAGACCTCCTGATTCCAAAAAAATGGGTTTTAGGAAAGTGTCTGTCTGTCTGTCTGTCTGTCTGTCTGTCTGTGTAAAAAATATTGAAATCCATTAACTTGAGTAAAAATTCATCTATCAATTTGAAATTTAGTATGCGTTTTAAGTGACCAAAAATACAGATCGAGTTGGTTAGCCAACTATTTTAGACCAAAAATGTCAAAAATAGAACATTTTCTAACTTCACAAAAAAAAAAAATTTTCTCTATTTTTTTTCTTAAAGTACAAGTAAAAACAAACAAATTTCGTTAATGAATGTTTTTGATATAATGCAAACCCAAAAAGATATGAATTTTTTAAGTTTTACAATTGTATAAAAGTATTGTTTGAGGATAAGAGGGGGAGGGGGGAGGTGAAAATCGGTCAGAAGACTGTTGACGCATTCTTATCTTTCTAAACTCAAGCAGAAATTAACAAGAAACTAACTATTTAACTGCTAAAAACCTTTAAAATCCTCAAAATACACGTTATATATGCAAAAAATAGAACATAATATGGGAAAATCATATACAGAAACACTATTATTTTGCAAAAAAATAAATAAACTCTCGGTTTTTTCTTCCTATTTACTTTTATTGATCACACCTAATAAAACTGCATCAAAAACTATTGACTTTTCTAAAAATTTTTGGAATTTTTGAAAAAATTGATTTTTACATTCTCATCCTAAATGAGAAGGTATTAAATTTGTGCGATTTTGAACTTTTGCTAAAACCTACATTTCTCGACGTTTTGAGACCTCCTGATTCCAAAAAAATGGGTTTTACGAAAGTGTCTGTCTGTATGTCTGTCTGTGTGTCTGTCTGTCTGTCTGTGTAACAAATTTTGAAATCCATTAACTTGAGTAAAAATTCATCTATCAATTTGAAATTTAGTATGCGTTTTAAGTGACCAAAAATACAGATCGAGTTGGTTAGCCAACTATTTTGGACCAAAAATGTCAAAAATAGAACATTTTCTAACTTCACAAAAAAAAAAAATTTTCTCTATTTTTTTTCTTAAAGTACAAGTAAAAACAAACAAATTTCGTTAATGAATGTTTTTGATATAATGAAAACCCAAAAAGATATGATTTTTTTAAGTTTTAAAATTGTATAAAAGTATTGTTTGAGGAGAAGAGGGGGAGGGGGGAGGTGAAAATCGGTCAGAAGAATGTTGACGCATTCTTATCTTTCTAAACTCAAGCAGAAATTAACAAGAAACTAACTATTTAACTGCTAAAAACCTTTAAAATCCTCAAAATACACGTTATATATGCAAAAAATAGAACATAATATGGGAAAATCATATACAGAAACACTATTATTTTGCAAAAAAATAAATAAACTTTCGGTTTTTTCTTCCTATTTACTTTTATTGATCACACCTAATAAAACTGCATCAAAAACTATTGACTTTTCTAAAAATTTTTGGAATTTTTGAAAAAATTTATTTTTACATTCTCATCCTAAATGAGAAGGTATTAAATTTGTGCGATTTTGAACTTTTGCTAAAACCTACATTTCTCGACGTTTTGAGACCTCCTGATTCCAAAAAAATGGGTTTTACGAAAGTGTCTGTCTGTATATCTGACTGTCTGTCTGTCTGTCTGTGTAAAAAATATTGAAATCCATTAACTTGAGTAAAAATTCATCTATCAATTTGAAATTTAGTATGCGTTTTAAGTGACCAAAAATACAGATCGAGTTGGTTAGCCAACTATTTTGGACCAAAAATGTCAAAAATAGAACATTTTCTAACTTCACAAAAAAAAAAAATTTTCTCTATTTTTTTTCTTAAAGTACAAGTAAAAACAAACAAATTTCGTTAATGAATGTTTTTGATATAATGCAAACCCAAAAAGATATGAATTTTTTAAGTTTTACAATTGTATAAATGTATTGTTTGAGGATAAGAGGGGGTGGGGGGAGGTGAAAATCGGTCAGAAGACTGTTACCGCATTCTCATCTTTCTAAACTCAAGTAGAAATTAACAAGAAACTAACTATTTAACTGCTAAAAACCTTTAAAATCCTCAAAATACACGTTATATATGCAAAAAATAGAACATAATATGGGAAAATCATATACAGAAACACTATTATTTTGCAAAAAAATAAATAAACTCTCGGTTTTTTCTTTCTATCTACTTTTATTGATCTCACCTAAAAAAACTGCATTAAAAAATATTGACTTTTCTAAAAATTTTTGGAAATTTTGAAAAAATTTATTTTTACATTCTCATCCTAAATGAGAAGGTATTAAATTTGTGCGATTTTGAACTTTTGCTAAAACCTACATTTCTCGACGTTTTGAGACCTCCTGATTTCAAAAAAATGGGTTTTACGAAAGTGTCTGTCTGTATGTCTGTCTGTCTGTATGTCTGTCTGTCTGTCTGTCTGTCTGTCTGTGTAAAAAATTTTGAAATCCATTAATTTGAGTAAAAATTCATCTATCAATTTGAAATTTGGTATGCGTTTTAAGTGACCAAAAATACAGATCGAGTTCGTTAGCCAGCTATTTTGGACCAAAAATGTCAAAAATAGAACATTTTCTAACTTCACAAAAAAAAAAAAAATTAAAAAAAAAAATTTTCTCTATTTTTTTTCTTAAAGTACAAGTAAAAACAAACAAATTTAGTTAATGAATGTTTTTGACATAATGTAAACCCAAAAAGATATGATTTTTTTAAGTTTTAAAATTGTATAAAATATTGTTTGAGGAGAAGAGGGGGAGGGGGGAGGTGAAAATCGGTCAGAAGACTGTTACCGCATTCTCATCTTTCTAAACTCAAGTAGAAATTAACAAGAAACTAACTATTTAACTGCTAAAAACCTTTAAAATCCTCAAAATGCACGTTATATATGCAAAAAATAGAACATAATATGTGAAAATCATATACAGAAACACTATTATTTTGCAAAAAAATAAATAAACTCTCGGTTTTTTCTTCCTATTTACTTTTATTGATCACACCGAATAAAACTGCATCAAAAAATATTGACTTTTCTAAAAATTTTTGGAAATTTTGAAAAAATTTATTTTTACATTCTCATCCTAAATGAGAAGGTATTAAATTTGTGCGATTTTGAACTTTTGCTAAAACCTACATTTCTCGACGTTTTGAGACCTCCTGATTCCAAAAAAATGGGTTTTACGAAAGTGTCTGTCTGTATGTCTGTATGTCTGTCTGTCTGTCTGTCTGTCTGTGTAAAAAATTTTGAAATCCATTAACTTGAGTAAAAATTCATCTATCAATTTGAAATTTAGTATGCGTTTTAAGTGACCAAAAATACAGATCGAGTTTGTTAGCCAACTATTTTGGACTAAAAATGTCAAAAATAGAACATTTTCTAACTTCACAAAAAAAAAAAATTAAAAAAAAAAATTTTCTCTATTTTTTTTCTTAAAGTACAAGTAAAAACAAACAAATTTCGTTAATGAATGTTTTTGATATAATGCAAACCCAAAAAGATATGAATTTTTTAAGTTTTACAATTGTATAAATGTATTGTTTGAGGAGAAGAGGGGGAGGGGGAGGTGAAAATCGGTCAGAAGACTGTTACCGCATTCTCATCTTTCTAAACTCAAGTAGAAATTAACAAGAAACTAACTATTTAACTGCTAAAAACCTTTAAAATCCTCAAAATACACGTTATATATGCAAAAAATAGAACATAATATGGAAAAATCATATACAGAAACACTATTATTTTGCAAAAAAATAAATAAACTCTCGGTTTTTTCTTTCTATCTACTTTTATTGATCTCACCTAAAAAAACTGCATTAGAAAATATTGACTTTTCTAAAAATTTTTGGAAATTTTGAAAAAATTTATTTTTACATTCTCATCCTAAATGAGAAGGTATTAAATTTGTGCGATTTTGAACTTTTGCTAAAACCTACATTTCTCGACGTTTTGAGACCTCCTGATTCCAAAAAAATGGGTTTTACGAAAGTGTCTGTCTGTATGTCTGTCTGTCTGTCTGTCTGTCTGTGTAAAAAATTTTGAAATCCATTAACTTGAGTAAAAATTCATCTATCAATTTGAAATTTGGTATGCGTTTTAAGTGACCAAAAATACAGATCGAGTTCGTTAGCCAGCTATTTTGGACCAAAAATGTCAAAAATAGAACATTTTCTAACTTCACAAAAAAAAAAAAAATTAAAAAAAAAAATTTTCTCTATTTTTTTTCTTAAAGTACAAGTAAAAACAAACAAATTTAGTTAATGAATGTTTTTGATATAATGCAAACCCAAAAAGATATGATTTTTTTAAGTTTTAAAATTGTATAAAATATTGTTTGAGGAGAAGAGGGGGAGGGGGGAGGTGAAAATCGGTCAGAAGACTGTTGACGCATTCTTATCTTTCTAAACTCAAGCAGAAATTAACAAGAAACTAACTATTTAACTGCTAAAAACCTTTAAAATCCTCAAAATACACGTTATATATGCAAAAAATAGAACATAATATGGAAAAATCATATACAGAAACACTATTATTTTGCAAAAAAATAAATAAACTCTCGGTTTTTTCTTTCTATCTACTTTTATTGATCTCACCTAAAAAAACTGCATTAGAAAATATTGACTTTTCTAAAAATTTTTGGAAATTTTGAAAAAATTTATTTTTACATTCTCATCCTAAATGAGAAGGTATTAAATTTGTGCGATTTTGAACTTTTGCTAAAACCTACATTTCTCGACGTTTTGAGACCTCCTGATTCCAAAAAAATGGGTTTTACGAAAGTGTCTGTCTGTATATCTGACTGTCTGTCTGTCTGTCTGTGTAAAAAATATTGAAATCCATTAACTTGAGTAAAAATTCATCTATCAATTTGAAATTTAGTATGCGTTTTAAGTGACCAAAAATACAGATCGAGTTCGTTAGCCAACTATTTTGGACCAAAAATGTCAAAAATAGAACATTTTCTAACTTCACAAAAAAAAAAAATTTTCTCTATTTTTTTTCTTAAAGTACAAGTAAAAACAAACAAATTTCGTTAATGAATGTTTTTGATATAATGCAAACCCAAAAAGATATGAATTTTTTAAGTTTTACAATTGTATAAAAGTATTGTTTGAGGATAAGAGGGGGAGGGGGGAGGTGAAAATCGGTCAGAAGACTGTTACCGCATTCTCATCTTTCTAAACTCAAGTAGAAATTAACAAGAAACTAACTATTTAACTGCTAAAAACCTTTAAAATCCTCAAAATACACGTTATATATGCAAAAAATAGAACATAATATGGGAAAATCATATACAGAAACACTATTATTTTGCAAAAAAATAAATAAACTCTCGGTTTTTTCTTTCTATCTACTTTTATTGATCTCACCTAAAAAAACTGCATTAAAAAATATTGACTTTTCTAAAAATTTTTGGAAATTTTGAAAAAATTTATTTTTACATTCTCATCCTAAATGAGAAGGTATTAAATTTGTGCGATTTTGAACTTTTGCTAAAACCTACATTTCTCGACGTTTTGAGACCTCCTGATTTCAAAAAAATGGGTTTTACGAAAGTGTCTGTCTGTATGTCTGTCTGTCTGTATGTCTGTCTGTCTGTCTGTCTGTCTGTCTGTGTAAAAAATTTTGAAATCCATTAACTTGAGTAAAAATTCATCTATCGATTTGAAATTTGGTATGCGTTTTAAGTGACCAAAAATACAGATCGAGTTCGTTAGCCAGCTATTTTGGACCAAAAATGTCAAAAATAGAACATTTTCTAACTTCACAAAAAAAAAAAAAATTAAAAAAAAAAATTTTCTCTATTTTTTTTCTTAAAGTACAAGTAAAAACAAACAAATTTAGTTAATGAATGTTTTTGATATAATGCAAACCCAAAAAGATATGATTTTTTTAAGTTTTAAAATTGTATAAAATATTGTTTGAGGAGAAGAGGGGGAGGGGGGAGGTGAAAATCGGTCAGAAGACTGTTGACGCATTCTTATCTTTCTAAACTCAAGCAGAAATTAACAAGAAACTAACTATTTAACTGCTAAAAACCTTTAAAATCCTCAAAATACACGTTATATATGCAAAAAATAGAACATAATATGGGAAAATCGTATACAGAAACACTATTATTTTGCAAAAAAATAAATAAACTCTCGGTTTTTTCTTCCTATTTACTTTTATTGATCACACCTAATAAAACTGCATCAAAAACTATTGACTATTCTAAAAATTTTTGGAATTTTTGAAAAAATTTATTTTTACATTCTCATCCTCAATGAGAAGGTATTAAATTTGTGCGATTTTGAACTTTTGCTAAAACCTACATTTCTCGACGTTTTGAGACCTCCTGATTCCAAAAAAATGGGTTTTACGAAAGTGTCTGTCTGTATGTCTGTCTGTGTGTCTGTCTGTCTGTCTGTGTAACAAATTTTGAAATCCATTAACTTGAGTAAAAATTCATCTATTAATTTGAAATTTAGTATGCGTTTTAAGTGACCAAAAATACAGATCGAGTTCGTTAGCCAGCTATTTTGGACCAAAAATGTTAAAAATAGAACATTTTCTAACTTCATAAAAAAAAAAAATTTTCTCTATTTTTTTTCTTAAAGTACAAGTAAAAACAAACAAATTTCGTTAATGAATGTTTTTGTATAATGCAAACCCAAAAAGATATGAATTTTTTAAGTTTTACCATTGTATAAAAGTATTGTTTAAGGAGAAGAGGGGGGGGGGGGAGGTGAAAATCGGTCAGAAGACTGTTACCGCATTCTCATCTTTCTAAACTCAAATAGAAATTAACAAGAAACTAACTATTTAACTGCTAAAAACCTTTAAAATCCTCAAAATGCACGTTATATATGCAAAAAATAGAACATAATATGTGAAAATCATATACAGAAACACTATTATTTTGCAAAAAAATAAATAAACTCTCGGTTTTTTCTTCCTATTTACTTTTATTGATCACACCGAATAAAACTGCATCAAAAAATATTGACTTTTCTAAAAATTTTTGGAAATTTTGAAAAAATTTATTTTTACATTCTCATCCTAAATGAGAAGGTATTAAATTTGTGCGATTTTGAACTTTTGCTAAAACCTACATTTCTCGACGTTTTGAGACCTCCTGATTCCAAAAAAATGGGTTTTACGAAAGTGTCTGTCTGTATGTCTGTCTGTCTGTATGTCTGTCTGTCTGTCTGTCTGTCTGTGTAAAAAATTTTGAAATCCATTAACTTGAGTAAAAATTCATCTATCAATTTGAAATTTAGTATGCGTTTTAAGTGACCAAAAATACAGATCGAGTTTGTTAGCCAACTATTTTGGACTAAAAATGTCAAAAATAGAACATTTTCTAACTTCACAAAAAAAAAAAAATTAAAAAAAAAAATTTTCTCTATTTTTTTTCTTAAAGTACAATAAAAACAAACAAATTTCGTTTAATGAATGTTTTTCATATAATGCAAACCCAAAAAGATATGAATTTTTTAAGTTTTAAAATTGTATAAAAGTATTGTTTGAGGAGAAGAGGGGGAGGGGGGAGGTGAAAATCGGTCAGAAGACTGTTGACGCATTCTTATCTTTCTAAACTAAAGTAGAAATTAACAAGAAACTAACTATTTAACTGCTACAAACCTTTAAAATCCTCAAAATACACGTTATATATGCAAAAAATAGAACATAATATGGGAAAATCATATACAGAAACACTATTATTTTGCAAAAAAATAACTAAACTCTCGGTTTTTTCTTCCTATTTACTTTTATTGATCACACCTAATAAAACTGCATCAAAAACTATTGACTTTTCTAAAAATTTTTGGAATTTTTGAAAAAATTTATTTTTACATTCTCATCCTAAATGAGAATTTATTAAATTTGTGCGATTTTGAACTTTTGCTAAAACCTACATTTCTCGACGTTTTGAGACCTCCTGATTCCAAAAAAATGGGTTTTACGAAAGTGTCTGTCTGTATGTCTGTATGTCTGTCTGTCTGTCTGTCTGTCTGTGTAAAAAATTTTGAAATCCATTAACTTGAGTAAAAATTCATCTATCAATTTGAAATTTAGTATGCGTTTTAAGTGACCAAAAATACAGATCGAGTTTGTTAGCCAACTATTTTGGACTAACAATGTCAAAAATAGAACATTTTCTAACTTCACAAAAAAAAAAATTAAAAAAAAAAATTTTCTCTATTTTTTTTCTTAAAGTACAAGTAAAAACAAACAAATTTCGTTAATGAATGTTTTTGATATAATGCAAACCCAAAAAGATATGAATTTTTTAAGTTTTACAATTGTATAAATGTATTGTTTGAGGAGAAGAGGGGGAGGGGGAGGTGAAAATCGGTCAGAAGACTGTTACCGCATTCTCATCTTTCTAAACTCAAGTAGAAATTAACAAGAAACTAACTATTTAACTGCTAAAAACCTTTAAAATCCTCAAAATACACGTTATATATGCAAAAAATAGAACATAATATGGAAAAATCATATACAGAAACACTATTATTTTGCAAAAATATAAATAAACTCTCGGTTTTTTCTTTCTATTTACTTTTATTGATCACACCTAATAAAACTGCATCAAAAACTATTGACTTTTCTAAAAATTTTTGGTAATTTTGAAAAAATTTATTTTTACATTCTCATCCTAAATGAGAAGGTATTAAATTTGTGCGATTTTGAACTTTCGCTAAAACCTACATTTCTCGACGTTTTGAGACCTCCTGATTCCAAAAAAATGGGTTTTACGAAAGTGTCTGTCTGTATGTCTGTCTGTCTGTCTGTCTGTCTGTGTAAAAAATTTTGAAATCAACTTGAGTAAAAATTCATCTATCAATTTGAAATTTAGTATGCGTTTTAAGTGACCAAAAATACAGATAGATCTTATTCTAATCATTTATAATCATGTATTTTCTTTCAGCCTTCTGTCGCCCAACTACCATGGGTAAAAGTTTAAAAAATTATTTTATTTAAAAATGACCAAATTGACGCGAGAATAGAAACGCGAGGCCTCCGTTCAGTCTCGTAAACATAAACACAGCAGTGTTTACTTTTCGCGCTTATCAGCATTCTTGCCGGACAGCCTTCAAATTCTCGAAAATAAATTCGATAAAATAAAATCCACAGAGAAAATAAAATTTTATCTCAAATTTATTTTTCTCTTTTGCGAACGTATTTCACTCGACAAAATAAAATAAAATAAATTCCCAAATTAAGAATTTCTCAACATAACACGACATTATTTTTTCATGATTTATATTTACCAGAAAAATCACAATTAAAATAAAAATTATCTTAAAATGAATTAATTAAATAACCACGTTTTATTACCACGCGCAAAAATTAATAAATTATTTATCGAGCCAACCAAATCAAGTTATCGTTAATTATCGTTGAAATTTTTTTTAAAAAAAAAAAAAAAATTTACATTTAAAATGGCGAACAAAAATCAAAAGCAAAATCAAAATCAAACAAAAAATAAGTCCGAGTCCTCTAGTTTCTACCCATCACGCAATTTACACCGTTCACCCCCCCCAGGCAACCGCCCACCAACTAATCAAGAAAAAGAAAATCTTGACGACAGTCATGAACACGTAGATCGCGATAACGCTTCTTACAATGATCAGGAACAACGCGTCCCAACTGAGAAGCCAAACACCCCAGAAGGAACGCGAAGCGCTCAAACGGGATTGCAAAGCGACCACGAATCGCAA
Organism: Ganaspis brasiliensis; assembly: GCA_037103525.1. NCBI lineage: Eukaryota > Metazoa > Arthropoda > Insecta > Hymenoptera > Figitidae > Ganaspis > Ganaspis brasiliensis. The sequence goes on from JAZKLR010000686.1 coordinate 510,905, forward strand.
AGCGACAACGACGAATCGCAAAGCGACAATGACGAATCGCAAAGCGATCACGATAACACGAAATTCCCCCATGACGAAACGCCAAGAAACAAATCTCGAACGGGGAGAATTCCAAAAATAGTAATTCAAACGCGCCGCGGTAGAAAACCTTAAATAGTCAGGACCCCACTTTTCGCACATCAATTAACGGGAATTTTAGGCGAGATTCAAACCCGACAGAAGGAAGAAAATCATAACTTCAAAATTCAAATCGAGCAAATTTTAAGTACGTATCTTCAGCAATCGCGCGAAGATAACCGAAAATTCAAAAAAGAAACACGACGTGAGATTAACGCGATAAGAATAGATTGCGATAAAAAAATAGAATCTTTTAAAAGTGACGCCTCTTTGACACTAAAAAATATTCGGGCAGAAACAAATAACGCGATCCATACGCTAACGCAACAGGTCTCAGAATTAAAAATGAGACCTAACCAATCACCGTGGCACGATCCACGCTGGGGATCAATCGACCATGGCCTTGGCGTTAGTACAGGTTACGTGCCCCCTACCACCTCCCTACCCCCCACTCTTACCACCACAACGGTAACCGCTGCGGGCATCGGAGTAGGCACCACAGTCAACGCGGGAACAGCAACGACGTACGCTCTCCCCACTTTTGACTTTTTGACACCCTCGGTACAGGCACCAATACCGAATCGCACCCTACAATTTGCTGACTGTCCGAATTATTACACGCACCCACAGTCCACGTTAAGTGCACCGGCCACGCAAACGCGAATAGCACCACCCACATTCATCACCCCACCCACACCAACACCTCGAAACCAGGTTGCAAATTTACATAAGATTGTAAAATCCTGGGAATTAAAATACCCAGGAAAACTGGATGCGGATGAATTTCTTGACGAATTCGAACGCAAGCTTAACGCGTCCGCCATTAATCCGGACGACGCGCTGCCAACGATGTCCCAAGTTTTTTCGGACTCCGCGTACATGTGGTTTACCACATTTCGTAGTACGTGGAACACATGGGCTGAATTTTCAGCTAGATTCCGGAAAACCTTTGGCGACGCGAATGATGATCAACAGATCAACAACAAAATTCAGCGCGCCGTACAACTCGAAAATGAGACCGGAATCGAGTTCGTTATTAGAATAGGAGCGCTGTTCAATAAATTGCAGCAAAAAGTTCCAGAAAAAAATCAACTGGACAAAATTTATTCGGCCCTACACTCAGAGCTGATTTTGCAGTTCGATCGGGATAGCTTTTCCACTTACGACGGATTAATTGAAAAAATCCGAAAATACGCGGAAAAAATTGCCACGATGCAATTAACCGACAAACTGCGAGAACAGGACTCGAAAAAGACTCGTGCAACGCGCGGTAAAAATCAGCTATACGCGATTGAAACACCGTCGCCTGAAATCGACGAAACACCGCAAATAAACGCGCCACCGGAAATTAAAGCTGAAAACAAACCCAAACAGAATAAAATTAAGAAAAAGCAAAACGAATTAAAACCCGAAACGGATTTGAATAAAATAGAAATTTACAAGCGTCAGATAAACACTTTAGAACAAAAATTAACCGGGGGTAAACCTAAAAACGAAAACTCGAAAAGGGATGTGAAAAAGGATGCTAGAGATCCTACCCCCTCCCCTCCTGCCAACCGACAGTCGCGTCGCCGCTCCACTTCCAGATCTTCACGCTCCTCTGCTTCTGCTTCGTCACAGAAGGGGGGAGAGAGACGTGGATCGTCAACGCGTAGAAATTACGACGCTGGAAACAACCAGCAGCGGAACAACGGACGCGGTAACGGTTACAGAGGCGGAAACCGGTATAATAATAACAGGCGTAATAACAGAGGTAACTGGGGTGGCTATAACCGCAATTATAATAATCAAAACTATGATTATTATCAGCACGCCCCCCACTACCAACAAAACTACCAACCGAATTTCCAGGGCAGTAATTACGCGCCGCGGCCCCCTCCATCGCCGCACGCGCCTCCGATGCAATCTTGGCACGGGAATTACAACCAAGATGTCCCCGTTAATCACGGTCAAAACGCGCCTAGCCAGTACTTGTCAAAAAACGACAGGGACGCCAGGAGGGATTAAATCCCCCTGGCGATTTTAACGTAAACACGGATAAACATTTCATTTCAAACGAATTATTAAAATTAAATAAACGCGTAAATATCGATAATTGTGCAATTCCGAGCCACAGTCACGCCGCTCAGAAGCCAACGTGTATTCCTCAAAACGCACCAACGCTGAATCAAGCGTGTGCCAGCAGGAATTACACTAGTGGTTCCGACAGCGACTATGACGACGAGCTATATTCGGAATCCGAGACGGAGTACACTGACTCCGAAGAAGACCTCCCCTCCACCGAACTTTCTGATTCGGCAGGTTCGAGCATTTCCTCGGTTACGTCACTGCTTACGGCCAATCAAATCACTTGCTTAGCAGCAACAGTTTACAAGCCGCAAGGCAGAGTGTACAAAGGGCCAGCACCGCCCCTACCGTCAAATAAGCGGATCACAATTAAGACGCAGATTAAAATTGCCGACAAAGTAATTACGGGCCTCATTGATACCGGAAGCGATAGAACCTTCGTGTCAGGAGAATTGCATGACTTAATGAAAACTTTTACAAACGGCGAACCGATTAGAGACGCGATAACACGCGCCGGCGTACAACTCGCACAACGCGATCACGTCGCCGCACCACGTTACTCTGCGAAATACGACATTCAAGTCAACGATTGCTACGGCGAAGTATGGCTTGCTGTCCTAGACGGATTAGCCACGCCCATAATTTTAGGTATGGACTTTATAATGTCCTGGAAAGTCATTATCGACGCCAGCCAGGGCTATTGGTCCATAGAAGGCTCTAGCGTGAAGCTCCCATTAATTTCTGGAATTAACGCGCACAACTCATTGCATTCAATGCAACTTATTGAGCTCACGCCCGAACAGCGTAGAATTCTCGACGAATTCATCGATAACAAGTTATCAAACGCTACTTCGGAAACTGGTGTCACAAACTTGACAACACACGTCATTGAACTGACCAATCAAGAGCCATTTAAACTAAAGCCGTACCGACGAAGCGCGCAAGCAAATAAAATTATTAATGAACAAGTTGATAAATATTTAGAGAAAAAATTCATAGTCGAAAGCCAAGGCCGTTACGCAAGTCCCGTAGTTTTAACGTACCGTAAAGATGGCAGACCAAGGTTCTGCATAGACTACCGTAAATTAAACGCGATCACAAAAAAATCGGCTTACCCACTGCCTCGCATGGATAGCATCCTGGATGCCCTAACCGAAGCCAATGTGATTAGCACAATAGATTTAACGGACGCGTTTCATCATATACCTATCGATCCTAAGTCGCGCGAGTATACAGCCTTCGTAATCCCCGGTCGTGGACAATACGAATGGCTTCGAATGCCTTTCGGCTTAACAAACGCGCCGGCTACTTTTCAAGCCCTGACGGATCGTTTAAGAGAAAAATTCATCGAACATATTCGTAAACATAAATTACCAGAACGTTACGTCGACCAAGTTCACGCGTACCTAGATGACTGGATAGTCATTTCTAGGACGTTCGAGGAGCACATCCTCCTTCTAGACATTGTGTTCACTATTTTGAGAGAAGCAGGCCTTTCGATCAATAGAGAAAAATCGCACTTCGCGAAGTCCTCAGTCGAATATCTCGGCTTTCTCCTTGACAAGGATGGCCTCAAACCGAACCCGAAACGCGTAGAACCAATTCTAAGTCGACCAACTCCTCGTAATCGTAAAGAATTACGACAGTTCAACGGCTCTGTCAACTGGTACCATCGCCACTTGCGAAATATCGCGCGAGTACAAGGACCGCTTAACAAACTAGCAAGTCCTAAAGTACCTTGGCAATGGACCGAAGAACACGAAGCCGCGTTCCAAAATGTCAAAGACGCGCTGAAAAATGCTCTAACCCTAAACGCGCCGAGACCTGACCTGCCATTCGTCCTGTATACGGACGCGAGCGATACAGGCATAGGCGCGATCCTAACACAACAAGGTAAAGACTGCGAATATCTTATCACGTGCACAAGCAGGCCCTTGAGAGGTGCGGAATTAAATTACACGACCACCGAAAAGGAATGCCTGGCCGTGATAGATGCGATCAAGAAGCTCCGCTGCTATCTAGAACTAACTACATTCACGGTAATAACAGATCACGCAAGTCTCACTTGGTTACTAGATGCGAAAGATCCCCGAGGTAGGCTAGCGCGATGGGCACTCGAACTGTCCGCAAACAAGGCCACGATCATACACCGTAAAGGTACCTCTAACGAAGCACCAGACACGCTCTCGCGACTCTACGAAGACGTCTCACCAGGCACGCCCTCCGCGAATCTGAACGTCGTACACGACCAACCGTGGTACGAAACCATGGTCGAACGAGTCCGTACAGACCCGACAGGTCACGAGCGTTATAGGCTAGATCGCGACAGCGCTCTGTACTATTACAAGCCGAACCAGCTTAAACAAAGCATAGGCGATTGTAATGCGTGGAAAAAGGTGTTAAAAGAGGACGAAATTATTCCGACTATCGCGGAATATCATGATTCACGTCAATCAGCGCATCAAGGAATAAATAAGACGTATTTATCAATCTTGAATCACTATTATTGGCCCGGAATGCGTGAGGACGTCAAACGTTACGTGAACGCATGCGAAGTATGTATTAGGTGTAAACCGGACAATTCTCCACCCCAAGGCCTTATGTTCCCACGTAAATTCACGGAACCATGGGACACGGTGTCCATAGATATTGTAGGTCCGCTCCCTCGATCAAAATCGGGAAAGTGTTACATTCTAGTGTGCGAGGACACGTACACGCGTTACTTAGAATGTTTCGCCCTTTCCAAGGCAGACGGCCCCAAGATCGTGAAATGCTTGAACACCCTAATCAATACGTGGGGGACACCGAGGACGTTCATCACCGATAACGGGACGGAATTCGTAAATCGCACTGTCTCGAAATTTCTACTCGAAATTGGCTCCGATCAGCAAACAACGCCAGTTTACCACCCGCAATCGAACCCCGTCGAACGCGTAAATCGCAACCTGAAGACCATGATTGCGAGTCTTCTCGGTAACGACCAACGCGAGTGGGACACATTGTTAGAGGAGGTACAATTCGCGTACAATACGACCGTCCATTCCTCCCTCGGCGTAACTCCAGCATTCTTGAATCTCACCCGTGAACCTAGACGCGCCGGGAAACAGCCGTGCAACGCCAACGTTGACGTGACAATTGACGACACTGTCAACCACTGGACCGAGCGCGTAAAACGCATCGACGCGTTACGCGCAAAAGTCGAGAATTTGATGGCCAAAGCCGGCAAAAGGCAAAGCAAAACTTATAACAAAAACCGCCAAAACAATGTTTTATTCGAGCCCGGAGACCTCGTGTTCTACCCGAACAACACCCTGTCTAGCGCCGTACGTAACTATAGCTCAAAATTAGCACCGCGTTACAAAGGCCCCGCGAAAGTGCTGGAAAAACTTTCGCCCATGGTAGTTGTTATCGGCGACATGCAAGGCAAAAGGCTTGGCAAATATCACATAAATGATTTGAAACCGGCAAGGAAAAACTTAAGATCGCGTACTATTTTGTAAAAATTGTTTTCAGGTTGCTCACCTCCACGCGATGGAATCAGCGGACAACAACAATGCTACGCCACCACTCGATGTTGCAGAAGTGAACGTCGTATTATTAAAAGCGACGGCAATCGATGAAGGAGTGGCTTTCCTCACCCCGACGACGCTTGCAGAGCCATCTGGCCTAATTGTAATTAACAAAGAGGACCTAGATCGCCTCTTGAAGACACAGTTAACCCTCGTCGAACAACTTCGGACAGCTAAAGAGCAGATTGAGTCTACGAAAAAGGCCTACGAACAACAAATCAAAGCCACCAAGAAGGCTCATGAGCATCAAATCGAGGACATGAAAAAAGCCAACGAGCAACCGAAACTACCGGCGGGCTCACCGGCTAACCTTGTAGAAGAGTTCCTCGAAATGAGCCGCGAGAAACGCGAGCTACAAAGACAGCTGATGGACGCGCAAGACGAAGCTGAACACCACAGGAAGCGTGCTGCCAAGTACTTCCAATCCGGAGTGAAACTTCAGGACGACTACGACGCTTTGCTAGCTGATTATGAGCACGTAGAAGGCCAAGCAAAATTGGCCAAACGTTATAAGGACCTCTTCCGAGAAACGATCACCGAAGTGTACCGAGCTCAGTCCCAGCTACGCGAGCCACGCTTGAGACCTCGAGCTCCGGAAGGTTGTTTAAATTGCACCATGGTAGGCCATAGTTCTGCCTCGTGCCAGTTGCCGTACGCCGGGAACCATTGCCAGGTGTGTTTACACCCAGAGTTCCCCACCAAGGAATGCCCCTGGCCGCACTTCCCTAAGGGCACTCACCAGATCCCCGAGCGTCTGCGCTGCAGGCGCTGCTTCATGCCGAGGAATCTTCCTGACCCGAATTGTGTCGGATGCCGCGACCGTATGGTCCAAGACGCCATAATAACTAGGAATAACCTAGCCCAACGACTTGAGGATGAAAGGGTCGAGATGCAGCCCGGACCATCCGCAGCCGGAGTTAACGCGAGTCCACAACAGCCTACGCGCCAATCGGAGGACGCACCCGCTCCATCCACCAGCAAAGACGCGAAGGCTTTAGTCAAAAGCGCTCCAGATCCTAAGGCCACAATCCCAGAGAACGCGCATAAAACCCTCGAGGTAACCATCACGGCTCCTGATGGCTCTGTTTTGGAGCATAGATACTCGTGGATGAGGAATGCCAGTAGAGCTCCTGGTGCAGCAGGACGAGAACCTCAGCCAGTGGTCATCGAGGAGATTACCGAAGTGGAAGACAACGCGAGTGCGTGATCCACCTATTGCGCGAACTTGTGTGGACCGAAAACTACGATCTTTTTTCGTTAGGCCCAACCTATGGCCCGATTATTATAAACATTTTCTTTTATTATTAATACTGTTAATATCCAAATGTCACTACGCGCGAGAATTTCTATTGTTACTTTTGTTTTGTTTGGCGGATCTATTCAATACAAGAATTTTGTTCCTTCTACCCGCTAAGTATACGCGTCGTAGTGCTTCGGATTCTGTGGATAAAACTTTATCAGATGCGCGAAAGCGCCTATTTTCGTAATGAAATAAAATATATTTTTGTTAACGTAACGTTCGCGTGTCACGCGAAACTGTAAGATATTACTATATGATTTAAATAAATACATTTCAGCTGACTTCCGAATTATTTCCTTAGAAAGGGCGAGCACTGATTTCCACTAATTAAAATTTCTACTTATAATTTTCAGATTGTAGCAAACAATTTTGAATCATTTAAATCTACACGTTTTTTTTTATTTTTTTATGTTGTATAATTTTATGTTGGTAAAGTTTAAAATTAAATCTTCCTTTTACAGCTATGGCCAATCAGGACGGACTACTTCCTGTAATGTATAACTACCCAGACAAAAGGGGTATAGTTGACGAGATCGAACCCGGCAGCTAGTGCATTTTAGAAGGGGGGAGTGTAACGACCCAGATCGTTTTTAATAATATTTTGGGTAGCCGTACCTCCCGATTTCGATCTCGTCGCGTATATAATATTAAAACTCGCATTCAGCGAATTTGAATATTCGCGCGAGATAAAATAGGCGGCGCGCGCGGTAGTCTGAGTAGCAGACGACAAACCGCGTGTTCGTTGCCGGCAAAACGAAAAGCATCAGATTGATGCGAGCGGCACTAGACGCTAGACGCGTGCGAATTATTTTATTGTAATTATTTTTTTTGTGATTATCTTGTGTGTTAAATAAATACTTATTTAAATTGACTGTTCGCGTTGTGTCTTGTTGCACCTGATCCACTGGATTTAACGGTTCCAGAGCATTCTATTCGACTAAATTCTACGTGTCAACATTGGTAAGTCCGTCACTTGTATATTGGCCATCGCGGTGATATTTAAATGATTCCTGGTACTCAGTGCTCGCCCCATCGTTTTCCAAAATACGCGTAAATGATCAGGCTAGGCTAAAATCTGCATCGCAGTGCCACAGGGAGTCTGACAAGTGAATTTTGTGCCTCCTAGCGCGAGTGATTCCACCCCTTTCTCTTTCCAAAGTTTCTTGAATATTTTACCGAGTAAATTCTTTTTAATTAATTCTAAAATCTCGCGACTGGGTTGCTACAGTCTGTCTGTCTGTCTGTCTGTCTGTCTGTGTAAAAAATTTTGAAATCCATTAACTTGAGTAAAAATTCATCTATCAATTTGAAATTTAGTATGCGTTTTAAGTGACCAAAAATACAGATCGAGTTCGTTAGCTAGCTATTTTGGACCAAAAATGTCAAAAATAGAACATTTTCTAACTTCACAAAAAAAAAAATTAAAAAAAAAAAAATTTCTCTATTTTTTTCTAAAAGTACAAGTAAAAACCAACGAATTTTGTAAATGAATGTTTTTGATATAATGCAAACCCAAAAAGATATGAATTTTTTAAGTTTTACAATTGTATAAAAGTATTGTTTGAGGAGAAGAGGGGGAGGGGGGAGGTGAAAATCGGTCAGAAGACTGTTCACGCATTCTCATCTTTCTAAACTCAAGTAGAAATTAACAAGAAACTAACTATTTAACTGCTAAAAACCTTTAAAATCCTCAAAATACACGTTATATATGCAAAAAATAGAACATAATATGGGAAAATCATATACAGAAACACTATTATTTTGCAAAAAAATAAATAAACTCTCGGTTTTTTCTTTCTATTTACTTTTATTGATCACACCTAATAAAACTGCATCAAAAACTATTGACTTTTCTAAAAATTTTTGGAAATTTTAAAAAAATTTATTTTTACATTCTCATTCTAAATGAGAAGGTATTAAATTTGTGCGATTTTGAACTTTTGCTAAAACCTACATTTCTCGACGTTTTGAGACCTCCTGATTCCAAAAAAATGGGTTTTACGAAAGTGTCTGTCTGTATGTCTGTCTGTCTGTATGTCTGTCTGTCTGTCTGTCTGTCTGTGTAAAAAATTTTGAAATCCATTAACTTGAGTAAAAATTTATCTATCAATTTGAAATTTAGTATGCGTTTTAAGTGACCAAAAATACAGATCGAGTTCGTTAGCCAGCTATTTTGGACCAAAAATGTCAAAAATAGAACATTTTCTATCTTCACAAAAAAAAAAAAATTAAAAAAAAAATTTTCTCTATTTTTTTTTTAAAGTACAAGTAAAAACCAACGAATAAAACCAAAAGTTCTTCCGTGTATGTTAAAAACTAACCAAATAACTTCATCCTGGGTTCTTATGATTCAGAGATTACATGGTTTGAAAAGACGAGAAAAAATTTGATTTTAAAAATAAAAGGAAAGAGATTAAATTGATTGAAAATATGTTTAAAAGAGGTAAGTTAAATGATACATAGATATATTTAAAACTATGTTAACATAAATTTAATTTGTAAATGTTAAATTTGAAATATATTCCCCCGCGGTTTGGATTTACCGAGATTCGACCGAGTTCAGTCGCTTTCGGTCGCTTTCGGTCGCATTCAATATTTTGATGTTTCATAATAAAAAATGACAAAATAAACTATTTGTAATGATAAATTAATGTTTGTAGAGTAGATTCGTGTAATAATTGAGATATATTAAGTGTGAAATAATTAATAATTCAAGAGTAAACCCTACTCCAAAGTGTGCTTGCTTTGTGATTTGCTAGAAAATAAGTCATAAACGGAAAATCGCCCTAAAAAGCAATTATTATCAAAATATATGCATTTTTTAATCGAAAAAATAAAGATTCCGAAGAATAATTGATAATAATTGACAAAGAAAAACCAGAAAATATTGATATCTCGCGATTCAGGATATTTCTGCTGGAGCGTTGACATAGACAACTTGACAACCAATCAAAGGAGATCACGTGATTCTCGCACAAAATTCAAATTACTCCATTTGACTTAAACAAACAAACTTATAATTTCAATATTATAAATCAATTAATTAATTATTATCAACATTAGTAAAAGTCAACCAACTTAATTTCTCATAACCGAAAGTTAATAAACCCCCAAAAACCACCCCTAAACATATAATAAAAAATCAAGCTAACAAAATTTATCACAATCAACAAAAAAGTTATAATGAAATGGTAAAATCATTGAAAGTCCTCAGGAATATGCCCCCTACTTTTCCTAATTAAAAAAAAAAAAATGAACCCCCAAAAAACCACCCCTCAGGAAAAAAGCAGAAAAATATTAAAAAAAAACATAAAAGCTACGAAAAAATTAAAATACAGCACTAAAATGATGGAAAATACTTAGAAATATCTCCCCTAATTTTCTCAATCAACAAAAAAAATTATCAACACCAAGAAACCACCCTTAAGGAAAATTGCAGAAAAAGATCGATAAAAAAATCAAGAAATCTACAAAAAAAATTATACTCAAGTTCTAAAATTATTAAAAATACTCAGGGATATATCCCCTAATTTTACCAATCGAAAAACATTATTAACAACCCCAAGAAACCACCCCTAAGGGAAATTGCAGAATAAGATCCGTAAAAAAATCAAAAAATCTACAACAGAATTATACTCTAGTTCTAAAATTATTAAAAATACTCAGGAATGTGTCCGATAATTTTAGCAATCAAAAAAAAATAATTAACAACCCCAAGAAACCACCCTTAAGGAAAATTGTAGAAAAAGATCGATAAAAAAATCAAAAAATCTACAAAAAAAATATACTCAAGTTCTAAAATTATTAAAAACACTCAGGGATATGTCCCCTAATTTTACCAATCAAAAAACATTATTAACAACCCCAAGAAACCACCTTTAAGGAAAATTGCAGAAAAAGATCGATAAAAAAATCAAAAATTTTACAAAAAAATTATACTCTAGTTCTAAAATTATTCAAAATACTCAAAGATGTGTCCCCTAATTTTACTAATCAAAAAAAATTATTAACAACCCCATGAAACCATGCTTAAGGAAAATTGCAGAAACAAATCAATAAAAAAATCAAAAAATCTACAAAAAAATAATACTCTAGTTCTAAAAATATTAAAAATACTCAGAAATGTTACAGATAATTTTAGCAATTAAAAAAAATAATTAACAACCTCAAGAAACCACCCTTAAGGAAAATTGCAGAAAAAAATCGATAAAAAAATCAAAAAATCCACAAAAAAATTATACTTTAGTTCTAAAATTATTAAAAATACTCAAGGATGTGTCCCCTAATTTAACCAATCGTAAAAAATAATAAACAACCCCAAGAAACCACCCTAAAGGAAAATTGCAGAAAAAGATCGATAAAAAAATCAAAAAATCTACAAAAAAATTATACTCTAGTTCTAAAATTATTAAAAATACTTAAGAATGTGTCCGATAATTTTACCAATCGAAAAAAATAATTAAACACCCCAAGAAGCCACCCTAAAGGAAAATTGCAAAAAAAATGGATTAAAAAATCAAACAATCTACTAAAAAATTATACTCTAGTTCTAAAATTATTAAATATACTCAGGAATGTTACCGATAATTTTAGCAATTGAAAAAAATAAATAACAACCTCAAGAAACCACCCTTAAGAAAAATTGCAGAAAAAAATCGATAAAAAAATCAAAAAATCTACAAAAAAATTATACTCTAGTTCTAAAATTATTAAAAATACTCAGGAATGTGTCCGATAATTTTACTAATCAAAAAACATTATTAACAACCCCAAGAAACCACCCTTAAGGAAATTGCAGAAAAAGATCGATAAAAAAATCAAAAAATCTACAAAAAAATTATACTCTAGTTCTAAAATTATTAAAAATACTCAGGAATGTGTCCGATAATTTTTCCAATCAAAAAACATTATTAACAACCCCAAGAAACCACCCTTAAGGAAAATTGCAAAAAAAAATGGATTAAAAAATCAAACAATCTACTGTTACGTCATAAATAACATAACATACAAAAATATCTTTTTATTCAATCGGTGGTTTGAACAGTGAGGGTAAGGTGTACAGGTAAATGAATAGAGAGGCACATGTACATTATATATAAATATCTGAATTTATTGTTTACACAAGGGATAATCGATGATAAAAATCTAAAGTGCTGAGGAGTTGAGAGAGCGGCGAGAACTGGTGGCAGAGTACGGATAATCTGAAACAGATTATACGTTCAGGAAAGAAATGGGATAAGAGACGAAAGATTAAAATGTTTGTACTTACTTTTATTTTAATCGTGAAGAATCTTGGTCAAGTTTCAGAAACTAATGTTTCAAGTTGTTGTTGGACCTTGGTAGGCGGCAAATCAGCAATCAGACGGCTGTGGTGAAAAGCCGAGGTTGGGCCGACGTTGGCAGGAAACTGGCAAATTACTGGCAACCAGCCAGCTGAGTATGGTCGTGATGTTGGTTGAAACTTGGCAGAATACTGGCAATCAGCCAGCTGAGATTTTTCTGCAATGTTGGCCGGACACTGGCGAGATATTGGCAACTAACCCGTTAAACGTTATACAGTAAATTGGTTAATTTACTGTTCGTAGAAAATTGACAAAATTTAATTGGTTGTCGAACAAAGTTTCTGGTTGAATCAACTTGGTCTAAAGAAGGTTGACAAACGTAGTTTCGGGGTTTGAATTAGACTGGTCTTTTTCATATCGCACAGCACTTTATATAGTCTTTTTTAATCAATATCATTTCGGGACTTTGCGAAGCCGTTTCAGAAAGAGTACAGGTTCTATTGATTACCAGCTTTATTATAAAACTCCTTGCACGTTACCTTATATGGTATGAATTTAGGGTGTTTCTCTATTTTGTACAATCAATGTGGTGAGAAGAGTCATGATAAACGTTATTGATTCACATTGTTTGCTACCCGTATTCTTATGTGTTATTATTCACGGTAAAAATTCAGGAATATATATATATATGAGTAAGAATTGATAAATATATAATAATATTAATAAACGTTACATACGTAACACCTTGGCCCTCTTTTCCAAAACTTATGGAGTGAGTTTTGGTCCAGAATATAAATTTATTGAATTTAATTTAACCTTTAAGTTTAATAAATTTGAATTTTAATTATTAATTGTTAACGAGATGACGAGCTGTTACGTTTACAGAAAGATCATAACCCATTCATTTTATAAAAGAATTTCGTACATTCGTGCATTCTTATTCAAGAAACTTAACTAATGGTTTTACAAACAATGTTTTCAAAGAATTTACTTTATTCAAATTCAAGCTTTATGTGTGAGTTTACGCACAAAATTATACTTTGGATATGAAAAACATACTAAAACAATTTGACATTTTTAAATTAGTACGCAAACAATATAAAATTTGTTTACGTAATTTTACGCAAACTATACCAATAATTTGTACAGAACATTAATTGATATACTTTAAATTACAGACATGAATCAAACAGTAATATGATCAATTTTGAGAAAAAGTTATTTCCTACGCAATTTACGTTTACAAAACATCAATAAAGCAGTAATATTTTAGGTTTTTCAACAATCTATTGTATCTGGTAAAAAAAATCAATTAGGAGTAACATTAATAATTTTTTAAGAAAAAGTGTTACTTACGTAACTTACGCATTTTATTACCAAACATCGATTAAACAGTCAATTTTTCTGATTTGAACGCATTCTACTACATATCTGATATACAAAACTAATTAAAAGTAACATTAATAATTGTTTAAGAAAAAGTGTTATCTACGTAACTTACGCATATTTTTCGAGTTTGTTACAGTTAATTTTGAAATTTAAAAGAACATAAGCACTTAGTACAATTTTTCAATTTATAAGAGCCTACATGATGCTATTTATGTTTAATATGGCAAACACATTTATATATGGAAATTATTCTAAATTTAAAAAGATTTATTTATTGTTTTTTGTTTCCTTTGACAACCACACACATACATATATTTGCAAAATATATTTCGCTAAAAAAAAAGAAAAAAAATTTGTATTATTTTTATTTTCATAATAATAAGTCAACCGACGTGTATACACGGAGCCCCTCACCCCTTACTTTCAAACATGATGTGAGATACAAATCATGTTTGATTTAGGAACAAATAATTTATTTATAATATTAGTTTTTTATAGTATTATATTATAGTATTATAGTATTTTTCGCAATAAAATTTTTTATATAAAAAAACAAAGATTATATTTCTTGTATAGAATATTTTATACTATTTGTTCTCTCTTTTGTTTATTTTTTATCCATATATGTTTATTAATATATTAGGCATTATATAACTGACTTATGGCGAGCATTTTGCTTTATACTATACTGATTTGACAAATTCTCTAAAAAATGATAATCATTATGTATTCTCATATAATGTGACGTCACTAGAAATAGTTCTGATATTTGTATTAACATTTTTAACAATATAATGAGTTGTGAAGCTACCTTCTATATTTACATTATCTAGTTTTGCTATCGATAGAACCATGTTTTTTTTTATTAATTTTTTGTAATATTAAAGATTTTTTCAATAATATAATTTGACGTGAAATTTAACAATGGCAAGTTATAAAAAAAATTTACCTAAATAAAATTTTGTTTGAATTATTCGTTAAGTAAAAATAACTCAATATTTAAGAAAAATAATGCAGTTTTTTATTCTGCACATCTTAAATAAATAATGTGTTAAATATAAAAAATTTTTTTTTCTTGAAACGATCCCATAAATAAGTTTTTCTGACATTATTTATATGATTTGCAAGATGAAGTTTAATGGAAATTTGGAAACAGGATTGTTGGCAAAAGATAGGATTAATGTGGGCAAAGATTTTAATAATTGAATAGTAATGTTGAATTTCTTATGGGGTATCAAATTAATATAAATTTAAGATAGTAAAAGGTTTCAAAACAATCTTTCACTCTTGTTTATTTTAATTTTTTACAACAGTTTTTCATTGAAAATTAGGTTTTTAAAAAAAAAAAAAAATGAAAAAGTTGAGCAATTTATGATTTTATGCAGACTAAAAGTATGTAATTTGTTTCAATATTAAAAAAATATAAGTTAGTTAAATGATTTAAACAAATTAAGAACATCTTTTGAGATTGCTTAAAATTGTTTACAACAATAGTGTAGTTTTTATCTGTATGCAATTTATTTAAAAGAATGATCTCTTAAAGGTTTATATCCTGATCATTTAGAGTATTGGCTAAATCGAAATATTTAATTTTTAATTTTTTTTTCCTTTTTTTTTCATGAACTACAGATAATTTTAATAGGAGGGTTTATTAATCGAATTTCTATAAAATAATTTTGCTTTGAATTATTTAAATTTCTGTGTAAAAAAAGAATGTATAGAATCATTAAATTTTTGTTGACATCCATGGTTGGTCGCTTCCTAAAAAAGATGAAAAGTTTTAGATTAGTAAATGTTTTTAATTTTTTGATTTACAATAATATTGTTGATCTTTATAAAATTGATAAACAAAGATTTCAAAGTAAAGACTTGACTACAGAGATTGATTTATTTGATTTCTATTAGCTTAAATGCTTCTTGGATGAATAACAAATTTTATTCGTGAACAAGTGGAACAATTGAGATGCTCGTGGATTATTTAATTTTCTTAGGACATTAGATATTTTAATAAGTTTACATATTCTTGCTAAAATGTATAGGTTTTTGCAATAGCTCCTTATTAGCACTTTGAAAAAGGGTGACAAAAAAAATTCCACTGTATTTGAATTGCATTATCTGGAAAAGGGGTTAGCATGTATATGCTGTATATACAAATACTAATATTTCGAATACATATATATACAATCTTAATATTTAATCATTTTTATTTAAGAAGATCCTAATTACTCTTTATAATATTAATTTTTATAAGATTTACTTTTAACATTTATTTATTTAATATGTGATAGCTTTAATCTATTGATGTGAATAACTTTTGGTTTATTTTTAATTGAAATTTTGACATTTCCGTTTTGAAAAATTTCTAGTACTTGATGCGGGCCTGTATACTGATTTCCAAATTTGTGTGGTTTCGGACCACTTAGTAGAAATACATTATCTCCAACTTTAAAATTCTATAGATTAATTTTCCTATCATGGTAGTGTTTAGATTTTTCTTTTGCTGAAATTAAGTTTTATCTTGCTATACTCCTTATTTCATGTAATTTCGTTACAAGATCCTTTAAATAGTCATCATATGTTTCTAATTTTTCATGTTCCAAAAGAGGATCGCTGGACGGTTGACGCGCTAACTTTCCGAAAACTAATTCATGTGGTGTACATTTTGTACCTTCATGCATACTGGTATTGTATGAAAACATGGCTAATTCTAGCCAGTCATCCCATTCTGAATTCTTCTCGATAAATTGCTTCAAATATTCTCCTAGTACATGGTGTGATCTTTCTATTGATCCGTTCGATTGGGGGTGAAATGCTGTAGTTTTGAATTGTCTGATTCTAAATCGTTTTGCTAGACTTCTAATTAAATTACTCAAAAAATTTCTTCCTTGATCTGTTAATACTCCTTTTGGAGATCCAAAAATACATATAAATTTTTTAGTAAACGCATCTGCAATAGTGCTAGCTTGTTGATTCGGTAAAGCAAGAGAAAATTTTGTAAAATTATCTTGAATAGTGAGAATGTATTCATTTCCTAAGCTTGTTTTAGGTAAAGGTCCTACAATGTCCATCGCAATTTTTTCAAAAGCAACCCCTGGAGTATCTGTAATTACCATAGGGTTCTTTGTTTTTACACGTACAAGTTTTTTAAGCTGACATTTAAGACATAGTTGAATATATTTCTGTATATCGATTTTCATGTTACTCCAGTAAAATTTTTGCCTAATTCTGTTATAAGTCTTTGTTACTCCTTTATGACCTCCTATAGCCGATGAGTGCGCTTCTTCGATTGATTTAACACGTTGTTCTTTAGTAGGATATTGTACGAGTCCATTACAAATTATAATTTTTATTTTTGACTTTGAAAAAGTAGAGTTTAGTATAGATACGATTTCATTCCATGATATATGATTTACTCTTAAAGTTTTTGCAATAGAAATTGATTTAAGAATAAGTTTTTCCGCGATTTGATACATTGAAGAAATTGTTAATTTAATATTATTTAATGTTTGTTCAAGATTCTCTTTTTCTTCTTCTTCAATTGGTAAAGCAATATAACATTGATTTGTTAATCTTGGCCTTTATTTGGTCATTTTATTTATATTTATCTGTAATCGTTTCTTTTTTTTTTTATTATAATTAGTACTTATTGTACGAAAGGGCTCTTTTTCATGTTTTGTATTTCGCCCGTTTATGAATGAATAAATAAATAAATATGATATTGTTGACCCTTTTTTGTTTCTTTTGCTTGACCTTTTGATAAATTTTTAAATTTTGGCAATTTATTATTTTTATCTAGACCTTTAGATCCATTATCACGTGGTATTCCATTACAAGTTACAAAATACGCATAATTATCTTTTCTCATCGTTAATTGATCCCGACATTCTACAATATTTTTGGATTTATTTTCGATTTCTTTTGAACCTGATTGAGACGGTAAACCTTCAAAATTAATTTCTTCTATTTCTTCATTATCTTCAATATTTTCTTCATTAATCTCTTTATTGTTTTCTTCATTAATCTCTTCATTATTTTCTTCGTTATTTTCTTCATTAATTTCTTCTTCCGACGAATCATCGCTTAATTTACTTTTACTAACTTCCTCATAATTTAATATTTCATTTAATTCATCTCTACCTTTTTTCTTCCGATGATTTCTTGATTTCTTAACATCTAAATATTCAGGATTTGGATTTATTCCAGGATTAAAAGGATTTTCAGGATCAGAATAATTTTCAAGGTCGGATACATTAGTATCTTCGGATTTATCATCTGAGTCGGTATCAGAATAATAATTATTAGTTTCATTCATTTTCTCTTCAATTTCATTACATTTAGGTTTCTTAGGTCTACCACGTTTTCTTGTCACTGCTGCATCTTCGTTTCTTTCAGATTCCTTAAGAGTTTTCCTTGGTCTTCCTCGTTTTCTTGATTCCTTAGTAGTCAATTCTTGTTTTTCTTCTAAATATTTCTTAGGTCTACCACGCTTCCTCTTGCTAATTCTTAAAGGATGATCTTGATTTTCTTGTTTTTCATAAGTTTCTTTATTTTTCATGTTATTTTTATTATAAGATTTATTTCGAGTTGTTATATAACATTTTTCTTCATTTATTTCTTTCTTTTCTTTGGATGGAGAAAATAAAGTTAAAAGAAGTGTAAAAATTTGTAAGAAGCATTGAAATTTATTTTTCTTAATGTGAAATTGATGAAATAAATTATTTATGAAATTTCCATTATTGATTGTTAAAATTTTTGACGTTGAAGGGTTCGCAGAATTTATTTTTATACTATTATCCTCAATTTCATCATCGGTATCAGATTCATCATAAGACTGATTAATTTCTTCATCGCAATACAAGTCAATAGAACCTTCATTATCAGATGCTTCTTCTTCAGTTTCATAGTCATATTCCTTTCGTATAAATGTTACGGGGTTTCTTGATAATGCGTCTGCGTTCACGTTGCTTTTTCCTGCCTTATAAACTACATCGAATTCATATTCCGCGAGCTTTAAACGCCATCTAGTTACTCTTGAGCACGGGTCTTTGGAATTTTGAAACCATACTAATGGTTTATGGTCGGTAACTAATGTAAATTTTCTTCCGTATAAGTATGGTCTAAATTGTGTAACGCAGTAAATTATTGCCAGAGCTTCCTTTTCGTATGTATCGTATTTCCTTTCGTTTTCATTTAAAACTCGAGATGTGTAAGAAATTGGTTGATCTTTTCCTATTGGGCCTTGTGACAATATGCCACCTATTGCAAATCCTGAAGCATCAGTCGTAACAACAAATGGTTTAGAAAAATCGGGTCTAATTAAAAGAGGTTCTTCGCATAATTTTGATTTAAGGTATTCGAAAGCATCATGTTGTTCGTCTGACCAGGAAAAAGGTACGTCTTTTTTTAAAAGATTTGAAAGTGGTGTAGCTATTTTCGAGAAATTTTTAATAAATCTTCTGTAATAACCGGCTAAACCGAGAAATTGTTTGATATTTTTCTGATTTTTGGGAATTGAAAATTGTTTTACGGCTACTAGTTTTTTCGGATCGGGTCTAACGCCATGTTTATCAATAATATGACCTAAATAGTTAACTTCAGGTCTTAAAAATTCGCACTTATCTGGTTGTAATTTGAGGTTAGCTAAACGTAATCTTTCCATTAATGCATTAAATTTTTGTTCATGTTCCTCTAATGTATCTGCATATATTACAATATCATCTAAATAAACAAATAAATCTGTATTAATTAATCCGGTAAGACAAGCATTCATTAGACGTTGAAAACATGCTGGCGCATTCTTTAAACCAAAAGGCATGCGGTCAAATTCATAATGACCGTCCGGTGTAGAAAAAGCTGTTTTGTGTGAATGTTCTTTATTCATTTTAATCTGATGAAAACCTGATGCCAGGTCAAAAACTGAAAAATATTTTGCGTTTCCAAGCTGGTCTAACAAATCAATTATATTAGGCAAAGGATGATTATCTTTAATTGTTTTTTCATTTAATTTGCGGAAGTCCAAGACCATTCTCCAACGTTTATTTCCCTGAGAATCTGATTTCTTAGGTACTATCCAAACTGGTGTGTTATATGGGGATTGTGAAGGTTTAATTATTCCTTGATCTAAAAGTTCATTAACTTGTCTTTTAATTTCTTCTTTATGAATCGGTGGAAAACGGTACTGACGTGTAAAAATTGGTTGATCGTCGGTAGTGGGGATAGTGTGTTCTAAAATGTTAGTAGCTTCTAAAGTTTCTCCTGGTATTTGAAAGCGATCGATATTTTTTGTTATTATATTTATTACATGAGTTAATTCTTCTTCGTTTAAATGATCTAACCTTAAAAATTTCTTTACGGTTTCTATTCTATTAATACCTGTAATATTAAATACCTGACAAAGTTTATTTAATTTTTCATCATTGTTATTAATAAAGCCATGTAAAAAATTTTCTGATGATCTGAACTGAGTGTTAATTGTAGACTGTATTAATTTTGAATATTTATCATTAGTTTTAATTGTTGTTACATTTTCTTCTTTATTTTCTATAAAATCAAGTAATTCCACTGTTAATATGGGAATATTCATTGCTTCCACACAAGTATTAGCAATTTTTAAATAAGCTCGACCATTTACATTTGTCACTAAAGCATTTCCAATAAAAAGTCCTTCACCAATAAGTAATTTTGGAATATAACCAACTTTTTTATCTTTATTTTTAATATTAACAAAAATTGTTGCAATAGTTCTTGCTGGTACTGTTATGTAGTCTTGTGTAGAAAAGGGATAAAAATTATCATCGATTTCAATTCGTTTTTCCGCATAATTTATTTTTACATTGTTGTTGTTAAAAAACTGTGTGCCTAAAATTCCTTCATGACTAATTGGAACATCATTCGGGATTAGATTAAAAACCGTAGAGTGACCGAGTATATTCAACTTTATTTGTCCGAGGGTGAAAACAGGATGTTCGTTGATACCAGTGAGTCGCAGGCATTCTTCCGTATTAATGTAAACATCAGGTCCAACGACCCCTTCTTTTAAAAGGTTCTGACCTGCTCCAGTATCGATCATCATGGTTACGGTGTTTTGTAAGCCAGCAGCACTTATCGAAATATATGGGATACTACTTGACATAGTAGCATTAATTTGTTCGCTATTTTCCGGTTGATTTTCTTTTTTAATATTATTTTCATTTTTAACGTTCAAAGATGCGTTTCTTCGCTCAAAACCTCCTCTGTCGCATCTACTAAGAGAAGGTTGCTCGAGTTTCCCGATTGCGGCTGTTGTAATCTTCGAGCATTATTACGAGTTCTTAAAACACAATCATTTATAAGATGACCTTCTTCTTTGCAATAATTACACATCACTTTAACTTGAGAATTTTGCGGTTGTTGACTTTGTAAATTAGGATTTGTAGTCGGAGAAAAATTGTTAGCTTTTTGATTTTGATTATTAAAATTTATTGGTCTGTTGTAATTATTTTGAAAATTTTGTTGCTTTTGAAAACTTTGTTGATTTGAAGAATTTTGTCGGTTTTGATAATTTTGTTGAATTTGAAAATTTTGTCTATTTTGAAATCCTTGTGGATTTGTGTTTTGAATATTTTGGTTTCTTGAAAAATTTGAGCCTTGAAAATTTTGTTTAGGAAAATTTGGATTTTGTCTAGAAAAATTTGGATTTTGAAATTTCTTAGAATAATTTGGATTAAAATTAGGATTCTGAAAATATCGATTAAAATTTGGGTTTTGAAAATTTCGATCAAAATTTGGATTTCGAAAATTTCTAAATTGATTTGTATTAAACCGTTGATTTTGACTATTAGAAAAATTACGTTGTTGACTCGGTAAAAGTTGTTGATTTGAGAATGTTTGGTTTTTCATATTTAATTTGTTACATACTGGGGCAATGTGACCTTTTCCGCCACAAATTTGACAGTTTAATGTATTTTCTTGTAAGGTATTCACTTTATTGTTTCGTGGATGAATATTGCTACTTCTTTGTGGTGTTTCTAACTCTGAATTTGAAATTTTATTTCTTCTTAAATCTTGACTCGCTTTTAATCTTTTTTCTACTTCTATTGCCGAAGTTATCGTTTCTCTTAATGTATTTGCTCGTTGTACGCGAATTTCTATTTCCGGCCTTAATCCTCTTATAAAACAATCTATTAAATCTCTATTTAATCCCGTACTAAAATTTTCATCGATTACTTGATTATTTGACATTTTATGAGCGTCTAAAATTTTTTCTGATATTTCTTTAAGTCTAGTCGCGTAAGATAAAACATTTTCTTCTTGCCACATAAAGGTATTTCCTAGCTCACCCTGTAGTTGATAAACCGATTTTGACACTAAATATGATCTTTTTAAGGCGTTTATAAGTTCATCTACATTATTGAATGCGGTACCAAAAATACTTTTTCTAGCTTCACCAATAAGTTTACATCGTATCATTTTTACTAAATTTCCCTCTGCCGTTGCTGGAAGCATTTGCTTTGCTTCTGTGCAACCTTCAATAAAATTTTCTAGAGACATTGTTTTTCCGTCAAATAATGGAACTACTTCAATTGCATCGCGTAATGATATTGTCTGATTGTGGGGGTAATATGCTGCTTGTACATTAGGATCTCTTATACCCTGATTTTGTGAACTACCAGCTGGATTATTTTCATTATTTATTTTTGTTTCTATCTTAGTTTGATTTTCCGTCTTAATTGTTTTTAAAGAAGGACTATTCAAAAACTTATTTAATAACTCACGAGATTTATTTAGGGACGATTCGAATTCTTTATCAAGGATATTTTTACGATCTAAAGTTTCTTCAAATTTTTCAATTTCTAATTGTTTTTCAATTAATATTTTATCAAATAATTCTGGACAAGGAGTATCTTCTAATGGATTATTTGTTAAAGTTTTTTCAAGGATCGTGGAACTAGTAAGACTATCACTCAAATTAAAATTTTTGATGGTTGAGTCTAATTCAAAAGAATCCCCGGTATTTTGAGTGATAATAGAGTTATCAAGATTTATTGGAAGTCCACTTTTAGAATCAAGATTAATTTTATTATTTTTTTCAACCTCTTTAGCTAATTCTTCGTTATTTTTGGTTTTATTTCTTGTTACTTTTTCATTATGTTCATTTGGTTGCGACATATCATATTAAATTATCAAAATGTTTTACATAATACACATATATAAGAATAACAATACTAACAATAGTTTACCAAAATTCTCTCGCTCTCTAAAAACCTTGAAAAAATGGGAAAAGAGAAAAAATGCACAAATTGCTCTCAACCATTTAACCCTTACTGTACACACAAGACGATGCACCAAATTAATGTATGTTACGTCATAAATAACATAACATACAAAAATATCTTTTTATTCAATCGGTGGTTTGAACAGTGAGGGTAAGGTGTACAGGTAAATGAATAGAGAGGCACATGTACATTATATATAAATATCTGAATTTATTGTTTACACAAGGGATAATCGATGATAAAAATCTAAAGTGCTGAGGAGTTGAGAGAGCGGCGAGAACTGGTGGCAGAGTACGGATAATCTGAAACAGATTATACGTTCAGGAAAGAAATGGGATAAGAGACGAAAGATTAAAATGTTTGTACTTACTTTTATTTTAATCGTGAAGAATCTTGGTCAAGTTTCAGAAACTAATGTTTCAAGTTGTTGTTGGACCTTGGTAGGCGGCAAATCAGCAATCAGACGGCTGTGGTGAAAAGCCGAGGTTGGGCCGACGTTGGCAGGAAACTGGCAAATTACTGGCAACCAGCCAGCTGAGTATGGTCGTGATGTTGGTTGAAACTTGGCAGAATACTGGCAATCAGCCAGCTGAGATTTTTCTGCAATGTTGGCCGGACACTGGCGAGATATTGGCAACTAACCCGTTAAACGTTATACAGTAAATTGGTTAATTTACTGTTCGTAGAAAATTGACAAAATTTAATTGGTTGTCGAACAAAGTTTCTGGTTGAATCAACTTGGTCTAAAGAAGGTTGACAAACGTAGTTTCGGGGTTTGAATTAGACTGGTCTTTTTCATATCGCACAGCACTTTATATAGTCTTTTTTAATCAATATCATTTCGGGACTTTGCGAAGCCGTTTCAGAAAGAGTACAGGTTCTATTGATTACCAGCTTTATTATAAAACTCCTTGCACGTTACCTTATATGGTATGAATTTAGGGTGTTTCTCTATTTTGTACAATCAATGTGGTGAGAAGAGTCATGATAAACGTTATTGATTCACATTGTTTGCTACCCGTATTCTTATGTGTTATTATTCACGGTAAAAATTCAGGAATATATATATATATGAGTAAGAATTGATAAATATATAATAATATTAATAAACGTTACATACGTAACACTACTAAAAAATTATACTCTAGTTCTAAAATTATTAAATATACTCAGGAATGTTACCGATAATTTTAGCAATTGAAAAAAATAAATAACAACCTCAAGAAACCACCCTTAAGAAAAATTGCAGAAAAAAATCGATAAAAAAATCAAAAAATCTACAAAAAAAATATACTAAAATTCTCAAATTATTAAAAGTACTCAAGGATATGTCACCTAATTTAACCAAGCGTAAAAAATAATTAACAACCCTAAGAAACCACCCTTAAGAAAAATTGCAGAAAAAGATCCATAAAAAAAACAAAAAATCTACAAAAAAAATTATACTCTAGTTCTAAAATTATTAAAAATACTCAGGAATGTGTCCGATAATTTTAGCAATCGAAAAAAATAATTAACAACCCCAAGAAACCACCCTTAAGGAAAATTGCAGAAAAAGATCGATAAAAAAATCAAAAAATCTACAAAAAAAATATACTCAAGTTCTAAAATTATTAAAAACACTCAAGGATGTGTCCCCTAATTTAACCAATCGTAAAAAATAATAAACAACCCCAAGAAACCACCCTAAAGGAAAATTGCAGAAAAAGATCGATAAAAAAATCAAAAAATCTACAAAAAAATAATACTCTAGTTCTAAAAATATTAAAAATACTCAGAAATGTTACAGATAATTTTAGCAATTAAAAAAAATAATTAACAACCTCAAGAAACCACCCTTAAGGAAAATTGCAGAAAAAAATCGATAAAAAAATCAAAAAATCCACAAAAAAATTATACTTTAGTTCTAAAATTATTAAAAATACTCAAGGATGTGTCCCCTAATTTAACCAATCGTAAAAAATAATAAACAACCCCAAGAAACCACCCTAAAGGAAAATTGCAGAAAAAGATCGATAAAAAAATCAAAAAATCTACAAAAAAATTATACTCAAGTTCTAAAATTATTAAAAATACTCATGGATATGTCCCCTAATTTAACCAATCGTAAAAAATAATTAACAACCCCAAGAAACCACCCTTAAGGAAAATTGCAGAAAAAGATCGATAAAAAAATCAAAAAATCTACAAAAAAATTATACTCTAGTTCTAAAATTATTAAAAATACTTAAAAATGTGTCCGATAATTTTACCAATCGAAAAAAATAATTAAACACCCCAAGAAGCCACCCTAAAGGAAAATTGCAAAAAAAAATGGATTAAAAAATCAAACAATCTACTAAAAAATTATACTCTAGTTCTAAAATTATTAAATATACTCAGGAATGTTACCGATAATTTTAGCAATTAAAAAAAATAAATAACAACCTCAAGAAACCACCCTTAAGAAAAATTGCAGAAAAAAATCGATAAAAAAATCAAAAAATCTACAAAAAAATTATACTCTAGTTCTAAAATTATTAAAAATACTCAGGAATGTGTCCGATAATTTTACCAATCAAAAAACATTATTAACAACCCCAAGAAACCACCCTTAAAGAAATTGCAGAAAAAGATCGATAAAAAAATCAAAAAATCTACAAAAAAATTATACTCCAGTTCTAAAATTATTAAAAATACTCAGGAATGTGTCCGATAATTTTACCAATCAAAAAACATTATTAACAACCCCAAGAAACCACCCTTAAGGAAAATTGCAAAAAAAAATGGATTAAAAAATCAAACAATCTACTAAAAAATTATACTCTAGTTCTAAAATTATTAAATATACTCAGGAATGTTACCGATAATTTTAGCAATTGAAAAAAATAAATAACAACCTCGAGAAACCACCCTTAAGAAAAATTGCAGAAAAAAATCGATAAAAAAATCAAAAAATCTACAAAAAAATTATACTAAAATTCTCAAATTATTAAAAGTACTCAAGGATATGTCACCTAATTTAACCAAGCGTAAAAAATAATTAACAACCCTAAGAAACCACCCTTAAGAAAAATTGCAGAAAAAGATCCATAAAAAAAACAAAAAATCTACAAAAAAAATTATACTCTAGTTCTAAAATTATTAAAAATACTCAGGAATGTGTCTGATAATTTTAGCAATCGAAAAAAATAATTAACAACCCCAAGAAACCACCCTTAAGGAAAATTGCAGAAAAAGATCGATAAAAAAATCAAAAAATCTACAAAAAAATTATACTCTAGTTCTAAAATTATTAAAAAAACTCAAGGATGTGTCCCCTAATTTTACCAATCAAAAAAAATAATTAAACACCCCAAGAAGCCACCCTAAAGGAAAATTGCAAAAAAAAATGGATTAAAAAATCAAACAATCTACTAAAAAATTATACTCTAGTTCTAAAATTATTAAATATACTCAGGAATGTTACCGATAATTTTAGCAATTAAAAAAAATAAATAACAACCTCAAGAAACCACCCTTAAGAAAAATTGCAGAAAAAAATCGATAAAAAAATCAAAAAATCTACAAAAAAATTATACTCTAGTTCTAAAATTATTAAAAATACTCAGGAATGTGTCCGATAATTTTACCAATCAAAAAACATTATTAACAACCCCAAGAAACCACCCTTAAAGAAATTGCAGAAAAAGATCGATAAAAAAATCAAAAAATCTACAAAAAAATTATACTCTAGTTCTAAAATTATTAAAAATACTCAGGAATGTGTCCGATAATTTTACCAATCAAAAAACATTATTAACAACCCCAAGAAACCACCCTTAAGGAAAATTGCAAAAAAAAATGGATTAAAAAATCAAACAATCTACTAAAAAATTATACTCTAGTTCTAAAATTATTAAATATACTCAGGAATGTTACCGATAATTTTAGCAATTGAAAAAAATAAATAACAACCTCGAGAAACCACCCTTAAGAAAAATTGCAGAAAAAAATCGATAAAAAAATCAAAAAATCTACAAAAAAATTATACTAAAATTCTCAAATTATTAAAAGTACTCAAGGATATGTCACCTAATTTAACCAAGCGTAAAAAATAATTAACAACCCTAAGAAACCACCCTTAAGAAAAATTGCAGAAAAAGATCCATAAAAAAAACAAAAAATCTACAAAAAAAATTATACTCTAGTTCTAAAATTATTAAAAATACTCAGGAATGTGTCCGATAATTTTAGCAATCGAAAAAAATAATTAACAACCCCAAGAAACCACCCTTAAGGAAAATTGCAGAAAAAGATCGATAAAAAAATCAAAAAATCTACAACAAAATTATACTCTAGTTCTAAAATTATTAAAAAAACTCAAGGATGTGTCCCCTAATTTTACCAATTAAAAAAAAATTTTTACCAACTCCAAGAAACCACATGGAAAATTGCAGAAAAAGCTCGATAAAAAAATCAAAAAATCTACAAAAAAATTAAACTCTAGTTCTAAAATTATTAAAAATACTTAAGGATGTGTCCCCTAATTTTACCAATCAAAAAAATAATTAACAACCCCAAGAAACCTTCCTTAAGGAAAATTGCAGAAAAAGATTAATGAAAAAATCAAAAAATCTACAAAAAAATTATACTCTTGTTCTAAAATTATTAAAAATACTCAGGAATGTGTCCGATAATTTTACCAATCAAAAAAATTATAAAACACCCCAAGAAGCCACCCTTAAGGAAAATTGCAGAAAAAAATCGATAAAAAAATCAAAACATCTACAAAAAAAAATATACTCAAGTTCTAAAATTATAAAAAATACTCAGGGATATTTCCCTTAATTTTACCAAACAAAAAACATTATTAACAACACCAAGAAACCACCCTTAAAGAAAATTGCAGAAAAAGATCCATAAAAAAATCAAACAATCTACAAAAAAATTATACTCAAGTTCTAAAATTATTAAAAATACTCAGGGATATGTCCCCTAATTTAACCAATCGTAAAAAATAATTAACAACCCCAAGAAACCACCCTTAAGGAAAATTGCAGAAAAAGATCGATAAAAAAATCAAAAAATCTACAAAAAAATTATAGGGGAGAGTGGCCATCAATGTACCAGCTTTTTCAATGAACCATTTCAATTTTCTCAGAAACAATTAAATAAAAATTCTCCTAATTTTAAATATAAATGAAGTTTGCGTAAACACACTACGTCCATAAATTTGAGACATGTGGATTTATTCTTTATAGAGAAAACTGAAAAAAACTGTTTCTGATGCTCTGAAGAAAAAATTTACCTAAAATACAAACACGTTTTTTAATTGAAATAAGGCAATTTAAAAATAAATGAACTTACGATTTATTTTGTATCGGGCCTGAACTACAATATTCTAATGAGATAAAGATTTTGAAATATTGCATTAAGTTATAAAAAACCATTTTTGTTGCAAATGTCATGTTGATTCAATGTACCAGGGAACAATGAACCACCTGGAATTTCAGTGTACTTTCGATTTCCAGAGTGGTATGCCTGATTATAAAACTAGGCATGCGTACAGCATGTGACAGCGATTGTTATCAGTACTCTTCTCAACATAGCAAAACTAAAATGCCATTTTAGCTAGTTAACTTCAATTTGAGGTATATTTATGTTATACATTATCAATTAAAAAGTGTTAAGTAATAATTTTTTATAGTATTTGATGGAAAATAAGTTTTTTCACAAAGTGAAAATTGCAATATTATTATTGTTGAACATTTTTAGTGTTTTTATAGAGGTGGTTCATTGTGTACCCAGGTTGTTGAAAATGAAAATAGCGTGTTAGTTTAGAAAAATCCTAAATTTTATTATTTAATCAAAATAAATCGGGTATAATATGTGTGCATTACCTAGAGAAGTGTTGTAGTTTTATATTGATGCAAAGAAGTGCTTGAAATTAGGGAAATTGAATAAATACTATGACCTTGAAAAAAACCCTGTACATTGATGGCCACTCTCCCCTACTCTAGTTCTAAAATTATTAAAAATACTTAAGAATGTTGAAGCATACTTCCTATCTCTGTTCCTTCCGGGGATTCACAATATTTAATATTATCTAAGAAAGTGATACATATGCTTACTATTATCGTAAGAATTTAGAGAGAGATAG
Organism: Ganaspis brasiliensis; assembly: GCA_037103525.1. NCBI lineage: Eukaryota > Metazoa > Arthropoda > Insecta > Hymenoptera > Figitidae > Ganaspis > Ganaspis brasiliensis. The sequence continues at coordinate 540,004 of JAZKLR010000686.1, forward strand.
AAAGTAGTCCAAATTATGGGCATTTAAACCCATAAATCTCAAATTTAAAGGGAAAATATTTGTATGTATGCCACCTGTTGTCATTATCTATCTTTTGAAATATTATTCATACAGAATTTAAATTGACTTTTAATTACTATCTTTATAATTTCTATTCTATTTCTGATCGACTTTTAAATTAAATTTAAATCAAAATATTATTTTGTTAATATTAATAATCTCAGTTGTAATACTTGTTAAATAATATAACAAGCATTAGGGAGATCATCATTGATTTTATAATATTAACAAAAATAAAAAAAAATATAAAAATAAAATAAAATTAATATTAAAACAGTTAAACTTTTATCTAGCATTACAATTAAATCAAAATCAATATAAATTTATTTCTGATGAAACTTCCACTTTAAAATTTAAAAGTAAACAAAAATAAAGTTCATTGACCTACTTGATTCGATCTATTTCTCTAATTTCCTTGAATATATCCTCTTTAAGCTTTCTTGTTCGATTTATGAAATTTGATTTATCTATTAAATAAAATTAACAAAATTTAATATAAATTTCCATTAAAAATTCAATAATTATTCAATCTCAAATTCATATCTTTACTCTACCATTAATTCTCTCTTTTAATCTTCTTTCTTTATTTATATTTTCAAATAAACAAATAAAATAAATATTTTATTCTTTTAAGGATGATTCTCTTTTCTACAAACTCATGAATAAGTCATGATGATGCTACAATGCACCACAACTTAACAAGTTTTGTAGAAAGTAGTGTAAACCAAGCGAGGAATTTAAACAATATTAACCAGTCAATTGTTGGTTGTACTATGTACTCCTCAATAAATAAATTAAATAATTAATTTTTATGACGCTTTGTATCTCCTTATATTCTTGTACTTTTTAATTATAATTAATAAAATTGTATTATTAATAACAAATTCAATAAAATAAATATTTTATTGAATTCATCAATCAACACAATCTTAATTAAAATATTATGACGCTAAGTACGTATATCTTACCAATTTAGTTGATGAAAATCAAGAGGACGAGTCCATGCAAATGAGCTCCTTATATACCCTCGATTTATCCCCAAAAACGTCCAGAAAGTTCGATAACCGCTACAACTGTCAAAATTTTCAATTTCCGCGGTTTTTCTATTTTAATTTTCACGCTTATAAAGATTGATAATTTAATTTTTCTTTCTTGTGAAATATTCTAAATTTTCTACTCTATATTTTATCATAAATTTATTTGTTATAAATTTATTATTTCTTATAAAAAACTCTATTTGAACTTTGAAAATTGATTTATTATTAATCATCTAATAATTAATCTAATCGTACTTTCTTTATTTTCCTTAACTTTACCTATATTTAATTATTTTTATTTCGTATTTTCAATTTTCCCATTATTATTATTAATTTTAACTAAATTATTCAATTTTGTAAGTTTTTAAACTATTATTTAAATATTAAACAATATTTTACCAATTCAACTATTCACTTTTGTGAACATTCTTATAAACTAATTTTAACAACTAATATTTATTTATAATTGTTTATAATTATTGCAAAATTTTCACATTTTCATGTTAATTCTAATATATCAATAATTATCAATGAATTCCGCTTATTTTCTACTTAAATTATTTTTTTATTCCTTATTTTACTATTTTACAATTAACTATTTCTCAGACTTTCAATATTCAGTTGTTTATTCTACAAAATTCAACTTTTAACTTCATATTTCGATTTTTATTTAGAAATACTAAATCTTCTATCAATATATGTTCTTAACTTTATTTCTTATTTAATTTCTTATAATTATTTATAATAATAATCTAATAAATTTTATTTTCAAAATTAATTATTTTAACTGAATCTTTGAAAATCTAAGTAGCAATTCTTCATTTCAATTTTCCTTTCGATTTTTATAGGCTGTGCAGCCACACGCCCAAGCCACCGGACCACCAACCCAAACGTCCAGAGCTCGATCCCAATCGATCCCAATATTTTTTTATATTTAAATTTTCTATTTAATTTATAATTTTATTTTTATTACTATTAAATGTTTTAATTTTTGACAAATATATTGAAATGGTTTTTTTAAACATGAAATACCATTTCAATGTGTCCGATAATTTTACCAATCGAAAAAAATAATTAAACACCCCAAGAAGCCACCCTTAAGGAAAATTGCAGAAAAAGATCGATAAAAAAATCAAAAAATCTACAAAAAAATTATACTCTAGGTCTAAAATTATTAAAATTACTTAAGGATGTGTCCCCTAATTTTACCAATCAAAAAAATAACTAACAACCCCAAGAAACCACCCTTAAGGAAATTGCAGAAAAAGATCGATAAAAAAATCAAAAAATCTACAAAAAAATTATACTCTAGTTCTAAAATTATTAAAAATACTCAGGAATGTGTCTGATTGTTACGTACGTAACATAATTTTATTAAAATTAATTATTCTATAAGACAAAAGGAAAATTTAAATTAAGGACAGCGATACATTGTATTGCATATATGACATATATATATGTAATTCAAGTCCCCCGATAACCACGTGCGTTGACTGACAGGCAACAGTCAAGCCACATGCTTACGTCTTCCTTAAAGGTACAATTCTAGTACTATATAGTGGCTATGCAATGAAAAATTATTCTTACTATTACTATTTTTAGGTAATGACCGTTAATATTAATAATAATGATACGAGCTACTACCATTTTTGTAGTATTAATGTTGGTAATGATAATGATTATCATTATTACTATTATTGTTATTGCAATAATCATTTATTACAATTATTATTACTATGGTTATTGTTACGGTCATTATTGTTATTATTGTTGTTATTACGGTCATTATTATTATTATTATTATTATTATTGTTATTGATTATTATTACTTAATTATAATAATAATAATAATAATAATAATTATTATTATTATTATTATTGTCATTATGATTATTACTTATTTACAATTATTATTTTATGTTAGTGAGACAATTATTATTTGTAAAATAATAATTATTAATGTAACCTATATTATGCCTGTATGAAAGAATGAGTATACACAAGAATGTGTAATAGCCAGAGGAGAGGAGGATGTCTCTTCGTTCCTTTTCGCGTTTTCTTCTTCATCTCTTCTTCTTCTTCTACTTCTTCTTCTCTTTCTTACCCAGTCAGGTGCATTGAGTATAGCGGTGCGGGTGCATTACGCAGCACACATACAAGCATAAATTTCCCATGAAATCTTCAATGTATTTTATCTTCTGCATTGTAGAGTGTCGCGCGATGCGTTTATCCCTTTTTCCTTCTGATTCCTTTCTCACTCTGCCTTGATACATAATTCTCAAAAGAGAACAATGTCGGCAGATATAATTAGAATATGTCATTCTCTTAATACACGCAAATGCGTGACAAAATTGAACTTATGAGGATCGAATCTGCAAAAATAGAATTTATCGAATACATACAGATCAACGATCGCTCTGAAACCTAAGAAGGGCACAAGTCACACTTATTCAAACTTGTATGGGAGATGCTATTCTAATAATGCCAACAAAGAAAAGAGATATAGAAATCTCAGATATCGAGGTTTAATTATAACTTAATGAGTCAATCATCCTGTACCCACACCAACTACCCCTTAAACCCCTGATTTCATCCCATCATAATGCATCTTAGACACTTTATAAAAGCAGAAGCTCGCGAGGTATTAATGCCTATTCAATCACGGGTGATCGTTAATATCAAGACGGGACTTGATACGGTCGTGAACTGCTGGTACGAATTTTTCACTTCAATTTGAAATAGTAATTTTCAAAAATTTGAAACATTGGAAAAAGCTCAATTTTTGCTACTTGCTGAATCGCGATAGATTTTCGTCGAGCCAAGTAGTGAATCGAGATAGTGCCAAGTTCGAGTAATTGTTATCTGTTGAATCTCGATAGATTTTCGCAGAGCCAGATGACAATTTGAGAATAAGGCCCATCCGCGAGCTGTTTCCAAATTTTCTTATTTTTGGACGGACGTTAAACAAAATATTATTATTTAAAATCAGCCAAATTTCAATCGGGGTTAAAACGGTTAAGAGAAATATTCTCCGCGCTTAACTGTGCGGTATTGCACCTGCACCAAAATCTCGATACGCGTAGTGGATGGAACGCGTGGTTATCCATCCCTTTCACTCTTTCTGCCCGTCGGAAGACTGACAGGTGAGAAGAAGCATCCTCCTTTCCTCCCGGCTGCCAGGCGGTAAAAATTAGGATCTAGCTCGTAAGTAAAAAGAATTGTATCGTTCAAATTTTAGAGAAAAATGATTATTTTTATTGGTTACAAACAAAAACATTTTAAATAGTAAAATCGCTAAATTTTGTATGTAATTTAATATTTTAACAATATTTGATTTTTAAAGAAATAAAGAAAAGAGAATTTTAATTAAAGGAAATTGTTAAGTGTCATTATTATAACATTTTTGGTTCCTCTTGAAGCAACAATTTGTCAACTTCGTTTATTTTCTTTCGCCTTCTATCGGTGATTTTCGTACGAAACCCACATTAAAAATAAAAATAAAGTTATTTCGTTAGTGAAATAACAACAGATTGGTTCCTCCGGCGAACAAGGAAGAATTTAACCTAATTTATTTTAACAGAGTCAAATCAAGAAATAAATTTCAAAATTCGAAAATGTATTTTTATTTAAATTAATTTTCCCGTTCGTAACAATCTGTTTGGTGGCAGCGGTGGGATAGAATAATAGACAAATAGACAAAGTGAATATTTTTTAACTTTCTCTAATTTCTCTAAAAACATTAAATTTTTTAAAATACTATAATTAAAGCTGCAAATGGATTTCAAAATTGACTTAACTATTTTAGGAGTCAGTTACATTTTTGTAAGACAGTTTAAATAAATTGTTAAAAATTGGAAATTCTGTCAGAACTGATTACGCGCCGTTCGGCGGTTTTTGATTTTGTCATTGACATTTTGTGCCGTTCGGCAAATTTGTCAAGTCAGATTTTCTTATTTATTTTCAATTTTGACTTTTTAAAGACTAAAAATCTTGTCGAAATTAACTACGCGCCGTTCGGCGGTTTTTTTAGTTTTGCCATTGACATTTTGTGCCGTTCGGCAAATTTGTCAAGTCAAGATTTTTAATTTTAGATTTTTAACTTCATTGAAATTTTAAAACCTCGTGAAAACTGATTACGCGCCGTTCGGCGGTTTTTAGTTTTGCCATTGACATTTTGTGCCGTTCGGCAAATTTGTCAAGTCGAGTTTTAAAATCTTTTTAATTCTGTATTTTTGAAAAATTTAGAAATCTCGTGGAAACCGATTACGCGCCGTTCGGCGGTTTTCTGTTTCGCCATTGACATTTTGTGCCGTTCGGCAAATTTGTCAAGTCGAGTTTTCAAAAATTTTACTATGTAGTAATAGAATTGCATATTCTATGTATTTTATCAGTTATTTTTGAATTGCACTAATTTTTATGGTAATATTGATATTTTATTGCCAAAACTTGTGCTAAATATTATTAAAATAAAGTTTTGAATTTTTACATGTATTTTCTTTAACATGTTGGAGAGTATAAAACCTAAACTAAAATCACGCGGTGGTGCTAAGGCTCAAAGACGTTACCTTGACAAACAAAAATTTCTTGATTCTAAACTTAGCATCAAAGAACTTAAAAGTCATGAAGAGTTCACGAAGTTTTTTGACGAGGTTTTAGAGAGAGCTCAAAATACCCTTATTGCAAAGCAAAGTGAACAGAAAAATTAAATTCACTTTCTCTAATTGTGCATCAGTTATTCAAAGTCAATACTCTAAATTCTGTCGTTATGTATTGTGACTTTAATTTTTACCATGACAAAAACAAAAAAGCCTAGATGTCGTGCTGGAAAATTAGCTCAAAGACGCTACGAAGACCCTGTTAAGACCACTACTAATTTGAATGTCAATTTAAAATCTTTATATAGGGTGCTCTATAAATCAACCACATTACACCCAGAATATTCCCAGATTTTGGCGTTATCAGAATTGGTTAATTTACCATTATCTCTTTTTAAAAGCGCAGAACGTGTATCTCCATTTTCCGCTGGAGAAAAACCGATGATATCCAGTATAGAAACGGTCCAGATTCCAATTATCCCGATTGTACAAGGAGAAGAAGACTGTGAAATTATATACGAAAACATTTCTTCACATTAAAAATTTCGAATTCAAATTTCAACAAATTTTTCAATTAAAATAATTATTTTATTTTTGAAATATTTTGTGATGTCTGACTTATATAAAAATTTAGTTGACCCGCCGGTTGTAAACAGACCAGTAGCTATAGTGAAACCAACTATTAGGAAACCAGTTGCACCGGAAGTCGAAGAAGTAGAAATCGAAAGAGAACTCGAAGAAACCCTTTTGGAAATATCTCGCAGGTTACGCGCTGAAATTAGTAGAAACTTACACCCACACTAAATTAAAATCAATAATAAAATCTTAATATTTTATTTGGTTCTAAAAGAAAATTCTTTATTGTCTTTAACCCAAATTTAATTATTTGAACCAAATTCACGATGATTAACATTAATTATGGCACCATTAATTGATGACATGAGTCATTTGCGCGGTTATCCTACAGGAATTATACTAGATTCTCCCCATTTAAGTAGAAACGGTGTCAGATTATCGATATATCCGGGTACTGCTTTGAATTACATTTCGGAAGATGATTTGCGAATAGCTTTTCTTCGATTCCCAGAACCTGAGCAACATACAGTCTATAATACCCAATACTTAATAATCGGTGGAATAGCAGTAAATGCATTCGGAAATTTGATTGATTTCTTAGTGATATCAAATGAAACTCCTTTCAATCACCTAGTAGTTACCGGAGTCATAGGGAGAGAAACAGCCGAAATTTTAGGATTGTTATGAAACCAAGTAGATGTTTCCTAGAGTAGCTAGAGTCCCTTCAGGTTTTTCCGTTGACCAGTGGACTGAAATAGATGAGCGACTCGATAATTTAGAAACACATAATGAAAGGTTAGCCATCTATTGCCGCTCCTTATACTGTCACTTGAAAAGGCTTGAAAAACGAACTGAATTCTTGTCATCTTGGCTACAAGCACTTAGTGAATCAAATTCAGTGTTAGTGGAAACTTCTATTGAGTTACGGGAAAAATTGTCTGAACAAGATACTGCAATTGAAAATTTAATTGCTGAATTTAAAAACTTAAAAATTAAGAAGGATATTTTAAATATAGAAAATAGCCATGTAAATAAATAAATTCGTGTTTTAGTATGACTCCTAGTCGGAAAGAAATATTATTTAACAAAACCGACGAACAAATTTTAACTATCGAGGATAGGGTTCAAGAATTTTATAATGATTATCTTAGTTTAACAAATTACGCACTATTTTTAAGAGAACAGATTCTAGATGCTTATGAAACGATAGACGATCTTGCCTGCGGAATCAGACAAGAAACAGATAGAATTATGCGTATTCAGGCCAATATGAACGAACTTGAGCGATTATTCTCGGAGTTAAAATTAGAATAAACCAATAGAAACACATGAAACTAAAAATTATCCGCGGTGGCGATATCTTAAAAGCAGGTGCGGACGAATTGTTGTTTCAGGAGGGTTGAAAATTACTAAATTAAAAACCACTACAGTGACACTTGTATGTGCACATACAAATACATACAAATACATACAAATGGCGTATGCATTGCCACTACCAGCTCCAGAAGAAATATTTATTTCTTCTCCCTGTCTACGAGGAGGTAAAACAACGTTAAGTATCTCATCCGAAATTTATTATAACTTCATTTCAGAAGATGTTATAAATAATTGCCAGAGGACTGTTTTACCTTATTATTACCAAATAGGTGAAAATTTTCACATTATTGTCGGTGAATTACATCTGTACCTTCCACAAGGGGTTATAGGTTTTTACGTTATCTCATCTCACAGCCCTTTACCTTCGCCCCAAGGTAACGGAATCTTAGGAATTTCGGGATTCGAAACTCTTAGGCCAAGTTAAATTTTGTCACCGTGGCTAATTTACTAAGGAAATCTCTGCCGAAAAAAATATTTAGTAATAATACGGTTATAATCCTACCATCAAACATGGCCGGTGATGACGGTGAGGGTTCAAGTAATTCAGGGGGGCCAAACGTTACGGTTAACCCTGACGCTACTGCGGCCATGGCCTCTGTTTTGGAATGCATGACCTTGCAGCAAAGCACCTATCACATCCCGCATTTTGATGGAAAGAATCCTCCATTAAAGGAATTTCTGCAGGATGTGACTAACGGTGCCGTTTTCGTGAGCGAAGCTAGTGAACCAGGTTTCGTAAAAGCAGTTCTTAGCAAATTGAAAGGAGCCGCTAGAGAAAGTGTTAGAGACAAAACGTTTAGTAAAGTAGAAGATCTTATTTCTCACTTAAAGAAGCGTTTTGCCTCTACGAAAAAGTACCAATGGTACTTCGAAAATATTATCAATCTCAGAATGAAACAAACTGAAACTGTGAGCGATTATAATGATCGCTTACAGGGGCTCATAAGTGGTGCTAAACATGCACTGGAAGCAAAATACGCAACCAAATATCGTAGTGTCGATGACGGCGAGGAAGGTGAAATTTTCTCTGTCAGCGACATTATGATAAGACCAATAATTGATTGCGCACTTGAGGCTTTCATTAGAGGTCTCCCTGAGGAAATGTCAATTTTTGTTGACACTAGAAATCCAGGTGATCTCTCTGAAGCTTTTGAGCATGCATTACGAGCAGAGGAGAGGCAACGTTATTCGGAAAAATCCAGATCCTCCTCTTACCACATCTCTCGGTCTGAAAGCTTTGACAGGACTCGTTCTCCAAGCCCCTATTCTAGACAAATAGAAAAGGTGAATGGAAACGAGAGAAGAACTCGCGAACAGATACAAGATAGTCGACCAATCAGGGCTGGAACTGAACCAACCACTTCGAATTTGCTCCAATTTACACCTGAACAATTGGCCCAATTTTACAAATCAATGTGGTCTCAAAATACGCAGCCTGCCCCTTATCACTATCCCCAGGCTGTTCAATACCAGCAACCATCGCAAATTCATACACCTGCTCAACCCCAAACAATGTCGTCTTACCGAGGTACCACCACTCCCCCTAGATCAACTTCTCCAGGACCTAGCAATTTAAACTACAAACAGACTCGCCACTCAGACGCGGTGGTGAGTCCAGTTCCCCAGCGTTCCAAGACCGTACACTTTGCCGAGAACTCGGTAAAGTCCTTAGAGTCGGAAACAGGAATGAAGACTCCCCAGTAGTTGAATTGACTGCCCCAGAGTTCAGACACCCCAAAATACAGTTCCTAGTTGATCCTGGTTCTGATACTAATTTGATCAAATTAAATGCACTGGATCCTGAACTTTTGCTCTCTGTCGATAATAGCGCGGAAATTGCAGGAATAACAAACCATTCGGTAAAAACCTTAGGAACGGTTAAACTCACAATACAAAAAAATCTTGTCGAATTCCATGTTGTGAAGAATAGTTTTCCTATATCCACTTCCGGAATATTAGGGAGACCTTATCTTCGCCAGGAACAGGCACAAATTTCGTTTAGACATAACGCTTTGGTTACCATTTCTGACCCTATTACCCCTATACCCTTCATAGATTCAGAATCTCAACAGTCTAAACAAATTTTAAAACCTGAAATAAAACCGTTTGCTCGAATCCTAAGAATTAAGGCTAGAACAAGACAACCTATAGCTATAGATGTTTTCAACAAAAATGTCAAAGAAGGTTATTTACCACGAATATCCACTCCCCAAGGACTCTATCTTGGTGAAGCAGTAGTTACAAATAGAAACGGCGTATGCCATGCAGTAGCTATTAACACAGCTGAGGAGGATATTGACCTTGAACTAGCTCCACAAGAATTAATACCTTTTGATTTTTGTAACTTTCCTGGAGAACAATTTACAGATTCTGATCGAGAGGAAGTGCAAAATGAAAATGGCAACATTTATTCTGATCGAGTTATTAAGGTCAAAAATGCTCTTCACGTGTCACACCTGAGTCCAGAAGAGAGAAAACTTGTTTTCGGATGGGTAGAAGACTATGCTGATATCTTCCATTTAAGTGGAGAAACATTAACATGTACCAACTTAATACAGCATAGGATTCCAACAATGGACAACAAAGTTATCAACAAAAAGCAATACAGATGTCCCCATGAAGCTCGAGAGCAAATGGATCTTCAGCTTCTTAAACAATTAAATAGTGGAATCATTGGTCCATCAACTTCACCATACAATTCTCCGGTCCTAATCGTGCCCAAAAAACTAGACGCTTCAGGGCAAAGGAAATGGAGAGTTGTTGTTGATTATCGAAAATTAAATGAACAAGTAATAGGTGATTCATTTCCTTTGCCACACATAACTTCGCTATTAGAGAAACTCGGAACTGCACGGTATTTCACAGTTTTCGACCTTGCTAGCGGTTTTCATCAGGTGGAAACACACCCTGATGATAGACATAAAACAGCCTTTTCCGCAGGCAATGGGCATTTTGAGTATAATCGCATGCCCATGGGCATAAAGAATGCCCCGCCCACATTCCAGCGCTTATTAAATAATGTATTAAGCAACATGCTTGATACAGAAGCTCTCGTGTATTTGGATGATATCATCATTCACTCTGATACATTAATCGAACACGATAGGAGAGCTAGAAGGCTGTTTAATCGTCTCCGTGAAGCAAATCTGAAACTGCAGCCTGACAAGTGCGATTTTCTAAGAACTGAGGTGGCGTATCTTGGTCACATAATTGGTCCTGAGGGTGTTAAACCAAATCCCGAAAAGATTAAAGCAATTAAACATTTTCCTCGACCTGTTAAACTAAAAGAACTCCGAGGATTCCTTGGCTTAACAGGTTACTACAGGCGCTTTATAAAGGATTATGCCAAGATATCCAGTCCACTAACAGTTCTATTAAAGAAAGACGCTGTTTGGAATTGGACTAACAGTCAGGAAGAAAGTTTTTGTCAACTCAGGAATTACCTTTGTACAGAACCTATTCTTCTATATCCTGATTTTACTAAAACTTTCCGATTAACTACCGATGCCTCTGAGCATGCGATAGGCGCTATGTTGACTCAGCAAAAGGACGGCATTGACCTTCCTGTCGCTTATTTTTCTAAGATCTTAAATAAAAACGAACAAAAGTACCCAGAAGCAGAGAGAGAGAGTCTTGCAATTCTCTATGCTGTGGAAAACTTCCGACCTTATCTTTATGGTCGAGAGTTTATTCTGGCCTGTGATTTTGAACCTATACACTGGATGAGTTATATTGAAAATCCAGGACCTAGGCTTCATAGGTGGCGTCTCCGTATACAAGACTATATATACAAATTTGAATGCAAGACTGGGAAAATCAACAGAATTGTTGAAGCATTATCACATAATCCCGTTGATTTTTCCAACAAGAAAATTAATGAAATTTCGACTTCTAATTCTGATTCAGCAATATCCATCCTATCCAACGAAGAAACCAATCCTGATCCTTTTAAAAACTCAGTGAACCCAGTGAAAGTGATACTTAAAAAAGAACAACCCGTCCAATATCGTGCTTTACCTATTATAACAAGATCGGCAACTAAACCAAGAGTTATCAATCAAGACTCTGCGAAAAAAGACATTAAAGAAACTCAGCAGCCCTCAACTTCTTCTCAGAAAACTACAAGGTCTAAGGAAACAGACCAAGCTGAGAAAGAAACCAAAAAACCATCAATTCTAAAAAATCCTAGACCAAAACTTACAAGAACGTTAAGTGCCCCACTTAAGTCTTCAACCTCGAAAAAGAAGGTTTCCTATTCGACCCCTCCTCCTGAACCAACAAAACCACCAACCGAAAAAAGGTTACCTGGGAGACCCAAGGGAAGTATAAAGAAAAAGGACAAAAATAAAGACGAAGTTTTTTTACCCACCACTAGTCAGCAACAACCCGACCTAGACCAAAGTTGTATCGGGAAAAGACTTACTAGACGAAAGACAATAGCTGCATCCGGTTCCCCTAAACCTACAGATTCAACATCTTCCGAGGATTCGTTCTCTGACGATGAGACGTCTGAAAGTTCCGGTCCCCCAGTGTTTAGACAAGGACATAGTGCTTTCCCTAGTGTCAATCCGAATCTAGTGCATAAAAGTGCTACCAGTCCCCCAGTAAGTGATAATGTTTCAAACCAGCCTCCGAACCCTTGGTTCCCCCCACTGATAGAAACTTATACAGACGTTTATGTAGACGGTGCATGTAGCTCCAATGGAAGTGGTGAACCAAGAGCAGGCGTAGGAGTCTGGTTTGGACCACATCATCCCCTGAATGTTTCACAACGGTCGAAGGGTCGGAAAACAAACAATGCAGCAGAAATTGAAGCAGCGACTATAGCCGCTCTTAGGGCACGAGAAGCCGGGATTAAAAATCTGCGAATAAAGACCGATTCGCAGTTTTTAATCAAGAGCGTTACTGAATGGATTCCTAGATGGGAATCTAATCAGTGGAAAACAAAAGAAAACAAACCAGTTAAAAACCAAACTGCTTTTAAAAAATTGATAGAGGCACTAAAACCTCTTCAGGTGATTTGGGAACATGTACCAAGTCACCAGGGTATAACAGGAAACGAAATGGCCGATCAACTGGCCAAGGAAGGAGTCGATCAAAAACCAATTATCATCCCAGAAGAAGATAAGACTGAAGAAGAAGAATATATGCCAGAAATTGTCGACATCTGTTCACAACCTATTGGTAGTAGTGACTCTGGTGAAGAAGAATCAGCTGATCAATTAAGGAAACAGTTTTTAAGTGGAATGGAAAAATCCTTTCGAAAATTTGATAATTCACTCAAAAACAGAGGTCTCAACCAAACCGACATCTCCAACATGACACTAGCATGGGACCATGAAGGTATGGACGAAGAATCTCCCAAGTTTCAAGTTACCCACGTTTCCGAAGGAGAGAGTGATGAAGAACTTTTACAAACATTACAATCTCTCGATCCTTGTCAGGAATATAACGATAAATTATTTTCAGAAAGAATAAAAAGGTTTCTAGAAAACTATAACAAACACCGATATTCTGCTGGAACTCAAGGAGGAAATGAACTACCCCAATCTCCAGATCCTACCATCAATGATCAAGAAATGTATGGTAAAAGCTTAGTGCGATTTAAGGATACGCCAGAGGTAATTCAATCCCTAGTTGCAGGTGCCCCATATAGTTCAGGAACAGTCTTACCAACACCAGGACATATCACCATTCCTAATGCTCAATCCACCCCTTTCTTGCATCCAAAAATAAACAAAGAAGGTGCAAAAAGAAAATCCAATATTGTACAGCGTCGATTACAAGCAACAAACAATCTTGATGTGACCAAAACACAGTACGCGCCCTCTTCTAATACCCTAATAGACTTAAAAATACCTGAATTTGATCCTTCATCCTCATCCTCTACCGAAACTGATGATGATAATGAATTAAAAACAGTTGATGAAGAATGTCATGACATTAAAATAATTCAACAATGGACTGAACCACTTACTTACAGACGAGATAATTACGCACATTTTATGTCTGAAGACTGTCAACCGATCGATGCTATTTCGAAACTTTTATTGGCAACCGAGAAAATTGACCTTCATGATATAAAAGAAAAGCGACCAAAAATGGGTCAAGTTTTTGTTACCCCTTGTGGCCAATTTCGTACCTATTCAATTGTCGTGAAACGTCGACACCACGACGAAATTGATTGGAGAGACGTAGAAAAGGGTTTGAAAGGTCTATACTCAGCCCTGCTTCGCGACAAACAAGTAAGTTGCCGGATGGCAAATTCAGGCGACCTACTAGGTTCACTTCCCCAAAATAAAATGACAGAACTTATAACAAAAATATTCCGTGGTGGCGATATCTCTATAACCTTGTGCCACGGAAAGATTGAAGTCCCCCCTCCAGAACTAAGACAGAAAATAATTGCAGAATTCCACGAAAGCCTCGTAGCGGGTCATAAGGGAATAACGAAAACGTACAGACGAATCAGGGAACGTTATTTTTGGCCTAGAATGCGAGACGAAGTAACAGAGTTTATCAGGGGATGTCAAAGTTGTTTTCGAAATAAACTAGCCAGGGCCCGCACTCGTGAACCGATGATAATTACCGACACGCCCGCCGCCCCTTTTGACAAAGTATCATTAGATACTGTAGGTAAACTCCCTACCACCCCTAATGGAAATCGGTACATTCTGACTATGCAAGATAATTTCAGTAAATATTGCATCGCAGTTCCTATTTCCGTTATTAAAACTACCACGATTGCTCACTCAGTGGCTACGAACTTATTCTCGGTGTTTGGAGCACCCAGATGCGTCCTGACAGATCGAGGGGGAAGCTTCGTAAGTATACTGATGAGAAAACTGGAACGGATTTTTGGCGTTAAACAAATCACCACATCTGGCTACCGTCCTCAAACCAATGGGGCACTGGAAAGAAGCCACATTGAACTGACGGATTTTATTAAGCATTATGCGAAGGACTTCGACGATTGGGATCGTTTATTACCCTTTGCAATGTTTAATTATAATACCTCAGTCCATGAGGCAACTAATTTCACGCCTTATGAGTTGGTTTTCGGACATGTAGCTAGAATCCCCAGCTCAATTCCTCAAGGGCCTGCCCTTGAGACCTATGGGTCCTATCTTAAGGAACTCATAACGAGAATGAGCGAAATACAAAAGATAGCTGCCAAGAACCTTATTCAGGCCAAACTAAGATCGAAACAACATCATGACAAAACAGCCCGTCCCCTAAAAGCAGACATTGGTGATCAGGTTTTTGTATTCAAAGAAATAAGAACAAATAAGTTTGACAACAGGGCTGATGGACCTTTCACCATAGTCGGATTTACACAAAATAACAATGTAATTCTTGAAGACGAAAATGGAGAAAGGTTCTCAAAGCATAAGGACAAGGTCATGCAGGTACACTGCTAATCTGAAAATTCGTTTCTAATCGAATTAGGTGGACTATCTCTCAAATGTGTACGTATTAATGTATGGCAGATGCCATACATTAATGTAAATTTCTATATTAATAAATGTTTCTTCTGTTTATAGTTCTTCGCAATGTACCGTGTTCATACCCAATAGAACTACATCGGAGGGCTGATCAAGGGCATTTGGGTCATCTAGGCAGTCTCTGAAAGACCAACCACAGGCACGGAAAAATTTTGTTTCCAAAAGCCCTAACGTGCCTGCGACAATTCTTGAGTGCTGTCTACTGCAGAATTGTGCCCTCTCCTGTCTCCACGTTCGTCCACCCCTTGCAAGCCCAGTTTCGCTTCCATAAACCTAACCCTTTCCCCTTTCTGACCCTATTTCGAGAGCGGGGTAGAGAGAAAGAGAGACAGAGAGGAGAGAGTCGAGCAACCACGTTAAACGTTGGTAATGTTAACGTAAATAGATTATAACACTCTGTTAAACAGGCAGGCAGGCCTCGGCTCGCGAACAAATTACTCACGGATCGCGTGACACGTTCCCCTGTCCTGCCAACCGCTGCTTTTGGTTATCATCCTACGTATGCTCTGTTCGCGTCGACGACGCTGGTTACGACCTTTGACCCCTCCTCTTCCCCCCCCCGACACATGACGATAGCAGTATGCATCTTAAAGTTTTTCCCTGATGAAAACCTTTCCGAATTTTTCCAATTTGCTCAAAAGGAGGCTGCTCATTTTCCTCGTCATCATCGTTAAACTTGGAAGTTAAGGACCACATGCATGATCCATGTCAAGGAAAACAATCCCTTCTCGCAGTTGAAGGGATATGGGACAGACAAATCCTACTCCAGCAGCTGAAATAAAAGTTATTGTTATAAAATTTTTAAAGGAACATCTAACCAGTGTTAAATGAATTATACCAACCAATTAATTGAAGAATCCAAATTCTGCGGCCATAACTTCATTTTGAGGATCCAGAAGGATATCAACAGTCTTATGAATTTATGGATTTACGAGGGATTTACTCTACTATGAAGATCATCCGGAAGATTTTGTGACTTTAAAGAACAAGTGAAAATAGATTCAGTGGAATTGTTTAAAAATATCGCAAGATTGTGGTTAGTGAAAAGAATCACCTCAAAATCTTATTTTTAAGGTGAACAAGACAAAATTTTATAGACTCAATAAGTTCCATATCAAAGCATCACATTTGTTATTAATTTTTATGGATAACAAATGTGTTGCATGAATTAAATATTCACAAAACTACATACATAAAGCACTAGTTAGTGACGAGTTTTTTATTTACAATAGGGGGTTTCGGAGTTGCACTTTATTTTTTTTGCAAAACAAAAAAAAAATAATAAAAATAAAATCAATAAATAAATAAAATGTATTAAAAAAGGAAAAGGAAGCTAAAAATAGACGCATCAGTGGAAGGACTAGTTACAAGAAATTTTCAACAATTGTACTTAAGAGCGCTATTACGTATTTAGTGGACTGAAAAAAAAAATTTTTAGTTAAAACAAAGTAATCTTTTATTACAAAAGAATTAATTGAATTGGAGAATGATGGTTTAAGATTGCTATTGGTCTAAAAATGAAATTTAGGAAAAAATTTTTATACTTTTTTGCAATTTTTTTTATTATAAAAATCTATAGAAAAATACTGGTAACATTATTAAAAATTCTTATTTTATGGAAAAAGGAAATATAAAAAAAAAAAAAATTATATAAAAAAATTTTAAAGTAAAAAAAAAAAATTATATATAGAGAAACTTAATCTTCAACACCGTATACACAACGAAAGTCAATCCGCCGGATTCCAAACTCCGTGATCTGAACCTTAACAACACAACTTATTAGCTGATCCTCCGGATTGCACGGAGCACCACACCGATCTAAAAAAAAAAGAGAAACATGAATATACTCTAACATCATTTTTTCAAGAAATATAAAAAAAAAAATTTTTTTATATATATATATATATATATATATATCCTCAACTTACAAGGTGGAGGATGATCTTCCTCCGATTCATAATGAACCCAGCGGCACTCAGTCATAGAGTTGCCTCCCTCGTCAATTATTCTGAACTTAAGCATTACACCGACCACTCGTTCCTCATATGGAGGGAGTCGCATGTCCGGATCTAAAAACAAGTACATGCGTGTATTCTATGATTTAGAAATTTCTCTTCAAGTATTTCTAAATCTTATTTAGTTCTTTTACCATAACAATTGAAGTTGAAATATAGCAAGTGACAAAAACCAGCATGTAAATTCTTGTAAATAATTTTTAATTTTTTTTACACAAGGTTCAAATTAAAAATAAACTATTCAATAATTAAAAGGTTTTTGAATAGGAATCTCGAGATAAAGCGAGATCTTTAAATTTTCCGTCAACTTTTTCAAATTTTGATGAAATATCTCACGAGACCAAAATTATTAAGAATTTTTATATTACTCGGGATACTCACAATTTTTTTCCATAAAAATTAATTTATAGTGTGACCGGACTCTACAAAAAGTTTTAATACATCTTGGCATGAAAGAAAAATAAAATAAAATAAAGTAAATCAATAAATAAATAAAATTAAACCACAAACTAGTTTAAATAAATAAATATTTATTAATTGTTAATAAAA
The DNA here is from genome assembly GCA_037103525.1 of Ganaspis brasiliensis. NCBI lineage: Eukaryota > Metazoa > Arthropoda > Insecta > Hymenoptera > Figitidae > Ganaspis > Ganaspis brasiliensis. The sequence continues at coordinate 557,718 of JAZKLR010000686.1, forward strand.
TAATTACTAATGAAAAATTTATATGAAAAGAAAAAAAAAACCATTGGCCTAGTATGGCGCCAGTACTGGCAGTATCGGCGTAATACAGAGTATCAATACTAGTACAACGTCAGAATTTACAAACGAATTTCTGTTCAATGTAAGACTTATCAAAATTGATACACTACAATCTAGAAAAGTCTTTTGTTTAAATCAAAACCTTAATGCAAGTTTTGCAAATAATTTTAATCAGTAATAGCCCTGATCTGTATCGTGCCGATACTGTATTAACACTATTTAAGAAGAAGTTGACTACGTTTCTATAAGATTCATTTATGAAGTTAAAAATAAACATCTGATTCTACAATTTATATTACTAGCAATTCTTTAAAATAAATAAAATTTAAATAAATCAAAATGATTTTCATGCATTTTCAAGCACTTTTAAAGTTATTTAAAATTATTCTATGTTCATCTTTATTCTATTTATAAATTATTATTGGCACGATTACTCTAACTGATATATATATATACATAATATTTCTATCAACTAAATACAATTTTGTCTCTAATTTTATTTTTACATTTTATTGGTTTAATAGATTATTAAGATTAATTATAGTATACTAGACCTAAACAATTAAATTATCCTAAATAAAAAATTTTTGTTTTTAATAAATAAATAAAAAAGTAATAATAATAATAAAAGATAAAAAAAAATTTTTGGAGCCCATTGGGATCGAACTCGGGATCCTTTGAACGCGAGTCGGGCGCTCTAACCCTCTGTGCCCGGTCGCCCGGTTCGAGAATTACAGGAACGACTTTTGGTACATTATCTCATTTACTTTAGAAAAACCTTTTCAAAACTTGTCTAAGTAATAAAAGTAAATTAACTAAAATACAAATCGAGTGATATTCCATTATTTAAACAAAATAATGTATTTTTCTGTAAAATAAATCATAATTTTCGGATTAAATTGTAAATTGTCATTAAAATTCTGTCAAATGAACAATAACAATTTAAATTGTACATGTTTTTAATTTTTTTTTAATTTGTAAATTTTAAATAAATATAATACGTAAATATATAAAAATTTAAAGATAAATAAATAAAGCTTTTATAAATTTAAAATAATGCGATTATAATCAATAAAAATTATTTAAAAAAAAAACACGTTTTACTACTAACTAATTACGGTTTCAAATACAAAAAAAAATATATGTGTTAACCAAGAACATATAATACACATTTACTTACATTCATTGGACGACTCGCTCATTGAGGAACTCGTGGTCGTTTCCTCTTCACTACTTGTTCCCTCCGCAATTTCCAATTCCTCAGAATCATCTAAGAATAAAATTAAATAGTGTTATATCGATTATATCAGTTTAATATTTGGAAATAAACAATTTTATTTTAGAAACAAAATAAGAAAACAAAGAACGAGTAAAGTTAATCATTTTCTTTATCCGTTCGTTAGTAGTGCGAAATAAATATTAATATCAAGCTAACTACTATTAATAAATTTGATTTCATTTACCCTTTTTCCATAAAATAAATTTAGGACCATGGTAATTATATTCTCATTAAAGAATAAAAACTATTTAATTAAAAAAATAACAGCAGAATGATAAAAGAATAAAATATTGACTAAATACGTACCACTGAGGTTTTCAACATCGACATCATTTCCATCACTTTCCATTTTTATCCTTTTTATTTTTACACTAATTATATAACTAAACTTTTATTCACTAAGTGTTTCCGAGACCGTCTAGAACGACACTGACTGTATCCCGTCAAAAATTTGATACAGAATATTATATTGTATAAACCTCTTCGAGAAATGCTTAGAAGACGTCGCAAGTAGACATAATATTTACATTAAAAGAATTGATACATTAAACTAAAGTATGCTGCGGTCAGGACCGTGAGTTTTCGGGGACGAAAACAGAAATTTCCGCGGTGGATTGTTACGTACGTAACATAATTTTATTAAAATTAATTATTCTATAAGACAAAAGGAAAATTTAAATTAAGGACAGCGATACATTGTATTGCATATATGACATATATATATGTAATTCAAGTCCCCCGATAACCACGTGCGTTGACTGACAGGCAACAGTCAAGCCACATGCTTACGTCTTCCTTAAAGGTACAATTCTAGTACTATATAGTGGCTATGCAATGAAAAATTATTCTTACTATTACTATTTTTAGGTAATGACCGTTAATATTAATAATAATGATACGAGCTACTACCATTTTTGTAGTATTAATGTTGGTAATGATAATGATTATCATTATTACTATTATTGTTATTGCAATAATCATTTATTACAATTATTATTACTGTGGTTATTGTTACGGTCATTATTGTTATTATTGTTGTTATTACGGTCATTATTATTATTATTATTATTATTGTTATTGATTATTATTACTTAATTATAATAATAATAATAATAATAATAATAATTATTATTATTATTATTATTATTATTGTCATTATGATTATTACTTATTTACAATTATTATTTTATGTTAGTGAGACAATTATTATTTGTAAAATAATAATTATTAATGTAACCTATATTATGCCTGTATGAAAGAATAAGTATACACAAGAATGTGTAATAGCCAGAGGAGAGGAGGATGTCTCTTCGTTCCTTTTCGCGTTTTCTTCTTCATCTCTTCTTCTTCTTCTTCTTCTTCTTCTTCTGTTTCTTACCCAGTCAGGTGCATTGAGTATAGCGGTGCGGGTGCATTACGCAGCACACATACAAGCATAAATTTCCCATGAAATCTTCAATGTATTTTATCTTCTGCATTGTAGAGTGTCGCGCGATGCGTTTATCCCTTTTTCCTTCTGATTCCTTTCTCACTCTGCCTTGATACATAATTCTCAAAAGAGAACAATGTCGGCAGATATAATTAGAATATGTCATTCTCTTAATACACGCAAATGCGTGACAAAATTGAACTTATGAGGATCGAATCTGCAAAAATAGAATTTATCGAATACATACAGATCAACGATCGCTCTGAAACCTAAGAAGGGCACAAGTCACACTTATTCAAACTTGTATGGGAGATGCTATTCTAATAATGCCAACAAAGAAAAGAGATATAGAAATCTCAGATATCGAGGTTTAATTATAACTTAATGAGTCAATCATCCTGTACCCACACCAACTACCCCTTAAACCCCTGATTTCATCCCATCATAATGCATCTTAGACACTTTATAAAAGCAGAAGCTCGCGAGGTATCAATGCCTATTCAATCACGGGTGATCGTTAATATCAAGACGGGACTTGATACGGTCGTGAACTGCTGGTACGAATTTTTCACTTCAATTTGAAATAGTAATTTTCAAAAATTTGAAACATTGGAAAAAGCTCAATTTTTGCTACTTGCTGAATCGCGATAGATTTTCGTCGAGCCAAGTAGTGAATCGAGATAGTGCCAAGTTCGAGTAATTGTTATCTGTTGAATCTCGATAGATTTTCGCAGAGCCAGATGACAATTTGAGAATAAGGCCCATCCGCGAGCTGTTTCCAAATTTTCTTATTTTTGGACGGACGTTAAACAAAATATTATTATTTAAAATCAGCCAAATTTCAATCGGGGTTAAAACGGTTAAGAGAAATATTCTCCGCGCTTAACTGTGCGGTATTGCACCTGCACCAAAATCTCGATACGCGTAGTGGATGGAACGCGTGGTTATCCATCCCTTTCACTCTTTCTGCCCGTCGGAAGACTGACAGGTGAGAAGAAGCATCCTCCTTTCCTCCCGGCTGCCAGGCGGTAAAAATTAGGATCTAGCTCGTAAGTAAAAAGAATTGTATCGTTCAAATTTTAGAGAAAAATGATTATTTTTATTGGTTACAAACAAAAACATTTTAAATAGTAAAATCGCTAAATTTTGTATGTAATTTAATATTTTAACAATATTTGATTTTTAAAGAAATAAAGAAAAGAGAATTTTAATTAAAGGAAATTGTTAAGTGTCATTATTATAACATTTTTGGTTCCTCTTGAAGCAACAATTTGTCAACTTCGTTTATTTTCTTTCGCCTTCTATCGGTGATTTTCGTACGAAACCCACATTAAAAATAAAAATAAAGTTATTTCGTTAGTGAAATAACAACAGATTGGCTCCTTCGGCGAACAAGGAAGAATTTAACCTAATTTATTTTAACAGAGTCAAATCAAGAAATAAATTTCAAAATTCGAAAATGTATTTTTATTTAAATTAATTTTCCCGTTCGTAACACTGATAATTTTACCAATCAAAAAACATTATTAACAACCCCAAGAAACCACCCTTAAGGAAAATTGCAAAAAAAAATGGATTAAAAAATCAAACAATCTACTAAAAAATTATACTCTAGTTCTAAAATTATTAAATATACTCAGGAATGTTACCGATAATTTTAGCAATTGAAAAAAATAAATAACAACCTTAAGAAACCACCCATAAGGAAAATTGCAGACAAAATTGGATAAAAAAATCAAAAAATCTACAAAAAAATTATACTAAAATTCTCAAATTATTAAAAGTACTCAAGGATATGTCACCTAATTTAACCAAGCGTAAAAAATAATTAACAACCCTAAGAAACCACCCTTAAGAAAAATTGCAGAAAAAGATCCATAAAAAAAACAAAAAATCTACAAAAAAAATTATACTCTAGTTCTAAAATTATTAAAAATACTCAATGATGTGTCCTCTAATCTTACCAATCAAAAAAAATTATTAACAACTCCAAGAAACCACCCTTATGGAAAATTGCAGAAAAAGCTCGATAAAAAAATCAAAAAATCTACCAAAAAATTAAACTTTAGTTCTAAAATTATTAAAAATACTTAAGGATGTGTCCCCTAATTTAACCAATCAAAAAAATAATTAACAACCCCAAGAAACCTTCCTTAAGGAAAATTGCAGAAAAAGATCAATAAAAAAATCAAAAAATCTACAAAAAAATTATACTCTAGTTCTAAAATTATTAAAAATACTCAGGAATGTGTACGATAATTTTAGCAATCGAAAAAAATAATTAACAACCCCAAGAAACCACCCTTAAGGAAAATTGCAGAAAAAGATCGATAAAAAAATCAAAAAATCTACAAAAAATTATACTCTAGTACTAAAATTATTAAAAATACTTAAGAATGTGTCCGATAATTTTACCAATCAAAAAAATAATTAAACACCCCAAGAAGCCACCCTTAAGGAAAATTGCAGAAAAAAATCGTCAAAAAAATCAAAACATCTACAAAAAAAAATATACTCAAGTTCTAAAATTATTAAAAATACTCAGGGATATTTCCCTTAATTTTACCAAACAAAAAACATTATTAACAACACCAAGAAACCACTCCTAAGGAAAATAGCAGAATAAGATCCGTAAAAAAATCAAAAAATCTACAACAGAATTATACTAAAATTCTCAAATTATTAAAAAGTACTGAAGGATATGTCACCTAATTTAACTAATCGTAAAAAATAATTAACAACTCTAAGAAACCACCCTTAAGGAAAATTGCAGAAAAAGATCGATAAAAAATTCAAAAAATTTACAAAAAAAATTTTACTCTAGTTCTCAAATTATTAAAAATACTCAGGAATGTGTCCGATAATTTTAGCAATCGAAAAAAATATTTAACAACCCCAAGAAACCACCCTTACGGAATATTGCAGAAAATGATCGATAAAAAAATCAAAAAATCTACAAAAAAATTATACTCCAGTTCTAAAATTAATAAAAATACTCAGGGATATTTCCCTTAATTTTATTAATCAAAAAACATTATTAACAACCCCAAGAAACCACCCCTAAGGAAAATAGCAGAATAAGATCCGTAAAAAAATCAAAAAATCTACAACAGAATTATACTCTAGTTCTAAAATTATTCAAAATACTCAAAGATGTGTCCCTAATTTTACAAATCAAAAAAAATTAATAACAACCCCAAGAAACCACCCTTAAGGAAAATTGCAGAAAAAGATCGAAAAAAAAATCCAAAAATCTTCAAAAAAATTATACTCTAGTTCTAAAATTATTAAAAACACTCAGGGATATGTCCCCTAATTTTACCAATCAAAAAACATTATTAACAACCCCAAGAAACCACCTTTAAGGAAAATTGCAGAAAAAGATCGATCAAAAAATCAAAAAATCTACAAAAAAATAATACTCTAGTTCTAAAAATATTAAAAATACTCAGAAATGTTACAGATAACTTTAGCAATTAAAAAAAATAATTAACAACCTCAAGAAACCACCCTTAAGGAAAATTGCAGAAAAAAATCGATAAAAAAATTAAAAAATCGACAAAAAAATTATACTTTAGTTCTAAAAATATTAAAAATACTCAAGGATGTGTCCCCTAATTTAACCAATCAAAAAACATTATTAACAACCCCAAGGAACCACCCTTAAGGAAAATTGCAATAAAAAATCGATTAAAAAATCAAACAATCTACTAAAAAATTATACTCTAGTTCTAAAATTATAAAATATACTCAGGAATGTTACCGATAATTTTAGCAATTGAAAAAAATAAATAACAACCTTAAGAAACCACCCTTAAGGAAAATTGCAGAAAAAAATCGATAAAAAAATCAAAAAATCTACAACAGAATTATACTAAAATTCTCAAATTATTAAAAGTACTCAAGGATATGTCACCTAATTTAACCAATCGTAAAAAATAATTAAAAACCCTAAGAAACCACCCTTAAAAAAAATTGCAGAAAAAGATCGATAAAAAAATCAAAAAATCTACAAAAAAAATTATACTTTAGTTCTAAAACTATTAAAAATACTCAGGAATGTGTACGATAATTTTAGCAATCGAAAAAAATAATTAACAACCCCAAGAAACCACCCTTAACGAAAATTGCAGAAAAAGATCGATAAAAAAATCAAAAAATCTACAAAAAAATTATACTCGTGTTCTAAAATTATTAAAAATACTTAAGGATGTGTCCCCTAATTTTACTAATCAAAAAAATTATTAACAACCCCAAGAAACCACCCTTAAGGAAAATTGCAGAAAAAGATCGATAAAAAAATCAAAAAATCTACAAAAAAATTAAACTCTAGTTCTAAAATTATTCAAAAAAAAATCAGGGATATGTCCCCTAATTTTACCAATCAAAAAACATTATTAACAACCCCAAGAAACCACCTTTAAGGAAAATTGCAGAAAAAGATCGATAAAAAAATCAAAAAATTTACAAAAAAATTATACTCTAGTTCTAAAATTATTCAAAATACTTAAAGATGTGTCCCCTAATTTTACTAATCAAAAAAAATTATTAACAACCCCATGAAACCACCCTTAAGGAAAATTGCAGAAAAAAATCGATAAAAAAATCAAAAAATCTACAAAAAAATAATACTCTAGTTCTAAAAATATTAAAAATACTCAGAAATGTTACAGATAATTTTAGCAATTGAAAAAAATAATTAACAACCTCAAGAAACCACCCTTAAGGAAAATTGCAGAAAAAAATCGATAAAAAAATTAAAAAATCGACAAAAAAATTATACTTTAGTTCTAAAAATATTAAAAATACTTAAGCATGTGTCCCCTAATTTAACCAATCAAAAAACATTATTAACAACCCCAAGGAACCACCCTTAAGGAAAATTGCAAAAAAAAAATCGATTAAAAAATCAAACAATCTACAAAAAAAAGTATACTTTAGTTCTAAAACTATTAAAAATACTCAGGAATGTGTACGATAATTTTAGCAATCGAAAAAAATAATTAACAACCCCAAGAAACCACCCTTAACGAAAATTGCAGAAAAAGATCGATAAAAAAATCAAAAAATCTACAAAAAAATTATACTCAAGTTCTAAAATTATTAAAAATACTCAGGGATATGTCCCCTAATTTAACCAATCGTAAAAAATAATTTACAACCCCAAGAAACCACCCTTAAGGAAAATTGCAGAAAAAGATCGATACAAAAAACAAAAAATCTACAAAAAAATTAAACTTTAGTTCTAAAATTATTAAAAATACTTAAGGATGTGTCCCCTAATTTTACCAATCAAAAAAATTATTAACAACCCCAAGAAACCACCTTCAAGGTAATTGCAGAAAAAGATCGATAAAAAAATCAAAAAATCTACAAAAAAATTATACTTTTGTTCTAAAATTATTAAAAATACTCAGGAATGTGTCCGATAATTTTACCAATTGAAAAAAAAAATTAACAACCTTAAGAAACCACCCTTAAGGAAAATTGCAGAAAAAAATCGATAAAAAAATCAAAAATTTACAAAAAAAATTTTACTCCAGTTCTAAAATTATTAAAAATACTCAGGGATGTTTCCCTTAATTTTACCATTCAAAAAACATTATTAACAACCCCAAGAAACCACCCCTAAGGAAAATAGCAGAATAAGATACGTAAAAAAATAAAAAAATCTACAACAGAATTATACTAAAATTCTCAAATTATTAAAAAGTACTCAAGGATATGTCACCTAATTTAACTAATCGTAAAAAATAATTAACAACTCTAAGAAACCACCCTTAAGGAAAATTGCAGAAAAAGATTGATAAAAAAATCAAAAAATTTACAAAAAAAATGTTACTCTAGTTCTCAAATTATTAAAAATACTCAGGAATGTGTCCGATAATTTTAGCAATCGAAAGAAATATTTAACAACCCCAAGAAACCAACCTTAAGGAAAATTGCAGAAAAAGATCAATAAAAAAATCAAAAAATCTACAAAAAAAATTATACTTAAGTTCTAAAATTATTAAAAATCCTCAGGAATGTGGCCGATAATTTAATCAATCGTAAAAAATAATTAACAACCCCAAGAAACGTCTCTTACGGAAAATTGCAGAAAATGATCGATAAAAAAATCAAAAAATCTACAAAAAAATTATACTCCAGTTCTAAAATTAATAAAAATACTCAGGGATATTTCCCTTAATTTTATTAATCAAAAAACATTATTAACAACCCCAAGAAACCACCCCTAAGGAAAATAGCAGAATAAGATCCGTAAAAAAATCAAAAAATCTACAACAGAATTATACTCTAGTTCTAAAATTATTCAAAATACTCAAAGATGTGTCCCTAATTTTACAAATCAAAAAAAATTAATAACAACCCCAAGAAACCACCCTTAAGGAATATTGCAGAAAAAGATCGATAAAAAAATCAAAAAATCTACAAAAAAATTATACTCTAGTTCTAAAATTATTAAAAATACTCAGGGATATGTCCCCTAATTTAACCAATCGAAAAAAATAATTAACAACCCCAAGACGCCACCCTTAAAGAAAATTGCAGAAAAAGATCGTTAAAAAAATCAAAAAATCTACAAAAAAAATTATACTCAAGTTCTAAAATTATTAAAAATACTCAGGGATATGTCCCCTAATTTAACCAATGTTAAAAAATAATTAACAACCCCAAAAAACCACCCTTAAGGAATATTGCAGAAAAAGATCGATAAAAAAATCAAACAATCTACAAAAAAATTATACTCTAGTTCTAAAATTATTAAAAATACTCAGGGATATGTCCCCTAATTTAACCAATCAAAAAAAATAACTAACAACCCCAAGAAACCACCCTTAAGGAAAATTGCAGAAAAAGATCGTTAAAAAAATCAAAAAATCTACAAAAAAAATTATACTCTAGTTCTAAAATTATTAAAAATACTTAAGGATGTGTCCCCTAATTTTACCAATCAAAAAAATTATTAACAACACCAAGAAACCACCCTTAAGGAATATTGCAGAAAAAGATCCGTAAAAAAATCAAAAAATCTACACCAGAATTATATTCAAATTCTTAAATTATTAAAAGTACTCAAGGATATGTCACCTAATTTAACTAATCGTAGAAAATAATTAACAACCCTAAGAAACCACCCTTAAGGAAAATTGCAGAAAAAGATCGTTAAAAAAATCAAAAAATCTACAAAAAAAATTATACTCTAGTTCTAAAATTATTAAAAATACTTAAGGATGTGTCCCCTAATTTTACCAATCAAAAAAATTATTAACAACACCAAGAAACCACCCTTAAGGAATATTGCAGAAAAAGATCGATAAAAAAATAAAAAAATCTACGAAAAAATTATACTCTAGTTCTAAAATTATTAAAAATACTCAGGAATGTGTCCGACAATTTTATTAATCAAAAAAAAAAAAATTAACAACCCCAAGAAACCACCCTTATGAAAAATTGCAGAAAAAGATCGATAAAAAAATCAAACAATCTACAAAAAAGTTATACTTAAGTTCTAAAATTATTAAAAATACTCCGGAATGTGTCCGACAATTTTACCAATCAAAAAAAATAACTAACAACCCCAAGAAACCACCCTTAAGGAAAATTGCAGAAAAAGATCGATAAAAAAATCAAAAAATCTACAAAAAAATTATACTCTAGTTCTAAAATTATTAAAAATACTTAAGAATGTGTCCGACAATTTTACTAATCAAAAAAAATAATTAACAACCCCAAGAAACCACCCTTACGGAATATTGCAGAAAATGTTCGATAAAAAAATCAAAAAATCTACAAAAAAATTATACTCCAGTTCTAAAATTAATAAAAATACTCAGGGATATGTTCCCTAATTTAACCAATCAAAAAAAATAATTAACAACCCCAAGACGCCACCCTTAAAGAAAATTGCAGAAAAAGATCGTTAAAAAAATCAAAAAATCTACAAAAAAAATTATACTCAAGTTCTAAAATTATTAAAAATACTCAGGGATATGTCCCCTAATTTAACCAATGTTAAAAAATAATTAACAACCCCAAGAAACCACCCTTAAGGAATATTGCAGAAAAAGATCGATAAAAAAATCAAACAATCTACAAAAAAATTATACTCTAGTTCTAAAATTATTAAAAATACTCAGGAATGTGTCCGACAATTTTACCAATCAAAAAAAATAATTAACAACCCCAAGAAGCCACCCTTAAGGAAAATTGCAGAAAAAGATCGATAAAAAAATCAAAAAATCTACAAAAAAATTATACTCTAGTTCTAAAATTATTAAAAATACTCAGGAATGTGTCCGACAATTTTACCAATCAAAAAAAAAAATTAACAACCCGAAGAAGCCACCCTTCAGGAAAATTGCAGAAAAAGATCGATAAAAAAATCCAAAAATCTTCAAAAAAATTATACTCTAGTTCTAAAATTATTAAAAATACTCAGGGATATGTCCCCTAATTTAACCAATCGAAAAAAATAATTAACAACCCCAAGACGCCACCCTCAAAGAAAATTGCAGAAAAAGATCGTTAAAAAAATCAAAAAATCTACAACAAAAATTATACTCAAGTTCTAAAATTATTAAAAATACTCAGGGATATGTCCCCTAATTTAACCAATCGAAAAAAATAATTAACAACCCCAAGACGCCACCCTTAAAGAAAATTGCAGAAAAAGATCGTTAAAAAAATCAAAAAATCTACAAAAAAATTATACTCTAGTTCTAAAATTATTAAAAATACTTAAGGATGTGTCCCCTAATTTTACCAATCAAAAAAATTATTAACAACACCAGGAAACCACCCTTAAGGAATATTGCAGAAAAAGATCGATAAAAAAATCAAAAAATCTACGAAAAAATTATACTCTAGTTCTAACATTATTAAAAATACTCAGGAATGTGTCCGACAATTTTATTAATCAAAAAAAAATAATTAACAACCCCAAGAAACCACCCTTATGAAAAATTGCAGAAAAAGATCGATAAAAAAATCAAACAAGCTACAAAAAAATTATACTCAAGTTCTAAAATTATTAAAAATACTCCGGAATGTGTCCGACAATTTTACCAATCAAAAAAAATAACTAACAACCCCAAGAAACCACCCTTAAGGAAAATTGCAGAAAAAGATCGATAAAAAAATCAAAAAATCTACAAAAAAATTATACTCTAGTTCTAAAATTATTAAAAATACTTAAGAATGTGTCCGACAATTTTACCAATCAAAAAAAATAATTAACAACCCTAAGAAACCACCCTTAAGGAAAATTGCAGAAAAAGATCGATAAAAAAATCAAAAAATCTACAAAAAAATTATACTTTAGTTCTAAAATTATTAAAAATACTCAGGGATATGTCCCCTAATTTAACCAATCGGAAAAAATAATTAACAACCCCAAGACGCCACCCTTAAGGAAAATTGCAGAAAAAGATCCTTAAAAAAATCAAAAAATCTACAAAAAAAATTATACTCAAGTTCTAAAATTATTAAAAAACTCAGGGATATGTCCCCTAATTTAACCAATGTTAAAAAATAATTAACAACCCCAAGAAACCACCCTTAAGGAATATTGCAGAAAAAGATCGATATAAAAATCAAACAATCTACAAAAAAATTATACTCTAGTTCTAAAATTATTAAAAATACTCAGGAATGTGTCCGACAATTTTACTAATCAAAAAAAATAATTAACAACCCTAAGAAACCACCCTTAATGAAAATTACAGAAAAAAATCGATAAAAAAATCAAAAAATCTACAAAAAAAGTTATATTCAAGTTCTAAAATTATTAAAAATACTTAAGAATGTGTCCCCTAATCTTACCAATTAAAAAAATTATTAACAACCACAAGAAACTACCCTTAAGGAATATTGCAGAAAAAGATCGATAAAAAAATCAAAAAATCTACAAAAAAATTATACTCTAGTTCTAAAATTATTAAAAATACTCAGGAATGTGTCCGACAATTTTACCAATCAAAAAAAAAAATTAACAACCCGAAGAAGCCACCCTTAAGGAAAATTGCAGAAAAAGATCGATAAAAAAATCCAAAAATCTTCAAAAAAATTATACTCTAGTTCTAAACTTATTAAAAATACTCAGGAATATGTCCCCTAATTTAACCAATCGAAAAAAATAATTAACAACCCCAAGACGCCACCCTTAAAGAAAATTGCAGAAAAAGATCGTTAAAAAATTCAAAAAATCTACAAAAAAATTATACTCTAGTTCTAAAATTATTAAAAATACTTAAGGATGTGTCCTCTAATTTTCCCATTAAAAAAAATTATTAACAATTCCAAGAAACCACCCTTAAGGAATATTGCAGAAAAAGATCGATAAAAAAATCAAAAAATCTACAAAAAAATTATACTCTAGTTCTAAAATTATTAAAAATACTCAGAAATGTGTCCGACAATTTTACCAATCAAAAAAAATAATTAACAACCCCAAGAAGCCACCCTTAAGGAAAATTGCAGAAAAAGATCGATAAAAAAATCAAAAAATCTACAAAAAAATTATACTCTAGTTCTAAAATTATTAAAAATACTTAAGAATGTGTCCGATAATTTTACCAATCGAAAAAAATAATTAAACACCCGAAGAAGCCACCCTTAAGGAAAATTGCAGAAAAAGATAGATCAAAAAATCAAAAAATCTTCAAAAAATTTATACTCTAGTTCTAAAATTATTAAAAATACTCAGGGATATGTCCCCTAATTTAACCAATCGAAAAAAATAATTAACAACCCCAAGCCGCCACCCTTAAGGAAAATTGCAGAAAAAGATCCTTAAAAAAATCAAAAAATCTACAAAAAAAATTATACTCAAGTTCTAAAATTATTAAAAATACTCAGGGATATGTCCCCTAATTTAACCAATGTTAAAAAATAATTAACAACCCAAAAAAACCACCCTTAAGGAATATTGCAGAAAAAGATCGATAAAAAAATCAAACAATCTACAAAAAAATTATACTCTAGTTCTAAAATTATTAAAAATACTCAGGGATATGTCCCCATATTTAACCAATCAAAAAAAATAACTAACAACCCCAAGAAACCACCCTTAAGGAAAATTGCAGAAAAAGATCGTTAAAAAAATCAAAAAATCTACAAAAAAAATTATACTCTAGTTCTAAAATTATTAAAAATACTTAAGGATGTGTCCCCTAATTTTACCAATCAAAAAAATTATTAACAACACCAAGAAACCACCCTTAAGGAATATTGCAGAAAAAGATCGATAAAAAAATCAAAAAATCTACGAAAAAATTATACTCTAGTTCTAAAATTATTAAAAATACTCAGGAATGTGTCCGACAATTTTATTAATCAAAAAAAAATAATTAACAACCCCAAGAAACCACCCTTATGAAAAATTGCAGAAAAAGATCGATAAAAAAATCAAACAATCTACAAAAAAATTATACTCAAGTTCTAAAATTATTAAAAATACTCCGGAATGTGTCCGACAATTTTACCAATCAAAAAAAATAACTAACAACCCCAAGAAACCACCCTTAAGGAAAATTGCAGAAAAAGATCGATAAAAAAATCAAAAAATCTACAAAAAAATTATACTCTAGTTCTAAAATTATTAAAAATACTTAAGAATGTGTCCGACAATTTTACTAATCAAAAAAAATAATTAACAACCCTAAGAAACCACCCTTAAGGAAAATTGCAGAAAAAGATCGATAAAAAAATCAAAAAATCTACAAAAAAATTATACTTTAGTTCTAAAATTATTAAAAATACTCAGAGATATGTCCCCTAATTTAACCAATCGAAAAAAATAATTAACAACCCCAAGACGCCACCCTTAAGGAAAATTGCAGAAAATGATCCTTAAAAAAATCAAAAAATCTACAAAAAAAATTATACTCAAGTTCTAAAATTATTAAAAATACTTAAGAATGTGTCCGACAATTTTACTAATCAAAAAAAATAATTAACAACCCTAAGAAACCACCCTTAAGGAATATTGCAGAAAAAGATCGATAAAAAAATCAAACAATCTACAAAAAAATTATACTCTAGTTCTAAAATTATTAAAAATACTTAGGAATGTGTCCGACAATTTTACCAATCAAAAAAAATAATTAACAACCCCAAGAAACCACCCTTAAGAAAAATTACAGAAAAAAATCGATAACAAAATCAAAAAATCTACAAAAAAAGTTATATTCAAGTTCTTAAATTATTAAAAATACTTAAGGATGTGTCCCCTAATTTTACCAATCAAAAAAATTATTAACAACCCCAAGAAACTACCCTTAAGGAATATTGCAGAAAAAGATCGATAAAAAAATCAAAAAATCTACAAAAAAATTATACTCTAGTTCTAAAATTATTAAAAATACTCAGGAATGTGTCCGACAATTTTACCAATCAAAAAAAAAAATTAACAACCCCAAGAAGCCACCCTTAAGGAAAATTGCAGAAAAAGATCGATAAAAAAATCAAAAAATCTACAAAAAAATTATACTCTAGTTCTAAAATTATTAAAAATACTCAGGAATGTGTCCGACAATTTTACCAATCAAAAAAAAAAATTCACAACCCGAAGAAGCCACCCTTAAGGAAAATTGCAAAAAAAGATCGATAAAAAAATCAAAAAATCTAAGAAAAAATTATACTCTGGTTCTAAAATTATTAAAAATACTCAGGAATGTGTCCGACAATTTTATTAATCAAAAAAAAATAATTAACAACCCCAAGAAACCACCCTTATGAAAAATTGCAGAAAAAGATCGATAAAAAAATCAAACAATCTACAAAAAAATTATACTCAAGTTCTAAAATTATTAAAAATACTCCGGAATGTGTCCGACAATTTTACCAATCAAAAAAAATAACTAACAACCCCAAGAAACCACCCTTAAGGAAAATTGCAGAAAAAGATCGATAAAAAAATCAAAAAATCTACAAAAAAATTATACTCTAGTTCTAAAATTATTAAAAATACTTAAGAATGTGTCCGACAATTTTACCAATCAAAAAAAATAATTAACAACCCTAAGAAACCACCCTTAAGGAAAATTGCAGAAAAAGATCGATAAAAAAATCAAAAAATCTACAAAAAAATTATACTCTAGTTCTAAAATTATTAAAAATACTCAGGAATGTGTCCGACAATTTTATTAATCAAAAAAAAATGATTAACAACCCCAAGAAACCACCCTTATGAAAAATTGCAGAAAAAGATCGATAAAAAAATCAAACAATCTACAAAAAAATTATACTCAAGTTCTAAAATTATTAAAAATACTCCGGAATGTGTCCGACAATTTTACCAATCAAAAAAAATAACTAACAACCCCAAGAAACCACCCTTAAGGAAAATTGCAGAAAAAGATCGATAAAAAAATCAAAAAATCTACAAAAAAATTATACTCTAGTTCTAAAATTATTAAAAATACTTAAGAATGTGTCCGACAATTTTACTAATCAAAAAAAATAATTAACAACCCTAAGAAACCACCCTTAAGGAAAATTGCAGAAAAAGATCGATAAAAAAATCAAAAAATCTACAAAAAAATTATACTCTAGTTCTAAAATTATTAAAAATACTCAGGAATGTGTCCGACAATTTTACCAATCAAAAAAAAAAAATTAACAACCCGAAGAAGCCACCCTTAAGGAAAATTGCAGAAAAAGATCGATAAAAAAATCCAAAAATCTTCAAAAAAATTGTACTCTAGTTCTAAAATTATTAAAAATACTTAGGGATATGTCCCCTAATTTAACCAATCGAAAAAAATAATTAACAACCCCAAGACGCCACCCATAAAGAAAATTGCAGAAAAAGATCGTTAAAAAAATCAAAAAATCTACAACAAAAATTATACTCAAGTTCTAAAATTATTAAAAATACTCAGGGATATGTCCCCTAATTTAACCAATCGAAAAAAATAATTAACAACCCCAAGACGCCACCCTTAAAGAAAATTGCAGAAAAAGATCGTTAAAAAAATCAAAAAATCTACAAAAAAAATTATACTCTAGTTCTAAAATTATTAAAAATACTTAAGGATGTGTCCCCTAATTTTACCAATCAAAAAAAATAATTAACAACCCTAAGAAACCACCCTTAAGGAAAATTGCAGAAAAAGATCGATAAAAAAATCAAAAAATCTACAAAAAAATTATACTTTAGTTCTAAAATTATTAAAAATACTCCGGAATGTGTCCGACAATTTTACCAATCAAAAAAAATAACTAACAACCCCAAGAAACCACCCTTAAGGAAAATTGCAGAAAAAGATCGATAAAAAAATCAAAAAATCTACAAAAAAATTATACTCTAGTTCTAAAATTATTAAAAATACTTAAGAATGTGTCCGACAATTTTACCAATCAAAAAAAATAATTAACAACCCTAAGAAACCACCCTTAAGGAAAATTGCAGAAAAAGATCGATAAAAAAACAAAAAATCTACAAAAAAATTATACTTTAGTTCTAAAATTATTAAAAATACTCAGGGATATGTCCCCTAATTTAACCAATCGAAAAAAATAATTAACAACCCCAAGCCGCCACCCTTAAGGAAAATTGCAGAAAAAGATCCTTAAAAAAATCAAAAAATCTACAAAAAAAATTATACTCAAGTTCTAAAATTATTAAAAATACTCAGGGATATGTCCCCTAATTTAACCAATGTTAAAAAATAATTAACAACCCCAAGAAACCACCCTTAAGGAATATTGCAGAAAAAGATCGATAAAAAAATCAAACAATCTACAAAAAAATTATACTCTAGTTCTAAAATTATTAAAAATACTCAGGAATGTGTCCGACAATTTTATTAATCAAAAAAAAATAAATAACAACCCCAAGAAACCACCCTTATGAAAAATTGCAGAAAAAGATCGATAAAAAAATCAAAAAATCTACAAAAAAAATTATACTCAAGTTCTAAAATTATTAAAAATACTCAGGGATATGTCCCCTAATTTAACCAATGTTAAAAAATAATTAACAACCCCAAGAAACGACCCATAAGGAATATTGCAGAAAAAGATCGATAAAAAAATCGAACAATCTACAAAAAAATTATACTCTAGTTCTAAATTTATTAAAAATACTCAGGAATGTGTCCGACAATTTTACCAATCAAAAAAAATAATTAACAACCCCAAGAAACCACCCTTAATGAAAATTACAGAAAAAAATCGATAAAAAAATCAAAAAATCTACAAAAAAAGTTATATTCAAGTTCTAAAATTATTAAAAATACTTAAGAATGTGTCCCCTAATCTTACCAATTAAAAAAATTATTAACAACCACAAGAAACTACCCTTAAGGAATATTGCAGAAAAAGATCGATAAAAAAATCAAACAATCTACAAAAAAATTATACTCTAGTTCTAAAATTATTAAAAATACTCAGGAATGTGTCCGACAATTTTACCAATCAAAAAAAATAATTAACAACCCCAAGAAACCACCCTTAATGAAAATTACAGAAAAAAATCGATAAAAAAATCAAAAAATCTACAAAAAAAGTTATATTCAAGTTCTAAAATTATTAAAAATACTTAAGAATGTGTCCCCTAATCTTACCAATTAAAAAAATTATTAACAACCACAAGAAACTACCCTTAAGGAATATTGCAGAAAAAGATCGATAAAAAAATCAAAAAATCTACAAAAAAATTATACTCTAGTTCTAAAATTATTAAAAATACTCAGGAATGTGTCCGACAATTTTACCAATCAAAAAAAAAATTAACAACCTGAAGAAGCCACCCTTAAGCAAAATTGCAGAAAAAGATCGATAAAAAAATCCAAAAATCTTCAAAAAAATTATACTCTAGTTCTAAAATTATTAAAAATACTCAGGGATATGTCCCCTAATTTAACCAATCGAAAAAAATAATTAACAACCCCAAGCCGCCACCCTTAAGGAAAATTGCAGAAAAAGATCCTTAAAAAAATCAAAAAATCTACAAAAAAAATTATACTCAAGTTCTAAAATTATTAAAAATACTCAGGGATATGTCCCCTAATTTAACCAATGTTAAAAAATAATTAACAACCCCAAGAAACCACCCTTAAGGAATATTGCAGAAAAAGATCGATAAAAAAATCAAACAATCTACAAAAAAATTATACTCTAGTTCTAAAATTATTAAAAATACTCAGGAATGTGTCCGACAATTTTACCAATAAAAAAAAATAATTAACAACCCCAAGAAACCACCCTTAAGGAAAATTGCAGAAAAAGATCAATAAAAAAATCCAAAAATCTTCAAAAAATTTATACTCTAGTTCTAAAATTATTAAAAATACTCAGGGATATGTCCCCTAATTTAACCAATCGAAAAAAATAATTAACAACCCCAAGACGCCACCCTTAAAGAAAATTGCAGAAAAAGATCGTTAAAAAAATCAAAAAATCTACAAAAAAAATTATACTTAAGTTCTAAAATTATTAAAAATACTCAGGGATATGTCCCCTAATTTAACCAATGTTAAGAAATAATTAACAACCCCAAAAAACCACCCTTAAGGAATATTGCAGAAAAAGATCGATAAAAAAATCAAACAATCTACAAAAAAATTATACTCTAGTTCTAAAATTATTAAAAATACTTGAGAATGTGTCCGATAATTTTACCAATCGAAAAAAATAATTAAACACCCGAAGAAACCACCCTTAAGGAATATTGCAGAAAAAGATCGATAAAAAAATAAAAAAATCTACGAAAAAATTATAATCTAGTTCTAAAATTATTAAAAAAACTTAAGAATGTGTCCGATAATTTTACCAATCGAAGAAAATAATTAAACACCCCAAGAAGACACCCTTAAGGAAAATTACAGAAAAAGATCGACAAAAAAAACAAAAAATCTACAAAAAAATTATACTCTAGTTCTAAAATTATTAAAAATACTTGAGAATGTGTCCCCTAATTTTACCAATCAAAAAAATTATTAACAACCCCAAGAAACCACCCTTAAGGAATATTGCAGAAAAAGATCGATAAAAAAATCAAAAAATCTACGAAAAAATTATACTCTAGTTCTAAAATTATTAAAAATACTCAGGGATATGTCCCCTAATTTAACCAATCGGAAAAAATTATTAACAACCCCAAGCCGCCACCCTTAAGGAAAATTGCAGAAAAAGATCCTTAAAAAAATCAAAAAATCTACAAAAAAAATTATACTCAAGTTCTAAAATTATTAAAAATACTCAGGGATATGTCCCCTAATTTAACCAATGTTAAAAAATAATTAACAACCCCAAGAAACCACCCTTAAGGAATATTGCAGAAAAAGATCGATAAAAAAATCAAACAATCTACAAAAAAATTATACTCTAGTTCTAAAATTATTAAAAATACTCAGGAATGTGTCCGACAATTTTACCAATCAAAAAAAATAATTAACAACCCCAAGAAACCACCCTTAATGAAAATTACAGAAAAAAATCGATAAAAAAATCAAAAAATCTACAAAAAAAGTTATATTCAAGTTCTAAAATTATTAAAAATACTTAAGAATGTGTCCCCTAATCTTACCAATTAAAAAAATTATTAACAACCACAAGAAACTACCCTTAAGGAATATTGCAGAAAAAGATCGATAAAAAAATCTAAAAATCTACAAAAAAATTATACTCTAGTTCTAAAATTATTAAAAATAATCAGGAATGTGTCCGACAATTTTACCAATCAAAAAAAAAAATTAACAACCCGAAGAAGCCACCCTTAAGGAAAATTGCAGAAAAAGATCGATAAAAAAATCCAAAAATCTTCAAAAAAATTATACTCTAGTTCTAAAATTATTAAAAATACTCAGGGATATGTCCCCTAATTTAACCAATCGAAAAAAATAATTAACAACCCCAAGCCGCCACCCTTAAGGAAAATTGCAGAAAAAGATCCTTAAAAAAATCAAAAAATCTACAAAAAAAATTATACTCAAGTTCTAAAATTATTAAAAATACTCAGGGATATGTCCCCTAATTTAACCAATGTTAAAAAATAATTAACAACCCCAAGAAACCACCCTTAAGGAATATTGCAGAAAAAGATCGATAAAAAAATCAAACAATCTACAAAAAAATTATACTCTAGTTCTAAAATTATTAAAAATACTCAGGAATGTGTCCGACAATTTTACCAATCAAAAAAAATAATTAACAACCCCAAGAAACCACCTTTAATGAAAATTACAGAAAAAAATCGATAAAAAAATCAAAAAATCTACAAAAAAAGTTATATTCAAGTTCTAAAATTATTAAAAATACTTAAGAATGTGTCCCCTAATCTTACCAATTAAAAAAATTATTAACAACCACAAGAAACTACCCTTAAGGAATATTGCAGAAAAAGATCGATAAAAAAATCAAAAAATCTACAAAAAAATTATACTCTAGTTCTAAAATTATTAAAAATACTCAGGAATGTGTCCGACAATTTTACCAATCAAAAAAAAAAATTAACAACCCGAAGAAGCCACCCTTAAGGAAAATTGCAGAAAAAGATCGATAAAAAAATCCAAAAATCTTCAAAAAATTTATACTCTAGTTCTAAAATTATTAAAAATACTCAGGGATATGTCCCCTAATTTAACCAATCGAAAAAAATAATTAACAACCCCAAGACGCCACCCTTAAAGAAAATTGCAGAAAAAGATCGTTAAAAAAATCAAAAAATCTACAAAAAAAATTATACTTAAGTTCTAAAATTATTAAAAATACTTAGGGATATGTCCCCTAATTTAACCAATGTTAAAAAATAATTAACAACCCCAAAAAACCACCCTTAAGGAATATTGCAGAAAAAGATCGATAAAAAAATCAAACAATCTACAAAAAAATTATACTCTAGTTCTAAAATTATTAAAAATACTTAAGAATGTGTCCCCTAATCTTACCAATTAAAAAAATTATTAACAACCACAAGAAACTACCCTTAAGGAATATTGCAGAAAAAGATCGATAAAAAAATCAAAAAATCTACAAAAAAATTATACTCTAGTTCTAAAATTATTAAAAATACTCAGGAATGTGTCCGACAATTTTACCAATCAAAAAAAAAAATTAACAACCCGAAGAAGCCACCCTTAAGGAAAATTGCAGAAAAAGATCGATAAAAAAATCCAAAAATCTTCAAAAAATTTATACTCTAGTTCTAAAATTATTAAAAATACTCAGGGATATGTCCCCTAATTTAACCAATCGAAAAAAATAATTAACAACCCCAAGACGCCACCCTTAAAGAAAATTGCAGAAAAAGATCGTTAAAAAAATCAAAAAATCTACAAAAAAAATTATACTTAAGTTCTAAAATTATTAAAAATACTTAGGGATATGTCCCCTAATTTAACCAATGTTAAAAAATAATTAACAACCCCAAAAAACCACCCTTAAGGAATATTGCAGAAAAAGATCGATAAAAAAATCAAACAATCTACAAAAAAATTATACTCTAGTTCTAAAATTATTAAAAATACTTGAGAATGTGTCCGATAATTTTACCAATCGAAAAAAATAATTAAACACCCGAAGAAACCACCCTTAAGGAATATTGCAGAAAAAGATCGATAAAAAAATCAAAAAATCTACGAAAAAATTATACTCTAGTTCTAAAATTATTAAAAAAACTTAAGAATGTGTCCGATAATTTTACCAATCGAAAAAAATAATTAAACACCCCAAGACGACACCCTTAAGGAAAATTACAGAAAAAGATCGACAAAAAAAACAAAAAATCTACAAAAAAATTATACTCTAGTTCTAAAATTATTAAAAATACTTGAGAATGTGTCCCCTAATTTTACCAATCAAAAAAATTATTAACAACCCCAAGAAACCACCCTTAAGGAATATTGCAGAAAAGATCGATAAAAAAATCAAAAAATCTACGAAAAAATTATACTCTAGTTCTAAAATTATTAAAAATACTCAGGGATATGTCCCCTAATTTAACCAATCGAAAAAAATAATTAACAACCCCAAGCCGCCACCCTTAAGGAAAATTGCAGAAAAAGATCCTTAAAAAGACAAAAAATCTACAAAAAAAATTATACTCAAGTTCTAAAATTATTAAAAATACTCAGGGATATGTCCCCTAATTTAACCAATGTTAAAAAATAATTAACAACCCCAAGAAACCACCCTTAAGGAATATTGCAGAAAAAGATCGATAAAAAAATCAAAAAATCTACGAAAAAATTATACTCTAGTTCTAAAATTATTAAAAATACTCAGGGATATGTCCCCTAATTTAACCAATCGAAAAAATAATTAACAACCCCAAGCCGCCACCCTTAAGGAAAATTGCAGAAAAAGATCGATAAAAAAATCCAAAAATCTTCAAAAAATTTATACTCTAGTTCTAAAATTATTAAAAATACTCAGGGATATGTCCCCTAATTCAACCAATCGAAAAAAATAATTAACAACCCCAAGACGCCACCCTTAAAGAAAATTGCAGAAAAAGATTGTTAAAAAAATCAAAAAATCTACAAAAAAAATTATACTTAAGTTCTAAAATTATTAAAAATACTCAGGGATATGTCCCCTAATTTAACCAATGTTAAAAAATAATTAACAACCCCAAAAAACCACCCTTAAGAAATATTGCAGAAAAAGATCGATAAAAAAATCAAACAATCTACAAAAAAATTATACTCTAGTTCTAAAATTATTAAAAATACTTGAGAATGTGTCCGATAATTTTACCAATCGAAAAAAATAATTAAACACCCGAAGAAACCACCCTTAAGGAATATTGCAGAAAAAGATCGATAAAAAAATCAAAAAATCTACGAAAAAATTATACTCTAGTTCTAAAATTATTAAAAAAACTTAACAATGTGTCCGATAATTTTACCAATCAAAAAAATTATTAACAACCCCAAGAAACCACCCTTAAGGAATATTGCAGAAAAAGATCGATAAAAAAATCAAAAAATCTACGAAAAAATTATACTCTAGTTCTAAAATTATTAAAAATACTCAGGAATGTGTCCGACAATTTTATTAATCAAAAAAAAATAATTAACAAACCCAAGAAACCACCCTTAAGGAAAATTGCAGAAAAAGATCGTTAAAAAAATCAAACAATCTACAAAAAAATTATACTCAAGTTTTAAAATTATTAAAAATACTTAAGGATGTGTCCCCTAATTTTACCAATCAAAAAAATAATTCACAACCCCAAGAAACCACCCTTAAGGAATATTGCAGAAAAAGATCGATAAAAAAATCAAAAAATCTACAAAAAAATTATACTTTAGTTCTAAAATTATTAAAAAAACTTAAGAATGTGTCCGATAATTTTACCAATCGAAAAAAATAATTAAACACCCCAAGAAGACACCCTTAAAGAAAATTGCAGAAAAAGATCGATAAAAAAATCAAAAAATCTACAAAAAAATTATACTCTAGTTCTAAAATTATTAAAAATACTCAGGAATGTGTCCGACAATTTTATTAATCAAAAAAAAAAAATTAACAACCCCAAGAAACCACCCTTATGAAAAATTGCAGAAAAAGATCGATAAAAAAATCAAACAATCTACAAAAAAATTATACTCAAGTTCTAAAATTATTAAAAATACTCCGGAATGTGTCCGACAATTTTACCAATCAAAAAAAATAACTAACAACCCCAAGAAACCACCCTTAAGGAAAATTGCAGAAAAAGATCGATAAAAAAATCAAAAAATCTACAAAAAAATTATACTCTAG
Organism: Ganaspis brasiliensis; assembly: GCA_037103525.1. Classification (NCBI taxonomy): domain Eukaryota; kingdom Metazoa; phylum Arthropoda; class Insecta; order Hymenoptera; family Figitidae; genus Ganaspis; species Ganaspis brasiliensis. The sequence continues at coordinate 582,200 of JAZKLR010000686.1, forward strand.
TTCTAAAATTATTAAAAATACCTTAGAATGTGTCCGACAATTTTACTAATCAAAAAAAATAAATAACAACCCTAAGAAACCACCCTTAAGGAAAATTGCAGAAAAAGATCGATAAAAAAATCAAAAAATCTACAAAAAAATTATACTTTAGTTCTAAAATTATTAAAAATATTCAGGGATATGTCCCCTAATTTAACCAATCGAAAAAAATAATTAACAACCCCAAGACGCCACCCTTAAGGAAAATTGCAGAAAAAGATCCTTAAAAAAATCAAAAAATCTACAAAAAAAATTATACTCAAGTTCTAAAATTATTAAAAATACTCAGGGATCTGTCCCCTAATTTAACCAATGTTAAAAAATAATTAACAACCCCAAGAAACCACCCTTAAGGAATATTGCAGAAAAAGATCGATAAAAAAATCAAACAATCTACAAAAAAATTATACTCTAGTTCTAAAATTATTAAAAATACTCAGGAATGTGTCCGACAATTTTACCAATCAAAAAAAATAATTAACAACCCCAAGAAACCACCCTTAAGGAAAATTACAGAAAAAAATCGATAACAAAATCAAAAAATCTACAAAAAAAGTTATATTCAAGTTCTTAAATTATTAAAAATACTTAAGGATGTGTCCCCTAATTTTACCAATCAAAAAAATTATTAACAACCCCAAGAAACTACCCTTAAGGAATATTGCAGAAAAAGATCGATAAAAAAATCAAAAAATCTACAAAAAAATTATACTCTAGTTCTAAAATTATTAAAAATACTCAGGAATGTGTCCGACAATTTTACCAATCAAAAAAAATAATTAACAACCCCAAGAAGCCACCCTTAAGGAAAATTGCAGAAAAAGATCGATAAAAAAATCAAAAAATCTACAAAAAAATTATACTCTAGTTCTAAAATTATTAAAAATACTCAGGAATGTGTCCGACAATTTTACCAATCAAAAAAAAAAATTAACAACCCGAAGAAGCCACCCTTAAGGAAAATTGCAGAAAAAGATCGATAAAAAAATCCAAAAATCTTCAAAAAAATTGTACTCTAGTTCTAAAATTATTAAAAATACTCAGGGATATGTCCCCTAATTTAACCAATCGAAAAAAATAATTAACAACCCCAAGACGCCACCCTTAAAGAAAATTGCAGAAAAAGATCGTTAAAAAAATCAAAAAATCTACAACAAAAATTATACTCAAGTTCTAAAATTATTAAAAATACTCAGGGATATGTCCCCTTATTTAACTACTCAAAAAAAATAATTAACAACCCCAAGACGCCACCCTTAAAGAAAATTGCAGAAAAAGATCGTTAAAAAAATCAAAAAATCTACAAAAAAAATTATACTCTAGTTCTAAAATTATTAAAAATACTTAAGGATGTGTCCCCTAATTTAAGCAATCAAAAAAATTATTAACAACACCAAGAAACCACCCTTAAGGAATATTGCAGAAAAAGATCGATAACAAAATCAAAAAATCTACGAAAAAATTATACTCTAGTTCTAAAATTATTAAAAATACTCAGGAATGTGTCTGACAATTTTTTTAATCAAAAAAAAATAATTAACAACCCCAAGAAACCACCCTTATGAAAAATTGCAGAAAAAGATCGATAAAAAAATCAAACAATCTACAAAAAAATTATACTCAAGTTCTAAAATTATTAAAAATACTCCGGAATGTGTCCGACAATTTTACCAATCAAAAAAAATAACTAACAACCCCAAGAAACCACCCTTAAGGAAAATTGCAGAAAAAGATCGACAAAAAAAACAAAAAATCTCCAAAAAAATATACTCTAGTTCTAAAATTATTAAAAATACTCAGGGATATGTCCCCTAATTTAACCAATTGTAAAAAATAATTAACAACCCCAAGAAACCACCCTTATGAAAAATTGCAGAAAAAGATCGATAAAAAAATCAAACAATCTACAAAAAAATTATACTCAAGTTCTAAAATTATTAAAAATACTTAAGAATGTGTCCGACAATTTGACCAATCAAAAAAAATAATTAACAACCCTAAGAAACCACCCTTAAGGAAAAACATATCAGGGATATGTCCCCTAATTTAAGCAATCGAAAAAAATAATTAACAACCCCAAGCCGCCACCCTTAAGGAAAATTGCAGAAAAAGATCGATAAAAAAATCCAAAAATCTTCAAAAAAATTATACTCTAGTTCTAAAATTATTAAAAATACTCAGGGATATGTCCCCTAATTTAACCAATCGAAAAAAATAATTAACAACCCCAAGACGCCACCCTTAAAGAAAATTGCAGAAAAAGATCGTTAAAAAAATCAAAAAATCTACAAAAAAAATTATACTTAAGTTCTAAAATTATTAAAAATACTCAGGGATATGTCCCCTAATTTAACCAATGTTAAAAAATAATTAACAACCCCAAAAAACCACCCTTAAGGAATATTGCAGAAAAAGATCGATAAAAAAATCAAACAATCTACAAAAAAATTATACTCTAGTTCTAAAATTATTAAAAATAATTGAGAATGTGTCCGATAATTTTACCAATCGAAAAAAATAATTAAACACCCGAAGAAACCACCCTTAAGGAATATTGCAGAAAAAGATCGATAAAAAAATCAAAAAATCTACGAAAAAATTATACTCTAGTTCTAAAATTATTAAAAATACTCAGGAATGTGTCCGACAATTTTATTAATCAAAAAAAAATTATTAACAACCCCAAGAAACCACCCTTATGAAAAATTGCAGAAAAAGATCGATAAAAAAATCAAACAATCTACAAAAAAATTATACTCAAGTTCTAAAATTATTAAAAATACTCCGGAATGTGTCCGACAATTTTACCAATCAAAAAAAATAACTAACAACCCCAAGAAACCACCCTTAAGGAAAATTGCAGAAAAAGATCGATAAAAAAATCAAAAAATCTACAAAAAAATTATACTCTAGTTCTAAAATTATTAAAAATACTTAAGAATGTGTCCGACAATTTGACCAATCAAAAAAAATAATTAACAACCCCAAGAAACCACCCTTAAGGAATATTGCAGAAAAAGATCGATAAAAAAATCAAAAAATCTACGAAAAAATTATACTCTAGTTCTAAAATTATTAAAAATACTCAGGAATGTGTCCGACAATTTTATTAATCAAAAAAAAATAATTAACAACCCCAAGAAACCACCCTTAAGGAAAATTGCAGAAAAAGATCGTTAAAAAAATCAAACAATCTACAAAAAAATTATACTCAAGTTTTAAAATTATTAAAAATACTTAAGGATGTGTCCCCTAATTTTACCAATCAAAAAAATAATTCACAACCCCAAGAAACCACCCTTAAGGAATATTGCAGAAAAAGATCGATAAAAAAATCAAAAAATCTACAAAAAAATTATACTTTAGTTCTAAAATTATTAAAAAAACTTAAGAATGTGTCCGATAATTTTACCAATCGAAAAAAATAATTAAACACCCCAAGAAGACACCCTTAAGGAAAATTGCAGAAAAAGATCGATAAAAAAATCAAAAAATCTACAAAAAAATTATACTCTAGTTCTAAAATTATTAAAAATACTCAGGAATGTGTCCGACAATTTTATTAATCAAAAAAAAATAATTAACAACCCCAAGAAACCACCCTTATGAAAAATTGCAGAAAAAGATCGATAAAAAAATCAAACAATCTACAAAAAAATTATACTCAAGTTCTAAAATTATTAAAAATACTCCGGAATGTGTCCGACAATTTTACCAATCAAAAAAAATAACTAACAACCCCAAGAAACCACCCTTAAGGAAAATTGCAGAAAAAGATCGATAAAAAAATCAAAAAATCTACAAAAAAATTATACTCTAGTTCTAAAATTATTAAAAATACCTTAGAATGTGTCCGACAATTTTACTAATCAAAAAAAATAATTAACAACCCTAAGAAACCACCCTTAAGGAAAATTGCAGAAAAAGATCGATAAAAAAATCAAAAAATCTACAAAAAAATTATACTTTAGTTCTAAAATTATTAAAAATATTCAGGGATATGTCCCCTAATTTAACCAATCGAAAAAAATAATTAACAACCCCAAGACGCCACCCTTAAGGAAAATTGCAGAAAAAGATCCTTAAAAAAATCAAAAAATCTACAAAAAAAATTATACTCAAGTTCTAAAATTATTAAAAATACTCAGGGATATGTCCCCTAATTTAACCAATCGAAAAAAATAATTAACAACCCCAAGACGCCACCCTTAAAGAAAATTGCAGAAAAAGATCGTTAAAAAAATCAAAAAATCTACAAAAAAAATTATACTTAAGTTCTAAAATTATTAAAAATACTCAGGGATATGTCCCCTAATTTAACCAATGTTAAAAAATAATTAACAACCCCAAAAAACCACCCTTAAGGAATATTGCAGAAAAAGATCGATAAAAAAATCAAACAATCTACAAAAAAATTATACTCTAGTTCTAAAATTATTAAAAATAATTGAGAATGTGTCCGATAATTTTACCAATCGAAAAAAATAATTAAACACCCGAAGAAACCACCCTTAAGGAATATTGCAGAAAAAGATCGATAAAAAAATCAAAAAATCTACGAAAAAATTATACTCTAGTTCTAAAATTATTAAAAATACTCAGGAATGTGTCCGACAATTTTATTAATCAAAAAAAAATAATTAACAACCCCAAGAAACCACCCTTATGAAAAATTGCAGAAAAAGATCGATAAAAAAATCAAACAATCTACAAAAAAATTATACTCAAGTTCTAAAATTATTAAAAATACTCCGGAATGTGTCCGACAATTTTACCAATCAAAAAAAATAACTAACAACCCCAAGAAACCACCCTTAAGGAAAATTGCAGAAAAAGATCGATAAAAAAATCAAAAAATCTACAAAAAAATTATACTCTAGTTCTAAAATTATTAAAAATACTTAAGAATGTGTCCGACAATTTGACCAATCAAAAAAAATAATTAACAACCCCAAGAAACCACCCTTAAGGAATATTGCAGAAAAAGATCGATAAAAAAATCAAAAAATCTACGAAAAAATTATACTCTAGTTCTAAAATTATTAAAAATACTCAGGAATGTGTCCGACAATTTTATTAATCAAAAAAAAATAATTAACAACCCCAAGAAACCACCCTTAAGGAAAATTGCAGAAAAAGATCGTTAAAAAAATCAAACAATCTACAAAAAAATTATACTCAAGTTTTAAAATTATTAAAAATACTTAAGGATGTGTCCCCTAATTTTACCAATCAAAAAAATAATTCACAACCCCAAGAAACCACCCTTAAGGAATATTGCAGAAAAAGATCGATAAAAAAATCAAAAAATCTACAAAAAAATTATACTTTAGTTCTAAAATTATTAAAAAAACTTAAGAATGTGTCCGATAATTTTACCAATCGAAAAAAATAATTAAACACCCCAAGAAGACACCCTTAAGGAAAATTGCAGAAAAAGATCGATAAAAAAATCAAAAAATCTACAAAAAAATTATACTCTAGTTCTAAAATTATTAAAAATACTCAGGAATGTGTCCGACAATTTTATTAATCAAAAAAAAATAATTAACAACCCCAAGAAACCACCCTTATGAAAAATTGCAGAAAAAGATCGATAAAAAAATCAAACAATCTACAAAAAAATTATACTCAAGTTCTAAAATTATTAAAAATACTCCGGAATGTGTCCGACAATTTTACCAATCAAAAAAAATAACTAACAACCCCAAGAAACCACCCTTAAGGAAAATTGCAGAAAAAGATCGATAAAAAAATCAAAAAATCTACAAAAAAATTATACTCTAGTTCTAAAATTATTAAAAATACCTTAGAATGTGTCCGACAATTTTACTAATCAAAAAAAATAATTAACAACCCTAAGAAACCACCCTTAAGGAAAATTGCAGAAAAAGATCGATAAAAAAATCAAAAAATCTACAAAAAAATTATACTTTAGTTCTAAAATTATTAAAAATATTCAGGGATATGTCCCCTAATTTAACCAATCGAAAAAAATAATTAACAACCCCAAGACGCCACCCTTAAGGAAAATTGCAGAAAAAGATCCTTAAAAAAATCAAAAAATCTACAAAAAAAATTATACTCAAGTTCTAAAATTATTAAAAATACTCAGGGATATGTCCCCTAATTTAACCAATGTTAAAAAATAATTAACAACCCCAAGAAACCACCCTTAAGGAAAATTACAGAAAAAAATCGATAACAAAATCAAAAAATCTACAAAAAAAGTTATATTCAAGTTCTTAAATTATTAAAAATACTTAAGGATGTGTCCCCTAATTTTACCAATCAAAAAAATTATTTACAACCCCAAGAAACTACCCTTAAGGAATATTGCAGAAAAAGATCGATAAAAAAATCAAAAAATCTACAAAAAAATTATACTCTAGTTCTAAAATTATTAAAAATACTCAGGAATGTGTCCGACAATTTTACCAATCAAAAAAAATAATTAACAACCCCAAGAAGCCACCCTTAAGGAAAATTGCAGAAAAAGATCGATAAAAAAATCAAAAAATCTACAAAAAAATTATACTCTAGTTCTAAAATTATTAAAAATACTCAGGAATGTGTCCGACAATTTTACCAATCAAAAAAAAAAATTAACAACCCGAAGAAGCCACCCTTAAGGAAAATTGCAGAAAAAGATCGATAAAAAAATCCAAAAATCTTCAAAAAAATTGTACTCTAGTTCTAAAATTATTAAAAATACTCAGGGATATGTCCCCTAATTTAACCAATCGAAAAAAATAATTAACAACCCCAAGACGCCACCCTTAAAGAAAATTGCAGAAAAAGATCGTTAAAAAAATCAAAAAATCTACAACAAAAATTATACTCAAGTTCTAAAATTATTAAAAATACTCAGGGATATGTCCCCTTATTTAACTACTCAAAAAAAATAATTAACAACCCCAAGACGCCACCCTTAAAGAAAATTGCAGAAAAAGATCGTTAAAAAAATCAAAAAATCTACAAAAAAAATTATACTCTAGTTCTAAAATTATTAAAAATACTTAAGGATGTGTCCCCTAATTTAAGCAAGCAAAAAAATTATTAACAACACCAAGAAACCACCCTTAAGGAATATTGCAGAAAAAGATCGATAACAAAATCAAAAAATCTACGAAAAAATTATAATCTAGTTCTAAAATTATTAAAAATACTCAGGAATGTGTCTGACAATTTTTTTAATCAAAAAAAAATAATTAACAACCCCAAGAAACCACCCTTATGAAAAATTGCAGAAAAAGATCGATAAAAAAATCAAACAATCTACAAAAAAATTATACTCAAGTTCTAAAATTATTAAAAATACTCCGGAATGTGTCCGACAATTTTACCAATCAAAAAAAATAACTAACAACCCCAAGAAACCACCCTTAAGGAAAATTGCAGAAAAAGATCGACAAAAAAAACAAAAAATCTCCAAAAAAATATACTCTAGTTCTAAAATTATTAAAAATACTCAGGGATATGTCCCCTAATTTAACCAATTGTAAAAAATAATTAACAACCCCAAGAAACCACCCTTATGAAAAATTGCAGAAAAAGATCGATAAAAAAATCAAACAATCTACAAAAAAATTATACTCAAGTTCTAAAATTATTAAAAATACTTAAGAATGTGTCCGACAATTTGACCAATCAAAAAAAATAATTAACAACCCTAAGAAACCACCCTTAAGGAAAATTGCAGAAAAAGATCGATAAAAAAATCAAAAAATCTACAAAAAAATTAGACTTTAGTTCTAAAATTATTAAAAATACTCAGGGATATGTCCCCTAATTTAAGCAATCGAAAAAAATAATTAACAACCCCAAGCCGCCACCCTTAAGGAAAATTGCAGAAAAAGATCGATAAAAAAATCCAAAAATCTTCAAAAAAATTATACTCTAGTTCTAAAATTATTAAAAATACTCAGGGATATGTCCCCTAATTTAACCAATCGAAAAAAATAATTAACAACCCCAAGACGCCACCCTTAAAGAAAATTGCAGAAAAAGATCGTTAAAAAAATCAAAAAATCTACAAAAAAAATTATACTTAAGTTCTAAAATTATTAAAAATACTCAGGGATATGTCCCCTAATTTAACCAATGTTAAAAAATAATTAACAACCCCAAAAAACCACCCTTAAGGAATATTGCAGAAAAAGATCGATAAAAAAATCAAACAATCTACAAAAAAATTATACTCTAGTTCTAAAATTATTAAAAATACTTGAGAATGTGTCCGATAATTTTACCAATCGAAAAAAATAATTAAACACCCGAAGAAACCACCCTTAAGGAATATTGCAGAAAAAGATCGATAAAAAAATCAAAAAATCTACGAAAAAATTATACTCTAGTTCTAAAATTATTAAAAATACTCAGGAATGTGTCCGACAATTTTATTAATCAAAAAAAAATAATTAACAACCCCAAGAAACCACCCTTAAGGAAAATTGCAGAAAAAGATCGTTAAAAAAATCAAACAATCTACAAAAAAATTATACTCAAGTTTTAAAATTATTAAAAATACTTAAGGATGTGTCCCCTAATTTTACCAATCAAAAAAATAATTCACAACCCCAAGAAACCACCCTTAAGGAATATTGCAGAAAAAGATCGATAAAAAAATCAAAAAAACTACAAAAAAATTATACTTTAGTTCTAAAATTATTAAAAAAACTTAAGAATGTGTCCGATAATTTTACCAATCGAAAAAAATAATTAAACACCCCAAGAAGACACCCTTAAGGAAAATTGCAGAAAAAGATCGATAAAAAAATCAAAAAATCTACAAAAAAATTATACTCTAGTTCTAAAATTATTAAAAATACTCAGGAATGTGTCCGACAATTTTATTAATCAAAAAAAAATAATTAACAACCCCAAGAAACCACCCTTATGAAAAATTGCAGAAAAAGATCGATAAAAAAATCAAACAATCTACAAAAAAATTATACTCAAGTTCTAAAATTATTAAAAATACTCCGGAATGTGTCCGACAATTTTACCAATCAAAAAAAATAACTAACAACCCCAAGAAACCACCCTTAAGGAAAATTGCAGAAAAAGATCGATAAAAAAATCAAAAAATCTACAAAAAAATTATACTCTAGTTCTAAAATTATTAAAAATACTTAAGAATGTGTCCGACAATTTTACTAATCAAAAAAAATAATTAACAACCCTAAGAAACCACCCTTAAGGAAAATTGCAGAAAAAGATCGATAAAAAAATCAAAAAATCTACAAAAAAATTATACTTTAGTTCTAAAATTATTAAAAATATTCAGTGATATGTCCCCTAATTTAACCAATCGAAAAAAATAATTAACAACCCCAAGACGCCACCCTTAAGGAAAATTGCAGAAAAAGATCCTTAAAAAAATCAAAAAATCTACAAAAAAAAATATACTCAAGTTCTAAAATTATTAAAAATACTCAGGGATATGTCCCCTAATTTAACCAATGTTAAAAAATAATTAACAACCCCAAGAAACCACCCTTAAGGAATATTGCAGAAAAAGATCGATAAAAAAATCAAACAATCTACAAAAAAATTATACTCTAGTTCTAAAATTATTAAAAATACTCAGGAATGTGTCCGACAATTTTACCAATCAAAAAAAATAATTAACAACCCCAAGAAACCACCCTTAAGGAAAATTACAGAAAAAAATCGATAACAAAATCAAAAAATCTACAAAAAAAGTTATATTCAAGTTCTTAAATTATTAAAAATACTTAAGGATGTGTCCCCTAATTTTACCAATCAAAAAAATTATTAACAACCCCAAGAAACTACCCTTAAGGAATATTGCAGAAAAAGATCGATAAAAAAATCAAAAAATCTACAAAAAAATTATACTCTAGTTCTAAAATTATTAAAAATACTCAGGAATGTGTCCGACAATTTTACCAATCAAAAAAAATAATTAACAACCCCAAGAAGCCACCCTTAAGGAAAATTGCAGAAAAAGATCGATAAAAAAATCAAAAAATCTACAAAAAAATTATACTCTAGTTCTAAAATTATTAAAAATACTCAGGAATGTGTCCGACAATTTTACCAATCAAAAAAAAAAAATTAACAACCCGAAGAAGCCACCCTTAAGGAAAATTGCAGAAAAAGATCGATAAAAAAATCCAAAAATCTTCAAAAAAATTGTACTCTAGTTCTAAAATTATTAAAAATACTCAGGGATATGTCCCCTAATTTAACCAATCGAAAAAAATAATTAACAACCCCAAGACGCCACCCTTAAAGAAAATTGCAGAAAAAGATCGTTAAAAAAATCAAAAAATCTACAACAAAAATTATACTCAAGTTCTAAAATTATTAAAAATACTCAGGGATATGTCCCCTTATTTAACTACTCAAAAAAAATAATTAACAACCCCAAGACGCCACCCTTAAAGAAAATTGCAGAAAAAGATCGTTAAAAAAATCAAAAAATCTACAAAAAAAATTATACTCTAGTTCTAAAATTATTAAAAATACTTAAGGATGTGTCCCCTAATGTAAGCAATCAAAAAAATTATTAACAACACCAAGAAACCACCCTTAAGGAATATTGCAGAAAAAGATCGATAACAAAATCAAAAAATCTACGAAAAAATTATACTCTAGTTCTAAAATTATTAAAAATACTCAGGAATGTGTCTGACAATTTTTTTAATCAAAAAAAAATAATTAACAACCCCAAGAAACCACCCTTATGAAAAATTGCAGAAAAAGATCGATAAAAAAATCAAACAATCTACAAAAAAATTATACTCAAGTTCTAAAATTATTAAAAATACTCCGGAATGTGTCCGACAATTTTACCAATCAAAAAAAATAACTAACAACCCCAAGAAACCACCCTTAAGGAAAATTGCAGAAAAAGATCGACAAAAAAAACAAAAAATCTCCAAAAAAATATACTCTAGTTCTAAAATTATTAAAAATACTCAGGGATATGTCCCCTAATTTAACCAATTGTAAAAAATAATTAACAACCCCAAGAAACCACCCTTATGAAAAATTGCAGAAAAAGATCGATAAAAAAATCAAACAATCTACAAAAAAATTATACTCAAGTTCTAAAATTATTAAAAATACTTAAGAATGTGTCCGACAATTTGACCAATCAAAAAAAATAATTAACAACCCTAAGAAACCACCCTTAAGGAAAATTGCAGAAAAAGATCGATAAAAAAATCAAAAAATCTACAAAAAAATTAGACTTTAGTTCTAAAATTATTAAAAATACTCAGGGATATGTCCCCTAATTTAAGCAATCGAAAAAAATAATTAACAACCCCAAGCCGCCACCCTTAAGGAAAATTGCAGAAAAAGATCGATAAAAAAATCCAAAAATCTTCAAAAAAATTATACTCTAGTTCTAAAATTATTAAAAATACTCAGGGATATGTCCCCTAATTTAACCAATCGAAAAAAATAATTAACAACCCCAAGACGCCACCCTTAAAGAAAATTGCAGAAAAAGATCGTTAAAAAAATCAAAAAATCTACAAAAAAAATTATACTTAAGTTCTAAAATTATTAAAAATACTCAGGGATATGTCCCCTAATTTAACCAATGTTAAAAAATAATTAACAACCCCAAAAAACCACCCTTAAGGAATATTGCAGAAAAAGATCGATAAAAAAATCAAACAATCTACAAAAAAATTATACTCTAGTTCTAAAATTATTAAAAATACTTGAGAATGTGTCCGATAATTTTACCAATCGAAAAAAATAATTAAACACCCGAAGAAACCACCCTTAAGGAATATTGCAGAAAAAGATCGATAAAAAAATCAAAAAATCTACGAAAAAATTATACTCTAGTTCTAAAATTATTAAAAATACTCAGGAATGTGTCCGACAATTTTATTAATCAAAAAAAAATAATTAACAACCCCAAGAAACCACCCTTATGAAAAATTGCAGAAAAAGATCGATAAAAAAATCAAACAATCTACAAAAAAATTATACTCAAGTTCTAAAATTATTAAAAATACTCCGGAATGTGTCCGACAATTTTACCAATCAAAAAAAATAACTAACAACCCCAAGAAACCACCCTTAAGGAAAATTGCAGAAAAAGATCGATAAAAAAATCAAAAAATCTACAAAAAAATTATACTCTAGTTCTAAAATTATTAAAAATACTTAAGAATGTGTCCGACAATTTGACCAATCAAAAAAAATAATTAACAACCCTAAGAAACCACCCTTAAGGAAAATTGCAGAAAAAGATCGATAAAAAAATCAAAAAATCTACAAAAAAATTATACTTTAGTTCTAAAATTATTAAAAATACTCAGGGATATGTCCCCTAATTTAAGCAATCGAAAAAAATAATTAACAACCCCAAGCCGCCACCCTTAAGGAAAATTGCAGAAAAAGATCGATAAAAAAATCCAAAAATCTTCAAAAAAATTATACTCTAGTTCTAAAATTATTAAAAATACTCAGGGATATGTCCCCTAATTTAACCAATCGAAAAAAATAATTAACAACCCCAAGACGCCACCCTTAAAGAAAATTGCAGAAAAAGATCGTTAAAAAAATCAAAAAATCTACAAAAAAAATTATACTTAAGTTCTAAAATTATTAAAAATACTCAGGGATATGTCCCCTAATTTAACCAATGTTAAAAAATAATTAACAACCCCAAAAAACCACCCTTAAGGAATATTGCAGAAAAAGATCGATAAAAAAATCCAAAAATCTTCAAAAAAATTGTACTCTAGTTCTAAAATTATTAAAAATACTCAGGGATATGTCCCCTAATTTAACCAATCGAAAAAAATAATTAACAACCCCAAGACGCCACCCTTAAAGAAAATTGCAGAAAAAGATCGTTAAAAAAATCAAAAAATCTACAACAAAAATTATACTCAAGTTCTAAAATTATTAAAAATACTCAGGGATATGTCCCCTTATTTAACTACTCAAAAAAAATAATTAACAACCCCAAGACGCCACCCTTAAAGAAAATTGCAGAAAAAGATCGTTAAAAAAATCAAAAAATCTACAAAAAAAATTATACTCTAGTTCTAAAATTATTAAAAATACTTAAGGATGTGTCCCCTAATTTAAGCAAGCAAAAAAATTATTAACAACACCAAGAAACCACCCTTAAGGAATATTGCAGAAAAAGATCGATAACAAAATCAAAAAATCTACGAAAAAATTATACTCTAGTTCTAAAATTATTAAAAATACTCAGGAATGTGTCTGACAATTTTTTTAATCAAAAAAAAATAATTAACAACCCCAAGAAACCACCCTTATGAAAAATTGCAGAAAAAGATCGATAAAAAAATCAAACAATCTACAAAAAAATTATACTCAAGTTCTAAAATTATTAAAAATACTCCGGAATGTGTCCGACAATTTTACCAATCAAAAAAAATAACTAACAACCCCAAGAAACCACCCTTAAGGAAAATTGCAGAAAAAGATCGACAAAAAAAACAAAAAATCTCCAAAAAAATATACTCTAGTTCTAAAATTATTAAAAATACTCAGGGATATGTCCCCTAATTTAACCAATTGTAAAAAATAATTAACAACCCCAAGAAACCACCCTTATGAAAAATTGCAGAAAAAGATCGATAAAAAAATCAAACAATCTACAAAAAATTTATACTCAAGTTCTAAAATTATTAAAAATACTTAAGAATGTGTCCGACAATTTGACCAATCAAAAAAAATAATTAACAACCCTAAGAAACCACCCTTAAGGAAAATTGCAGAAAAAGATCGATAAAAAAATCAAAAAATCTACAAAAAAATTAGACTTTAGTTCTAAAATTATTAAAAATACTCAGGGATATGTCCCCTAATTTAAGCAATCGAAAAAAATAATTAACAACCCCAAGCCGCCACCCTTAAGGAAAATTGCAGAAAAAGATCGATAAAAAAATCCAAAAATCTTCAAAAAAATTATACTCTAGTTCTAAAATTATTAAAAATACTCAGGGATATGTCCCCTAATTTAACCAATCGAAAAAAATAATTAACAACCCCAAGACGCCACCCTTAAAGAAAATTGCAGAAAAAGATCGTTAAAAAAATCAAAAAATCTACAAAAAAAATTATACTTAAGTTCTAAAATTATTAAAAATACTCAGGGATATGTCCCCTAATTTAACCAATGTTAAAAAATAATTAACAACCCCAAAAAACCACCCTTAAGGAATATTGCAGAAAAAGATCGATAAAAAAATCAAACAATCTACAAAAAAATTATACTCTAGTTCTAAAATTATTAAAAATACTTGAGAATGTGTCCGATAATTTTACCAATCGAAAAAAATAATTAAACACCCGAAGAAACCACCCTTAAGGAATATTGCAGAAAAAGATCGATAAAAAAATCAAAAAATCTACGAAAAAATTATACTCTAGTTCTAAAATTATTAAAAATACTCAGGAATGTGTCCGACAATTTTAATAATCAAAAAAAAATAATTAACAACCCCAAGAAACCACCCTTAAGGAAAATTGCAGAAAAAGATCGACAAAAAAAACAAAAAATCTCCAAAAAAATATACTCTAGTTCTAAAATTATTAAAAATACTCAGGGATATGTCCCCTAATTTAACCAATTGTAAAAAATAATTAACAACCCCAAGAAACCACCCTTATGAAAAATTGCAGAAAAAGATCGATAAAAAATCAAACAATCTACAAAAAAATTATACTCAAGTTCTAAAATTATTAAAAATACTTAAGAATGTGTCCGACAATTTGACCAATCAAAAAAAATAATTAACAACCCTAAGAAACCACCCTTAAGGAAAATTGCAGAAAAAGATCGATAAAAAATCAAAAAATCTACAAAAAAATTAGACTTTAGTTCTAAAATTATTAAAAATACTCAGGGATATGTCCCCTAATTTAAGCAATCGAAAAAAATAATTAACAACCCTAAGAAACCACCCTTAAGGAAAATTGCAGAAAAAGATCGATAAAAAAAATCAAAAAATCTACAAAAAAATTATACTTTAGTTCTAAAATTATTAAAAATACTCAGGGATATGTCCCCTAATTTAAGCAATCGAAAAAAATAATTAACAACCCCAAGCCGCCACCCTTAAGGAAAATTGCAGAAAAGATCGATAAAAAAATCCAAAAATCTTCAAAAAAATTATACTCTAGTTCTAAAATTATTAAAAATACTCAGGGATATGTCCCCTAATTTAACCAATCGAAAAAAATAATTAACAACCCCAAGACGCCACCCTTAAAGAAAATTGCAGAAAAAGATCGTTAAAAAAATCAAAAATCTACAAAAAAATTATACTTAAGTTCTAAAATTATTAAAAATACTCAGGGATATGTCCCCTAATTTAACCAATGTTAAAAAATAATTAACAACCCCAAAAAACCACCCTTAAGGAATATTGCAGAAAAAGATCGATAAAAAAATCCAAAATCTTCAAAAAAATTGTACTCTAGTTCTAAAATTATTAAAAATACTCAGGGATATGTCCCCTAATTTAACCAATCGAAAAAAATAATTAACAACCCCAAGACGCCACCCTTAAAGAAAATTGCAGAAAAAGATCGTTAAAAAAATCAAAAAATCTACAACAAAAATTATACTCAAGTTCTAAAATTATTAAAAATACTCAGGGATATGTCCCTTATTTAACTACTCAAAAAAAATAATTAACAACCCCAAGACGCCACCCTTAAAGAAAATTGCAGAAAAAGATCGTTAAAAAAATCAAAAAATCTACAAAAAAAATTATACTCTAGTTCTAAAATTATTAAAAATACTTAAGGATGTGTCCCCTAATTTAAGCAAGCAAAAAATTATTAACAACACCAAGAAACCACCCTTAAGGAATATTGCAGAAAAAGATCGATAACAAAATCAAAAAATCTACGAAAAAATTATACTCTAGTTCTAAAATTATTAAAAATACTCAGGAATGTGTCTGACAATTTTTTTAATCAAAAAAAAATAATTAACAACCCCAAGAAACCACCCTTATGAAAAATTGCAGAAAAAGATCGATAAAAAAATCAAACAATCTACAAAAAAATTATACTCAAGTTCTAAAATTATTAAAAATACTCCGGAATGTGTCCGACAATTTTACCAATCAAAAAAAATAACTAACAACCCCAAGAAACCACCCTTAAGGAAAATTGCAGAAAAAGATCGACAAAAAAAACAAAAAATCTCCAAAAAAATATACTCTAGTTCTAAAATTATTAAAAATACTCAGGGATATGTCCCCTAATTTAACCAATTGTAAAAAATAATTAACAACCCCAAGAAACCACCCTTATGAAAAATTGCAGAAAAAGATCGATAAAAAAATCAAACAATCTACAAAAAAATTATACTCAAGTTCTAAAATTATTAAAAATACTTAAGAATGTGTCCGACAATTTGACCAATCAAAAAAAATAATTAACAACCCTAAGAAACCACCCTTAAGGAAAATTGCAGAAAAAGATCGATAAAAAAATCAAAAAATCTACAAAAAAATTAGACTTTAGTTCTAAAATTATTAAAAATACTCAGGGATATGTCCCCTAATTTAAGCAATCGAAAAAAATAATTAACAACCCCAAGCCGCCACCCTTAAGGAAAATTGCAGAAAAAGATCGATAAAAAAATCCAAAAATCTTCAAAAAAATTATACTCTAGTTCTAAAATTATTAAAAATACTCAGGGATATGTCCCCTAATTTAACCAATCGAAAAAAATAATTAACAACCCCAAGACGCCACCCTTAAAGAAAATTGCAGAAAAAGATCGTTAAAAAAATCAAAAAATCTACAAAAAAAATTATACTTAAGTTCTAAAATTATTAAAAATACTCAGGGATATGTCCCCTAATTTAACCAATGTTAAAAAATAATTAACAACCCCAAAAAACCACCCTTAAGGAATATTGCAGAAAAAGATCGATAAAAAAATCAAACAATCTACAAAAAAATTATACTCTAGTTCTAAAATTATTAAAAATACTTGAGAATGTGTCCGATAATTTTACCAATCGAAAAAAATAATTAAACACCCGAAGAAACCACCCTTAAGGAATATTGCAGAAAAAGATCGATAAAAAAATCAAAAAATCTACGAAAAAATTATACTCTAGTTCTAAAATTATTAAAAATACTCAGGAATGTGTCCGACAATTTTAATAATCAAAAAAAAATAATTAACAACCCCAAGAAACCACCCTTAAGGAAAATTGCAGAAAAAGATCGTTAAAAAAATCAAACAATCTACAAAAAAATTATACTCAAGTTTTAAAATTATTAAAAATACTTAAGGATGTGTCCCCTAATTTTACCAATCAAAAAAATAATTCACAACCCCAAGAAACCACCCTTAAGGAATATTGCAGAAAAAGATCGATAAAAAAATCAAAAAATCTACAAAAAAATTATACTTTAGTTCTAAAATTATTAAAAAAACTTAAGAATGTGTCCGATAATTTTACCAATCGAAAAAAATAATTAAACACCCCAAGAAGACACCCTTAAGGAAAATTGCAGAAAAAGATCGATAAAAAAATCAAAAAATCTACAAAAAAATTATACTCTAGTTCTAAAATTATTAAAAATACTCAGGAATGTGTCCGACAATTTTATTAATCAAAAAAAAATAATTAACAACCCCAAGAAACCACCCTTATGAAAAATTGCAGAAAAAGATCGATAAAAAAATCAAACAATCTACAAAAAAATTATACTCAAGTTCTAAAATTATTAAAAATACTCCGGAATGTGTCCGACAATTTTACCAATCAAAAAAAATAACTAACAACCCCAAGAAACCACCCTTAAGGAAAATTGCAGAAAAAGATCGATAAAAAAATCAAAAAATCTACAAAAAAATTATACTCTAGTTCTAAAATTATTAAAAATACTTAAGAATGTGTCCGACAATTTTACTAATCAAAAAAAATAATTAACAACCCTAAGAAACCACCCTTAAGGAAAATTGCAGAAAAAGATCGATAAAAAAATCAAAAAATCTACAAAAAAATTATACTTTAGTTCTAAAATTATTAAAAATATTCAGTGATATGTCCCCTAATTTAACCAATCGAAAAAAATAATTAACAACCCCAAGACGCCACCCTTAAGGAAAATTGCAGAAAAAGATCCTTAAAAAAATCAAAAAATCTACAAAAAAAAATATACTCAAGTTCTAAAATTATTAAAAATACTCAGGGATATGTCCCCTAATTTAACCAATGTTAAAAAATAATTAACAACCCCAAGAAACCACCCTTAAGGAATATTGCAGAAAAAGATCGATAAAAAAATCAAACAATCTACAAAAAAATTATACTCTAGTTCTAAAATTATTAAAAATACTCAGGAATGTGTCCGACAATTTTACCAATCAAAAAAAATAATTAACAACCCCAAGAAACCACCCTTAAGGAAAATTACAGAAAAAAATCGATAACAAAATCAAAAAATCTACAAAAAAAGTTATATTCAAGTTCTTAAATTATTAAAAATACTTAAGGATGTGTCCCCTAATTTTACCAATCAAAAAAATTATTAACAACCCCAAGAAACTACCCTTAAGGAATATTGCAGAAAAAGATCGATAAAAAAATCAAAAAATCTACAAAAAAATTATACTCTAGTTCTAAAATTATTAAAAATACTCAGGAATGTGTCCGACAATTTTACCAATCAAAAAAAATAATTAACAACCCCAAGAAGCCACCCTTAAGGAAAATTGCAGAAAAAGATCGATAAAAAAATCAAAAAATCTACAAAAAAATTATACTCTAGTTCTAAAATTATTAAAAATACTCAGGAATGTGTCCGACAATTTTACCAATCAAAAAAAAAAATTAACAACCCGAAGAAGCCACCCTTAAGGAAAATTGCAGAAAAAGATCGATAAAAAAATCCAAAAATCTTCAAAAAAATTGTACTCTAGTTCTAAAATTATTAAAAATACTCAGGGATATGTCCCCTAATTTAACCAATCGAAAAAAATAATTAACAACCCCAAGACGCCACCCTTAAAGAAAATTGCAGAAAAAGATCGTTAAAAAAATCAAAAAATCTACAACAAAAATTATACTCAAGTTCTAAAATTATTAAAAATACTCAGGGATATGTCCCCTTATTTAACTACTCAAAAAAAATAATTAACAACCCCAAGACGCCACCCTTAAAGAAAATTGCAGAAAAAGATCGTTAAAAAAATCAAAAAATCTACAAAAAAAATTATACTCTAGTTCTAAAATTATTAAAAATACTTAAGGATGTGTCCCCTAATGTAAGCAATCAAAAAAATTATTAACAACACCAAGAAACCACCCTTAAGGAATATTGCAGAAAAAGATCGATAACAAAATCAAAAAATCTACGAAAAAATTATACTCTAGTTCTAAAATTATTAAAAATACTCAGGAATGTGTCTGACAATTTTTTTAATCAAAAAAAAATAATTAACAACCCCAAGAAACCACCCTTATGAAAAATTGCAGAAAAAGATCGATAAAAAAATCAAACAATCTACAAAAAAATTATACTCAAGTTCTAAAATTATTAAAAATACTCCGGAATGTGTCCGACAATTTTACCAATCAAAAAAAATAACTAACAACCCCAAGAAACCACCCTTAAGGAAAATTGCAGAAAAAGATCGACAAAAAAAACAAAAAATCTCCAAAAAAATATACTCTAGTTCTAAAATTATTAAAAATACTCAGGGATATGTCCCCTAATTTAACCAATTGTAAAAAATAATTAACAACCCCAAGAAACCACCCTTATGAAAAATTGCAGAAAAAGATCGATAAAAAAATCAAACAATCTACAAAAAAATTATACTCAAGTTCTAAAATTATTAAAAATACTTAAGAATGTGTCCGACAATTTGACCAATCAAAAAAAATAATTAACAACCCTAAGAAACCACCCTTAAGGAAAATTGCAGAAAAAGATCGATAAAAAAATCAAAAAATCTACAAAAAAATTAGACTTTAGTTCTAAAATTATTAAAAATACTCAGGGATATGTCCCCTAATTTAAGCAATCGAAAAAAATAATTAACAACCCCAAGCCGCCACCCTTAAGGAAAATTGCAGAAAAAGATCGATAAAAAAATCCAAAAATCTTCAAAAAAATTATACTCTAGTTCTAAAATTATTAAAAATACTCAGGGATATGTCCCCTAATTTAACCAATCGAAAAAAATAATTAACAACCCCAAGACGCCACCCTTAAAGAAAATTGCAGAAAAAGATCGTTAAAAAAATCAAAAAATCTACAAAAAAAATTATACTTAAGTTCTAAAATTATTAAAAATACTCAGGGATATGTCCCCTAATTTAACCAATGTTAAAAAATAATTAACAACCCCAAAAAACCACCCTTAAGGAATATTGCAGAAAAAGATCGATAAAAAAATCAAACAATCTACAAAAAAATTATACTCTAGTTCTAAAATTATTAAAAATACTTGAGAATGTGTCCGATAATTTTACCAATCGAAAAAAATAATTAAACACCCGAAGAAACCACCCTTAAGGAATATTGCAGAAAAAGATCGATAAAAAAATCAAAAAATCTACGAAAAAATTATACTCTAGTTCTAAAATTATTAAAAATACTCAGGAATGTGTCCGACAATTTTATTAATCAAAAAAAAATAATTAACAACCCCAAGAAACCACCCTTAAGGAAAATTGCAGAAAAAGATCGACAAAAAAAACAAAAAATCTACAAACAAATTATACTCTAGTTCTAAAATTATTAAAAATACTTGACAATGTGTCCCCTAATTTTACCAATCAAAAAAATTATTAACAACCCCAAGAAACCACCCTTAAGGAATATTGCAGAAAAAGATCGATAAAAAAATCAAAAAATCTACGAAAAAATTATACTCTAGTTCTAAAATTATTAAAAATACTCAGGAATGTGTCCGACAATTTTATTAATCAAAAAAAAATAATTAACAACCCCAAGAAACCACCCTTAAGGAAAATTGCAGAAAAAGATCGTTAAAAAAATCAAACAATCTACAAAAAAATTATACTCAAGTTTTAAAATTATTAAAAATACTTAAAGATGTGTCCCCTAATTTTACCAATCAAAAAAATAATTCACAACCCCAAGAAACCACCCTTAAGGAATATTGCAGAAAAAGATCGATAAAAAAATCAAAAAATCTACAAAAAAATTATACTTTAGTTCTAAAATTATTAAAAAAACTTAAGAATGTGTCCGATAATTTTACCAATCGAAAAAAATAATTAAACACCCCAAGAAGACACCCTTAAGGAAAATTGCAGAAAAAGATCGATAAAAAAATCAAAAAATCTACAAAAAAATTATACTCTAGTTCTAAAATTATTAAAAATACTCAGGAATGTGTCCGACAATTTTATTAATCAAAAAAAAATAATTAACAACCCCAAGAAACCACCCTTATGAAAAATTGCAGAAAAAGATCGATAAAAAAATCAAACAATCTACAAAAAAATTATACTCAAGTTCTAAAATTATTAAAAATACTCCGGAATGTGTCCGACAATTTTACCAATCAAAAAAAATAACTAACAACCCCAAGAAACCACCCTTAAGGAAAATTGCAGAAAAAGATCGATAAAAAAATCAAAAAATCTACAAAAAAATTATACTCTAGTTCTAAAATTATTAAAAATACTTAAGAATGTGTCCGACAATTTTACTAATCAAAAAAAATAATTAACAACCCTAAGAAACCACCCTTAAGGAAAATTGCAGAAAAAGATCGATAAAAAAATCAAAAAATCTACAAAAAAATTATACTTTAGTTCTAAAATTATTAAAAATATTCAGGGATATGTCCCCTAATTTAACCAATCGAAAAAAATAATTAACAACCCCAAGACGCCACCCTTAAGGAAAATTGCAGAAAAAGATCGTTAAAAAAATCAAACAATCTACAAAAAAATTATACTCAAGTTTTAAAATTATTAAAAATACTTAAAGATGTGTCCCCTAATTTTACCAATCAAAAAAATAATTCACAACCCCAAGAAACCACCCTTAAGGAATATTGCAGAAAAAGATCGATAAAAAAATCAAAAAATCTACAAAAAAATTATACTTTAGTTCTAAAATTATTAAAAAAACTTAAGAATGTGTCCGATAATTTTACCAATCGAAAAAAATAATTAAACACCCCAAGAAGACACCCTTAAGGAAAATTGCAGAAAAAGATCGATAAAAAAATCAAAAAATCTACAAAAAAATTATACTCTAGTTCTAAAATTATTAAAAATACTCAGGAATGTGTCCGACAATTTTATTAATCAAAAAAAAATAATTAACAACCCCAAGAAACCACCCTTATGAAAAATTGCAGAAAAAGATCGATAAAAAAATCAAACAATCTACAAAAAAATTATACTCAAGTTCTAAAATTATTAAAAATACTCCGGAATGTGTCCGACAATTTTACCAATCAAAAAAAATAACTAACAACCCCAAGAAACCACCCTTAAGGAAAATTGCAGAAAAAGATCGATAAAAAAATCAAAAAATCTACAAAAAAATTATACTCTAGTTCTAAAATTATTAAAAATACTTAAGAATGTGTCCGACAATTTTACTAATCAAAAAAAATAATTAACAACCCTAAGAAACCACCCTTAAGGAAAATTGCAGAAAAAGATCGATAAAAAAATCAAAAAATCTACAAAAAAATTATACTTTAGTTCTAAAATTATTAAAAATATTCAGGGATATGTCCCCTAATTTAACCAATCGAAAAAAATAATTAACAACCCCAAGACGCCACCCTTAAGGAAAATTGCAGAAAAAGATCGTTAAAAAAATCAAACAATCTACAAAAAAATTATACTCAAGTTTTAAAATTATTAAAAATACTTAAAGATGTGTCCCCTAATTTTACCAATCAAAAAAATAATTCACAACCCCAAGAAACCACCCTTAAGGAATATTGCAGAAAAAGATCGATAAAAAAATCAAAAAATCTACAAAAAAATTATACTTTAGTTCTAAAATTATTAAAAAAACTTAAGAATGTGTCCGATAATTTTACCAATCGAAAAAAATAATTAAACACCCCAAGAAGACACCCTTAAGGAAAATTGCAGAAAAAGATCGATAAAAAAATCAAAAAATCTACAAAAAAATTATACTCTAGTTCTAAAATTATTAAAAATACTCAGGAATGTGTCCGACAATTTTATTAATCAAAAAAAAATAATTAACAACCCCAAGAAACCACCCTTATGAAAAATTGCAGAAAAAGATCGATAAAAAAATCAAACAATCTACAAAAAAATTATACTCAAGTTCTAAAATTATTAAAAATACTCCGGAATGTGTCCGACAATTTTACCAATCAAAAAAAATAACTAACAACCCCAAGAAACCACCCTTAAGGAAAATTGCAGAAAAAGATCGATAAAAAAATCAAAAAATCTACAAAAAAATTATACTCTAGTTCTAAAATTATTAAAAATACTTAAGAATGTGTCCGACAATTTTACTAATCAAAAAAAATAATTAACAACCCTAAGAAACCACCCTTAAGGAAAATTGCAGAAAAAGATCGATAAAAAAATCAAAAAATCTACAAAAAAATTATACTTTAGTTCTAAAATTATTAAAAATATTCAGGGATATGTCCCCTAATTTAACCAATCGAAAAAAATAATTAACAACCCCAAGACGCCACCCTTAAGGAAAATTGCAGAAAAAGATCCTTAAAAAAATCAAAAAATCTACAAAAAAAATTATACTCAAGTTCTAAAATTATTAAAAATACTCAGGGATATGTACCCTAATTTAACCAATGTTAAAAAATAATTAACAACCCCCAGGAAACCACCCTTAAGGAATATTGCAGAAAAAGATCGATAAAAAAATCAAACAATCTACAAAAAAATTATACTCTAGTTCTAAAATTATTAAAAATACTCAGGAATGTGTCCGACAAATTTAGCAATCAAAAAAAATAATTAACAACCCCAAGAAACCACCCTTAAGGAAAATTACAGAAAAAAATCGATAACAAAATCAAAAAATCTACAAAAAAAGTTATATTCAAGTTCTTAAATTATTAAAAATACTTAACGATGTGTCCCCTAATTTTACCAATCAAAAAAATTATTAACAACCCCAAGAAACTACCCTTAAGGAATATTGCAGAAAAAGATCGATAAAAAAATCAAAAAATCTACAAAAAAATTATACTCTAGTTCTAAAATTATTAAAAATACTCAGGAATGTGTCCGACAATTTTACCAATCAAAAAAAATAATTAACAACCCCAAGAAGCCACCCTTAAGGAAAATTGCAGAAAAAGATCGATAAAAAAATCAAAAAATCTACAAAAAAATTATACTCTAGTTCTAAAATTATTAAAAATACTCAGGAATGTGTCCGACAATTTTACCAATCAAAAAAAAAAATTAACAACCCGAAGAAGCCACCCTTAAGGAAAATTGCAGAAAAAGATCGATAAAAAAATCCAAAAATCTTCAAAAAAATTGTACTCTAGTTCTAAAATTATTAAAAATACTCAGGGATATGTCCCCTAATTTAACCAATCGAAAAAAATAATTAACAACCCCAAGACGCCACCCTTAAAGAAAATTGCAGAAAACGATCGTTAAAAAAATCAAAAAATCTACAACAAAAATTATACTCAAGTTCTAAAATTATTAAAAATACTCAGGGATATGTCCCCTTATTTAACTACT
Organism: Ganaspis brasiliensis; assembly: GCA_037103525.1. NCBI lineage: Eukaryota > Metazoa > Arthropoda > Insecta > Hymenoptera > Figitidae > Ganaspis > Ganaspis brasiliensis. The sequence goes on from JAZKLR010000686.1 coordinate 606,967, forward strand.
CAAAAAAAATAATTAACAACCCCAAGACGCCACCCTTAAAGAAAATTGCAGAAAAAGATCGTTAAAAAAATCAAAAAATCTACAAAAAAAATTATACTCTAGTTCTAAAATTATTAAAAATACTTAAGGATGTGTCCCCTAATTTAAGCAATCAAAAAAATTATTAACAACACCAAGAAACCACCCTTAAGGAATATTGCAGAAAAAGATCGATAACAAAATCAAAAAATCTACGAAAAAATTATACTCTAGTTCTAAAATTATTAAAAATACTCAGGAATGTGTCTGACAATTTTTTTAATCAAAAAAAAATAATTAACAACCCCAAGAAACCACCCTTATGAAAAATTGCAGAAAAAGATCGATAAAAAAATCTAACAATCTACAAAAAAATTATACTCAAGTTCTAAAATTATTAAAAATACTCCGGAATGTGTCCGACAATTTTACCAATCAAAAAAAATAACTAACAACCCCAAGAAACCACCCTTAAGGAAAATTGCAGAAAAAGATCGACAAAAAAAAACAAAAAATCTCCAAAAAAATATACTCTAGTTCTAAAATTATTAAAAATACTCAGGGATATGTCCCCTAATTTAACCAATTGTAAAAAATAATTAACAACCCCAAGAAACCACCCTTATGAAAAATTGCAGAAAAAGATCGATAAAAAAATCAAACAATCTACAAAAAAATTATACTCAAGTTCTAAAATTATTAAAAATACTTAAGAATGTGTCCGACAATTTGACCAATCAAAAAAAATAATTAACAACCCTAAGAAACCACCCTTAAGGAAAATTGCAGAAAAAGATCGATAAAAAAATCAAAAAATCTACAAAAAAATTAGACTTTAGTTCTAAAATTATTAAAAATACTCAGGGATATGTCCCCTAATTTAAGCAATCGAAAAAAATAATTAACAACCCCAAGCCGCCACCCTTAAGGAAAATTGCAGAAAAAGATCGATAAAAAAATCCAAAAATCTTCAAAAAAATTATACTCTAGTTCTAAAATTATTAAAAATACTCAGGGATATGTCCCCTAATTTAACCAATCGAAAAAAATAATTAACAACCCCAAGACGCCACCCTTAAAGAAAATAGCAGAAAAAGATCGTTAAAAAAATCAAAAAATCTACAAAAAAAATTATACTTAAGTTCTAAAATTATTAAAAATACTCAGGGATATGTCCCCTAATTTAACCAATGTTAAAAAATAATTAACAACCCCAAAAAACCACCCTTAAGGAATATTGCAGAAAAAGATCGATAAAAAAATCAAACAATCTACAAAAAAATTATACTCTAGTTCTAATATTATTAAAAATACTTGAGAATGTGTCCGATAATTTTACCAATCGAAAAAAATAATTAAACACCCGAAGAAACCACCCTTAAGGAATATTGCAGAAAAAGATCGATAAAAAAATCAAAAAATCTACGAAAAAATTATACTCTAGTTCTAAAATTATTAAAAATACTCAGGAATGTGTCCGACAATTTTATTAATCAAAAAAAAATAATTAACAACCCCAAGAAACCACCCTTATGAAAAATTGCAGAAAAAGATCGATAAAAAAATCAAACAATCTACAAAAAAATTATACTCAAGTTCTAAAATTATTAAAAATACTCCGGAATGTGTCCGACAATTTTACCAATAAAAAAAAATAACTAACAACCCCAAGAAACCACCCTTAAGGAAAATTGCAGAAAAAGATCGATAAAAAAATCAAAAAATCTACAAAAAAATTATACTCTAGTTCTAAAATTATTAAAAATACTCAGGAATGTGTCTGACAATTTTTTTAATCAAAAAAAAATAATTAACAACCCCAAGAAACCACCCTTATGAAAAATTGCAGAAAAAGATCGATAAAAAAATCAAACAATCTACAAAAAAATTATACTCAAGTTCTAAAATTATTAAAAATACTCCGGAATGTGTCCGACAATTTTACCAATAAAAAAAAATAACTAACAACCCCAAGAAACCACCCTTAAGGAATATTGCAGAAAAAGATCGATAACAAAATCAAAAAATCTACGAAAAAATTATACTCTAGTTCTAAAATTATTAAAAATACTCAGGAATGTGTCTGACAATTTTTTTAATCAAAAAAAAATAATTAACAACCCCAAGAAACCACCCTTATGAAAAATTGCAGAAAAAGATCGATAAAAAAATCTAACAATCTACAAAAAAATTATACTCAAGTTCTAAAATTATTAAAAATACTCCGGAATGTGTCCGACAATTTTACCAATCAAAAAAAATAACTAACAACCCCAAGAAACCACCCTTAAGGAAAATTGCAGAAAAAGATCGACAAAAAAAAACAAAAAATCTCCAAAAAAATATACTCTAGTTCTAAAATTATTAAAAATACTCAGGGATATGTCCCCTAATTTAACCAATTGTAAAAAATAATTAACAACCCCAAGAAACCACCCTTATGAAAAATTGCAGAAAAAGATCGATAAAAAAATCAAACAATCTACAAAAAAATTATACTCAAGTTCTAAAATTATTAAAAATACTTAAGAATGTGTCCGACAATTTGACCAATCAAAAAAAATAATTAACAACCCTAAGAAACCACCCTTAAGGAAAATTGCAGAAAAAGATCGATAAAAAAATCAAAAAATCTACAAAAAAATTAGACTTTAGTTCTAAAATTATTAAAAATACTCAGGGATATGTCCCCTAATTTAAGCAATCGAAAAAAATAATTAACAACCCCAAGCCGCCACCCTTAAGGAAAATTGCAGAAAAAGATCGATAAAAAAATCCAAAAATCTTCAAAAAAATTATACTCTAGTTCTAAAATTATTAAAAATACTCAGGGATATGTCCCCTAATTTAACCAATCGAAAAAAATAATTAACAACCCCAAGACGCCACCCTTAAAGAAAATAGCAGAAAAAGATCGTTAAAAAAATCAAAAAATCTACAAAAAAAATTATACTTAAGTTCTAAAATTATTAAAAATACTCAGGGATATGTCCCCTAATTTAACCAATGTTAAAAAATAATTAACAACCCCAAAAAACCACCCTTAAGGAATATTGCAGAAAAAGATCGATAAAAAAATCAAACAATCTACAAAAAAATTATACTCTAGTTCTAAAATTATTGAAAATACTTGAGAATGTGTCCGATAATTTTACCAATCGAAAAAAATAATTAAACACCCGAAGAAACCACCCTTAAGGAATATTGCAGAAAAAGATCGATAAAAAAATCAAAAAATCTACGAAAAAATTATACTCTAGTTCTAAAATTATTAAAAATACTCAGGAATGTGTCCGACAATTTTATTAATCAAAAAAAAATAATTAACAACCCCAAGAAACCACCCTTATGAAAAATTGCAGAAAAAGATCGATAAAAAAATCAAACAATCTACAAAAAAATTATACTCAAGTTCTAAAATTATTAAAAATACTCCGGAATGTGTCCGACAATTTTACCAATAAAAAAAAATAACTAACAACCCCAAGAAACCACCCTTAAGGAAAATTGCAGAAAAAGATCGATAAAAAAATCAAAAAATCTACAAAAAAATTATACTCTAGTTCTAAAATTATTAAAAATACTTAAGAATGTGTCCGACAATTTGACCAATCAAAAAAAATAATTAACAACCCTAAGAAACCACCCTTAAGGAAAATTGCAGAAAAAGATCGATAAAAAAATCAAAAAATCTACAAAAAAATTATACTTTAGTTCTAAAATTATTAAAAATACTCAGGGATATGTCCCCTAATTTAAGCAATCGAAAAAAATAATTAACAACCCCAAGCCGCCACCCTTAAGGAAAATTGCAGAAAAAGATCGATAAAAAAATCCAAAAATCTTCAAAAAAATTATACTCTAGTTCTAAAATTATTAAAAATACTCAGGGATATGTCCCCTAATTTAACCAATCGAAAAAAATAATTAACAACCCCAAGACGCCACCCTTAAAGAAAATTGCAGAAAAAGATCGTTAAAAAAATCAAAAAATCTACAAAAAAAATTATACTTAAGTTCTAAAATTATTAAAAATACTCAGGGATATGTCCCCTAATTTAACCAATGTTAAAAAATAATTAACAACCCCAAAAAACCACCCTTAAGGAATATTGCAGAAAAAGATCGATAAAAAAATCAAACAATCTACAAAAAAATTATACTCTAGTTCTAAAATTATTAAAAATACTTGAGAATGTGTCCGATAATTTTACCAATCGAAAAAAATAATTAAACACCCGAAGAAACCACCCTTAAGGAATATTGCAGAAAAAGATCGATAAAAAAATCAATAATCTACGAAAAAATTATACTCTAGTTCTAAAATTATTAAAAAAACTTAAGAATGTGTCCGATAATTTTACCAATCGAAAAAAATAATTAAACACCCTAAGAAGACACCCTTAAGGAAAATTGCAGAAAAAGATCGACAAAAAAAACAAAAAATCTACAAAAAAATTATACTCTAGTTCTAAAATTATTAAAAATACTTGAGAATGTGTCCCCTAATTTTACCAATCAAAAAAATTATTAACAACCCCAAGAAACCACCCTTAAGGAATATTGCAGAAAAAGATCGATAAAAAAATCAAAAAATCTACGAAAAAATTATACTCTAGTTCTAAAATTATTAAAAATACTCAGGAATGTGTCCGACAATTTTATTAATCAAAAAAAAATAATTAACAACCCCAAGAATACACCCTTATGAAAAATTGCAGAAAAAGATCGATAAAAAAATCAAACAATCTACAAAAAAATTATACTCAAGTTCTAAAATTATTAAAAATACTCAGGATATGTCCCCTAATTTAACCAATGTTAAAAAATAATTCACAACCCCAAGAAACCACCCTTAAGGAATATTGCAGAAAAAGATCGATAAAAAAATCAAAAAATCTACAAAAAAAATTATACTCTAGTTCTAAAATTATTAAAAAAACTTAAGAATGTGTCCGATAATTTTACCAATCGAAAAAAAAATTAAACACCCCAAGAAGACACCCTTAAGGAAAATTGCAGAAAAAGATCGACAAAAAAAACAAAAAATCTACAAAAAAATTATACTCTAGTTCTAAAATTATTAAAAATGCTCAGGGATATGTCCCCTAATTTAACCAATTGTAAAAAATAATTAACAACCCCAAGAAACCACCCTTAATGAAAATTACAGAAAAGAATCGATGAAAAAATCAAAAAATCTACAAAAAAATTATACTCTAGTTCTAAAATTATTAAAAATACTCAGGAATGTGTCCGACAATTTTACCAATCAAAAAAAATAATTAACAACCCCAAGAAGCCACCCTTAAGGAAAATTGCAGAAAAAGATCGATAAAAAAATCAAAAAATCTTCAAAAAAATTATACTCTAGTTCTAAAATTATTAAAAATACTCAGGAATGTGTCCGACAATTTTACCAATCAAAAAAAAAATTAACAACCCGAAGAAGCCACCCTTAAGGAAAATTGCAGAAAAAGATCGATAAAAAAATCCAAAAATCTTCAAAAAAATTATACTCTAGTTCTAAAATTATTAAAAATACTCAGGGATATGTCCCCTAATTTAACCAATCGAAAAAAATAATTAACAACCCCAATAAACCACCCTTAAGGAATATTGCAGAAAAAGATCGATAAAAAAATCAAAAAATCTACAAAAAAATTATACTCTAGTTCTAAAATTATTAAAAAAACTTAAGAATGTGTCCGATAATTTTACCAATCGAAAAAAATAATTAAACACCCCAAGAAGACACCCTTAAGGAAAATTGCAGAAAAAGATCGACAAAAAAAACAAAAAATCTCCAAAAAAATATACTCTAGTTCTAAAATTATTAAAAATACTCAGGGATATGTCCCCTAATTTAACCAATGTTAAAAAATAATTAACAACCCCAAAAAACCACCCTTAAGGAATATTGCAGAAAAAGATCGATAAAAAAATCAAACAATCTACAAAAAAATTATACTTTAGTTCTAAAATTATTAAAAATACTTAAGAATGTGTCCGATAATTTTACCAATCGAAAAAAATAATTATACACCCGAAGAAGCCACCCTTAAGGAAAATTGCAGAAAAAGATCGATAAAAAAATCAAAAAATCTAGAAAAAAATTATACTCTAGTTCTAAAATTATTAAAAATACTCAGGGATATGTCCCCTAATTTAACCAATTGTAAAAAATAATTAACAACCCCAAGAAACCACCCTTAATGAAAATTACAGAAAAGAATCGATAAAAAAATAAAAAAATCTACAAAAAAATTATACTCTAGTTCTAAAATTATGAAAAATACTCAGGAATGTGTCCGACAATTTTACCAATCAAAAAAAATAATTAACAACCCCAAGAAGCCACCCTTAAGGAAAATTGCAGAAAAAGATCGATAAAAAAATCAAAAAATCTACAAAAAAATTATACTCTAGTTCTAAAATTATTAAAAATACTCAGGAATGTGTCCGACAATTTTACCAATCAAAAAAAAAAATTAACAACCCGAAGAAGCCACCCTTAAGGAAAATTGCAGAAAAAGATCGATAAAAAAATTTAAAAATCTACAAAAAAATTATACTCTAGTTCTAAAATTATTAAAAATACTCAGGAATGTGTCCGACAATTTTACCAATCAAAAAAAATAATTAACAACCCCAAGAAGCCACCCTTAAGGAAAATTGCAGAAAAAGATCGATAAAAAAATCAAAAAATCTAGAAAAAAATTATACTCTAGTTCTAAAATTATTAAAAATACTCAGGAATGTGTCCGACAATTTTATTAATCAAAAAAAAATAATTAACAACCCCAAGAAACCACCCTTATGAAAAATTGCAGAAAAAGATCGATAAAAAAATCAAACAATCTACAAAAAAATTATACTCAATTCTAAAATTATTAAAAATACTCAGGGATATGTCCCCTAATTTAACCAATGTTAAAAAATAATTCACAACCCCAAAAAACCACCCTTAAGGAAAAGTGCAGAAAAAGATCGATAAAAAAATCAAACAATCTACAAAAAAATTATACTCAAGTTCTAAAATTATTAAAAATACTCAGGGATATGTCCCCTAATTTAAGCAATGTTAAAAAATAGTTCACAACCCCAAGAAACCACCCTTAAGGAATATTGCAGAAAAAGATCGATAAAAAAATTAAAAAATCTACAAAAAAATTATACTCTAGTTCTAAAATTATTAAAAAAACTTAAGAATGTGTCCGATAATTTTACCAATCGAAAAAAATAATTAAACACCCCAAGAAGACACCCTTAAGGAAAATTGCAGAAAAAGATCGACAAAAAAAACAAAAAAACTACAAAAAAATTATACTCTAGTTCTAAAATTATTAAAAATACTCAGGGATATGTCCCCTAATTTAACCAATTGTAAAAAAAAATTAACAACCCCAAGAAACCACCCTTAATGAAAATTACAGAAAAAAATCGATAAAAAAATCAAAAAATCTACAATAAAAGTTATATTCAAGTTCTAAAATTATTAAAAATACTTAAGAATGTGTCACCTAATCTTACCAATCAAAAAAATTATTAACAACCACAAGAAACTACCCTTAAGGAATATTGCAGAAAAAGATCGATAAAAAAATCAAAAAATCTACAAAAAAATTATACTCTAGTTCTAAAATTATTAAAAATACTTAGGAATGTGTCCGACAATTTTACCAATCAAAAAAAAAAATTAACAACCCGAAGAAGCCACCCTTAAGGAAAATTGCAGAAAAAGATCGATAAAAAAATCAAAAAATCTACAAAAAAATTATACTCTAGTTCTAAAATTATTAAAAATACTCAGGAATGTGTCCGACAATTTTACCAATCAAAAAAAATAATTAACAACCCCAAGAAGACACCCTTAAGGAAAATTGCAGAAAAAGATCGACAAAAAAAACAAAAAATCTCCAAAAAAATATACTCTAGTTCTAAAATTATTAAAAATACTCAGGGATATGTCCCCTAATTTAACCAATTGTAAAAAAAAATTAACAACCCCAAGAAGACACCCTTAAGGAAAATTGCAGAAAAAGATCGTTTAAAAAATAAAAAAATCTACAAAAAAAATTATACTCAAGTTCTTAAATTATTAAAAATACTCAGGGATATGTCCCCTAATTTAACCAATGTTAAAAAATAATTAACAACCCCAAAAAACCACCCTTAAGGAATATTGCAGAAAAAGATCGATAAATAATCAAACAATCTACAAAAAAATTATACTCTAGTTCTAAAATTATTAAAAATACTTAAGAATGTGTCCGATAATTTTACCAATCGAAAAAAATAATTATACACCCGAAGAAGCCACCCTTAAGGAAAATTGCAGAAAAAGATCGATAAAAAAATCAAAAAATCTAGAAAAAAATTATACTCTAGTTCTAAAATTATTAAAAATACTCAGGGATATGTCCCCTAATTTAACCAATTGTAAAAAATAATTAACAACCCCAAGAAACCACCCTTAATGAAAATTACAGAAAAGAATCGATAAAATAATAAAAAAATCTACAAAAAAATTATACTCTAGTTCTAAAATTATGAAAAATACTCAGGAATGTGTCCGACAATTTTACCAATCAAAAAAAATAATTAACAACCCCAAGAAACCACCCTTATGAAAAATTGCAGGAAAAGATCGATAAAAAAATCAAACAATCTACAAAAAAATTATACTCAATTCTAAAATTATTAAAAATAATCAGGGATATGTCCCCTAATTTAACCAATGTTAAAAAATAATTCACAACCCCAAGAAACCACCCTTAAGGAATATTGCAGAAAAAGATCGATAAAAAAATCAAAAAATCTACAAAAAAATTATACTCTAGTTCTAAAATTATTAAAAAACCTTAAGAATGTGTCCGATAATTTTACCAATCGAAAAAAATAATTAAACACCCCAAGAAGACACCCTTAAGGAAAATTGCAGAAAAAGATCAAAAAAAAAAACAAAAAATCTACAAAAAAATTATACTCTAGTTCTAAAATTATTAAAAATACTCAGGGATATGTCCCCTAATTTAACCAATTGTAAAAAAAAATTAACAACCCCAAGAAACCACCCTTAATGAAAATTACAGAAAAAAATCGATAAAAAAATCAAAAAATCTACAATAAAAGTTATATTCAAGTTCTAAAATTATTAAAAATACTTAAGAATGTGTCACCTAATCTTACCAATTAAAAAAATTATTAACAACCACAAGAAACTACCCTTAAGGAATATTGCAGAAAAAGATCGATAAAAAAATCAAAAAATCTACAAAAAAATTATACTCTAGTTCTAAAATTATTAAAAATACTCAGGAATGTGTCCGACAATTTTACCAATCAAAAAAAATAATTAACAACCCCAAGAAGCCACCCTTAAGGAAAATTGCAGAAAAAGATCGATAAAAAAATCAAAAAATCTTCAAAAAAATTATACTCTAGTTCTAAAATTATTAAAAATACTCAGGGATATGTCCTCTAATTCAACCAATCGAAAAAAATAATTAACAACCCCAAGACGCCACCCTTAAAGAAAATTTCAGAAAAAGATCGATAAAAAAATCAAACAATCTACAAAAAAATTATACTCAAGTTCTAAAATTATTAAAAATACTCAGGGATATATCCCCTAATTTAACCAATGTTAAAAAATAGTTCACAACCCCAAGAAACCACCCTTAAGGAATATTGCAGAAAAAGATCGATAAAAAAATCAAAAAATCTACAAAAAAATTATACTCTAGTTCTAAAATTATTAAAAAAACTTAAGAATGTGTCCGATAATTTTACCAATCGAAAAAAATAATTAAACACCCCAAGAAGACACCCTTAAGGAAAATTGCAGAAAAAGATCGACAAAAAAAACAAAAAATCTACAAAAAAATTATACTCTAGTTCTAAAATTATTAAAAATACTCAGGGATATGTCCCCTAATTTAACCAATTGTAAAAAAAAATTAACAACCCCAAGAAACCACCCTTAATGAAAATTACAGAAAAAAATCGATAAAAAATATCAAAAAATCTACAATAAAAGTTATATTCAAGTTCTTAAATTATTAAAAATACTTTAGAATGTGTCACCTAATCTTACCAATTAAAAAAATTATTAACAACCACAAGAAACTACCCTTAAGGAATATTGCAGAAAAAGATCGATAAAAAAATCAAAAAATCTACAAAAAAATTATACTCTAGTTCTAAAATTATTAAAAATACTCAGGAATGTGTCCGACAATTTTACCAATCAAAAAAAATAATTAACAACCCCAAGAAGCCACCCTTAAGGAAAATTGCAGAAAAAGATCGATAAAAAAATCAAAAAATCTACAAAAAAATTATACTCTAGTTCTAAAATTATTAAAAATACTCAGGAATGTGTCCGACAATTTTACCAATCAAAAAAAAAAATTAACAACCCGAAGAAGCCACCCTTAAGGAAAATTGCAGAAAAAGATCGATAAAAAAATCCAAAAATCTACAAAAAAATTATACTCTAGTTCTAAAATTATTAAAAATACTCAGGAATGTGTCCGACAATTTTACCAATCAAAAAAAATAATTAACAACCCCAAGAAGCCACCCTTAAGGAAAATTGCAGAAAAAGATCGATAAAAAAATCAAAAAATCTACAAAAAAATTATACTTTAGTTCTAAAATTATTAAAAATACTCAGGAATGTGTCCGACAATTTTACCAATCAAAAAAAATAATTAACAACCCCAAGAAGCCACCCTTAAGGAAAATTGCAGAAAAAGATCGATAAAAAAATCAAAAAATCTAGAAAAAAATTATACTCTAGTTCTAAAATTATTAAAAATACTCAGGAATGTGTCCGACAATTTTATTAATCAAAAAAAAATAATTAACAACCCCAAGAAACCACCCTTATGAAAAATTGCAGAAAAAGATCGATAAAAAAATCAAACAATCTACAAAAAAATTATACTCAATTCTAAAATTATTAAAAATACTCAGGGATATGTCCCCTAATTTAACCAATGTTAAAAAATAATTCACAACCCCAAAAAACCACCCTTAAGGAAAAGTGCAGAAAAAGATCGATAAAAAAATCAAACAATCTACAAAAAAATTATACTCAAGTTCTAAAATTATTAAAAATACTCAGGGATATGTCCCCTAATTTAACCAATGTTAAAAAATAGTTCACAACCCCAAGAAACCACCCTTAAGGAATATTGCAGAAAAAGATCGATAAAAAAATTAAAAAATCTACAAAAAAATTATACTCTAGTTCTAAAATTATTAAAAAAACTTAAGAATGTGTCCGATAATTTTACCAATCGAAAAAAATAATTAAACACCCCAAGAAGACACCCTTAAGGAAAATTGCAGAAAAAGATCGACAAAAAAAACAAAAAATCTAAAAAAAAATTATACTCTAGTTCTAAAATTATTAAAAATACTCAGGGATATGTCCCCTAATTTAACCAATTGTAAAAAAAAATTAACAACCCCAAGAAACCACCCTTAAGGAAAATTACAGAAAAAAATCGATAAAAAAATCAAAAAATCTACAAAAAAAATTATATTCAAGTTCTAAAAGTATTAAAAATACGCAGGGATATTTCCCTTAATTTTACCAATCAAAAAACATTATTAACAACCCCAAGAAACCACCCCTAAGGAAAATAGCAGAATAAGATCCGTAAAAAAATCAAAAAATCTACAACAGAATTATACTCAAATTCTTAAATTATTAAAAGTACTCAAGGATATGTCACCTAATTTAACTAATCGTAGAAAATAATTAACAACCCTAAGAAACCACCCTTATGGAAAATTGCAGAAAAAGATCGATAAAAAAATCAAAAAATCTACAAAAAAATTATACTCTAGTTCTAAAATTATTAAAAATACTCAGGAATGTGTCCGACAATTTTACCAATCAAAAAAAATAATTAACAACCCCAAGAAGCCACCCTTAAGGAAAATTGCAGAAAAAGATCGATAAAAAAATCAAAAAATCTACAAAAAAATTATACTCTAGTTCTAAAATTATTAAAAATACTCAGGAATGTGTCCGACAATTTTACCAATCAAAAAAAATAATTAACAACCCCAAGAAGCCACCCTTAAGGAAAATTGCAGAAAAAGATCGATAAAAAAATCAAAAAATCTAGAAAAAAATTATACTCTAGTTCTAAAATTATTAAAAATACTCAGGAATGTGTCCGACAATTTTATTAATCAAAAAAAAATAATTAACAACCCCAAGAAACCACCCTTATGAAAAATTGCAGAAAAAGATCGATAAAAAAATCAAACAATCTACAAAAAAATTATACTCAATTCTGAAATTATTAAAAATACTCAGGGATATGTCCCCTAATTTAACCAATTGTAAAAAAAAATTAACAACCCCAAGAAACCACCCTTAATGAAAATTACAGAAAAAAATCGATAAAAAAATCAAAAAATCTACAATAAAAGTTATATTCAAGTTCTAAAATTATTAAAAATACTTAAGAATGTGTCACCTAATCTTACCAATCAAAAAAATTATTAACAACCACAAGAAACTACCCTTAAGGAATATTGCAGAAAAAGATCGATAAAAAAATCAAAAAATCTACAAAAAAATTATACTCTAGTTCTAAAATTATTAAAAATACTCAGGAATGTGTCCGACAATTTTACCAATCAAAAAAAATAATTAACAAACCCAAGAAGCTACCCTTAAGGAAAATTGCAGAAAAAGATCGATAAAAAAATCAAAAAATCTACAAAAAAATTATACTCTAGTTCTAAAATTATTAAAAATACTCAGGAATGTGTCCGACAATTTTACCAATCAAAAAAAAAATTAACAACTACAAGAAACTACCCTTAAGGAATATTGCAGAAAAAGACCGATAAAAAAATCAAAAAATCTACAAAAAAATTATACTCTAGTTCTAAAATTATTAAAAATACTCAGGAATGTGTCCGACAATTTTACCAATCAAAAAAAATAATTAACAACCCCAAGAAGCCACCCTTAAGGAAAATTGCAGAAAAAGATCGATAAAAAAATCAAAAAATCTAGAAAAAAATTATACTCTAGTTCTAAAATTATTAAAAATACTCAGGAATGTGTCCCCTAATTTAACCAATGTTAAAAAATAATTTACATCCCCAAGAAACCACCCTTAAGGAATATTGCAGAAAAAGATCGATAAAAAAATCAAAAAATCTACAAAAAAATTATACTCTAGTTCTAAAATTATTAAAAATACTTAAGGATGTGTCCCCTAATTTTACCAATCAAAAAAATTATTAACAACCCCAAGAAACCACCCTTAAGGAATATTGCACAAAAAGAACGATAAAAAAATCAAAAAATCTACAAAAAAATTATACTCTAGTTCTAAAATTATTAAAAATACTCAGGAATGTGTCCGACAATTTTACCAATCAAAAAAAAAAATTAAAAACCCCAAGAAACCACCCTTAAGGAATATTGCAGAAAAAGATCGATAAAAAAATCAAAAAATCTACGAAAAAATTATACTCTAGTTCTAAAATTATTAAAAATACTCAGGAATGTGTCCGACAATTTTATTAATCAAAAAAAAATAATTAACAACCCCAAGAAACCACCCTTATGAAAAATTGCAGAAAAAGATCGATAAAAAAATCAAACAATCTACAAAAAAATTATACTCAAAATCTAAAATTATTAAAAATACTCAGGGATATGTCCCCTAATTTAACCAATGTTAAAAAATAATTTACAACCCCAAGAAACCACCCTTAAGGAATATTGCAGAAAAAGATCGATAAAAAAATCAAAAAATCTACGAAAAAATTATACTCTAGTTCTAAAATTATTAAAAATACTCAGGAATGTGTCCGACAATTTTATTAATAAAAAAAAAATAATTCACAACCCCAAAAAACCACCCTTAAGGAAAATTGCAGAAAAAGATCGATAAAAAAATCAAACAATCTACAAAAAAATTATACTCAAGTTCTAAAATTATTAACAATACTCAGGGATATGTCTCCTAATTTAACCAATGTTAAAAAATAGTTCACAACCCCAAGAAACCACCCTTAAGGAATATTGCAGAAAAAGATCGATAAAAAAATCAAAAAATCTACAAAAAAATTATACTCTAGTTCTAAAATTATTAAAAAAACTTAAGAATGTGTCCGATAATTTTACCAATCGAAAAAAATAATTAAACACCCCAAGAAGACACCCTTAAGGAAAATTGCAGAAAAAGATCGACAAAAAAAACAAAAAATCTACAAAAAAATTATACTCTAGTTCTAAAATTATTAAAAATACTCAGGGATATGTCCCCTAATTTAACCAATTGTAAAAAAAAATTAACAACCCCAAGAAACCACCCTTAATGAAAATTACAGAAAAAAATCGATAAAAAAATCAAAAAATCTACAATAAAAGTTATATTCAAGTTCTAAAATTATTAAAAATACTTAAGAATGTGTCACCTAATCTTACCAATCAAAAAAATTATTAACAACCACAAGAAACTACCCTTAAGGAATATTGCAAAAAAAGATCGATAAAAAAATCAACAAATTTACAAAAAAATTATACTCTAGTTCTAAAATTATTAAAAATACTCAGGAATGTGTCCGACAATTTTACCAATCAAAAAAAATAATTAACAACCCCAAGAAGCCACCCTTAAGGAAAATTGCAGAAAAAGATCGATAAAAAAATCAAAAAATCTACAAAAAAATTATACTCTAGTTCTAAAATTATTAAAAATACTCAGGAATGTGTCCGACAATTTTACCAATCAAAAAAAAAAATTAACAACCCGAAGAAGCCACCCTTAAGGAATATTGCAGAAAAAGATCGATAAAAAAATCAAAAAATCTACGAAAAAATTATACTCCAGTTCTAAAATTATTAAAAATACTCAGGAATGTGTCCGACAATTTTACCAATCAAAAAAAATAATTAACAAACCCAAGAAGCCACCCTTAAGGAAAATTGCAGAAAAAGATGGATAAAAAAATCAAAAAATCTACAAAAAAATTATACTCTAGTTCTAAAATTATTAAAAATACTCAGGAATGTGTCCGACAATTTTACCAATCAAAAAAAAAAATTAACAACTACAAGAAACTACCCTTAAGGAATATTGCAGAAAAAGACCGATAAAAAAATTAAAAAAATCTACAAAAAAATTATACTCTAGTTCTAAAATTATTAAAAATACTCAGGAATGTGTCCGAAAATTTTACCAATCAAAAAAAATAATTAACAACCCCAAGAAGCCACCCTTAAGGAAAATTGCAGAAAAAGATCGATAAAAAAATCAAAAAATCTAGAAAAAAATTATACTCTAGTTCTAAAATTATTAAAAATACTCAGGAATGTGTCCGACAATTTTATTAATCAAAAAAAAATAATTAACAACCCCAAGAAACCACCCTTATGAAAAATTGCAGAAAAAGATCGATAAAAAAATCAAACAATCTACAAAAAAATTATACTCAATTCTAAAATTATTAAAAATACTCAGGGATATGTCCCCTAATTTAACCAATGTTAAAAAATAATTCACATCCCCAAGAAACCACCCTTAAGGAATATTGCAGAAAAAGATCGATAAAAAAATCAAAAAATCTACAAAAAAATTATACTCTAGTTCTAAAATTATTAAAAATACTCAGGAATGTGTCCGACAATTTTACCAATCAAAAAAAAAAATTAAAAACCCCAAGAAACCACCCTTAAGGAATATTGCAGAAAAAGATCGATAAAAAAATCAAAAAATCTACGAAAAAATTATACTCTAGTTCTAAAATTATTAAAAATACTCAGGAATGTGTCCGACAATTTTATTAATCAAAAAAAAATAATTAACAACCCCAAGAAACCACCCTTATGAAAAATTGCAGAAAAAGATCGATAAAAAAATCAAACAATCTACAAAAAAATTATACTCAAAATCTAAAATTATTAAAAATACTCAGGGATATGTCCCCTAATTTAACCAATGTTAAAAAATAATTTACAACCCCAAGAAACCACCCTTAAGAAATATTGCAGAAAAAGATCGATAAAAAAATCAAAAAATCTACAAAAAAATTATACTCTAGTTCTAAAATTATTAAAAATACTCAGGGATATGTCCTCTAATTTAACCAATGTTAAAAAATAATTCACAACCCCAAGAAACCACCCTTAAGGAATATTGCAGAAAAAGATCGATAAAAAAATCAAAAAATCTACAAAAAAATTATACTCTAGTTCTAAAATTATTAAAAAAACTTAAGAATGTGTCCGATAATTTTACCAATCGAAAAAAATAATTAAACACCCCAAGAAGACACCCTTAAGGAAAATTGCAGAAAAAGATCGACAAAAAAAACAAAAAATCTACAAAAAAATTATACTCTAGTTCTAAAATTATTAAAAATACTCAGGGATATGTCCTCTAATTTAACCAATCAAAAAAATTATTAACAACCCCAAGAAACCACCCTTAAGGAATATTGCACAAAAAGATCGATAAAAAAATCAAAAAATCTACAAAAAAATTATACTCTAGTTCTAAAATTATTAAAAATACTCAGGAATGTGTCCGACAATTTTACCAATCTAAAAAAATAATTAACAACCCCAAGAAACCACCCTTAAGGAAAATTACAGAAAAAAATCGATAAAAAAATCAAAAAATCTACAAAAAAAATTATATTCAAGTTCTAAAAGTATTAAAAATACGCAGGGATATTTCCCTTAATTTTACCAATCAAAAAACATTATTAACAACCCCAAGAAACCACCCCTAAGGAAAATAGCAGAATAAGATCCGTAAAAAAATCAAAAAATCTACAACAGAATTATACTCAAATTCTTAAATTATTAAAAGTACTCAAGGATATGTCACCTAATTTAACTAATCGTAGAAAATAATTAACAACCCTAAGAAACCACCCTTATGGAAAATTGCAGAAAAAGATCGATAAAAAAATCAAACAATCTACAAAAAAATTATACTCAAGTTCTAAAATTATTAAAAATACTCAGGGATATGTCCCCTAATTTAACCAATGTTAAAAAATAATTCACAATCCCAAGAAACCACCCTTAAGGAATATTGCAGAAAAAGATCGATAAAAAAATCAAAAAATCTACAAAAAAATTATACTCAAGTTCTAAAATTATTAAAAATACTCAGGGATATTTCCCTTAATTTTACCAATCAAAAAAAATTATTAACAACCCCAAGAAACCACCTCTAAATAAAAAATTGTAAAAGATCCGTAAAAAAAACGTACAAAAAAAATTATGCACAAGTTCTAAAATAATTTAAAATACTCAGGGATATGTCCCTTACATTTAGCAATCGAAAAAAATAATTAACAACCCCAAGAAACACCCTTAAGGAAAATTGCAGAAAAAAATCGATAAAAAAATCAAAAAATCTACAAAAAAAATTATACTCAAGTTCTAAAATTATTAAAAATACTCAGGAATGTGTCTGATAATTTTAGCAATCGAAAAAAATAAATAACAACCCCAAGAAACCACCTCTAAATAAAATTGAAGTAAAAGATCCGTAAAAAAAACGTACAAAAAAAATTGTACTCAAGTTCTAAAATAATTAAAAATACTCAGGGATATGTCCCCTACTTTTACCAATTAAAAAAAATAATTAACAACCCAAAAAAACCACTAAGGAAAATTAATGAAAAAAAATTTAGCAAATTACACTAAAAAATTTTCTCTCAAATATTAATTATTTTCCAAATTTATAGATTTAATTTCAAACTTTTTAATCTATTAACGAAAAAAATTAAACAAAAATAAGGCTACTGCCCGTTACTTTTAACTTTTAAAAAAATGAATATTGAATCAATTTTTGCCTCGCCAGAAATATTTGGAAAAATACACTTAAAAATTTTCAGTTAAATATCAATTATTTTAAATATTTCTAGACCTAATTTTAAACTTTTTTATCTATTAGCAAACACAATTGCACAAAAATTGGAGAACTGCGCGTTACTTTCAACTCGTCAAAAAATGAAAATTAAATCAATTTTAGCCTCGCCAGAAATATTTGTGCAAAATACACTAAAAAATTTTCAGTCAAATATAAATTATTCTCCATATTTCAAGATCTAATTTCAAACTTTTTTAACTATTAGCGAACAAAATTGAACAAAAATTGAAGATCTGCGCGTTACTTTCAACTCGTCAAACAATTAAAATTCAATCAATTTTTGCCTCGACAGAAATATTGGGCAAAATACACTAAAAAATTTTCATTCAAATATTAATTATTTTCCATATTTCTAGATCTAATTTAAAACTTTTTAAACTATTAGCGAACAAAATTGAACAAAAATTGAAAAACTGCGCGTTACTTTCAACTCGTCAAAAAATGAATATTCAATCAATTTTTGGCTCCCCAGAAATATTTGGCAAAATACACTTAAAAAATTTTAGTCAAATATTAATTATTTTTCATACCTCTAGATCTAATTTCAAACTTTTTTAACAATTAGCGAACAAAGTGAACAAAAATTGAATATCTGCGCACTACTTTCAACTCGTCAAAAAATTAAAATCCAATCAATTTTTGCCTCGCCAGAAATATTTGTCAAAATACACTAAAAAATTTTTAGTCAAATATCAATTATTTTGCATATTTCTAGATCAAATTTCAAACTTTCTTAACTATTAGCGACCAAAAATGAACAATAATTGAGGAACTGCGCGTTACTTTTAAGTCGTCGAAAAATGAAAATTCAATCAATTTTTGCATCGCCAGAAATATTTGGCAAAATACACTTAAAAGTTTTCAGTCAAATATCACTTATTTTCCATATTTCTAGCTCTAATTTGAAACTTTTTTAACTATTAGCAAACAAAAATGAAAAAAAATTGAGAAACTGCGAGTTACTTTCAACTTGTCAAAAAATGAATATTCAATCAATTTTTGCCTCGCCAGAATTATTTGGCAAAATACACTAAAATATTTTCAGTCAAATATCTATTATTTTCCATACTTCAAGATCTAATTTTAAACTTTTCGATCTATTAGCAAACAAAATTGAACAAAAATTGAAGAACTGCGCGTTACTTTTAAACCGTCAAAAAATTAAAATTCAATCAATTTTTGCCTCGCCAGAAATATTTAGCAAAATACACTTAAAAGTTTTCCGTCAAATATCACTTATTTTCCATATTTCTAGATCTAATTTCAAACTTTTTTAACTATTAGCGAACAAAAATGAACAAAAATTGAGGAACTGCGCGTTACTTTCAACTTGTCAAAAAATGAATATTCAATCTATTTTTGCCTCGCCAGAAATATTTGGCAAAATACAGTAAAAAAATTTTTGTCAAATATCAATCATTTTTCATACTTCTAGATCTAATTTCAAACTTTTTTAACTATTAGCAAACAAAGTGAACAAAAATTGAATATCTGCGCACTACTTTCAACTCGTCAAAAAATTAAAATTCAATCAATTTTTGCCTCGCTAGAAATATTTGTCAAAATACACTAAAAAATTTTTAGTCAAATATCAATTATTTTCCATATTTCTAGATCTAATTTCAAACTTTCTTAACTATTAGCGCACAAAAATGAACAAAAATTGAGGAATTGCGCGTTAATTTTAACTCGTCAAAAAATGAAAATTCAATCAATTTTTGCATCGCCAGAAATATTTGGCAGAATACACTTAAAAGTTTTCAGTCAAATATCACTTATTTTCCACATTTCTAGCTCTAATTTGAAACTTTTTTGACTATTAGCGAACAAAAATGAAAAAAAATTGAGAAACTGCGCGTTACTTTCAACTTTTTAAAAAATGAATATTCAATCAATTCTTGCCTCGCCAGAAATATTTGGCAAAATACACTAAAATATTTTCAGTCAAATATCTATTATTTTCCATACTTCAAGATCTAATTGCAAACTTTTCGATCTATTAGCAAACAAAATTAAACAAAAATTGAAGAACTGCGCGTTACTTTGAAACCGTCAAAAAATTAAAATTTAATCAATTTTTGCCTTGACAGAAATATTTGGCAAAATACACTTAAAAGTTTTCCGTCAAATATCACTTATTTTTAATATTTCTAGATCTAATTGCAAACTTTTTTTAACTATTAGCGAACAAAAATGAACAAAAATTGAAGAACTGCGCGTTACTTTCAACTCGTCAAAAAATTAAAATTCAATCAATTTTAGCCTCGCAAGAAATATTTAGCAAAATACACTAAAAAATTTTCAGTCAAATATAAATTAATCTCCATATTTCAAGATCTAATTTTAAACTTTTTTATCTTTTTGCGAACAAAATTGAACAAAAATCGAATATCTGCGCACTACTTTCAACTCGTCAAAAAATGAAATCTCTATCAATTATTGCCTCGCCAGAAATATTTGGAAAATACACTAAAAAATTTTTAGTAAAATATTAATAATTTTCTATATTTTTAAATCTAATTTAAAACTTTTTTAACTATTAGCGAACAAAATTGAACAAAAATTAAAGAACTGCGCGTTACATTCAACTCTTCAAAAAACTAAAATTCAATCAATTTTAGCCTCGCAAGAAATATTTGGCAAAATACACTTAAAAGTTTTCCGTCAAATATCACTTATTTTACATATTTCTAGATCTAATTTCAAACTTTTTTTACTATTAGCGAACAAAAATGAACAAAAATTGAGGAACTGCGCGTTACTTTCAACTCGTCAAAAAATTAAAATTCAATCAATTTTTGCCTCGCCAGAAATATTTGTCAAAATACACTAAAAAATTTTAAGTCAAATATCAATTATTTTACATATTTCTAGATCTAATTTCTAACTTTTTTAACTATTAGCGAACAAAAATGAACAAAAATTAAAGAACTGCGCGTTACTTTCAACTCTTCAAAAAACTAAAATTCAATCAATTTTAGCCTCGCAAGAAATATTTGGCAAAATACACTTAAAAGTTTTCAGTCAAATATTACTTATTTTCCATATTTCTAGATCTAATTTCAAACTTTTTTAACTATTAGCGAACAAAAATGAACAAAAATTGAGGAATAGCGCGTTACTTTCAACTCGTCAAAAAATTAAAATTCAATCAATTTTTGCCTCGCCAGAAATATTTGGCAAAATACACTTAAAAGTTTTCCGTTAAATATTACTTATTTTCCATATTTCTAGATCTAATTTCAAACTTTTTTAACTATTAGCGAACAAAAATGAACAAAAATTGAGGAATAGCGCTTTACTTTCAACTCGTCAAAAAATTAAAATTCAATCAATTTTTGCCTCGCCAGAAATATTTGGCAAAATACACCAAAAAATTTTCAGTCAAATATCAATTATTTTCCATATTTCTTGATCTAAATTTAAACTTTTTTAACTATAAGCGAACAAAGTGAACAAAAATTTAAGAACTGCGCATTACTTTCAACTTGTCTAAAAATAAATATTCAATCAATTTTAGCCTCGCAAGAAATATTTAGCAAAAACACTACAAAATTTTCAGTCAAATGTCAATTATTTTCCATATTTCTAGATCTAATTTCAAACTTTTTTATCTTTTTGCGAACAAAATTGAACAAAAATCGAATATCTGCGCACTACTTTCAACTCGTCAAAAAATGAAATCTCTATCAATTATTGCCTCGCCAGAAATATTTGTTAAAATACACCAAAAAATTTTCAGTCAAATATTAATTTATTTTCCATATTTCTAGATCTAATTTTAAACTTTTTTAACTATAAGCGAACAAAATTGAACAAAAATTGAAGATCTGCGCGTTACTTTCAACTCGTCAAAAAATTAAAATTCAATCAATTTTTGCCTCGCCAGAAATATTTGGCAAAATACACTAAAAAATTTTTAGTAAAATATTAATTATTTTCTATATTTTTAAATCTAATTTAAAACTTTTTTAACTATTAGCGAACAAAATTGAACAAAAATTAAAGAACTGCAGAAAAAGACCGATAAAAAAATTAAAAAAATCTACAAAAAAATTATACTCTAGTTCTAAAATTATTAAAAATACTCAGGAATGTGTCCGAAAATTTTACCAATCAAAAAAAATAATTAACAACCCCAAGAAGCCACCCTTAAGGAAAATTGCAGAAAAAGATCGATAAAAAAATCAAAAAATCTAGAAAAAAATTATACTCTAGTTCTAAAATTATTAAAAATACTCAGGAATGTGTCCGACAATTTTATTAATCAAAAAAAAATAATTAACAACCCCAAGAAACCACCCTTATGAAAAATTGCAGAAAAAGATCGATAAAAAAATCAAACAATCTACAAAAAAATTATACTCAATTCTAAAATTATTAAAAATACTCAGGGATATGTCCCCTAATTTAACCAATGTTAAAAAATAATTCACATCCCCAAGAAACCACCCTTAAGGAATATTGCAGAAAAAGATCGATAAAAAAATCAAAAAATCTACAAAAAAATTATACTCTAGTTCTAAAATTATTAAAAATACTCAGGAATGTGTCCGACAATTTTACCAATCAAAAAAAAAAATTAAAGACCCCAAGAAACCACCCTTAAGGAATATTGCAGAAAAAGATCGATAAAAAAATCAAAAAATCTACGAAAAAATTATACTCTAGTTCTAAAATTATTAAAAATACTCAGGAATGTGTCCGACAATTTTATTAATCAAAAAAAAATAATTAACAACCCCAAGAAACCACCCTTATGAAAAATTGCAGAAAAAGATCGATAAAAAAATCAAACAATCTACAAAAAAATTATACTCAAAATCTAAAATTATTAAAAATACTCAGGGATATGTCCCCTAATTTAACCAATGTTAAAAAATAATTTACAACCCTAAGAAACCACCCTTAAGAAATATTGCAGAAAAAGATCGATAAAAAAATCAAAAAATCTACAAAAAAATTATACTCTAGTTCTAAAATTATTAAAAATACTCAGGGATATGTCCTCTAATTTAACCAATGTTAAAAAATAATTCACAACCCCAAGAAACCACCCTTAAGGAATATTGCAGAAAAAGATCGATAAAAAAATCAAAAAATCTACAAAAAAATTATACTCTAGTTCTAAAATTATTAAAAAAACTTAAGAATGTGTCCGATAATTTTACCAATCGAAAAAAATAATTAAACACCCCAAGAAGACACCCTTAAGGAAAATTGCAGAAAAAGATCGACAAAAAAAACAAAAAATCTACAAAAAAATTATACTCTAGTTCTAAAATTATTAAAAATACTCAGGGATATGTCCCCTAATTTAACCAATCAAAAAAATTATTAACAACCCCAAGAAACCACCCTTAAGGAATATTGCACAAAAAGATCGATAAAAAAATCAAAAAATCTACAAAAAAATTATACTCTAGTTCTAAAATTATTAAAAATACTCAGGAATGTGTCCGACAATTTTACCAATCTAAAAAAATAATTAACAACCCCAAGAAACCACCCTTAAGGAAAATTACAGAAAAAAATCGATAAAAAAATCAAAAAATCTACAAAAAAAATTATATTCAAGTTCTAAAAGTATTAAAAATACGCAGGGATATTTCCCTTAATTTTACCAATCAAAAAACATTATTAACAACCCCAAGAAACCACCCCTAAGGAAAATAGCAGAATAAGATCCGTAAAAAAATCAAAAAATCTACAACAGAATTATACTCAAATTCTTAAATTATTAAAAGTACTCAAGGATATGTCACCTAATTTAACTAATCGTAGAAAATAATTAACAACCCTAAGAAACCACCCTTATGGAAAATTGCAGAAAAAGATCGATAAAAAAATCAAACAATCTACAAAAAAATTATACTCAAGTTCTAAAATTATTAAAAATACTCAGGGATATGTCCCCTAATTTAACCAATGTTAAAAAATAATTCACAACCCCAAGAAACCACCCTTAAGGAATATTGCAGAAAAAGATCGATAAAAAAATCAAAAAATCTACAAAAAAATTATACTCTAGTTCTAAAATTATTAAAAATACTTAAGGATGTGTCCCCTAATTTTACCAATCAAAAAAATTATTAACAACCCCAAGAAACCACCCTTAAGGAATATTGCAGAAAAAGATCGATAAAAAAATCAAAAAATCTACAAAAAAATTATACTCTAGTTCTAAAATTATTAAAAATACTCAGGAATGTGTCTGACAATTTTATTAATCAAAAAAAATAATTAACAACCCCAAGAAACCACCCTAATGGAAAATTGCAAAAAAAGATCGATAAAAAAATCAAACAATCTACAAAAAACTTATACTCTAGTTCTAAAATTATTAAAAATACTTAAGAATGTGTCCAATAATTTTACCAATCGAAAAAAATAATTAAACACCCCAAGAAGCCACCCTTAAGGAAAATTGCAGAAAAAGATCGATAAAAAAATCAAAAAATCTACAAAAAAATTTTACTCTAGTTCTAAAATTATTAAAAATACTTAAGGATGTGTCCCCTAATTTTACCAATCAAAAAAATTATTAACAACCCCAAGAAACCACCCTTAAGGAATATTGCAGAAAAAGATCAATAAAAAAATCAAAAAATCTAGAAAAAAATTATACTCTAGTTCTAAAATTATTAAAAATACTCAGGGATATGTCCCCTAATTTAACCAATCAAAAAAAAATAACTAACAACCCCAAGAAACCACCCTTAAGGAAAATTGCAGAAAAAGATCGTTAAAAAAATCAAAAAATCTACAAAAAAAATTATACTCTAGTTCTAAAATTATTAAAAATACTTAAGGATGTGTCCCCTAATTTAACCAATGTTAAAAAATAATTAACAACCCCAAAAACCCACCCTTAAGGAATATTGCAGAAAAATATCGATAAAAAAATCAAAAAATCTACAAAAAAAATTATACTCAAGTTCTAAAATTATTAAAAATACTTAAGGATGTGTCCCCTAATTTAACTAATGTTAAAAAATAATTCACAACCCCAAGAAACCACCCTTAAGGAATATTGCAGAAAAAGATCGATAAAAAAATCAAAAAATCTACAAAAAAATTATACTCTAGTTCTAAAATTATTAAAAAAACTTAAGAATGTGTCTGATAATTTTACCAATCGAAAAAAATAATTAAACACCCCAAGAAGACACCCTTAAGGAAAATTGCAGAAAAAGATCGACAAAAAAAACAAAAAATCTACAAAAAAATTATACTCTAGTTCTAAAATTATTAAAAATACTCAGGAATGTGTCCGACAATTTTATTAATCAAAAAAAAAAAATTAACAACCCCAAGAAACCACCCTTGTGAAAAATTGCAGAAAAAGATCGATAAAAAAATCAAACAATCTACAAAAAAATTATACTTAAGTTCTAAAATTATTAAAAATACTCAGGGATATGTCCCCTAATTTAACCAATGTTAAAAAATAATTCACAACCCCAAGAAACCACCCTTAAGGAATATTGCAGAAAAAGATCGATAAAAAAATCAAAAAATCTACAAAAAAATTATACTCTAGTTCTAAAATTATTAAAAATACTTAAGAATGTGTCCGATAATTTTACCAATCGAAAAAAATAATTAAACACCCCTAGAAGACACCCTTAAGGAAAATTGCAGAAAAAGATCGACAAAAAAAACAAAAAATCTACAAAAAAATTATACTCTAGTTCTAAAATTATTAAAAATACTCAGGAATGTGTCCGACAATTTTATTAATCAAAAAAAAATAATTAACAACCCCAAGAAACCACCCTTATGAAAAATTGCAGAAAAAGATCGATAAAAAAATCAAACAATCTACAAAAAAATTATACTCAAGTTCAAAAATTATTAAAAATACTCAGGGATATGTCCTCTAATTTAACCAATGTTAAAAAATAATTCACAACCCCAAGAAACCACCCTTAAGGAATATTGCAGAAAAAGATCGATAAAAAAATCAAAAAATCTACAAAAAAATTATACTCTAGTTCTAAAATTATTAAAAATACTTAAGAATGTGTCCGATAATTTTACCAATCGAAAAAAATAATTAAACACCCCAAGAAGACACTCTTAAGGAAAATTGCAGAAAAAGATCGACAAAAAAAACAAAAAATCTACAAAAAAATTATACTCTAGTTCTAAAATTATTAAAAATACGCAGGGATATTTCCCTTAATTTTACCAATCAAAAAACAGTATTAACTACCCCAAGAAACCACCCCTAAGGAAAATAGCAGAATAAGATCCGTAAAAAAATCAAAAAATCTACAACAGAATTATACTCAAATTCTAAAATTATTAAAAATACTCAGGGATATGTCCCCTAATTTAACCAATGTTAAAAAATAATTAACAACCCCAAGAAACCACCCTTAAGGAATATTGCAGAAAAAGATCGATAAAAAAATCAAAAAATCTACAAAAAAAATTATACTTAAGTTCTAAAATTATTAAAAATACTCACGGATATGTCCCCTAATTTAACCAATGTTAAAAAATAATTCACAACCCCAAGAAACCACCCTTAAGGAAAATTGCAGAAAAAGATCGATAAAAAAATCAAAAAATCTGCAAAAAAATTATACTCTAGTTCTAAAATTATTAAAAATACTTAAGGATGTGTCCCCTAATTTTACCAATCAAAAAAAATAACTAACAACCCCAAAACGCCACCCTTCAGGAAAATTGCAGAAAAAAATCGATAAAAAATCAAAAAATCTACAAAAAAAATTATACTCAAGTTCTAAAATTATTAAAAATACTCAGGGATATTTCCCTTAATTTTACCAATCAAAAAAAATTATTAACAACCCCAAGAAACCACCTCCAAATAAAAAATTGTAAAAGATCCGTAAAAAAAACGTACAAAAAAAATTATGCACAAGTTCTAAAATAATTAAAAATACTCAGGGATATGTCCCTTACTTTTAGCAATCGAAAAAAATAATTAACAACCCTAAGAAACACCCTTAAGGAAAATTGCAGAAAAAAATCGATAAAAAAATCAAAAAATCTACAAAAAAAATTATACTCAAGTTCTAAAATTATTAAAAATAGTCAGGCATGTGTCTGATAATTTTAGCAATCGAAAAAAATAAATAACAACCCCAAGAAACCACCTCTAAATAAAATTGAAGTAAAAGATCCGTAAAAAAAACGTACAAAAAAAATTATACTCAAGTTCTAAAATAATTAAAAATACTCAGGGATATGTCCCCTATTTTTACCAATTAAAAAAAATAATTAACAACCCAAAAAAACCACCCCTAAGGAAATTAGCAGAATAAGATCCGTAAAAAAATCAAAAAATCTACAACAGAATTATACTCAAATTCTCAAATTATTTAAAGTACTCAAGGATATGTCACCTAATTTAACCAATTGTAAAAAATAATTAACAACCCTAAGAAACCACCCTTAAGAAAAATTGCAGAAAAAGATCGTTAAAAAAATCAAAAAGTCTACAAAAAAAATTATACTCTAGTTCCAAAATTATTAAAAATACTCAGGAATGTGTCCGACAAATTACCAATCAAAAAAAATAATTAACAACCCCAAGAAACCACCCTTAAGTAAAATAGCAGAATAAGATCCGTAAAAAAATCAAAAAATCTACAACAGAATTATACTCTAGTTCTAAAATTATTAAAAATACTCAGGAATGTGTCCGACAAATTACCAATCAAAAAAAATAATTAACAACCCCAAGAAACCACCGTTATGGAAAATTGCAGAAAAAGATCGATAAAAAAATCAAACAATCTACAAAAAAATTATACTCTAGTTCTAAAATTATTAAAAATACTTAAGAATGTGTGCGATAATTTTACCAATCGAAAAAAATAATTAAACACCCCAAGAAGACACCCTTAAGGAAAATTGCAGAAAAAGATCCATAAAAAAAACAAAAAATCTACAAAAAAATTATACTCTAGTTCTAAAATTATTAAAAATACTCAAGGATGTGTCCCCTAATTTTACCAATCAAAAAAATTATTAACAACCCCATGAAACCACCCTTGAGGAAAATTGCAGAAAAAGATCGATAAAAAAATAAAAAAATCTACAAAAAAATTATACTCTAGTTCTAAAATTATTAAAAATACTCAAGGATGTGTCCCTTAATTTTACCAATCAAAAAAAATATTAACAACCCCAAGAATCCACCCTTGAGGAAAATTGCAGAAAAAGATCAATAAAAAAATAAAAAAATCTACAAAAAAATTATACTCTAGTTCTAAAATTATTAAAAATACTCAGGGATTTTTCCCTTAATTCTACCAATCAAAAAACATTATTAACAACCCCAAGAAACCACCCCTAAGGAAAATAGCAGAATAAGATCCGTAAAAAAATCAAAAAATCTACAACAGAATTATACTCAAATTCTCAAATTATTAAAAGTACTTAAGGATATGTTACCTAATTTAACCAATCGTAAAAAATAATTAACAACCCTAAGAAACCACCCTTAAGGAAAATTGCAGAAAAAGATCGTTAAAAAAATCAAAAAGTCTACAAAAAAAATTATACTCTAGTTCTAAAATTATTAAAAATACTCAGGAATGTGTCCGATAATTTTAGCAATCAAAAAAAATAATTACCAACCCCAAGAAACCACCCTTAAGGAAAATTGCAGAAAAAAATCGATAAAAAATCAAAAAATCTACAAAAAAAATTATACTCAAGTTCTAAAATTATTAAAAATACTCAGGGATATTTCCCTTAATTTTACCAATCAAAAAAAATTATTAACAACCCCAAGAAACCACCTCTAAATAAAAAATTGTAAAAGATCCGTAAAAAAAACGTACAAAAAAAATTATGCACAAGTTCTAAAATAATTTAAAATACTCAGGGATATGTCCCTTACATTTAGCAATCGAAAAAAATAATTAACAACCCCAAGAAACACCCTTAAGGAAAATTGCAGAAAAAAATCGATAAAAAAATCAAAAAATCTACAAAAAAAATTATACTCAAGTTCTAAAATTATTAAAAATACTCAGGAATGTGTCTGATAATTTTAGCAATCGAAAAAAATAAATAACAACCCCAAGAAACCACCTCTAAATAAAATTGAAGTAAAAGATCCGTAAAAAAAACGTACAAAAAAAATTGTACTCAAGTTCTAAAATAATTAAAAATACTCAGGGATATGTCCCCTACTTTTACCAATTAAAAAAAATAATTAACAACCCAAAAAAACCACTAAGGAAAATTAATGAAAAAAAATTTAGCAAATTACACTAAAAAATTTTCTCTCAAATATTAATTATTTTCCAAATTTATAGATTTAATTTCAAACTTTTTAATCTATTAACGAAAAAAATTAAACAAAAATAAGGCTACTGCCCGTTACTTTTAACTTTTAAAAAAATGAATATTGAATCAATTTTTGCCTCGCCAGAAATATTTGGAAAAATACACTTAAAAATTTTCAGTTAAATATCAATTATTTTAAATATTTCTAGACCTAATTTTAAACTTTTTTATCTATTAGCAAACACAATTGCACAAAAATTGGAGAACTGCGCGTTACTTTCAACTCGTCAAAAAATGAAAATTAAATCAATTTTAGCCTCGCCAGAAATATTTGTGCAAAATACACTAAAAAATTTTCAGTCAAATATAAATTATTCTCCATATTTCAAGATCTAATTTCAAACTTTTTTAACTATTAGCGAACAAAATTGAACAAAAATTGAAGATCTGCGCGTTACTTTCAACTCGTCAAACAATTAAAATTCAATCAATTTTTGCCTCGACAGAAATATTGGGCAAAATACACTAAAAAATTTTCATTCAAATATTAATTATTTTCCATATTTCTAGATCTAATTTAAAACTTTTTAAACTATTAGCGAACAAAATTGAACAAAAATTGAAAAACTGCGCGTTACTTTCAACTCGTCAAAAAATGAATATTCAATCAATTTTTGGCTCCCCAGAAATATTTGGCAAAATACACTTAAAAAATTTTAGTCAAATATTAATTATTTTTCATACCTCTAGATCTAATTTCAAACTTTTTTAACAATTAGCGAACAAAGTGAACAAAAATTGAATATCTGCGCACTACTTTCAACTCGTCAAAAAATTAAAATCCAATCAATTTTTGCCTCGCCAGAAATATTTGTCAAAATACACTAAAAAATTTTTAGTCAAATATCAATTATTTTGCATATTTCTAGATCAAATTTCAAACTTTCTTAACTATTAGCGACCAAAAATGAACAATAATTGAGGAACTGCGCGTTACTTTTAAGTCGTCGAAAAATGAAAATTCAATCAATTTTTGCATCGCCAGAAATATTTGGCAAAATACACTTAAAAGTTTTCAGTCAAATATCACTTATTTTCCATATTTCTAGCTCTAATTTGAAACTTTTTTAACTATTAGCGAACAAAAATGAAAAAAAATTGAGAAACTGCGAGTTACTTTCAACTTGTCAAAAAATGAATATTCAATCAATTTTTGCCTCGCCAGAATTATTTGGCAAAATACACTAAAATATTTTCAGTCAAATATCTATTATTTTCCATACTTCAAGATCTAATTTCAAACTTTTCGATCTATTAGCAAACAAAATTGAACAAAAATTGAAGAACTGCGCGTTACTTTTAAACCGTCAAAAAATTAAAATTCAATCAATTTTTGCCTCGCCAGAAATATTTAGCAAAATACACTTAAAAGTTTTCCGTCAAATATCACTTATTTTCCATATTTCTAGATCTAATTTCAAACTTTTTTAACTATTAGCGAACAAAAATGAACAAAAATTGAGGAACTGCGCGTTACTTTCAACTTGTCAAAAAATGAATATTCAATCTATTTTTGCCTCGCCAGAAATATTTGGCAAAATACAGTAAAAAAATTTTTGTCAAATATCAATCATTTTTCATACTTCTAGATCTAATTTCAAACTTTTTTAACTATTAGCAAACAAAGTGAACAAAAATTGAATATCTGCGCACTACTTTCAACTCGTCAAAAAATTAAAATTCAATCAATTTTTGCCTCGCTAGAAATATTTGTCAAAATACACTAAAAAATTTTTAGTCAAATATCAATTATTTTCCATATTTCTAGATCTAATTTCAAACTTTCTTAACTATTAGCGCACAAAAATGAACAAAAATTGAGGAATTGCGCGTTAATTTTAACTCGTCAAAAAATGAAAATTCAATCAATTTTTGCATCGCCAGAAATATTTGGCAGAATACACTTAAAAGTTTTCAGTCAAATATCACTTATTTTCCACATTTCTAGCTCTAATTTGAAACTTTTTTGACTATTAGCGAACAAAAATGAAAAAAAATTGAGAAACTGCGCGTTACTTTCAACTTTTTAAAAAATGAATATTCAATCAATTCTTGCCTCGCCAGAAATATTTGGCAAAATACACTAAAATATTTTCAGTCAAATATCTATTATTTTCCATACTTCAAGATCTAATTGCAAACTTTTCGATCTATTAGCAAACAAAATTAAACAAAAATTGAAGAACTGCGCGTTACTTTGAAACCGTCAAAAAATTAAAATTTAATCAATTTTTGCCTTGACAGAAATATTTGGCAAAATACACTTAAAAGTTTTCCGTCAAATATCACTTATTTTTAATATTTCTAGATCTAATTGCAAACTTTTTTTAACTATTAGCGAACAAAAATGAACAAAAATTGAAGAACTGCGCGTTACTTTCAACTCGTCAAAAAATTAAAATTCAATCAATTTTAGCCTCGCAAGAAATATTTAGCAAAATACACTAAAAAATTTTCAGTCAAATATAAATTAATCTCCATATTTCAAGATCTAATTTTAAACTTTTTTAACTATTAGCGAACAAAATTGAACAAAAATTGAAGATCTGCGCGTTACTTTCAACTCGTCAAAAAATTAAAATTCAATCAATTTTTGCCTCGCCAGAAATATTTGGAAAATACACTAAAAAATTTTTAGTAAAATATTAATTATTTTCTATATTTTTAAATCTAATTTAAAACTTTTTTAACTATTAGCGAACAAAATTGAACAAAAATTAAAGAACTGCGCGTTACATTCAACTCTTCAAAAAACTAAAATTCAATCAATTTTAGCCTCGCAAGAAATATTTGGCAAAATACACTTAAAAGTTTTCCGTCAAATATCACTTATTTTACATATTTCTAGATCTAATTTCAAACTTTTTTTACTATTAGCGAACAAAAATGAACAAAAATTGAGGAACTGCGCGTTACTTTCAACTCGTCAAAAAATTAAAATTCAATCAATTTTTGCCTCGCCAGAAATATTTGTCAAAATACACTAAAAAATTTTAAGTCAAATATCAATTATTTTACATATTTCTAGATCTAATTTCTAACTTTTTTAACTATTAGCGAACAAAAATGAACAAAAATTGAGGAATAGCGCTTTACTTTCAACTCGTCAAAAAATTAAAATTCAATCAATTTTTGCCTCGCCAGAAATATTTGGCAAAATACACCAAAAAATTTTCAGTCAAATATCAATTATTTTCCATATTTCTTGATCTAAATTTAAACTTTTTTAACTATAAGCGAACAAAGTGAACAAAAATTTAAGAACTGCGCATTACTTTCAACTTGTCTAAAAATAAATATTCAATCAATTTTAGCCTCGCAAGAAATATTTAGCAAAAACACTACAAAATTTTCAGTCAAATGTCAATTATTTTCCATATTTCTAGATCTAATTTCAAACTTTTTTATCTTTTTGCGAACAAAATTGAACAAAAATCGAATATCTGCGCACTACTTTCAACTCGTCAAAAAATGAAATCTCTATCAATTATTGCCTCGCCAGAAATATTTGTTAAAATACACCAAAAAATTTTCAGTCAAATATTAATTTATTTTCCATATTTCTAGATCTAATTTTAAACTTTTTTAACTATAAGCGAACAAAATTGAACAAAAATTGAAGATCTGCGCGTTACTTTCAACTCGTCAAAAAATTAAAATTCAATCAATTTTTGCCTCGCCAGAAATATTTGGCAAAATACACTAAAAAATTTTTAGTAAAATATTAATTATTTTCTATATTTTTAAATCTAATTTAAAACTTTTTTAACTATTAGCGAACAAAATTGAACAAAAATTAAAGAACTGCGCGTTACTTTCAACTCTTCAAAAAACTAAAATTCAATCAATTTTAGCCTCGCAAGAAATATTTGGCAAAATACACTTAAAAGTTTTCAGTCAAATATCACTTATTTTCCATATTTCTAGATCTAATTTCAAACTTTTTTTACTATTAGCGAACAAAAATGAACAAAAATTGAGGAACTGCGCGTTACTTTCAACTCCTCAAAAAATTAAAATTCAATCAATTTTTGCCTCGCCAGAAATATTTGTCAAAATACACTAAAAAATTTTTAGTCAAATATCAATTATTTTACATATTTCTAGATCTAATTTCTAACTTTTTTAACTATTAGCGAACAAAATTGAACAAAAATTGAAGATCTGCGCGTTACTTTCAACTTGTCAAAAAATTGAAATTCAATCAATTTTTGCCTCGCCAGAAATATTTGGCAAAATACACTAAAAAATTTTTAGTCAAATATCAATTATTTTAAATATTTCTAGATCTAATTTCAAACTTTTTTAACTATTAGCGAACAAAAATGAACAAAAGTTGAGGAACTGCGCGTTACTTTTAACTCGTCAAAAAATGAAAATTCAATCAATTTTTGCCTCGCCAGAAATATTGGGCAAAATACACTTAAAAGTTTTCCGTTAAATATTACTTATTTTCCATATTTCTAGATCTAATTTAAAACTTTTTAAACTATTAGCGAACAAAATTGAACAAAAATTGAAAAACTGCGCGTTACTTTCAACTCGTCAAAAAACTGAAATTCAATCAATTTTAGCCTCGCAAGAAATATTTAGCAAAATACACTTAAAAGTTTTCAGTCAAATATCACTTATTTTCCATATTTCTAGATCTAATTTCAAACTTTTTTAACTGTTAGCGAACAAAAATGAACAAATATTGAGGAACTGCGCGTTACTTTCAACTTGTCAAAAAATGAATATTCAATCAATTTTTGGCTCGCCAGAAATATTTGGCAAAATACACTTAAAAAATTTCAGTCAAATATTAATTATTTTTCATACCTCTAGATCTAATTTCAAACTTTTTTAACTATTAGCGAACAAAGTGAACAAAAATTGAATATCTGCGCACTACTTTCAACTCGTCAAAAAATTAAAATTCAATCAATTTTTGCCTCGCCAGAAATATTTGTCAAAATACACTAAAAAATTTTTAGTCAAATATCAATTATTTTGCATATTTCTAGATCAAATTTCAAACATTCTTAACTATTAGCGACCAAAAATGAACAAAAATTGAGGAACTGCGCGTTACTTTTAACTTGTCAAAAAATTAAAATTCAATCAATTTTTGCCTCGCCAGAAATATTTGGCAAAATACACTTAAAAGTTTTCAGTCGAATATAAATTATTCACCATATTTCAAGATCTAATTTCAAACTTTTTTAACTATTAGCGAACAAAATTGAACAAAAATTGAAGATCTGCGCGTTACTTTCAACTCGTCAAAAAATTAAAATTCAATCAATTTTTGCCTCGCCAGAAATATTTGGCAAAATACACTAAAAATTTTTCAGTCAAATATTAATTATTTTCCATATTTCTAGATCTTATTTAAAACTTTTTAAACTGTTAGCGAACAAAATTGAAGAAAAATTGAAGAACTGCGCGTTACTTTCAAACCGTCAAAAAATTAAAATTTAATCAATTTTTGCCTCGCCAGAAATATTTGTCAAAATACACTAAAAAATTTTTAGTCAAATATCAATTATTTTCCATATTTCTAGATCTAATTTTAAATTTTTTTAACTATAAGCGAACAAAATTGCACAAAAATTGAAGAACTGCGCGTTACTTTTAACTCGTCAAAAAATTAAAATTCAATCAATTTTTGCCTCGCCAGAAATATTTGTCAAAATACACTAAAAAATTTTTAGTCAAATATCAATTATTTTCCATATGTCTAGATCTAATTTCTAACTTTTTTAACTATTAGCGAACAAAAATGAACAAAAGTTGAGGAACTGCGCGTTACTTTTAACTCGTCAAAAAATGAAAATTCAATCAATTTTTGCCTCGCCAGAAATATTGGGCAAAATACACTTAAAAGTTTTCAGTCAAATATCACTTATTTTCCATATTTCTAGATCTAATTTCAAACTTTTTTTACTATTAGCGAACAAAAATGAACAAAAATTGAGGAACTGCGCGTTACTTTCAACTCGTCAAAAAATTAAAATTCAATCAATTTTTGCCTCGCCAGAAATATTTGTCAAAATACACTTAAAAGTTTTCAGTCAAATATCACTTATTTTCCATATTTCTAGATCTAATTTCTAACTTTTTTAACTATTAGCGAACAAAAATGAACAAAAATTAA
Organism: Ganaspis brasiliensis; assembly: GCA_037103525.1. NCBI lineage: Eukaryota > Metazoa > Arthropoda > Insecta > Hymenoptera > Figitidae > Ganaspis > Ganaspis brasiliensis. The sequence goes on from JAZKLR010000686.1 coordinate 642,403, forward strand.
GGAACTGCGCGTTACTTTTAACTTGTCAAAAAAAGAATATTCAATTAATTTTTGCCTCGCCAGAAATATTTGGCAAAATACACTTAAAAAATTTCAATCAAATATTAATTATTTTTCATATTTCTAGATCTAATTTTAAGCTTTTTTAACTATTAGCGAACAAAAATGAACAAAAATTGAGGAACTGCGCGTTACTTTCAACTCGTCAAAAAATTAAAATTCAATCAATTTTTGCCTCGCCAGAAATATTTGTCAAAATACACTTAAAAGTTTTCAGTCAAATATCACTTATTTTCCATATTTCTAGATCTAATTTCTAACTTTTTTAACTATTAGCGAACAAAAATGAACAAAAGTTGAGGAACTGCGCGTTACTTTTAACTCGTCAAAAAATGAAAATTCAATCAATTTTTGCCTCGCCAGAAATATTGGGCAAAATACACTTAAAAGTTTTCAGTCAAATATCACTTATTTTCCATATTTCTAGATCTAATTTCAAACTTTTTTAACTATTAGCGAACAAAAATGAACAAAAATTAAGGAACTGCGCGTTACTTTTAACTTGTCAAAAAAAGAATATTCAATTAATTTTTGCCTCGCCAGAAATATTTGGCAAAATACACTTAAAAAATTTCAATCAAATATTAATTATTTTTCATATTTCTAGATCTAATTTTAAGCTTTTTTAACTATTAGCGAACAAAAATGAACAAAAATTGAGGAACTGCGCGTTACTTTCAACTCGTCAAAAAATTAAAATTCAATCAATTTTTGCCTCGCCAGAAATATTTGTCAAAATACACTTAAAAGTTTTCAGTCAAATATCACTTATTTTTCATATTTCTAGATCTAATTTCTAACTTTTTTAACTATTAGCGAACAAAAATGAACAAAAGTTGAGGAACTGCGCGTTACTTTTAACTCGTCAAAAAATGAAAATTCAATCAATTTTTGCCTCGCCAGAAATATTGGGCAAAATACACTTAAAAGTTTTCAGTCAAATATCACTTATTTTCCATATTTCTAGATCTAATTTCAAACTTTTTTAACTATTAGCGAACAAAAATGAACAAAAATTAAGGAACTGCGCGTTACTTTTAACTTGTCAAAAAAAGAATATTCAATTAATTTTTGCCTCGCCAGAAATATTTGGCAAAATACACTTAAAAAATTTCAATCAAATATTAATTATTTTTCATATTTCTAGATCTAATTTTAAACTTTTTTAACTATTAGCGAACAAAATTAAACAAAAATTTAATAACTGCGCGTTACTTTTAACTTGTCAAAAAATTAAAATTCAATCAATTTTTGCCTCGCCAGAAATATTTGGCAAAATACACTTAAAAGTTTTCAGTCGAATATAAATTATTCACCATATTTCAAGATCTAATTTCAAACTTTTTTAACTATTAGCGAACAAAATTGAACAAAAATTGAAGATCTGCGCGTTACTTTCAACTCGTCAAAAAATTAAAATTCAATCAATTTTTGCCTCGCCAGAAATATTTGGCAAAATACACTAAAAATTTTTCAGTCAAATATTAATTATTTTCCATATTTCTAGATCTTATTTAAAACTTTTTAAACTATTAGCGAACAAAATTGAAGAAAAATTGAAGAACTGCGCGTTACTTTCAAACCGTCAAAAAATTAAAATTTAATCAATTTTTGCCTCGCCAGAAATATTTGTCAAAATACACTAAAAAATTTTTAGTCAAATATCAATTATTTTCCATATTTCTAGATCTAATTTTAAACTTTTTTAACTATAAGCGAACAAAATTGCACAAAAATTGAAGAACTGCGCGTTACTTTTAACTCGTCAAAAAATTAAAATTCAATCAATTTTTGCCTCGCCAGAAATATTTGTCAAAATACACTAAAAAATTTTTAGTCAAATATCAATTATTTTCCATATGTCTAGATCTAATTTCAAACTTTTTTAACTATAAGCGAACAAAATTGCACAAAAATTAAAGAACTGCGCGTTACTTTCAACTCGTCAAAAATGAAAATTAAATCAATTTTAGCCTCGCCAGAAATATTTGTGCAAAATACACTAAAAAATTTTCAGTGAAATATAAATTATTCTCCATATTTCAAGATCTAATTTCAAACTTTTTTAACTACTAGAACACCAAAAGTGCGCGCTACGCGCGCCAAGTTTCGCAAGCTGGATAGGTAACAATGAAAAGTATTATGCACATAGTAAATTGACCAAAGGAAGTATGGAAGTTTGATATTGTAAATAAGAACCTACAATTACAAACATATATATTTTTTCGTATTGAATATGTCATATTATATAAAGAAATGTGTAAAAAAAATATGTGACGCTTTCAGAACAAAGGGACATTGGAAGCAAAAAATAGATGTTTTATGTATGGTTGACTTAACTCTGTTAAAAGTTCCTTTTTCATAGTCAAAATAGTTATTTTATTTATTTATTATATTTATTATAATAATTATTATTTTTTTTCGAGGGAGGCTTCCTCGAATTCGGTATGATAAATTAATAATATTAATTTGAAAAAGATTTTTAACTGTAATTTTAAATATTTTAATTTTTATTTATATAATAAAATTAATAATAATAATAATAGTAATAATAATAATAATAATAATCTAATAATTGTAAGAAATTAACGAACTTGTTAAAGTATATATTTTGAAAATAGAAAAAAGAGATATTTTATTTCTATTAATTTTAAATAAATATTTTAATATTTCAATATTTTAATATTTTAATATTTTAATATTTCGAAAATTAAAGAGCTCGAATTATAAATTAATTAATATCTTAATACTTTATTATTTTTTAAAGAATATAATTCCCCCCCCCCCCAGTTAAATACATATTTATTTATATAATTAATATTTTTAATTTATTAAATATATTAATAAAATAGAAAATAAAAATAAAGAAATAAATATTCTTAAAAAATTGAAATTTATTGATGATAAAGTTAAATAAATTTTATTAAATATAATTTTGAATAAGAATTTTCTATAAAATTCATTTCAATATAATTCATTAAAATTTAATAGATTTTTTTACTAATTTTCATAATAATATATTTAAATGATAATGAAATTTTTAATAAAAATATAAAAATATAAAAAAGAGATATTTTATTTCTAATAATTTTAAATAAATATTTTAATATTTCGAAAATTAAAGAGCTCGAATTATAAATTAATTAATATCTTAATACTTTATTAGTTTTTAAATATTATAGTTTAATATGAATAATCAAGTAAAAAAGTTTAAGGACGAAATAGGAAAATATTAGCGGTTTTGAAAATGAAATCTTTGCAAGTCTGTCCTCCAGAGGTCGCGTCCCGATGTCTTATGGGTATTTTCCAACGTAGATCCCGCGCCCTCGGCTTCGCCTCGGGCGCTTCGAATCCCCTTGGTTTCGCAAATCTCGCCTGAGCTATAATCACCTTTGCGCCCGTGGTGCGAACGTTTTTTGTCCTACTGCATGGAAAGTATGGCATTGAGGGCACGAGCGGCATAAGCTTTAACTAATTAACAATTAGTGAACATAATTTGTAAACACTATAAAAGTGTATTTGTCATAGAACACTACTGCGCATGTGTAACTGTCACAGAAAACTACTGAGCATGTACAAATATCATACAAAACTACTGCGCATGTGTGACTATCATAGAAAAATACTGTATGTGTAAATATCAAAAAAGATACTGAGCTGGTGCAAATATCATGGGAAAATACTGCGCATGGTTTACTAACATAAAAAATCACTCCACGTGTTCAGAATTTTTGTGCCAGCTTCAATGACGTCAGCGGGCGGGAATGTATTTTGCGCCCGCTTCTATGACGTCGCGGGCGGGAATGTATTTTGCGCCCGCTTATGTGACGTCAGCGGGCGTGAAAGTATTTTGCGCCCGGTTACCCTACCCCCGGGCGGGAATGTCATACTTTGTGCCCGGATTAAGTGCCTGAAATGACATGCTTTCCGTGCATGTAGGACAAAAAATATTTTTATTAATTACTTTTCAAGTTATGGCAATTAAAGCATTGGCGGTTTGTACATAATACCATGCACGCTCCTCTTCTCTTTTCACTCCCCTGTAGTTCACCCATTTGCTTCTAAGGTCCCTTTCTTCGGATCGCGTCACATATATATATATGTTACTTTGTTATTCCTCAGAAAAAATCTTAAAAATTATAGGTACCATTTGTAGCCAAATAAAGTGATGAATTATTGACATTTTAAGGAATAATGAATTTCTAACCTATTGTCATATAATTTTTTAAATTGTGAATTTCATACCTAATAGTTAAATTTCCATGTCATCTATGAGGAAGCAAGCTTTTTCCTTACATGAAGGAAAAGTGTTTGTAAAAGTAACAAATTCCTCGTCTTCTTTCAGTTATTAATAGAAACTTGTTAAATAAAATGTTTTAGATTATTACATTTTTTACATAAGTCTTTAATAATTGGTGAAATGTTAATAAAATTTAAAGCGCCATTTATGTGTGTGTGAGATAAGAAATATTTTATTTTATTTTTTGTCTGTACAATTATGTTTTGTAAATCAGCTCTTTCAATTACATTAAATCCTAAAAAGCATGAAATATAGTTTATAGTAATTATTTTTTTTTGGGGGGGGAAAGGAAGGGCCCCATTCTCGCCCATTCCTGTGAGGTACAACCATTATTATCACTGTTCTTAAATGATATATGCAGAAATGCTTCTTTCCCACACATATATACAATTTAAATACAGCGTATTTAACTCTCCATGAAGGAAAAGGGAAAAGGATAAACTGCGTGGAAACATATTTCCACTCAGTTGTGTTTTCGGGTATTAATATTAACATTCTGATTAAAAAAAAAAAAAAAAGAATAGAAAAATGAAATAAATGATATTCAATATAAGGCTGTCAGTAAATATCACAATCATTGTATTTCTTTTACTTCATAATTTTTTAAATTTCACATTCCTTGAGTTCACACGTCATTTAAAATCAAGTCAAACGTTATTTTGAACAGAATCGTGTCAATGAATATTTCAAATTTTTAAATAAGAAACAATTAACAAAGATTTTTATGGTACGGAATCTCTAAACGAATATAACATTTCAATATTATCAGTAACTATTAATTTTCATGAACTATTTGCAACTGTGCTACATAGTACCTTCTATAATAATATTATATGTTAAGAATATATATTCTATTTTTACAAGAAGAATTATTCAAAAATTTCTTTGTATACATAATTCTTAATACATTTTCTACTTCTTTGATTTCCTAAATAAACTTTGATTGAATTAAATGAACGAACTCTTGATAATGCAACATATAATTGACCATGATTAAAGACATCTTTTCTTAAATCAATTGCAATTTTATGAAATGTCTGTCCTTGAGATTTGTTTATAGTCATAGCAAATGCTAGTTTAATTGGAAATTGTGTTCTTTTAAATGTAAAGGGATAAACATTTTCACAGTACAATAATATTCGATGTATGAATACAATATTTCCACGTTTATCTCCCGTTAATATTTCACATTTTATAACATGATTAGATAAAGCTAAAACCAATAATCTTGTTCCATTACATAAACCTTCGTTAATACTAAGATTTCTTATAAGCATAACTACGGAATTTATTCGTAAATGCAAAACATGTGGTGGTAAAGCAGGTGGTGATAGAGTGTTTAAGTAATCAGGCAAAATGACTTCATGATCATTATCATTATCACGATTATCTACACTGTCAATACTTCTATAAACTTTTTCTTCGCTCTTATCTAATAACTGGACAACATTATTATTAATTTCATCTACATCAATATTTCTCGGGGCTAAAATAGCACATAATGCCAAATCTTCAAACCTTTTCTGTTTAATTAACTCTCCATACACATCTGTACTGATATCAATATTTCCTTCTTCCAGAATGTTGTCTGGTAATTGAACACAATCTTTTACATCGTTCAATCTGCCATTTCCTATGTCAAGTAAAAAATTAACAAATTGTGTTTCTTCCGGTAAAGCTCGCATGTTCTCAGATAATGTAAATTTTGCAAATATCTTCCATAATTTGCTGTTTTTAATTGACAAATTTATAATTTCAGATCTTGTACCATTTTGTTTTATTGGTAATACTTGTCTAAAATCACCTCCTAAAATTATCGTTTTACCACCAAAAGGAACATCTACTTGCATAATATCTCTTAATGTTCTGTCCATAATCTCTAAGGCATACTTTGGTGACATTCGAGCCTCATCCCAAATAAAGACATCAACATTTTTCAAATACAACCCCTCTTTAGACTGCACTTTTATATTTGAAGATGAATCATTATATAATGGCACGGGTAAACCCAATATTTTATGAACTGTTCGACCCATGGGAAGTAAGGTTGCAGCTATTCCTGTAAATGCCATATTGCAAACAGTTTTACCGAGACTCCTCAATAAATGCCACAATGTAATATACATAAATGTTTCTCCTGATCCTCCAGGACCATCGACATATACACACCGACAAGTATTATCGTTATTATCATTTACTGCATTTAATATAAAATCGACTATATCTTTTTGTTTGACGTTCAGTTTATCATACCTTTCTTTTCCTAATTTATTTTCCTCTTCAATATTTATAGAGTGGGTAACTGCAAAATTATCAGTTCCATCTTCTACATCCATCAATCCAAGAAAATCATTCAACTTATAACCTTCATCAGATAACATATTTTTGACATGTATGTATGCCATTTTTTCAGCAGCAATATTATCAACGTTTCTAGCATAATCTTCGAACATATAAATTTTGAATTGTTCCCAAAGTTCACCAGCATTTATAGGACGACAGTGAATTAAAATTCTGACAAATAATCGTCGAAGTGATTGAGGCATCATCCATAAAGTAGACTCTTGTAACGTTGCCTTCCATTCATGATCATCCTCTATTAGTCCTAATGCTAAACAAGCTGACGTAAATGTCTCATGTAATACGCCATTAACAGTCTTCATTGATTCGTATGAAATCGCACCTTTAGTTGTAAGTAATAATAATCTAAGGTGAAATAATTCTGTGTGGCAGGGATTAACAGAATAAATTCTGCCTATTACCTTCTCTTTACGGAGTCTCTTGTTCCATTTACATTTTGTTTTATCCCATGAATAGTATTCTGGAATCTCAGTATAAAAATACTGACGAGCATTTACATCACGTTCATTTAAAAGGAAGTAGTCTAATAATTTTGTATTTTTATTTAAATTAAATGATATTTCTTCGTTTGTATCTACTTGCCGAATAAGAATATTTTGCTCATTTTGTAAATGTATTGGTAAACGATTTATACTATGACTTTTTTTGGATAAAGTTTTACTTAAAATTCTCCATGCTGCTTCTACTGGACCAACATATCTATTTTCTTCATAATGATTGATTTCATTATGATTGGTAGTAGCCTCTCCATTACTATTTGTAATGATAATTGATGCAGCATCATGACCCTTATAAATATATTTATACAAATATTTGACGGACTTAATACTGGATACAACTTCAACATTAATATGACAATTGAATGTTTGTGAAAGTTTAGGAGAATAAGGTACAACAAAACGATTATCAACAATATATTCATTAGGTCGTGTATAGGTTTTGCCTGAGTTTCTTCTTCTATATACCACGTAACAATTTTCTTCAACAGTAGTGTCTTCTTGTAAAGGTTTAGGAAATTTTTTTGAGCATTTTCCATCAACGAAACACCAATCTCTACAAGGACCGTGTATATTATTTGCCATAATAATTTCATGTAATCTAGGATTAACCATTTCATCTGGTATTTCAGCTGAAATATATCCATCAACACTCTCTGGTGTTAATAATTTTGAATTGGACGTTAATATAACCAACAAATGGATATGTGGTAATCCCCTTTTTTGAAATTCTATAACATAAACGTAAGACTTCACATCTCCAAAACATTTATTCTTTACAATACATTCTATCAAATGTTTTACTTTTAAAGAAAAGACTCTCGCGACAATGTCAGGTCTATCAGCTACTGTTTGATTAGGTAATAAATTCTCTGTTATTTCTTTCCACTGTGGATTACATGTCATTGTTATAAATAAATCTGGTTTACCATGTTTTGCCACAATAGCCATTGAATCTTGATATAATTCCATCATATTACGAGGTGAACCAATAAATGTTGATGGTAAGACAACTAATTTTCCTAGAGGTGTATCATTCCTTTGTGCTACATCATTAATGTGATCTATTAATCCTCTGTAACTTTCACTTCGCAATTCTGTTTGATGATTTGCGCAATATTGAAGCCGATCTTTTTCCATTTTAACATAATTGTCAACCAGCCACTGTTGAAATAGTCTTCCACCGTATAGAAACTGATTAAATATATCATCTCTAATTGCTATTTTATACTTTACATAAGATGCCCTCGAAATTCTATGTTTTTTCAATCTTTTATCTGTATCATTTCGAAGCATATCAATACAATAACCTTTTTCTCCAAAAGGATAAAATAGAGGATATATAAAAGGTTCTACACAAGGATCCAAACTACTAACTAATTGCAATTCTTTACTTATTTTGTTATACACAGTAACATAAGAATCAGGTATTTCACCTTCTGAATTTGTATTAAAAATAGCAGCTACTTCATTAACTCTTTGAAAATTAAATCGCCGTGGATCTTTTTCTTTTTTTAAAGTAAATAATAATTTCAATTCTGGAATTTTTTCATCATTTTTTTTCGCCAACGCTGTTTCTATTTCTATAACTTCTTTCATCATTCTAAATGATTGACTGAACGTATTATGTTTTCTCATAAAATTCTCAATTCCTCCTACAATATCTCTATCTAATCTATTATTTTTATTCAACCTGTATTCAATTGCATCATCAGGGTCGTAAATAAACAATTGACCATAAGACGGATCATCACCGTTCTCAGGGTATAAAGCTTTATTCATTTGATAATATATTTGACCTTGTATTTTAAAACAATACGGTCCTCTTCGGGTACCATGGAAATTAATAACATTAGCATTAAATGATGCAAAAGCAAATGAATTATTGTAACATCTTATATTCTGGCGAAAATGGCTTGATTTCTCATGTGAACCATCTAATAACATTTTCAATTCAGATGGATAATTTAAAGGTTTTAATTTAATACCTCCATGGCTACAACAATCAGCGAAAGAATACTTTTTGTTATCATCTTTTTTATGTTTCAGGTTTTTAGCATCTGAATTTGTAATTTTAGTACTAACTTTTTCATCTTTGAAGTGTTTAGCATCACAATGAGTGCAATAAAGTAACATTTTACCTAAATAATCCTCTGCATAAGGTCGTGAATGCAATTTGTTTATTTCTAATTCTTCTGAACAATTACCTGATACGCTCACTAACTTTTCCTGAGTTACATTGAAATGGAGAATTGATGGAGAATCATCATCCTCAATTGAATTTTGATAACTTTTTTGACCATTTTCTGAATGTGAAACTGTGTGAAATGATGTTGATGGTATTGAATTCACAGCAAAAGTTTCACAATCTGCATTAGAAGTTACTTTTCTTATCTCTTTTGATATATTACTTTGTAATCCTTTTTTTTCTTTTAATTTAGCACGATAACACTTCATTCTTTTTCTTTCCAATGTTCGAATTTTTTTTTGTTTCTCTACAGATAAACCTGCACGATGACGTCTCACCTTCTCTGTACTAACAATATTTTTAGCAACTTTCTCTACACTTAAATTCGCGCGATGACATTTCATTTTTTCTGTATTAAGAATATTTTTATCAACTTCTTGTAATTGTTCTACTTCTTTCTCGGTAAATCTTTGTTTTTCTTCAAATGTGGAATCTTGATAACTTATTTGTACATTTTCTGAATGTGAAGTTGTCTGAAAAGATGTTGACGGTATTGCATTCTCAAAAAAAATTTGAGACTCTGTATTACAAGTTGATTTTTTTATCTCTTTTGATATAGTAGTTTGTAATCCCTTTTTTTCTTTTAATTTAGCACGATAACACTTCATTCTTTCTCTTTCCAATTTTCGAATTTCTATTTGTTTCTCTACAGATAAACCTCCACGATGACGTCTCACCTTTTCTGTACTAACAATATTTTCTTTCTTCATAAATCTTTGTTTTTCTTCAAATCGTTTCCCTTTCCTTAAACTGGCACTACAATTTTGCATTCTTTTTTCTTTATACAAAGATCTTTTTTCCGGAATTACGGTACTTTCTAAATCAATAATTTTTCTTTTATTTCCTGTTCTTACTCCACTACCCTGTAATTCGTTTTTCATTGATATACTCTGCTTTTGTAAAACATCTGAAGAAAGACATTCAGAAATATTTACATTATTATCAGTATTAACATCATTTACCAATCTGCAACACTTTTCTCCCTCGTCATTCAAATTATTCGTTTCAGGTAATATCAATCTTTCAATTTTATCCTTTTTCAAATCATTAAATTCATCAGTTTGTACTTTCTTTGAATGGAGAATAGGTGAAGAAACATCATTCTCAATTAAATTTCGAGAAGTAATTTCAAAATTTTCTGAATGTGAAAGTGTCTGAAAACATGTTGATGGTATCGAAGTCATAACAAAAGTTTGAGAATCTGCATTACAAATTTCTTTTTTTACCTCTTTTGATATAATTCTTTGCAATCCCTTCTTTCCTTGTATCCCTTTTTGTGGAAATTCCATTTCTTTCTCTACACTTAAATTCGCGCGATGACATTTTATTTGTTCTGTAGTAACAATATTTTTATCAACTTCTTGTAATTGTTCTACTTCTTTCTCGGTAAATATTTGTTTTTCTTTAAATGTGGAATCTTCATTACTTATTTGTACATTTTTTGAATGTGAAGTTGTCTGAAAGGATGTTGATGGTATTGCATTGTCAAAAAAATTTTGAGACTCTGCATTGCAATTTACTTTTTCTATCTCTTTTGATATATTACTTTGTAATCCCTTTTTTTCTTTTAATTTAGCACGATAACACTTCATTCTTTCTCTTTCCAATTTTCGAAGTTCTATTTGTTTCTCTACAGATAAACCTGCACGATGACGTTTCACTCTTTCTGTACTAACATTTTTTTTTCCTTCTGTCGTTTCTCCATGTTATTCGAAATTTTATTTATACAATATGAATATGTGAAAGTGTAATAAATCTCATAATATATGAAATATGCAATTTCAAAATGTCGAAATTTCACGTAACCAGTTTTATAATTATGTACATAGCAATTTACACATTTGCCAATTACCTACCGAAAAATTTGCAATAAATAATGATCTTAAAAATACATTTTCAAGTATCACGATTTTCCAATCTGCCAATTTTTAAAGAGGAATTAGAGAATTTAACAATTTTCATATTTTACAATGTTACAGAAATATTATAATTAATTTATTAGTTCTGAAATTCCCATAAAACATTTCATATATTTCTAGTAAAGAGATTTTTCTAATAAAGAGTTTAACATTTCTGTCTTCTAATTTCATAAGTTACCAGAAATAATTGGTATTTAAAAAACAATAAACCATTTCAATAACTTCACAATATTTCAATTTACAAATGTCCTATTCAACTGTCCATTTTTCTAATTTTGTTCTTTATGAATTATCCATTTTACCAATATTCTTAATTTATCAAATTTTCACTTTCCCAATTTTGCAATTTACTTATGTTTCATTTCAAGAAATTAACATCAACTTTTTTATTTTCTAATTTTATAAATTGATGAAAGTGATTGGTATTTAAAAAGCAATATACCATTTAATTATTTTTAAAATGTTTCAATTTCTAAATGTCCTATTTTACCAATTTCCATTTTTCAAATTTAGTACTTTCTCAATTGTCCATTTTACCAATACTCCAATTTACTAAATTTCCAATTTGCCAATTTTCCAATTTGCCAATTTGCCGATTTTCCAATTTACTTATTATCAATTTCAATAATTTGCCAATTTACCAATTTTTAAATTTGTCTCTTTTCCACTTCACCAATTTCACTGTCAAATTTCTCAATTCTCCAATTAACAATAATCAAACTATTTAAGTATTGAATATTGTACTGTACTTTAATGTTACATTATTATGAAAAACCAAAAATATTATTGAACAACGTCCAGTAAATAATGAATCTTACAGTACTCACCAAGTGAAATACTGAGATATTAAATCTGAGAATGAAAAGAAATTTAAATAAATTTAAAGAAATACTGAGTTCTTAAATCTGCTACCTCCTATTCAACAATAACTTTCAGAAATTTAATGATTTTCAAAGGGTATGGTGTATAATTAAGAAACAAAAGAATTTCTATTTCTATTCCTACCTGCCTTTTCTTAATTGTAAGGAAGTACATTTGTCTACCTGAAGGAAAGTTATCTCTCCATCTCTCGCTCTTTCTCTCTTTCTGTCTCTCCCTGTATATTCTTAATATATCTATATATCTATCTAGCCATATATCTATCTATCTATCTATCTATCTATCTATCTATCTATCTATCTATCTATCTATCTATCTATCTATCTATCTATCTATCTATCTATCTATCTATCTATTAAAAGTATTGTTTACATAATTATACCTTCTCTTCGTAAATTTGTTTATATTTTGGGACGCATGATTAAGTTCTAAAATGAATTATTTAGAATTTTAATTTCATGCAATTTCATGAATTACAAGTTTCTTGTAGCCGAAATTTCACTTCTCGAATTTGTTTTCAATCAAATTTAAATGAATTCTAATTTTTACCTAACAGAAATTTTAGGCCATCAAATGTATATCTAAAATTATTTTCATTGAAAAAAATTCAATTTAAGCGAATTTTAATTTAGAAGAATTTTCATTTTATAGAATTTAAAATTCATCGAATTTTTAAATAACAGAATATTCATCTGACCGAATCTTCATTTGTCCAAAATTGTATTAGTAGGGGAACAGGTTCGGTTGTGGGCACCCTTTTGTTTTTGACTGATAACTTGTACCCAATAAATATGATGCGGTCAATAACATATGTATGGAAAGCTAGAGACCTTAGCTAACTACTGGCGAAGAAAGTAAATTGATTCTGTCGAATAGAAAAATTTTATTAAAAATTTTACAAAGTGGTAATTTTTCGCAAAAAAAAAATTTTGTTTCGGTTGTGGGCACCCTACAAAAAAACTGCTAAATATGGGGAAAAATACATTAAAACCACAGCAAATAAGGAAACAAATTAAAATTTAACATTTAATTATATGATTAAAAATGAAATTATTTAGATTATTTAGATTATTTAAATTATTTTTTCACTTTGATTTGTGTCACTTTTAAAAATGTTTAAAAAAGTTCTTGTGTTAATTGTAACTTGTCAAAAAAGTAATTTCTTTCTAGCAAGAAGCACAGGTGTCCGTTCAATTTTTTATTCACACAAAAAGTAAGTGCGGTCATAACACACACTTGACAATTTTTATATTTCAGAAATCTCTTTTCTGTCAAAAGTTTCGCAGGGGTGCCCACAACCGAACCATGCCCACAACCGAACCTCTTCCCCTATAAATTCAGATTTCATGGAAAAGTTTTGGCCATTTGCAATTTCTAAAAAATGAACATTGTACCTTCTATCTTTTTCATCAAATATGAATTCGTACTAATACAATTTCGGATAAAAGAAAATTCTAAATAATTCATATGAGAACTTCATCATACGTCCCTATATTTTTATTAGGGTGGTCCATAAAAACCTATTTTTCCTTTTTTCCAGTGCTCATGGAAATACAGGTTCTTTTTGCAAAGAAAAGAGAGTATATACTTGGATTTTAAAAAAAAAAATTTTTAGAGGTCGCTCAAGTAACTTTTATGCATAAAAATTATATTTTCTTAAGTTATTCATTTTTTAACATAGTTATTTTACAGCTGTTAAGGTCTACCTAGAATGAAGTTATAGCTTATTTTATAGTAAAAAAGGTAAGTTATTATTGGTGATTGTAAAGTAATATAAAGCGCCAGATAAGTTGGGAAAAGTAGTGATTTTGAGGGTGCGTCCAACTTTAAGAGTAACTTTCAAAAAAAAAAAAAAATTTTTTTTCTTATCAACAAATTCTATTGTACTCTTCTTTTGATAGAGAAAAAATATGTTATAAAACTGAGAATAAAAATAATAAAAGAAAGGCAGGACAAATATTAGAATTCGAGAAAAATTGGATTTTTCAAGTTTTCTGTCACATTTTGGTGAAAATAATGGCAGGGATCACATTTCCTCCCCTTTTTGACCTAATCCTCTTTTTCCCCTTTTATTCTTATTTAGTAAAAATTACTTAAAACACCTAAAATCTTATATTTTCTCCCTTTTCGCCTTTTTCTAATAACTTATTCTAAAAACTACCATTTTTATAACTTTTATATAACAATCTACTTATTTTTTAGTAAATAATTTACTTCTGTAAACCTATGAAGTATATAGGTATTAATCTACGTGAATTAAGAAAATAAGAAAATACTTATAAGAAATTCTTACAAAATTTTTCAGCAAAATTCCAAAAAAACATTAATTTTGTTTGAATTTGTTAAAAGTTTCTTATAGTATTAGGTATTTATTAAATGTTATTGTTATTCTAAGACAATCCATACTTGAAAGAAATGGTCTTGCCAAAACTTTATTTAGATATACTTCTATGTAATTCAAAAACCTGGAATTCTCAAAGTTTCATAAAAATTCAGATCATTTCTGAAATAATAAACATTCTATGTTCTCATTTCAAAATTTGTATCTTATAATATCGAAAAATGAAACTTGTTAATAATTTTCGGGCAAGTTTTCTAACTACACTTTTTGGAATTTTATAAATTACTTTTATATTTTCAATAAATGTCATTAAAATATTCTAATGTTTTTAAAATAAATTTTGCAATATTGTAATTTCCATTTCTTTCAGTTATTAGTTTTCTAAGAATTTTAATAAGTTCCTTTTAAGCAAAAGAGAGGAAAAGTTTTATTTTATTTTTTTATTATTTCCTATTTTTTTATTTATTAGTAAAAAAATGGTGTGTACTGATGATTCGGTTTATAAATAGTTTATGGATATGTTAAGAAAATTTTTGTAATCTTTTTTTTCTTGATTTTTCATATCCCCATTTTTAAAATTAAATTCCCTTTTTTAATGTTTAAATCCCCATTTTTACCTAAAATTAAAAATCACTGTGATCCCAAAACGTGCTTAATTTTTTCTAAACCAGTTTTTAAATTTTTATCAATATTTTGGTAACATATTATGAGATAAATATTGTATAAAGTTTCTTTTTTTTCATGTTTTTTTGGAATATTGTTAGAAAATTTCGTAAGATTTTCTTATAAGTATTTTCTTATTTTCTTAATTCACGTAGATTAATACCTATATACTTCATATGTTTACAGAAGTAAATTATTTATTAAAAAATAAGTAGATTGTTATATAAAAGTTATAAGAATTGTAGTTATTAACATTAGTTATTGGAAAAACGTGAAAAGGGAGAAAATATAAGATTTTAGGTGTCTTAGGTAATTTTTTCTAAATAAGAGTAAAAGGGAAAAATTTTTAAATATGTTTATCTTGCTTCATTTATATATTCTTGAATTTTTAATTATTTTCTTTGTTTTTTGCAATGAACTCTATTGTTTATTGTTTATTGGGTTTGAGATGCCCACTGACAGTGGAATATGGCCAACAGTGGAAGGGGACCAACGCAATAATGTAATTTAATGTTCATATAATGTGCGTATTTGGTCGCATTTATGATGATTAATATTTTTTGTAATTTGTTCGTAAACTAATTGCTTTTCGTAAAAAATGCATTGAACATAAAATATGTATTTTTGTGAGAGCTACGACTTTTGTAAACATTTTTTTTTTTTGCAATATTTAAAGAGATAAATTCAAGAAACCTACATTTTTATGATTCTTTATACATATTTTTCACCATGATAATAAAATTTGCGCCAATTTTCAATATGATTTTTTTAATCAGTGCATCCAAATACGTAAGTAGGGGAGAGTGGGACAAAATAATGATAAAAAAGAGCAATTAAATTAATATTTTAAAAAATCGATATATCGAAATTAAAACATTGGTAATTGAAGTACTTTGAATAGAAATATTGATTTGTGGACGGTAAGAATTCATATATAAATGAAATAATGTGTTTAAATAATTTAATATAATATACAGTATTCAATTTTGCCCTAAAGTAAGGTATCCTTTTTTGCCTCGCACTACATAATATAACAAAATGTAACATGACTGCAAAAATAGGCGTCTTACTGTAAGACAGTTATGTGGTCATTTTTAAAAAGTTTTTGGGTGTCTTAAAATTGACCAATGAGAGAGTGTTTTACAAAATTATTAACCAATGAAATAGCTGAAAATGAATGTGAGACGCTTTCTAAATGTCTTAATGTCCTGCCGTAAGACATCTCCAAGACACTTAGTTTTACAGTGATTTGCAAGTTATTATAAACAATTTAATAATTAATCCTATTGAAAACTACTGTATAATACATACTGAAAAAGATGCCGTACTTCCAATAATTTATGAAACATCACAAAAAGTTTTATAAGTACTTTATTTTGGCCAAGAATGGATCTTTTTTTTTTACCTAAAACTTTCAATATAATGAACATAATGATGTTCACGGTAACCATATTTAGTGTTACAAATACGGACAGCTATCTAGATAGTAAAAGTTACCACCGAGATTATACGGAGTAACATCTTGATAGTACGGGGTAGAATAACTATACTTTTTTACCATCTTTGATGGTAGCCAGTAGCATAATGATAGTACCGTATAACATAACCTTTTTAACATCAAAATCTTACTATCCGTTTCTCTCTGTGTATGCTCTCAAGTCAATAATGAGTATGTTTCCAAAATTTTTGTTTCTTGAACAAAATAATTTTAATCATTTACTTCAATCCTTTTTACTCAATTCAACACAGATGTTCTTGATACAAGAATATCTTGCTACCTATATAGCCTACATAGGCTTTTTGCGATTTCGTTATCAAGCGTGACGTTGCACAGTGGACATCGTGGACAGTTTGGACGCGTGCAGTCGCGGGTTCTTATCCCACAGGACTGCAAAAATTTAATTTCATAATTTATTTACTCAGCTTTAATAGTTGTTCATTAAATGTAAGTATGTATGTACAATAAGTATTATTTCAATAAATAAAATACAGAAGTTATAAATATGAAAAAGTGCAAATATAATGTTAAAGAGGAAAAGAATATGAGGTAAATGTGGAGGGTGGCAGGAGATTATTAAAACAAGAAAATATTATTGTACTTCAAAAAAAAGATAATTTTAGATCAAGAAAATATGTTCTTAAATTGAGATAATATTTTCTCTAATCAATATTTTCTACGTTTCTTACAAGTTTGTCAAATTTTCAACTCGATCCTATATGTTCTTGGATCAAGAACATTTGCGCTCAGCACAATTATACTATTACAAGACAATCATTTTCTTCAACCAATATCATAATCCACTTGTCTCCATTGAAGCCGGCGATATACTTGAACCAAATAAAATTTTCTTCATTCAATAACATTGTTTTTCAGTGTGTGGAATGTTCTCCACGCTAAATCCAAGTCGGTGGGGAACTCCACATGCTACATTACTTATTTTCCTACATAAAATAACTTTTTTTTTATTTACATAGGTGGTAGGAGGTAAGAGAGGGATTTCTCCATATAGAAAGAATCTGTTTCACCGGCCCTGCTTATCTTTATCCCCACGTGGAAAGATTCCCTGCAAATTCCCATTAGAAATTCCGATCGGAAATTCCCGTCACAAATTCCACAGGAATTCCGATAAAAACTTTAATGTGTTTTCAAATAATATCGCACTTTCCTAATCGGTTAAAAAACAATAACTAAAAAACAACCAAGTTTAGAACCGATGACCAGGTGACTTTTGTTCAACTCCCTCGAGAAAGTTAACCTCAAAATTTATAAATCTATAATTACGAAGAAAACCAAGTACAGAATCGATATCCAGGTCATTTTTCTTTAACTTCTTTAGAGAAGATAACCTTTTTTTTTATGGAATTCAATTTCTTGTTATGAAACTTCGAACATGGGCATATTAAGCATCTAAAATTTTACTAATATTAGATTTTTAATTTTTCAGGTTAACTTAAGTTAAGTCACCTGTATATCCTTGCGGCAATTGATGTTTTCCTAATTATTGCTTTCTGCATTTCTGCACTTGCTGCTTTCCTAAATTTTTATTAATAAATTATTATGAGATTAACTTCCTACCACTTCTGCAATTGCTGTTTTTCGAATTATAGATTTTTAAATTTTCAGATCTACTGTCTTCAATAAGTAGACCCAAAAGTAACCTGCAACTCGATTCGCCACTTAGAGGTTTCCTGATTATGCATTTACAAATTTTGAGGTTAACTTCCTGGAAGATGTTGACCAAAAGTCACCTGAACATCCGTTTTGCACTTAGTGTTTTTCTAATCTTTGATTATTAAAATTTGAGGTTAACTTCATCCCACAAGTTCACTAAAAGTTACCTCGGCATCGGTTCTGCACTTGGCGTATTCCTAATTATGTATTTTTAAATTTTTGTCTTTCTATACTTTTTTATTATTAAATTTTGAGGTTAAATTCCTCGAAGATGTTGTCCTAAAGTCACCTGAACATCGGTTCCGCACTTGGTGTTTAACTGAATGTCGATTTCCAAAGTTTGAGGTTAAATTCTACAAAACTTACCTGGACATGGGTTCTGCAGTTATTGTTGTCCTTATTATTGATTTTTAAATTTTGAGGTTAACTACCTTTAAGAAGTTCACCAAAAGTCACCAGGAAATCGGTTCTCCTCGTGATGATTTCCTAATTCTTGATTTTCAAAATTTTTAAATTCAAATACATAATTAGGAGAAATTGTGAAATCTCCTTTATGTTTAGTACGCTTTTGCCTATGACGTGTCATGCTCCGCCTACTTCATTTTCAAAATTTTTAAATTCAATTAAATTCAAATACATAATTAGAAGAAATTGTGAAATCTCCTTTATGTTTAGTACGCTTTTGCCTATGACGTGTCATGCTCCGCCTACTTCATTTTCAAAATTTTTAAATTCATCAAATACACATAAATAGGAGAAATTGTAAACTCTCCTTTATGTTCCGTACGCTTATGCCCCGCCTACTGGTTACGTACGTTTTTCCCGAAGGCGTGCCATACCTTCTCGGTTTCGTACGCAAATTTCTACAGCAGTATATCTATAGCTATCACTAACTGATTTCTTATAAAGGATTAGCGAACAAAATTGAACAAAAATTGAAGATCTGCGCGTTACTTTTAACTCGTCAAAAAATGAAAATTCAATCAATTTTTGCCTCGCCAGAAATATTGGGCAAAATACACTTAAAAGTTTTCAGTCAAATATCACTTATTTTCCATATTTCTAGATCTAATTTCAAACTTTTTTTACTATTAGCGAACAAAAATGAACAAAAATTGAGGAACTGCGCGTTACTTTCAACTCGTCAACAAATTAGAATTCAATCAATTTTTGCCTCGCCAGAAATATTTGTCAAAATACACTTAAAAGTTTTCAGTCAAATATCACTTATTTTCCATATTTCTAGATCTAATTTCTAACTTTTTTAACTATTAGCGAACAAAAATGAACAAAAGTTGAGGAACTGCGCGTTACTTTTAACTCGTCAAAAAATGAAAATTCAATCAATTTTTGCCTCGCCAGAAATATTGGGCAAAATACACTTAAAAGTTTTCAGTCAAATATCACTTATTTTCCATATTTCTAGATCTAATTTCTAACTTTTTTAACTATTAGCGAACAAAAATGAACAAAAGTTGAGGAACTGCGCGTTACTTTTAACTCGTCAAAAAATGAAAATTCAATCAATTTTTGCCTCGCCAGAAATATTGGGCAAAATACACTTAAAAGTTTTCAGTCAAATATCACTTATTTTCCATATTTCTATATCTAATTTCAAACTTTTTTAACTATTAGCGAACAAAAATGAACAAAAATTAAGGAACTGCGCGTTACTTTTAACTTGTCAAAAAAAGAATATTCAATTAATTTTTGCCTCGCCAGAAATATTTGGCAAAATACACTTAAAAAATTTCAATCAAATATTAATTATTTTTCATATTTCTAGATCTAATTTTAAACTTTTTTAACTATTAGCGAACAAAATTAAACAAAAATTTAATAACTGCGCGTTACTTTTAACTCGTCAAAAAATTAAAATTCAATCAATTTTTGCCTCGCCAGAAATATTTGGCAAAATACACTAAAATATTTTCATTCAAATATCTACTATTTTACATACTTCAAGATCTAATTTCTAACTTTTCAATCTATTAGCAAACAAAATTAAACAAAAATTGAAGAACTGCGCGTTACTTTCAAACCGTCAAAAAATTTAAAATTCAATCAATTTTTGCCTCGCCAGAAATATTTGGCAAAATACACTTAAAAGTTTTCCGTTAAATATTACTTATTTTCCATATTTCTAGATCTAATTTCAAACTTTTTTAACTATTAGCGAACAAAAATGAACAAAAATTGAGGAATAGCGCGTTACTTTCAACTCGTCAAAAAATTAAAATTCAATCAATTTTTGCCTCGCCAGAAATATTTGGCAAAATACACCAAAAAATTTTCAGTCACATATCAATTATTTTCCATATTTCTTGATCTAAATTTAAACTTTTTTAACTATAAGCGAACAAAGTGAACAAAAATTTAAGAACTGCGCGTTACTTTCAACTTGTCTAAAAATGAATATTCAATCAATTTTAGCCTCGCAAGAAATATTTAGCAAAAACACTACAAAATTTTCAGTCAAATGTCAATTATTTTCCATATTTCTAGATCTAATTTCAAACTTTTTTATCTTTTTGCGAACAAAATTGAACAAAAATCGAATATCTGCGCACTACTTTCAACTCGTCAAAAAATTAAAATTCAATCAATTTTTGCCTCGCCAGAAATATTTGGCAAAATACACTAAAAAATTTTTAGTAAAATATTAATTATTTTCTATATTTTTAAATCTAATTTAAAACTTTTTTAACTATTAGCGAACAAAATTGAACAAAAATTAAAGAACTGCGCGTTACTTTCAACTCTTCAAAAAACTAAAATTCAATCAATTTTAGCCTCGCAAGAAATATTTGGCAAAATACACTTAAAAGTTTTCAGTCAAATATCACTTATTTTCCATATTTCTAGATCTAATTTCAAACTTTTTTTACTATTAGCGAACAAAAATGAACAAAAATTGAGGAACTGCGCGTTACTTTCAACTGGTCAAAAAATTAAAATTCAATCAATTTTTGCCTCGCCAGAAATATTTGTCAAAATACACTAAAAAATTTTTAGTCAAATATCAATTATTTTACATATTTCTAGATCTAATTTCAAACTTTTTTAACTATTAGCGAACAAAAATGAACAAAAGTTGAGGAACTGCGCGTTACTTTTAACTCGTCAAAAAATGAAAATTCAATCAATTTTTGCCTCGCCAGAAATATTGGGCAAAATACACTTAAAAGTTTTCAGTCAAATATCACTTATGTTCCATATTTCTAGATCTAATTTCAAACTTTTTTAACTATTAGCGAACAAAAATGAACAAAAATTGAGGAACTGCGCGTTACTTTTAACTTGTCAAAAAAAGAATATTCAATCAATTTTTGCCTCGCCAGAAATATTTGGCAAAATACACTTAAAAAATTTCAGTCAAATATTAATTATTTTCCATATTTCTAGATCTAATTTTAAACTTTTTTAACTATTAGCGAACAAAATTAAACAAAAATTTAATAACTGCGCGTTACTTTTAACTCGTCAAAAAATTAAAATTCAATCAATTTTTGCCTCGCCAGAAATATTTGGCAAAATACACTAAAATATTTTCAGTCAAATATCTATTATTTTCCATACTTCAAGATCTAATTTCTAACTTTTCCATCTATTAGCAAACAAAATTAAACAAAAATTGAAGAACTGCGCGTTTCTTTTAAACCGTCAAAAAATTAAAATTCAATCAATTTTTGCCTCGCCAGAAATATTTGTCAAAATACACTAAAAAATTTTTAGTCAAATATCAATTATTTTGCATATTTCTAGATCAAATTTCAAACTTTCTTAACTATTAGCGACCAAAAATGAACAAAAATTGAGGAACTGCGCGTTACTTTTAACTTGTCAAAAAATTAAAATTCAATCAATTTTTGCCTCGCCAGAAATATTTGGCAAAATACACTAAAAAATTTTTAGTCAAATATCAATTATTTTCCATATTTCTAGATCTAATTTTAAACTTTTTTAACTATAAGCGAACAAAATTGCACAAAAATTGAAGAACTGCGCGTTACTTTCAACTCGTCAAAAAATGAAAATTAAATCAATTTTAGCCTCACCAGAAATATTTGTGCAAAATACACTAAAAAATTTTCAGTCAAATATAAATTATTCACCATATTTCAAGATCTAATTTCAAACTTTTTTAACTATTAGCGAACAAAATTGAACAAAAATTGAAGATCTGCGCGTTACTTTCAACTCGTCAAAAAACTAAAATTCAATAAATTTTAGCCTCGCAAGAAATATTTAGCAAAATACACTTAAAAGTTTTCAGTCAAATATCACTTATTTTCCATATTTCTAGATCTAATTTCAAACTTTTTTAACTGTTAGCGAACAAAAATGAACAAATATTGAGGAACTGCGCGTTACTTTCAACTTGTCAAAAAATGAATATTCAATCAATTTTTGGCTCGCCAGAAATATTTGGCAAAATACACTTAAAGAATTTCAGTCAAATATTAATTATTTTTCATACCTCTAGATCTAATTTCAAACTTTTTTAACTATTAGCGAACAAAGTGAACAAAAATTGAATATCTGCGCACTACTTTCAACTCGTCAAAAAATTAAAATTCAATCAATTTTTGCCTCGCCAGAAATATTTGTCAAAATACACTAAAAAATTTTTAGTCAAATATCAATTATTTTGCATATTTCTAGATCAAATTTCAAACTTTCTTAACTATTAGCGACCAAAAATGAACAAAAATTGAGGAACTGCGCGTTACTTTTAACTTGTCAAAAAATTAAAATTCAATCAATTTTTGCCTCGCCAGAAATATTTGGCAAAATACACTAAAAAATTTTTAGTCAAATATCAATTATTTTCCATATTTCTAGATCTAATTTTAAACTTTTTTAACTATAAGCGAACAAAATTGCACAAAAATTGAAGAACTGCGCGTTACTTTCAACTCGTCAAAAAATAAAAATTAAATCAATTTTAGCCTCGCCAGAAATATTTGTGCAAAATACACTAAAAAATTTTCAGTCAAATATAAATTATTCACCATATTTCAAGATCTAATTTCAAACTTTTTTAACTATTAGCGAACAAAATTGAACAAAAATTGAAGATCTGCGCGTTACTTTCAACTCGTCAAAAAATTAAAATTCAATGAATTTTTGCCTCGCCAGAAATATTTGGCAAAATACACTAAAATTTTTCAGTCAAATATTAATTATTTTCCATATTTCTAGATCTTATTTAAAACTTTTTAAACTATTAGCGAACAAAATTGAAGAAAAATTGAAGAACTGCGCGTTACTTTCAAACCGTCAAAAAATTAAAATTCAATCAATTTTTGCCTCGACAGAAATATTTGGCAAAATACACTTAAAAGTTTTCCGTCAAATATAAATTTTTCTCCATATTTCAAGATCTAATTTCAAACTTTTTTAACTATTAGCGAACAAAATTGAACAAAAATCGAATATCTGCGCACTACTTTCAACTCGTCAAAAAATTAAAATTTAATCAATTTTTGCCTCGCCAGAAATATTTGTCAAAATACACTAAAAAATTCTTAGTCAAATATCAATTTTTTTCTATATTTCTAGATCTAATTTTAAACTTTTTTAACTATAAGCGAACAAAATTGCACAAAAATTGAAGAACTGCGCGTTACTTTTAACTCGTCAAAAAATTAAAATTCAATCAATTTTTGCCTCGCCAGAAATATTTGTCAAAATACACTAAAAAATTTTTAGTCAAATATCAATTATTTTCCATATGTCTAGATCTAATTTCAAACTTTTTTAACTATAAGCGAACAAAATTGCACAAAAATTAAAGAACTGCGCGTTACTTTCAACTCGTCAAAAATGAAAATTAAATCAATTTTAGCCTCGCCAGAAATATTTGTGCAAAATACACTAAAAAATTTTCAGTCAAATATAAATTATTCTCCATATTTCAAGATCTAATTTCAAACTTTTTAAACTATTAGCGAACAAAATTGAACAAAAATTGAAGATCTGCGCGTTAATTTCAACTCGCCAAAAAATTAAAATTCAATCAATTTTTGCCTCGCCAGAAATATTTGGCAAAATACACTTAAAAAATTTCAATCAAATATTAATTATTTTTCATATTTCTAGATCTAATTTTAAACTTTTTTAACTATTAGCGAACAAAATTAAACAAAAATTTAATAACTGCGCGTTACTTTTAACTCGTCAAAAAATTAAAATTCAATCAATTTTTGCCTCGCCAGAAATATTTGGCAAAATACACTAAAATATTTTCTTTCAAATATCTATTATTTTCCATACTTCAAGATCTAATTTCTAACTTTTCAATCTATTAGCAAACAAAATTAAACAAAAATTGAAGAACTGCGCGTTACTTTCAACTCTTCAAAAAACTAAAATTCAATCAATTTTAGCCTCGCAAGAAATATTTGGCAAAATACACTTAAAAGTTTTCAGTCAAATATCACTTATTTTCCATATATCTAGATCTAATTTCAAACTTTTTTTACTATTAGCGAACAAAAATGAACAAAAATTGAGGAATAGCGCGTTACTTTCAACTCGTCAAAAAATTAAAATTCAATCAATTTTTGCCTCGCCAGAAATATTTGGCAAAATACACCAAAAAATTTTCAGTCAAATATCAATTATTTTCCATATTTCTTGATCTAAATTTAAACTTTTTTAACTATAAGCGAACAAAATTGAACAAAAATCGAATATCTGCGCACTACTTTCAACTCGTCAAAAAATGAAATCTCTATCAATTATTGCCTCGCCAGAAATATTTGTTAAAATACACCAAAAAATTTTCAGTCAAAAATTAATTTATTTTCCATATTTCTAGATCTAATTTTAAACTTTTTTAACTATAAGCGAACAAAATTGCACAAAAATTGAAGAACTGCGCGTTACTTTCAAAACGTCAAAAAATGAAAATTAAATCAATTTTAGCCTCGCCAGAAATATTTGTGCAAAATACACTAAAAAATTTTCAGTCAAATATAAATTAATCTCCATATTTCAAGATCTAATTTTAAACTTTTTTAACTATTAGCAAACAAAATTGAACAAAAATTGAAGATCTGCGCGTTACTTTCAACTCGTCAAAAAATTAAAATTTAATCAATTTTTGCCTCGCCAGAAATATTTGTCAAAATACACTAAAAAATTTTTAGTCAAATATCAATTATTTTGCATATTTCTAGATCAAATTTCAAACTTTCTTAACTATTAGCGACCAAAAATGAACAAAAATTGAGGAACTGCGCGTTACTTTTAACTTGTCAAAAAATTAAAATTCAATCAATTTTTGCCTCGCCAGAAATATTTGGCAAAATACACTAAAAAATTTTTAGTCAAATATCAATTATTTTCCATATTTCTAGATCTAATTTTAAACTTTTTTAACTATAAGCGAACAAAATTGCACAAAATTTGAAGAACTGCGCGTTACTTTCAACTCGTCAAAAAATGAAAATTAAATCAATTTTAGCCTCGCCAGAAATATTTGTGCAAAATACACTAAAAAATTTTCAGTCAAATATAAATTATTCACCATATTTCAATATCTAATTTCAAACTTTTTTAACTATTAGCGAACAAAATTGAACAAAAATTGAAGATCTGCGCGTTACTTTCAACTTGTCAAAAAATTAAAATTCAATCAATTTTTGCCTCGCCAGAAATATTTGGCAAAATACACTAAAAATTTTTCAGTCAAATATTAATTATTTTCCATATTTCTAGATCTTATTTAAAACTTTTTAAACTATTAGCGAACAAAATTGAAGAAAAATTGAAGAACTGCGCGTTACTTTCAAACCGTCAAAAAATTAAAATTCAATCAATTTTTGCCTTGACAGAAATATTTGGCAAAATACACTTAAAAGTTTTCCGTCAAATATAAATTATTCTCCATATTTCAAGATCTAATTTCAAACTTTTTTAACTATTAGCGAACAAAATTGAACAAAAATCGAATATCTGCGCACTACTTTCAACTCGTCAAAAAATTAAAATTTAATCAATTTTTGCCTCGCCAGAAATATTTGTCAAAATACACTAAAAAATTTTTAGTCAAATATCAATTATTTTCTATATTTCTAGATCTAATTTTAAACTTTTTTAACTATAAGCGAACAAAATTGCACAAAAATTGAAGAACTGCGCGTTACTTTTAACTCGTCAAAAAATTAAAATTCAATCAATTTTTGCCTCGCCAGAAATATTTGGCAAAATACACAAAAATATTTTCAGTCAAATATCTATTATTTTCCATACTTCAAGATCTAATTTCAAACTTTTCGATCTATTAGCAAAAAAAATTAAACAAAAATTGAAGAACTGCGCGTTACTTTCAAACCGTCAAAAAATTAAAATTCAATCAATTTTTGCCTCGCCAGAAATATTTGTCAAAATACACTAAAAAATTTTTAGTCAAATATCAATTATTTTCCATATTTCTAGATCTAATTTCAAACTTTTTTAACTATAAGCGAACAAAATTGCACAAAAATTAAAGAACTGCGCGTTACTTTCAACTCGTCAAAAATGAAAATTAAATCAATTTTAGCCTCGCCAGAAATATTTGTGCAAAATACACTAAAAAATTTTCAGTCAAATATAAATTATTCTCCATATTTCAAGATCTAATTTCAAACTTTTTTAACTATTAGCGAACATAATTGAACAAAAATTGAAGATCTGCGCGTTAATTTCAACTCGCCAAAAAATTAAAATTCAATCAATTTTTGCCTCGCCAGAAATATTTGGCAAAATACACTAAAAATTTTTCAGTCAAATATTAATTATTTTCCATATTTCTAGATCTAATTTAAAACTTTTTAAACTATTACCGAACAAAATTGAAGAAAAATTGAAGAACTGCGCGTTACTTTCAAACCGTCAAAAATTAAAATTCAATCAATTTTTGCCTCGACAGAAATATTTGGCAAAATACACTTAAAAGTTTTCCGTCAAATATCACTTATTTTCCATATTTCTAGATCTAATTTCAAACTTTTTTAACTATTAGCGAACAAAGTGAACAAAAATTGAATATCTGCGCACTACTTTCAACTCGTCAAAAAATGAAAATTTAATCAATTTTTGCCTCGCCAGAAATATTTGTCAAAATACACTAAAAAATTTTTAGTCAAATATCAATTATTTTCTATATTTCTAGATCTAATTTTAAACTTTTTTAACTATAAGCGAACAAAATTGCACAAAAATTGAAAAACTGCGCGTTACTTTCAAACCGTCAAAAAATTAAAATTCAATCAATTTTTGCCTTGACAGAAATATTTGGCAAAATACACTTAAAAGTTTTCCGTCAAATATAAATTATTCTCCATATTTCAAGATCTAATTTCAAACTTTTTTAACTATTAGCGAACAAAATTGAACAAAAATCGAATATCTGCGCACTACTTTCAACTCGTCAAAAAATTAAAATTTAATCAATTTTTGCCTCGCCAGAAATATTTGTCAAAATACACTAAAAAATTTTTAGTCAAATATCAATTATTTTCTATATTTCTAGATCTAATTTTAAACTTTTTTAACTATAAGCGAACAAAATTGCACAAAAATTGAAGAACTGCGCGTTACTTTTAACTCGTCAAAAAATTAAAATTCAATCAATTTTTGCCTCGCCAGAAATATTTGGCAAAATACACAAAAATATTTTCAGTCAAATATCTATTATTTTCCATACTTCAAGATCTAATTTCAAACTTTTCGATCTATTAGCAAAAAAAATTAAACAAAAATTGAAGAACTGCGCGTTACTTTCAAACCGTCAAAAAAATAAAATTCAATCAATTTTTGCCTCGCCAGAAATATTTGTCAAAATACACTAAAAAATTTTTAGTCAAATATCAATTATTTTCCATATTTCTAGATCTAATTTCAAACTTTTTTAACTATAAGCGAACAAAATTGCACAAAAATTAAAGAACTGCGAGTTACTTTTAACTCGCCAAAGAATTAAAATTCAATCAATTTTTGCCTCGCCAGAAATATTTGGCAAAATACACTAAAAATTTTTCAGTTAAATATTAATTATTTTCCATATTTCTAGATCTAATTTAAAACTTTTTTAACTATTAGCGAACGAAAATGAACAAAAATTAAGGAACTGCGCGTTACTTTTAACTTGTCAAAAAAAGAATATTCAATCAATTTTTGCCTCGCCAGAAATATTTGGCAAAATACACTTAAAAAATTTCAGTCAAATATTAATTATTTTCCATATTTCTAGATCTAATTTTAAACTTTTTTAACTATTAGCGAACAGAATTAAACAAAAATTAAATAACTGAGCATTACTTTTAACTCGTCAAAAAATTAAAACTCAATCAATTTTAGCCTCGCAAGAAATATTTGACAAAAACACTACATACTTTTCAGTCAAATATCAATTATTTTCCATATTTCTAGATCCAATTTTAAACTTTTTTATCTATTAGCGAACAAAATTAAACAAAAATTGAAAAACTGCGCGTTACTTTCAACTCGTCAAAAAATCAAAATTTAGTCAATTTTTGCCTCGCCAGAAATATTTGTTAAAATACAATAAAAAATTTTTAGTAAAATATAAATTATTTTCCATATTTCTAGATCTAATTTCCAACTTTATTAACTATTAGCGAACAAAATTGAACAAAAATCAAATATCTGCGCACTACTTTCAACTCGTCAAAAAATTAAAATTTAATCAATTTTTGCCTCGCCAGAAATATTTGTCAAAATACACTAAAAAATTTTTAGTCGAATATCAATTATTTTCCATATTTCTAGATCTAATTTCAAACTTTCTTACCTATTAGCGAACAAAAATGAACAAAAATTGAGGAACTGCGCGTTACTTTTAACTCGTCAAAAAATGAAAATTCAATCAATTTTTGCCTCGCCAGAAATATTTGTCAAAATACACTAAAAAATTTTTAGTCAAATATCAATTATTTTACATATTTCTAGATCTAATTTCAAACTTTTTTAACTATTAGGAAACAAAAATGAACAAAAGTTGAGGAACTGTGCGTTACTTTTAACTCGTCAAACCATGAAAATTGAATCAATTTTTGCCTCGCCAGAAATATTGGGCAAAATACACTTAAAAGTTTTCAGTCAAATATCACTTATTTTCCATATTTCTAGATCTAATTTCAAACTTTTTTAACTATTAGCGAACAAAAATGGACAAAAATTGAGGAACTGCGCGTTACTTTCAACTTGTCAAAAAATGAATATTCAATCAATTTTTGCCTCGCCAGAAATATTTGGCAAAATACACTTAAAAAATTTCAGTCAAATATTAATTAGTTTCCATATTTCTAGATCTAATTTTAAACTTTTTTAACTATTAGCGAACAAAATTAAACAAAAATTAAATAACTGCGCGTTACTTTTAAGTCGTCAAAAAATTAAAATTCAATCAATTTTTGCCTCGCCAGAAATATTTGGCAAAATACACTAAAATATTTTCAGTCAAATATCAATTATTTTACATATTTCTAGATCTAATTTCAAACTTTTTTAACTATTAGCGAACAAAAATGAACAAAAGTTGGGAACTGCGCGTTACTTTTAACTCGTCAAAAAATGAAAATTCAATCAATTTTTGCCTCGCCAGAAATTTTGGGCAAAATACACTTAAAAGTTTTCAGTCAAATATCACTTATTTTCCATATTTCTAGATCTAATTTTAAACTTTTTTAACTATAAGCGAACAAAGTGAACAAAAATTTAAGAACTGCGCGTTACTTTCAACTTGTCTAAAAATAAATATTCAATCAATTTTAGCCTCGCAAGAAATATTTGGCAAAAACACTACAAAATTTTTAGTCAAATATCAATTGTTTTCCATATTTCTAGATCTAATTTTAAACTTTTTTATCTATTAGGGAACAAAATTGAACAAAAATCTAATATCTGCGCACTACTTTCAACTCGTGAAAAAATGAAAATTTAATCAATTTTTGCCTCATTAGAAATATTTGGCAAAATACACTAAAAAATTTTTATTCAAATATCAATTGTTTTCCATATTTCTAAATCTAATTTCAAACTTTTTTAACTATTAGCGAACAAAATTGAACAAAAATTTAAGAACTGCGCGTTACTTTTAACTCGTCAAAAAATTAAAATTCAATCAATTTTTGCCTCGCCAGAAATTTTGGGCAAAATACACTTAAAAGTTTTCAGTCAAATATCACTTATTTTCCATATTTCTAGATCTAATTTCAAACTTTTTTAACTATTAGCGAACGAAAATGAACAAAAATTAAGGAACTGCGCGTTACTTTTAACTTGTCAAAAAAAGAATATTCAATCAATTTTTGCCTCGCCAGAAATATTTGGCAAAATACACTTAAAAAATTTCAGTCAAATATTAATTATTTTCCATATTTCTAGATCTAATTTTAAACTTTTTTAACTATTAGCGAACAGAATTAAACAAAAATTAAATAACTGAGCATTACTTTTAACTCGTCAAAAAATTAAAACTCAATCAATTTTAGCCTCGCAAGAAATATTTGACAAAAACACTACATACTTTTCAGTCAAATATCAATTATTTTCCATATTTCTAGATCCAATTTTAAACTTTTTTATCTATTAGCGAACAAAATTAAACAAAAATTGAAAAACTGCGCGTTACTTTCAACTCGTCAAAAAATCAAAATTTAGTCAATTTTTGCCTCGCCAGAAATATTTGTTAAAATACAATAAAAAATTTTTAGTAAAATATAAATTATTTTCCATATTTCTAGATCTAATTTCCAACTTTATTAACTATTAGCGAACAAAATTGAACAAAAATCAAATATCTGCGCACTACTTTCAACTCGTCAAAAAATTAAAATTTAATCAATTTTTGCCTCGCCAGAAATATTTGTCAAAATACACTAAAAAATTTTTAGTCGAATATCAATTATTTTCCATATTTCTAGATCTAATTTCAAACTTTCTTACCTATTAGCGAACAAAAATGAACAAAAATTGAGGAACTGCGCGTTACTTTTAACTCGTCAAAAAATGAAAATTCAATCAATTTTTGCCTCGCCAGAAATATTTGTCAAAATACACTAAAAAATTTTTAGTCAAATATCAATTATTTTACATATTTCTAGATCTAATTTCAAACTTTTTTAACTATTAGGAAACAAAAATGAACAAAAGTTGAGGAACTGTGCGTTACTTTTAACTCGTCAAACCATGAAAATTCAATCAATTTTTGCCTCGCCAGAAATATTGGGCAAAATACACTTAAAAGTTTTCAGTCAAATATCACTTATTTTCCATATTTCTAGATCTAATTTCAAACTTTTTTAACTATTAGCGAACAAAAATGGACAAAAATTGAGGAACTGCGCGTTACTTTCAACTTGTCAAAAAATGAATATTCAATCAATTTTTGCCTCGCCAGAAATATTTGGCAAAATACACTTAAAAAATTTCAGTCAAATATTAATTAGTTTCCATATTTCTAGATCTAATTTTAAACTTTTTTTAACTATTAGCGATTAAAATTAAACAAAAATTAAATAACTGCGCGTTACTTTTCAGTCGTCAAAAAATTAAAATTCAATCAATTTTTGCCTCGCCAGAAATATTTGGCAAAATACACTAAAATATTTTCAGTCAAATATCAATTATTTTACATATTTCTAGATCTAATTTCAAACTTTTTTAACTATTAGCGAACAAAAATGAACAAAAGTTGGGAACTGCGCGTTACTTTTAACTCGTCAAAAAATGAAAATTCAATCAATTTTTGCCTCGCCAGAAATTTTGGGCAAAATACACTTAAAAGTTTTCAGTCAAATATCACTTATTTTCCATATTTCTAGATCTAATTTTAAACTTTTTTAACTATAAGCGAACAAAGTGAACAAAAATTTAAGAACTGCGCGTTACTTTCAACTTGTCTAAAAATAAATATTCAATCAATTTTAGCCTCGCAAGAAATATTTGGCAAAAACACTACAAAATTTTTAGTCAAATATCAATTGTTTTCCATATTTCTAGATCTAATTTTAAACTTTTTTATCTATTAGGGAACAAAATTGAACAAAAATCTAATATCTGCGCACTACTTTCAACTCGTGAAAAAATGAAAATTTAATCAATTTTTGCCTCATTAGAAATATTTGGCAAAATACACTAAAAAATTTTTATTCAAATATCAATTGTTTTCCATATTTCTAAATCTAATTTCAAACTTTTTTAACTATTAGCGAACAAAATTGAACAAAAATTTAAGAACTGCGCGTTACTTTTAACTTGTCAAAAAAAGAATATTCAATTAATTTTTGCCTCGCCAGAAATATTTGGCAAAATACACTTAAAAAATTTCAATCAAATATTAATTATTTTTCATATTTCTAGATCTAATTTTAAACTTTTTTAACTATTAGCGAACAAAATTAAACAAAAATTTAATAACTGCGCGTTACTTTTAACTCGTCAAAAAATTAAAATTCAATCAATTTTTGCCTCGCCAGAAATATTTGGCAAAATACACTAAAATATTTTCATTCAAATATCAATTATTTTCCATACTTCAAGATCTAATTTCTAACTTTTCAATCTATTAGCAAACAAAATTAAACAAAAATTGAAGAACTGCGCGTTACTTTCAAACCGTCAAAAAATTTAAAATTCAATCAATTTTAGCCTCCCAAGAAATATTTGTTAAAATACAATAAAAAATTTTAAGTCAAATATAAATTATTTTCCATATTTCTAGATCTAATTTTAAACTTTATTAACTATTAGCGAACAAAATTGAACAAAAATCGAATATCTGCACACTACCTTTAACTCGTCAAAAAATTAAAATTCAATCAATTTTTGCCTCGCCAGAAATATTTGGCAAAATACACTTAAAAGTTTTCCGTCAAATATCACCTATTTTCTATATTTCTAGATCTAATTTCAAACTTTTTTAACTATTAGCGAACAAAAATGAACAAGAATTGAGGAACTGCGCGTTTCTTTCAACTTGTCAAAAAATCAATATTCAATAAATTTTTGCCTCGCCAGAAATATTTGGCAAAATACACTTAAAAAATTTCAGTCAAATATTAATTAGTTTTCATATTTCTAGATCTAATTTTTAACTTTTTTAACTATTAGCGAACAAAATTAAACAAAAATTAATTAACTGCGCGTTACTTTTAAGTCGTCAAAAAATTAAAATTCAATCAATTTTTGCCTCGCCAGAAATATTTGGCAAAATACACTAAAATATTTTCAGTCAAATATCAATTATTTTACATATTTCTAGATCTAATTTCAAACTTTTTTAACTATTAGCGAACAAAAATGAACAAAAGTTGGGAACTGCGCGTTACTTTTAACTCGTCAAAGAATAAAAATTCAATCAATTTTTGCCTCGCCAGAAATATTGGGCAAAATACACTTAAAAGCTTTCAGTCAAATATCACTTATTTTCCATATTTCTCGATCTAATTTCAAACTTTTTTAACTATTAGCGAACAAAATTAAACAAAAATTAAATAACTGCGCGTTACTTTTAACTCGTCAAAAAATTAAAATTCAATCAATTTTTGCCTCGCCAGAAATATTTGGCAAAATACACTAAAATATTTTCAGTCAAATATCAATTATTTTACATATTTCTAGATCTAATTTCAAACTTTTTTAACTATTAGCGAACAAAAATGAAAAAAAATTTAGGAACTGCGCGTTACTTTTAACTTGTCAAAAAAGGAATATTCAATCAATTTTTGCCTCGCCAGAAATATTTGGCAAAATACACCACATACTTTTCAGTCAAATATAAATTATTTTCCATATTTCTAGATCTAATTTCCAACTTTTTTAACTATTAGCGAACAAAAGTGAACAAAAGTTGAGGAACTGTGCATTACTTTTAACTCGTCAAAAAATGAAAATTCAATCAATTTTTGCCTCGCCAGAAATATTTGGCAAAATACACTAAAATACTTTCAGTCAAATATCTATTATTTTCCATACTTCAAGATCTAATTTCAACCTTTTCCATCTATTAGCAAACAAAATTAAACAAAAATTGAGGAACTGCGCGTTACTTTCAACTTGTCAAAAAATGAATATTCAATCAATTTTTGCCTCGCCAGAAATATTTGGCAAAATACACTTAAAAAATTTCAGTCAAATATTAATTATTTTCCATATTTCTAGATCCAATTTTAAACTTTTTTAACTATTAGCGAACAAAATTAAACAAAAATTAAATAACTGCGCATTACTTTTAACTCGTCAAAAAATTAAAATTCAATCAATTTTTGCCTCGCCAGAAATATTTGGCAAAATACACTTAAAAGTTTTCCGTCAAATATCACTTATTTTCCATATTTGTAGATATAATTTCAAACTTTTTTAACTATTAGCGAACAAAAATGAACAAGAATTGAGGAACTGCGCGTTACTTTCAACTTGTCAAAAAATGAATATTCAATCAATTTTTGCCTCGCCAGAAATATTTGGCAAAATACACTTAAAAAATTTAAGTCAAATATTAATTATTTTTCATACTTTTAGATCTAATTTCAAACTTTTTTAACTATTAGCGAACAAAAATGAACAAAAGTTGATGAACTGCGCGTTACTTTTAACTCGTCAAAAAATGAAAATTCAATCAATTTTTGCCTCGCCAGAAATATTTGTCAAAATACACTAAAAAATTTTTAGTCGAATATCAATTATTTTCCATATTTCTAGATCTAATTTCAAACTTTCTTACCTATTAGCGAACAAAAATGAACAAAAATTGAG
Source organism: Ganaspis brasiliensis (assembly GCA_037103525.1). NCBI lineage: Eukaryota > Metazoa > Arthropoda > Insecta > Hymenoptera > Figitidae > Ganaspis > Ganaspis brasiliensis. The sequence continues at coordinate 677,616 of JAZKLR010000686.1, forward strand.
GAACTGCGCGTTACTTTTAACTCGTCAAAAAATTAAAACTCAATCAATTTTAGCCTCGCAAGAAATATTTGACAAAAACACTACATACTTTTCAGTCAAATATCAATTATTTTCCATATTTCTAGATCCAATTTTAAACTTTTTTATCTATTAGCGAACAAAATTAAACAAAAATTGAAAAACTGCGCGTTACTTTCAACTCGTCAAAAAATCAAAATTTAGTCAATTTTGGCCTCGCCAGAAATATTTGTTAAAATACAATAAAAAATTTTTAGTCAAATATAAATTATTCTTCATATTTCTAGATCTAATTTCCAACTTTATAAACTATTAGCGAACAAATTTGAACAAAAATCGAATATCTGCGCGTTACTTTTAACTCGTCAAAAAATGAAAATTCAATCAATTTTTGCCTCGCCAGAAATATTTAGCAAAATACACTTAAAAGTTTTCAGTCAAATATCACTTATTTTCCATATTTCTAGATCTAATTTCAAACTTTTTTAACTATAAGCGAACAAAGTGAACAAAAATTGAATATCTGCGCACTACTTTCAATTCGTCAAAAAATTAAAATTCAATCAATTGTTGCCGCGCCAGAAATATTTGGCAAAATACACTAAAATATTTTCATTCAAATATCTATTATTTTCCATACTTCAAGATCTAATTTCTAACTTTTCCATCTATTAGCAAACAAAATTATACAAAAATTGAAGAACTGCGCGTTACTTTCAAACCGTCAAAAAATTAAAATTCAATCAATTTTTGCCTCGCCAGAAATATTTGGCAAAATACACTAAAATATTTTCAGTCAAATATCTATTATTTTCCATACTTCAAGATCTAATTTCAAACTTTTTTATCTATTAGCGAACAAAAATGGACAAAAATTGAGGAACTGCGCGTTACTTTCAACTTGTCTAAAAATGAATATTCAATCAATTTTTGCCTCGCCAGAAATATTTGGCAAAATACACTTAAAAAATTTCAGTCAAAAATTAATTAGTTTCCATATTTCTAGATCTAATTTTAAACTTTTTTAACTATTAGCGAACAAAATTAAACAAAAATTAAATAACTGAGCGTTACTTTTAACTCGTCAAAAAATGAAAATTCAATCAATTTTTGCCTCGCCAGAAATATTGGGCAAAATACACTTAAAAGCTTTCAGTCAAATATCACTTATTTTCCATATTTCTAGATCTAATTTCAAACTTTTTTAACTATTAGCGAACAAAAATGAACAAAAGTTGAGGAACTGCGCGTTACTTTTAACTCGTCAAAAAATGAAAATTCAATCAATTTTTGCCTCGCCAGAAATATTGGGCAAAATACACTTAAAAGCTTTCAGTCAAATATCACTTATTTTCTATATTTCTAGATTTAATTTCAAACTTTTTTAACTATTAGCGAACAAAAATGAACAAAAGTTGAGGAACTGCGCGTTACTTTTAACTCGTCAAAAAATTAAAATTCAATCAATTTTTGCCTCGCCAGAAATATTTGGCAAAATACACTAAAAAATTTTTATTCAAATATTAATTGTTTTCCATATTTCTAAATCTAATTTCAAACTTTTTTAACTATTAGCGAACAAAATTGAACAAAAATTTAGGAACTGCGCGTTACTTTTAACTCGTCAAAAAATTAAAACTCAATCAATTTTAGCCTCCCAAGAAATATTTGTTAAAATACAATAAAAAATTTTAAGTCAAATATAAATTATTTTCCATATTTCTAGATCTAATTTCAAACTTTATTAACTATTAGCGAACAAAATTGAACAAAAGTTGATGAACTGCGCGTTACTTTTATCTCGTCAAAAAATGAAAATTCAATCAATTTTTGCCTCGCCAGAAATATTGGGCAAAATACACTTAAAAGCTTTCAGTCAAATATCACTTATTTTCCATATTTCTAGATCTAATTTCAAACTTTTTTAACTATTAGCGAACAAAAATGAACAAAAGTTGAGGAACTGCGCGTTACTTTTAACTCGTCAAAAAATGAAAATTCAATCAATTTTTGCCTCGCCAGAAATATTGGGCAAAATACACTTAAAAGCTTTCAGTCAAATATCACTTATTTTCCATATTTCTAGATCTAATTTCAAACTTTTTTAACTATTAGCGAACAAAAAAGAACAAAAGTTGAGGAACTGCGCGTTACTTTTAACTCGTCAAAAAATGAAAATTCAATCAATTTTTGCCTCGCCAGAAATATTGGGCAAAATACACTTAAAAGCTTTCAGTCAAATATCACTTATTTTCCATATTTCTAGATCTAATTTCAAACTTTTTTAACTATTAGCGAACAAAGTGAACAAAAATTGAATATCTGCGCACTACTTTCAAACCGTCAAAAAATTAAAATTCAATCAATTTTTGCCTCGCCAGAAATATTTGGCAAAATACACTAAAATATTTTCAGTCAAATATCTATTATTTTCCATACTTCAAGATCTAATTTCAAACTTTTCGATCTATTAGCAAACAAAATTAAACAAAAATTGAAGAACTGCGCGTTACTTTCAACTCGTCAAAAAATTAAAATTCAATCAATTTTTGCCCAGCCAGAAATATTTGGCAAAATACACCAAAAAATTTTCAGTCAAATATCAATTATTTTCCATATTTCTAGATCTAATTTCAAACTTTTTTATCTATTAGCGAACAAAGTGAACAAAAATTAAGGAACTGCGCGTTACTTTTACTTGTGAAAAAAGAATATTCAATCAATTTTTGCCTCACCAGAAATATTTAGCAAAATACACTTAAAAGTTTTCAGTCAAATATCACTTATTTTCCATATTTCTAGATCTAATTTCAAACTTTTTTAACTATTAGCGAACAAAGTGAACAAAAATTGAATATCTGCGCACTACTTTCAACTCGTCAAAAAATTAAAATTCAATCAATTTTAGCCTCGCAAGAAATATTTAGCAAAAGACACTTAAAAGTTTTCAGTCAAATATCACTTATTTTCCATATTTCTAGATCTAATTTCAAACTTTTTTAACTATTAGCGAACAAAAATGAACAAATATTGAGGAACTGCGCGTTACTTTCAACTTGTCAAAAAATGAATATTCAATCAATTTTTGCCTCGCCAGAAATATTTGGCAAAATACATTTAAAAAATTTCAGTCAAATATTAATTATTTTTCATACATCTAGATCTAATTTCAAACTTTTTTAACTATTAGCGAACAAAGTTGAACAAAAATTGAAGAACTGCGCGTTACTTTCATCTCGTCAAAAAATTAAAATTCAATCAATTTTAGCCTCGCAAGAAATATTTGTCAAAAATACTACAATATTTTCAGTCAAATATCAATTATTTTCCATATTTCTAGATCTAATTTCAAACTTTTTTATCTTTTAGCGAACAAAATTGAACAAAAATCGAATATCTGCGCACTACTTTCAACTCGTCACAAAATTAAAATTCAATCAATTATTGCCTCGCCAGAAATATTTGGCAAAATACACTTAAAAGTTTTCAGTCAAATATCACTTATTTTCCATATTTCTAGCTCTAATTTGAAACTTTTTTTAACTATTAGCGAACAAAAATGAACAAAAATTGAGAAACTGCGCGTTACTTTCAACTTGTCAAAAAATGAAAATTCAATCAATTTTTGCCTCGCCAGAAATATTTGGCAAAATACACTTAAAAAATTTCAGTCAATTATTAAATATTTTCCATATTTCTAGATCTAATTTTAAAATTTTTTAACTATTAGCGAACAAAATTAAACAAAAATTAAATAACTGCGCGTTACTTTTAACTCGTCAAAAAATTAAAATTCAATCAATTTTTGCCTCGCCAGAAATATTTGGCAAAATACACTAAAATATTTTCAGTCAAATATCAATTATTTTCCATATTTCTAGATCTAATTTCAAACTTTTTTAATTGTTAGCGAACAAAATTAAACAAAAATCGAATATCTGCGCACTACTTTCAACTCGTCAAAAAATTAAAATTCAATCAATTTTTGCCTCGCCAGAAATATTTGTCAAAATACACTAAAAAATTTTTAGTCAAATATCAATTATTTTCCATATTTCTAGATCTAATTTCAAACTTTTTTAACTATTAGCGAACAAAGTTGAACAAAAATTGAAGAACTGCGCGTTACTTTCATCTCGTCAAAAAATTAAAATTCAATCAATTTTAGCCTCGCAAGAAATATTTGTCAAAAACACTACAAAATTTTCAGTCAAATATCAATTATTTTCCATATTTCTAGATCTAATTTCAAACTTTTTTATCTTTTAGCGAACAAAATTGAACAAAAATCGAATATCTGCGCACTACTTTCAACTCGTCAAAAAATGAAAATTCAATCAATTATTGCCTCGCCAGAAATATTTGTTAAAATACACCAAAAAATTTTCAGTCAAATATCAATTATTTTCCATATTTCTAGATCTAATTTCAAACTTTCTTAACTATTAGCGAACAAAAATGAACAAAAATTGAGGAACTGCGCGTTACTTTTAACTCGTCAAAAAATGAAAATTCAATCAATTTTTGCATCGCCAGAAATATTTGGCAAAATACACTTAAAAGTTTTCAGTCAAATATCACTTATTTTCCATATTTCTAGCTCTAATTTGAAACTTTTTTTAACTATTAGCGAACAAAAATGAACAAAAATTGAGAAACTGCGCGTTACTTTCAACTTGTCAAAAAATGAATATTCAATCAATTTTTGCCTCGCCAGAAATATTTGGCAAAATACACTTAAAAAATTTCAGTCAATTATTAATTATTTTCCATATTTCTAGATCTAATTTTAAACTTTTTTAACTATTAGCGAACAAAATTAAACAAAAATTAAATAACTGCGCGTTACTTTTAACTCGTCAAAAAATTAAAATTCAATCAATTTTTGCCTCGCCAGAAATATTTGGCAAAATACACTTAAATATTTTCAGTCAAATATCTATTATTTTCCATACTTCAAGATCTAATTTCAAACTTTTCCATCTATTAGCAAACAAAATTAAACAAAAATTGAAGAACTGCGCGTTACTTTCAAACCGTCAAAAAATTAAAATTCAATCAATTTTTGCCTCGCCAGAATAATTTGTCACAATACACTAAAAAATTTTTAGTCAAATATCAATTATATTCCATATTTCTAGATCTAATTTCAAACTTTTTTAACTATTATCGAACAAAATTGAACAAAAATTGAAGAACTGCGCGTAACTTTCAACTCGTCAAAAAATTAAAATTCAATCAATTTTAGCCTCGCAAGAAATATTTGGCAAAAACACTACAAAATTTTCAGTCAAATATCAATTATTTTTTATATTTCTAGATCTAATTTTAAACTTTTTTATCTATTAGCGAACAAAATTGAACAAAAATCTAATATCTGCGCACTACTTTCAACTCGTGAAAAAATTAAAATTCAATCAATTTTTGCCTCGCCAGAAATATTTGTCAAAATACACTAAAAAATTTTTAGTCAAATATCAATTATTTTCCATAATTCTAGATCTAATTTCAAACTTTTTTAACTATTAGCGAACAAAGTGAACAAAAATTTAAGACCTCGCGTTACTTTCAACTTGTCTAAAAATGAAAATTCAATCAATTTTAGCCTCGCAAGAAATATTTGGCAAAAACACTACAAAATTTTCAGTCAAATATCAATTATTTTTCATATTTCTAGATCTAATTTTAAACTTTTTTATCTATTAGCGAACAAAATTAAACAAATATTGAAAAACTGCGCGTTACTTTCAACTCGTCAAAAAATCAAAATTTAGTCAATTTTTGCCTCGGCAGAAATATTTGTTAAAATACAATAAAAAATTTTTAGTCAAATATCAATTATTTTCCATATTTCTAGATCTAATTTCAAACTTTTTTATCTTTTAGCGAACAAAATTGAACAAAAATCGAATATCTGCGCACTACTTTCAACTCGTCACAAAATTAAAATTCAATCAATTTTTGCCTCGCCAGAAATATTTGGCAAAATACACTTAAAAAATTTCAGTCAATTATTAATTATTTTCCATATTTCTAGATCTAATTTTAAACTTTTTTAACTATTAGCGAACAAAATTAAACAAAAATTAAATAACTGCGCGTTACTTTTAACTCGTCAAAAAATTAAAATTCAATCAATTTTTGCCTCGCCAGAAATATTTGGCAAAATACACTAAAATATTTTCAGTCAAATATCTATTATTTTCCATACTTCAAGATCTAATTTCAAACTTTTCCATCTATTAGCAAACAAAATTAAACAAAAATTAAAGAACTGCGCGTTACTTTCAAACCGTCAAAAAATTAAAATTCAATCAATTTTTGCCTCGCTAGAAATATTTGGCAAAATACACTTAAATATTTTCAGTCAAATATCTATTATTTTCCATATTTCTAGATCTAATTTCAAACTTTTTTAACTATTAGCGAACAAAGTTGAACAAAAATTGAAGAACTGCGCGTTACTTTCATCTCGTCAAAAAATTAAAATTCAATTAATTTTAGCCTCGCAAGAAATATTTGTCAAAAATACATTTAAAAAATTTCAGTCAAATATTAATTATTTTTCATACATCTAGATCTAATTTCAAACTTTTTTAACTATTAGCGAACAAAGTAAACAAAAATTGAATATCTGCGCACTACTTTCAACTCGTCAAAAAATTAAAATTCAATCAATTTTTGCCTCGCCAGAAATATTTGTCAAAATACACTAAAAAATTTTTAGTCAAATATCAATTATTTTACATATTTCTAGATCTAATTTCAAACTTTTTTAACTATTAGGAAACAAAAATGAACAAAAGTTGAGGAACTGCGCGTTACTTTTAACTCGTCAAACCATGAAAATTCAATCAATTTTTGCCTCGCCAGAAATATTGGGCAAAATACACTTAAAAGTTTTGAGTCAAATATCACTTATTTTCCATATTTCTAGATCTAATTTCAAACTTTTTTAACTATTAGCGAACAAAAATGGACAAAAATTGAGGAACTGCGCGTTACTTTCAACTTGTCAAAAAATGAATATTCAATCAATTTTTGCCTCGCCAAAAATATTTGGCAAAATACACTTAAAAAATTTCAGTCAAATATTAATTATTTTCCATATTTCTAGATCTAATTTTAAACTTTTTTAACTATTAGCGAACAAAATTAAACAAAAATTAAATAACTGCGCGTTACTTTTAACTCGTCAAAAAATTAAAATTCAATCAATTTTTGCCTCGCCAGAAATATTTGTTAAAATACACTAAAAAATTTTTAGTCAAATATCAATTATTTTCCATATTTGTAGATCTAATTTCAAACTTTTTTAACTATTATCGAACAAAATTGAACAAAAATTGAAGAACTGCGCGTTACTTTCAACTCGTCAAAAAATTAAAATTCAATCAATTTTAGCCTCGCAAGAAATATTTGGCAAAAACACTACAAAATTTTCAGTCAAATATCAATTATTTTCCATATTTCTAGATCTAATTTCAAACTTTTTTAATTGTTAGCGAACAAAATTGAACAAAAATTGAAGAACTGCGCGTTACTTTCAACTCGTCAAAAATTAAAAATCAATCAATTTTTGCCTCTCCAGAAATATTTGTTAAAATACACTAAAAAATTTTTAGTCAAATATCAATTATTTTCCATATTTCTAGATCTAATTTCAAACTTTTTTAACTATTAGCGAACAAAGTTGAACAAAAATTGAAGAACTGCGCGTTACTTTCATCTCGTCAAAAAATTAAAATTCAATCGATTTTAGCCTCGCAAGAAATATTTGTCAAAAATACTACAAAATTTTCAGTCAAATATCAATTATTTTCCATATTTCTAGATCTAATTTCAAACTTTTTTAATTGTTAGCGAACAAAATTGAACAAAAATTGAAGAACTGCGCGTTACTTTCAACTCGTCAAAAATTAAAAATCAATCAATTTTTGCCTCTCCAGAAATATTTGTTAAAATACACTAAAAAATTTTTAGTCAAATATCAATTATTTTCCATATTTGTAGATCTAATTTCAAACTTTTTTAACTATTATCGAACAAAATTGAACAAAAATTGAAGAACTGCGCGTTACTTTCAACTCGTCAAAAAATTAAAATTCAATCAATTTTAGCCTCGCAAGAAATATTTGGCAAAAACACTACAAAATTTTCAGTCAAATATCAATTATTTTCCATATTTCTAGATCTAATTTCAAACTTTTTTAATTGTTAGCGAACAAAATTAAACAAAAATCGAATATCTGCGCACTACTTTCAACTCGTCAAAAAATTAAAATTCAATCAATTTTTGCCTCGCCAGAAATATTTGTCAAAATACACTAAAAAATTTTTAGTCAAATATCAATTATTTTCCATATTTCTAGATCTAATTTCAAACTTTTTTAACTATTAGCGAACAAAGTTGAACAAAAATTGAAGAACTGCGCGTTACTTTCATCTCGTCAAAAAATTAAAATTCAATCAATTTTAGCCTCGCAAGAAATATTTGTCAAAAATACTACAATATTTTCAGTCAAATATCAATTATTTTCCATATTTCTAGATCTAATTTCAAACTTTTTTATCTTTTAGCGAACAAAATTGAACAAAAATCGAATATCTGCGCACTACTTTCAACTCGTCACAAAATTAAAATTCAATCAATTATTGCCTCGCCAGAAATATTTGGCAAAATACACTTAAAAGTTTTCAGTCAAATATCACTTATTTTCCATATTTCTAGCTCTAATTTGAAACTTTTTTTAACTATTAGCGAACAAAAATGAACAAAAATTGAGAAACTGCGCGTTACTTTCAACTTGTCAAAAAATGAAAATTCAATCAATTTTTGCCTCGCCAGAAATATTTGGCAAAATACACTTAAAAAATTTCAGTCAATTATTAAATATTTTCCATATTTCTAGATCTAATTTTAAAATTTTTTAACTATTAGCGAACAAAATTAAACAAAAATTAAATAACTGCGCGTTACTTTTAACTCGTCAAAAAATTAAAATTCAATCAATTTTTGCCTCGCCAGAAATATTTGGCAAAATACACTAAAATATTTTCAGTCAAATATCAATTATTTTCCATATTTCTAGATCTAATTTCAAACTTTTTTAATTGTTAGCGAACAAAATTAAACAAAAATCGAATATCTGCGCACTACTTTCAACTCGTCAAAAAATTAAAATTCAATCAATTTTTGCCTCGCCAGAAATATTTGTCAAAATACACTAAAAAATTTTTAGTCAAATATCAATTATTTTCCATATTTCTAGATCTAATTTCAAACTTTTTTAACTATTAGCGAACAAAGTTGAACAAAAATTGAAGAACTGCGCGTTACTTTCATCTCGTCAAAAAATTAAAATTCAATCAATTTTAGCCTCGCAAGAAATATTTGTCAAAAACACTACAAAATTTTCAGTCAAATATCAATTATTTTCCATATTTCTAGATCTAATTTCAAACTTTTTTATCTTTTAGCGAACAAAATTGAACAAAAATCGAATATCTGCGCACTACTTTCAACTCGTCAAAAAATGAAAATTCAATCAATTATTGCCTCGCCAGAAATATTTGTTAAAATACACCAAAAAATTTTCAGTCAAATATCAATTATTTTCCATATTTCTAGATCTAATTTCAAACTTTCTTAACTATTAGCGAACAAAAATGAACAAAAATTGAGGAACTGCGCGTTACTTTTAACTCGTCAAAAAATGAAAATTCAATCAATTTTTGCATCGCCAGAAATATTTGGCAAAATACACTTAAAAGTTTTCAGTCAAATATCACTTATTTTCCATATTTCTAGCTCTAATTTGAAACTTTTTTTAACTATTAGCGAACAAAAATGAACAAAAATTGAGAAACTGCGCGTTACTTTCAACTTGTCAAAAAATGAATATTCAATCAATTTTTGCCTCGCCAGAAATATTTGGCAAAATACACTTAAAAAATTTCAGTCAATTATTAATTATTTTCCATATTTCTAGATCTAATTTTAAACTTTTTTAACTATTAGCGAACAAAATTAAACAAAAATTAAATAACTGCGCGTTACTTTTAACTCGTCAAAAAATTAAAATTCAATCAATTTTTGCCTCGCCAGAAATATTTGGCAAAATACACTTAAATATTTTCAGTCAAATATCTATTATTTTCCATACTTCAAGATCTAATTTCAAACTTTTCCATCTATTAGCAAACAAAATTAAACAAAAATTGAAGAACTGCGCGTTACTTTCAAACCGTCAAAAAATTAAAATTCAATCAATTTTTGCCTCGCCAGAATAATTTGTCACAATACACTAAAAAATTTTTAGTCAAATATCAATTATATTCCATATTTCTAGATCTAATTTCAAACTTTTTTAACTATTATCGAACAAAATTGAACAAAAATTGAAGAACTGCGCGTAACTTTCAACTCGTCAAAAAATTAAAATTCAATCAATTTTAGCCTCGCAAGAAATATTTGGCAAAAACACTACAAAATTTTCAGTCAAATATCAATTATTTTTTATATTTCTAGATCTAATTTTAAACTTTTTTATCTATTAGCGAACAAAATTGAACAAAAATCTAATATCTGCGCACTACTTTCAACTCGTGAAAAAATTAAAATTCAATCAATTTTTGCCTCGCCAGAAATATTTGTCAAAATACACTAAAAAATTTTTAGTCAAATATCAATTATTTTCCATAATTCTAGATCTAATTTCAAACTTTTTTAACTATTAGCGAACAAAGTGAACAAAAATTTAAGACCTCGCGTTACTTTCAACTTGTCTAAAAATGAAAATTCAATCAATTTTAGCCTCGCAAGAAATATTTGGCAAAAACACTACAAAATTTTCAGTCAAATATCAATTATTTTTCATATTTCTAGATCTAATTTTAAACTTTTTTATCTATTAGCGAACAAAATTAAACAAATATTGAAAAACTGCGCGTTACTTTCAACTCGTCAAAAAATCAAAATTTAGTCAATTTTTGCCTCGGCAGAAATATTTGTTAAAATACAATAAAAAATTTTTAGTCAAATATCAATTATTTTCCATATTTCTAGATCTAATTTCAAACTTTTTTATCTTTTAGCGAACAAAATTGAACAAAAATCGAATATCTGCGCACTACTTTCAACTCGTCACAAAATTAAAATTCAATCAATTTTTGCCTCGCCAGAAATATTTGGCAAAATACACTTAAAAAATTTCAGTCAATTATTAATTATTTTCCATATTTCTAGATCTAATTTTAAACTTTTTTAACTATTAGCGAACAAAATTAAACAAAAATTAAATAACTGCGCGTTACTTTTAACTCGTCAAAAAATTAAAATTCAATCAATTTTTGCCTCGCCAGAAATATTTGGCAAAATACACTAAAATATTTTCAGTCAAATATCTATTATTTTCCATACTTCAAGATCTAATTTCAAACTTTTCCATCTATTAGCAAACAAAATTAAACAAAAATTAAAGAACTGCGCGTTACTTTCAAACCGTCAAAAAATTAAAATTCAATCAATTTTTGCCTCGCTAGAAATATTTGGCAAAATACACTTAAATATTTTCAGTCAAATATCTATTATTTTCCATATTTCTAGATCTAATTTCAAACTTTTTTAACTATTAGCGAACAAAGTTGAACAAAAATTGAAGAACTGCGCGTTACTTTCATCTCGTCAAAAAATTAAAATTCAATTAATTTTAGCCTCGCAAGAAATATTTGTCAAAAATACATTTAAAAAATTTCAGTCAAATATTAATTATTTTTCATACATCTAGATCTAATTTCAAACTTTTTTAACTATTAGCGAACAAAGTAAACAAAAATTGAATATCTGCGCACTACTTTCAACTCGTCAAAAAATTAAAATTCAATCAATTTTTGCCTCGCCAGAAATATTTGTCAAAATACACTAAAAAATTTTTAGTCAAATATCAATTATTTTACATATTTCTAGATCTAATTTCAAACTTTTTTAACTATTAGGAAACAAAAATGAACAAAAGTTGAGGAACTGCGCGTTACTTTTAACTCGTCAAACCATGAAAATTCAATCAATTTTTGCCTCGCCAGAAATATTGGGCAAAATACACTTAAAAGTTTTGAGTCAAATATCACTTATTTTCCATATTTCTAGATCTAATTTCAAACTTTTTTAACTATTAGCGAACAAAAATGGACAAAAATTGAGGAACTGCGCGTTACTTTCAACTTGTCAAAAAATGAATATTCAATCAATTTTTGCCTCGCCAAAAATATTTGGCAAAATACACTTAAAAAATTTCAGTCAAATATTAATTATTTTCCATATTTCTAGATCTAATTTTAAACTTTTTTAACTATTAGCGAACAAAATTAAACAAAAATTAAATAACTGCGCGTTACTTTTAACTCGTCAAAAAATTAAAATTCAATCAATTTTTGCCTCGCCAGAAATATTTGTTAAAATACACTAAAAAATTTTTAGTCAAATATCAATTATTTTCCATATTTGTAGATCTAATTTCAAACTTTTTTAACTATTATCGAACAAAATTGAACAAAAATTGAAGAACTGCGCGTTACTTTCAACTCGTCAAAAAATTAAAATTCAATCAATTTTAGCCTCGCAAGAAATATTTGGCAAAAACACTACAAAATTTTCAGTCAAATATCAATTATTTTCCATATTTCTAGATCTAATTTCAAACTTTTTTAATTGTTAGCGAACAAAATTGAACAAAAATTGAAGAACTGCGCGTTACTTTCAACTCGTCAAAAATTAAAAATCAATCAATTTTTGCCTCTCCAGAAATATTTGTTAAAATACACTAAAAAATTTTTAGTCAAATATCAATTATTTTCCATATTTCTAGATCTAATTTCAAACTTTTTTAACTATTAGCGAACAAAGTTGAACAAAAATTGAAGAACTGCGCGTTACTTTCATCTCGTCAAAAAATTAAAATTCAATCGATTTTAGCCTCGCAAGAAATATTTGTCAAAAATACTACAAAATTTTCAGTCAAATATCAATTATTTTCCATATTTCTAGATCTAATTTCAAACTTTTTTAATTGTTAGCGAACAAAATTGAACAAAAATTGAAGAACTGCGCGTTACTTTCAACTCGTCAAAAATTAAAAATCAATCAATTTTTGCCTCTCCAGAAATATTTGTTAAAATACACTAAAAAATTTTTAGTCAAATATCAATTATTTTCCATATTTGTAGATCTAATTTCAAACTTTTTTAACTATTATCGAACAAAATTGAACAAAAATTGAAGAACTGCGCGTTACTTTCAACTCGTCAAAAAATTAAAATTCAATCAATTTTAGCCTCGCAAGAAATATTTGGCAAAAACACTACAAAATTTTCAGTCAAATATCAATTATTTTCCATATTTCTAGATCTAATTTCAAACTTTTTTAATTGTTAGCGAACAAAATTAAACAAAAATCGAATATCTGCGCACTACTTTCAACTCGTCAAAAAATTAAAATTCAATCAATTTTTGCCTCGCCAGAAATATTTGTCAAAATACACTAAAAAATTTTTAGTCAAATATCAATTATTTTCCATATTTCTAGATCTAATTTCAAACTTTTTTAACTATTAGCGAACAAAGTTGAACAAAAATTGAAGAACTGCGCGTTACTTTCATCTCGTCAAAAAATTAAAATTCAATCGATTTTAGCCTCGCAAGAAATATTTGTCAAAAATACTACAAAATTTTCAGTCAAATATCAATTATTTTCCATATTTCTAGATCTAATTTCAAACTTTTTTATCTTTTAGCGAACAAAATTGAACAAAAATCGAATATCTGCGCACTACTTTCAACTCGTCACAAAATTAAAATTCAATCAATTATTGCCTCGCCAGAAATATTTGGCAAAATACACTTAAAAGTTTTCAGTCAAATATCACTTATTTTCCATATTTCTAGCTCTAATTTGAAACTTTTTTTAACTATTAGCGAACAAAAATGAACAAAAATTGAGAAACTGCGCGTTACTTTCAACTTGTCAAAAAATGAAAATTCAATCAATTTTTGCCTCGCCAGAAATATTTGGCAAAATACACTTAAAAAATTTCAGTCAATTATTAAATATTTTCCATATTTCTAGATCTAATTTTAAAATTTTTTAACTATTAGCGAACAAAATTAAACAAAAATTAAATAACTGCGCGTTACTTTTAACTCGTCAAAAAATTAAAATTCAATCAATTTTTGCCTCGCCAGAAATATTTGGCAAAATACACTAAAATATTTTCAGTCAAATATCAATTATTTTCCATATTTCTAGATCTAATTTCAAACTTTTTTAATTGTTAGCGAACAAAATTAAACAAAAATCGAATATCTGCGCACTACTTTCAACTCGTCAAAAAATTAAAATTCAATCAATTTTTGCCTCGCCAGAAATATTTGTCAAAATACACTAAAAAATTTTTAGTCAAATATCAATTATTTTCCATATTTCTAGATCTAATTTCAAACTTTTTTAACTATTAGCGAACAAAGTTGAACAAAAATTGAAGAACTGCGCGTTACTTTCATCTCGTCAAAAAATTAAAATTCAATCAATTTTAGCCTCGCAAGAAATATTTGTCAAAAACACTACAAAATTTTCAGTCAAATATCAATTATTTTCCATATTTCTAGATCTAATTTCAAACTTTTTTATCTTTTAGCGAACAAAATTGAACAAAAATCGAATATCTGCGCACTACTTTCAACTCGTCAAAAAATGAAAATTCAATCAATTTTTGCATCGCCAGAAATATTTGGCAAAATACACTTAAAAGTTTTCAGTCAAATATCACTTATTTTCCATATTTCTAGCTCTAATTTGAAACTTTTTTTAACTATTAGCGAACAAAAATAAACAAAAATTGAGAAACTGCGCGTTACTTTCAACTTGTCAAAAAATGAATATTCAATCAATTTTTGCCTCGCCAGAAATATTTGGCAAAATACACTTAAAAAATTTCAGTCAATTATTAATTATTTTCCATATTTCTAGATCTAATTTTAAACTTTTTTAACTATTAGCGAACAAAATTAAACAAAAATTAAATAACTGCGCGTTACTTTTAACTCGTCAAAAAATTAAAATTCAATCAATTTTTGCCTCGCCAGAAATATTTGGCAAAATACACTAAAATATTTTCAGTCAAATATCTATTATTTTCCATACTTCAAGATCTAATTTCAAACTTTTCCATCTATTAGCAAACAAAATTAAACAAAAATTAAAGAACTGCGCGTTACTTTCAAACCGTCAAAAAATTAAAATTCAATCAATTTTTGCCTCGCTAGAAATATTTGGCAAAATACACTTAAATATTTTCAGTCAAATATCTATTATTTTCCATATT
Source organism: Ganaspis brasiliensis (assembly GCA_037103525.1). NCBI lineage: Eukaryota > Metazoa > Arthropoda > Insecta > Hymenoptera > Figitidae > Ganaspis > Ganaspis brasiliensis. The sequence continues at coordinate 693,012 of JAZKLR010000686.1, forward strand.
TCTAGATCTAATTTCAAACTTTTTTAACTATTAGCGAACAAAGTTGAACAAAAATTGAAGAACTGCGCGTTACTTTCATCTCGTCAAAAAATTAAAATTCAATTAATTTTAGCCTCGCAAGAAATATTTGTCAAAAATACTACAAAATTTTCAGTCAAATATCAATTATTTTCCATATTTCTAGATCTAATTTCAAACTTTTTTATCTTTTAGCGAACAAAATTTAACAAAAATCGAATATCTGCGCACTACTTTCAACCCGTCAAAAAATGAAAATTCAATCAATTATTGCCTCGCCAGAAATATTTGTTAAAATACACCAAAAAATTTTCAGTCAAATATCAATTATTTTCCATATTTCTAGATCTAATTTTAAACTTTTTTAACTATAAGCGAACAAAGTGAACAAAAATTTAAGAACTGCGCGTTAATTTCAACTTGTCTGAAAATTAAAACTCAATCAATTTTAGCCTCGCCAGAAATATTTGACAAAAACACTACATACTTTTCAGTCAAATATCAATTATTTTTCATATTTCTAGATCTAATTTCAAACTTTTTTATCTTTTAGCGAACAAAATTGAACAAAAATCGAATATCTGCGCACTACTTTCAACTCGTCAAAAAATGAAAATTCAATCAATTGTTGGCTCGCCAGAAATATTTGTTAAAATACACCAAAAAATTTTCAGTCAAATATCAATTATTTTCCATAGTTCTAGATCTATTTTCAAACTTTTTTAACTATTATCGAACAAAATTGAACAAAAATTGAAGAACTGCGCGTTACTTTCAAACCGTCAAAAAATTAAAATTCAATCAATTTTTGCCTCGCTAGAAATATTTGGCAAAATACACTTAAATATTTTCAGTCAAATATCTATTATTTTCCATACTTCAAGATCTAATTTCAAACTTTTCCATCTATTAGCAAACAAAATTAAACAAAAATTAAAGAACTGCGCGTTACTTTCAAACCGTCAAAAAATTAAAATTCAATAAATTTTTGCCTCGTCAGAATAATTTGTCAAAATACACTAAAAAATTTTTAGTCAAATATCAATTATTTTCCATATTTCTAGATCTATTTTCAAACTTTTTTAACTATTATCGAACAAAATTGAACAAAAATTGAAGAACTGCGCGTTACTTTCAACTCGTCAAAAAATTAAAATTCAATCAATTTTAGCCTCGCAAGAAATATTTGGCAAAAACACTACAAAATTTTCAGTCAAATATCAATTATTTTTTATATTTCTAGATCTAATTTTAAACTTTTTTATCTATTAGCGAACAAAATTAAACAAATATTTAAAAAGTGCGCGTTACTTTTAACTCGTCAAAAAATCAAAATTTAGTCAATTTTTGCCTCGCCAGAAATATTGTTAAAATACAATAAAAAATTTTTAGTCAAATATAAATTATTTTCCATATTTCTAGATCTAATTTTAAACTTTATTAACTATTAGCGAACAAAATTGAACAAAAATTGAGGAACTGCGCGTTACTTTTAACTCGTCAAAAAATGAAAATTCAATCAATTTTTGCATCGCCAGAAATATTTGGCAAAATACACTTAAAAGTTTTCAGTCAAATATCACTTATTTTCCATATTTCTAGCTCTAATTTGAAACTTTTTTTAACTATTAGCGAACACAAATGAACAAAAATTGAGAAACTGCGCGTTACTTTCAACTCGTCAAAAAATTAAAATTCAATCAATTTTTGCCTCGCCAGAAATATTTGTCAAAATACACTAAAAAATTTTTAGTCAAATATCAATTATTTTCCATATTTCTAGATCTAATTTCAAACTTTCTTAACTATTAGCCAACAAAAATGAACAAAAATTGAGGAACTGCGCGTTACTTTTAACTTGTCTAAAAATAAATATTCAATCAATTTTAGCCTCGCAAGAAATATTTGGCAAAAACACTACAAAATTTTCAGTTAAATATCAATTTTTTCCATATTTCTAGATCTAATTTCAAACTTTTTTATCTATTAGGGAAAAAAATTGAACAAAAATCTAATATCTGCGCACTACTTTCAACTCGTGAAAAAATTAAAATTCAATCAATTTTTGCCTCGCCAGAAATATTTGTTAAAATACACCAAAAAATTTTCAGTCAAATATCAATTATTTTCCATATTTCTAGATCTAATTTTAAACTTTTTTAACTATAAGCGAACAAAGTGAACAAAAATTTAAGAACTGCGCGTTAATTTCAACTTGTCTGAAAATTAAAACTCAATCAATTTTAGCCTCGCCAGAAATATTTGACAAAAACACTACATACTTTTCAGTCAAATATCAATTATTTTTCATATTTCTAGATCTAATTTCAAACTTTTTTATCTTTTAGCGAACAAAATTGAACAAAAATCGAATATCTGCGCACTACTTTCAACTCGTCAAAAAATGAAAATTCAATCAATTGTTGGCTCGCCAGAAATATTTGTTAAAATACACCAAAAAATTTTCAGTCAAATATCAATTATTTTCCATAGTTCTAGATCTATTTTCAAACTTTTTTAACTATTATCGAACAAAATTGAACAAAAATTGAAGAACTGCGCGTTACTTTCAAACCGTCAAAAAATTAAAATTCAATCAATTTTTGCCTCGCTAGAAATATTTGGCAAAATACACTTAAATATTTTCAGTCAAATATCTATTATTTTCCATACTTCAAGATCTAATTTCAAACTTTTCCATCTATTAGCAAACAAAATTAAACAAAAATTAAAGAACTGCGCGTTACTTTCAAACCGTCAAAAAATTAAAATTCAATAAATTTTTGCCTCGTCAGAATAATTTGTCAAAATACACTAAAAAATTTTTAGTCAAATATCAATTATTTTCCATATTTCTAGATCTATTTTCAAACTTTTTTAACTATTATCGAACAAAATTGAACAAAAATTGAAGAACTGCGCGTTACTTTCAACTCGTCAAAAAATTAAAATTCAATCAATTTTAGCCTCGCAAGAAATATTTGGCAAAAACACTACAAAATTTTCAGTCAAATATCAATTATTTTTTATATTTCTAGATCTAATTTTAAACTTTTTTATCTATTAGCGAACAAAATTAAACAAATATTTAAAAAGTGCGCGTTACTTTTAACTCGTCAAAAAATCAAAATTTAGTCAATTTTTGCCTCGCCAGAAATATTGTTAAAATACAATAAAAAATTTTTAGTCAAATATAAATTATTTTCCATATTTCTAGATCTAATTTTAAACTTTATTAACTATTAGCGAACAAAATTGAACAAAAATTGAGGAACTGCGCGTTACTTTTAACTCGTCAAAAAATGAAAATTCAATCAATTTTTGCATCGCCAGAAATATTTGGCAAAATACACTTAAAAGTTTTCAGTCAAATATCACTTATTTTCCATATTTCTAGCTCTAATTTGAAACTTTTTTTAACTATTAGCGAACACAAATGAACAAAAATTGAGAAACTGCGCGTTACTTTCAACTCGTCAAAAAATTAAAATTCAATCAATTTTTGCCTCGCCAGAAATATTTGTCAAAATACACTAAAAAATTTTTAGTCAAATATCAATTATTTTCCATATTTCTAGATCTAATTTTAAACTTTCTTAACTATTAGCCAACAAAAATGAACAAAAATTGAGGAACTGCGCGTTACTTTTAACTTGTCTAAAAATAAATATTCAATCAATTTTAGCCTCGCAAGAAATATTTGGCAAAAACACTACAAAATTTTCAGTTAAATATCAATTTTTTCCATATTTCTAGATCTAATTTCAAACTTTTTTATCTATTAGGGAAAAAAATTGAACAAAAATCTAATATCTGCGCACTACTTTCAACTCGTGAAAAAATTAAAATTCAATCAATTTTTGCCTCGCCAGAAATATTTGTCAAAATACACTAAAAAATTTTTAGTCAAATATCAATTATTTTCCATAATTCTAGATCTAATTTCAAACTTTTTTAACTATTAGCGAACAAAGTGAAAAAAAATTTAAGACCTCGCGTTACTTTCAACTTGTCTAAAAATGAAAATTCAATCAATTTTAGCCTCGCAAGAAATATTTGGCAAAAACACTACAAAATTTTCAGTCAAATATCAATTATTTTTCCTATTTCTAGATCTAATTTTAAACTTTTTTATCTATTAGCGAACAAAATTAAACAAATATTGAAAAAATGCGCGTTACTTTCAACTCGTCAAAAAATCAAAATTTAGTCAATTTTTGCCTCGCCAGAAATATTTGTTAAAATACAATAAAAAATTTTTAGTCAAATATCAATTATTTTCCATATTTCTAGATCTAATTTTTAACTTTTTTAACTATAAGCGAACAAAATTAAACAAAAATCGAATATCTGCGCACTACTTTCAACTCGTCAAAAAATGAAAATTCAATCAATTTTTGCCTAGCCAGAAATATTTGTTAAAATACACTAAAAAAATTTAAGTCAAATATCAATTATTTTCCATATTTCTAGATCTAATTTCAAACTTCAATAACTACTAGCAAACAAAATTGAACAAAAATTGAAGAACTGCGCGTTACTTTCAACTCGTCAAAAAATCAAAATTTAGTCAATTTTTGCCTTGTTAGAAATATTTGTTAAAATACACTTAAAAATTTTTAGTCAAATATAAATTATTTTCCATATTTCTAGATCTAATTTCAAACTTTAATAACTATTAGCAAACAAAATTGAACAAAAATTAAAGAACTGCGCGTTACTTTCAACTCGTCAAAAAATTAAAATTCAATCAATTTTTGCCTCACCAGAAATATTTGGCAAAATACACTAAAAATTTTTTTGTCAAATATCAATTATTTTTCATACTTCTAGATCTAATTTCAAAATTTTTTAACTATTAGCGAACAAAGTGAACAAAAATTCAATAACTGCGCACTACTTTCAACATGTCTAAAAATTAAAATTCAATCAATTTTTGCCTCGCCAGAAATATTTGTTAAAATACACTAAAAAATTTTCAGTTAAATATCAATTATTTTCCATATTTCTAGATCTAATTTCAAACTTTTTTAACTTATAGCGAACAAAGTGAACAAAAATTTAAGAACAGCGCGTTACTTTCAACTTGTCTAAAAATGAAAATTCAATCGATTTTAGCCTCGCAAAAAATATTTGGCAAAAACACTACAAAATTTTCAGTCAAATATCTATTATTTTCCATATTTCTAGATCTAATTGCAAACTTATTTATCTATTAGGGAACAAAATTAAACAAAAATCGAATATCTGCGCACTACTTTCAACTCGTGAAAAAATGAAAATTCAATCAATTTTTGCCTCGCCAGAAATATTTGTTAAAATACACTAAAAAATTTTTAGTCAAATATCAATTGTTTTCCATATTTCTAAATCTAATTTTAAACTTTTTTAACTATTAGCGAACAAAATTGAACAAAAATTGAAGAACTGCGCGTTACTTTCAACTCGTCAAAAAATTAAAATTCAATCAATTTTAGCCTCGCAAGAAATATTTGGCAAAAACACTACAAAATTTTCAGTCAAATATCAATTATTTTCCATATTTCTAGATCTAATTTCAAACTTTTTTAATTGTTAGCGAACAAAATTGAACAAAAATTGAAGAACTGCGCGTTACTTTCAACTCGTCAAAAATTAAAAATCAATCAATTTTTGCCTCTCCAGAAATATTTGTTAAAATACACTAAAAAATTTTTAGTTAAATATCAATTATTTTCCATATTTCTAGATCTAATTTCAAACTTTTTTAACTATTAGCGAACAAAGTTGAACAAAAATTGAAGAACTGCGCGTTACTTTCATCTCGTCAAAAAATTAAAATTCAATCGATTTTAGCCTCGCAAGAAATATTTGTCAAAAATACTACAAAATTTTCAGTCAAATATCAATTATTTTCCATATTTCTAGATCTAATTTCAAACTTTTTTAATTGTTAGCGAACAAAATTGAACAAAAATTGAAGAACTGCGCGTTACTTTCAACTCGTCAAAAATTAAAAATCAATCAATTTTTGCCTCTCCAGAAATATTTGTTAAAATACACTAAAAAATTTTTAGTCAAATATCAATTATTTTCCATATTTGTAGATCTAATTTCAAACTTTTTTAACTATTATCGAACAAAATTGAACAAAAATTGAAGAACTGCGCGTTACTTTCAACTCGTCAAAAAATTAAAATTCAATCAATTTTAGCCTCGCAAGAAATATTTGGCAAAAACACTACAAAATTTTCAGTCAAATATCAATTATTTTCCATATTTCTAGATCTAATTTCAAACTTTTTTAATTGTTAGCGAACAAAATTAAACAAAAATCGAATATCTGCGCACTACTTTCAACTCGTCAAAAAATTAAAATTCAATCAATTTTTGCCTCGCCAGAAATATTTGTCAAAATACACTAAAAAATTTTTAGTCAAATATCAATTATTTTCCATATTTCTAGATCTAATTTCAAACTTTTTTAACTATTAGCGAACAAAGTTGAACAAAAATTGAAGAACTGCGCGTTACTTTCATCTCGTCAAAAAATTAAAATTCAATCGATTTTAGCCTCGCAAGAAATATTTGTCAAAAATACTACAAAATTTTCAGTCAAATATCAATTATTTTCCATATTTCTAGATCTAATTTCAAACTTTTTTATCTTTTAGCGAACAAAATTGAACAAAAATCGAATATCTGCGCACTACTTTCAACTCGTCACAAAATTAAAATTCAATCAATTATTGCCTCGCCAGAAATATTTGGCAAAATACACTTAAAAGTTTTCAGTCAAATATCACTTATTTTCCATATTTCTAGCTCTAATTTGAAACTTTTTTTAACTATTAGCGAACAAAAATGAACAAAAATTGAGATACTGCGCGTTACTTTCAACTTGTCAAAAAATGAAAATTCAATCAATTTTTGCCTCGCCAGAAATATTTGGCAAAATACACTTAAAAAATTTCAGTCAATTATTAAATATTTTCCATATTTCTAGATCTAATTTTAAAATTTTTTAACTATTAGCGAACAAAATTAAACAAAAATTAAATAACTGCGCGTTACTTTTAACTCGTCAAAAAATTAAAATTCAATCAATTTTTGCCTCGCCAGAAATATTTGGCAAAATACACTAAAATATTTTCAGTCAAATATCAATTATTTTCCATATTTCTAGATCTAATTTCAAACTTTTTTAATTGTTAGCGAACAAAATTAAACAAAAATCGAATATCTGCGCACTACTTTCAACTCGTCAAAAAATTAAAATTCAATCAATTTTTGCCTCGCCAGAAATATTTGTCAAAATACACTAAAAAATTTTTAGTCAAATATCAATTATTTTCCATATTTCTAGATCTAATTTCAAACTTTTTTAACTATTAGCGAACAAAGTTGAACAAAAATTGAAGAACTGCGCGTTACTTTCATCTCGTCAAAAAAATAAAATTCAATCAATTTTAGCCTCGCAAGAAATATTTGTCAAAAACACTACAAAATTTTCAGTCAAATATCAATTATTTTCCATATTTCTAGATCTAATTTCAAACTTTTTTATCTTTTAGCGAACAAAATTGAACAAAAATCGAATATCTGCGCACTACTTTCAACTCGTCAAAAAATGAAAATTCAATCAATTATTGCCTCGCCAGAAATATTTGTTAAAATACACCAAAAAATTTTCAGTCAAATATCAATTATTTTCCATATTTCTAGATCTAATTTCAAACTTTCTTAACTATTAGCGAACAAAAATGAACAAAAATTGAGGAACTGCGCGTTACTTTTAACTCGTCAAAAAATGAAAATTCAATCAATTTTTGCATCGCCAGAAATATTTGGCAAAATACACTTAAAAGTTTTCAGTCAAATATCACTTATTTTCCATATTTCTAGCTCTAATTTGAAACTTTTTTTAACTATTAGCGAACAAAAATGAACAAAAATTGAGAAACTGCGCGTTACTTTCAACTTGTCAAAAAATGAATATTCAATCAATTTTTGCCTCGCCAGAAATATTTGGCAAAATACACTTAAAAAATTTCAGTCAATTATTAATTATTTTCCATATTTCTAGATCTAATTTTAAACTTTTTTAACTATTAGCGAACAAAATTAAACAAAAATTAAATAACTGCGCGTTACTTTTAACTCGTCAAAAAATTAAAATTCAATCAATTTTTGCCTCGCCAGAAATATTTGGCAAAATACACTTAAATATTTTCAGTCAAATATCTATTATTTTCCATACTTCAAGATCTAATTTCAAACTTTTCCATCTATTAGCAAACAAAATTAAACAAAAATTGAAGAACTGCGCGTTACTTTCAAACCGTCAAAAAATTAAAATTCAATCAATTTTTGCCTCGCCAGAATAATTTGTCACAATACACTAAAAAATTTTTAGTCAAATATCAATTATATTCCATATTTCTAGATCTAATTTCAAACTTTTTTAACTATTATCGAACAAAATTGAACAAAAATTGAAGAACTGCGCGTAACTTTCAACTCGTCAAAAAATTAAAATTCAATCAATTTTAGCCTCGCAAGAAATATTTGGCAAAAACACTACAAAATTTTCAGTCAAATATCAATTATTTTTCATATTTCTAGATCTAATTTTAAACTTTTTTATCTATTAGCGAACAAAATTAAACAAATATTGAAAAACTGCGCGTTACTTTCAACTCGTCAAAAAATCAAAATTTAGTCAATTTTTGCCTCGGCAGAAATATTTGTTAAAATACAATAAAAAATTTTTAGTCAAATATAAATTATTTTCCATATTTCTAGATCTAATTTTAAACTTTATTAACTATTAGCGAACAAAATTGAACAAAAATCGAATATCTGCGCACTACTTTCAACTCGTCAAAAAATTAAAATTCAATCAATTTTTGCCTCGCCAGAAATATTTGTCAAAATACACTAAAAAATTTTTAGTCAAATATCAATTATTTTCCATATTTCTAGATCTAATTTTAAACTTTCTTAACTATTAGCCAACAAAAATGAACAAAAATTGAGGAACTGCGCGTTACTTTTAACTCGTCAAAAAATGAAAATTCAATCAATTTTTGCATCGCCAGAAATATTTGGCAAAATACACTTAAAAGTTTTCAGTCAAATATCACTTATTTTCCATATTTCTAGCTCTAATTTGAAACTTTTTTTAACTATTAGCGAACACAAATGAACAAAAATTGAGAAACTGCGCGTTACTTTCAACTTGTCAAAAAATGAATATTCAATCAATTTTTGCCTCGCCAGAAATATTTGGCAAAATACACTTAAAAAATTTCAGTCAATTATTAATTATTTTCCATATTTCTAGATCTAATTTTAAACTTTTTTAACTATTAGCGAACAAAATTAAACAAAAATTAAATAACTGCGCGTTACTTTTAACTCGTCAAAAAATTAAAATTCAATCAATTTTTGCCTCGCCAGAAATATTTGGCAAAATACACTAAAATATTTTCAGTCAAATATCTATTATTTTTCATACTTCAAGATCTAATTTCAAACTTTTCCATCTATTAGCAAACAAAATTAAACAAAAATTAAAGAACTGCGCGTTACTTTCAAACCGTCAAAAAATTAAAATTCAATCAATTTTTGCCTCGCTAGAAATATTTGGCAAAATACACTTAAATATTTTCAGTCAAATATCTATTATTTTCCATATTTCTAGATCTAATTTCAAACTTTTTTAACTATTAGCGAACAAAGTTGAACAAAAATTGAAGAACTGCGCGTTACTTTCATCTCGTCAAAAAATTAAAATTCAATTAATTTTAGCCTCGCAAGAAATATTTGTCAAAAATACTACAAAATTTTCAGTCAAATATCAATTATTTTCCATATTTCTAGATCTAATTTCAAACTTTTTTATCTTTTAGCGAACAAAATTGAACAAAAATCGAATATCTGCGCACTACTTTCAACCCGTCAAAAAATGAAAATTCAATCAATTATTGCCTCGCCAGAAATATTTGTTAAAATACACCAAAAAATTTTCAGTCAAATATCAATTATTTTCCATATTTCTAGATCTAATTTTAAACTTTTTTAACTATAAGCGAACAAAGTGAACAAAAATTTAAGAACTGCGCGTTACTTTCAACTTGTCTAAAAATTAAAACTCAATCAATTTTAGCCTCGCCAGAAATATTTGACAAAAACACTACATACTTTTCAGTCAAATATCAATTATTTTTCATATTTCTAGATCTAATTTCAAACTTTTTTATCTTTTAGCGAACAAAATTGAACAAAAATCGAATATCTGCGCACTACTTTCAACTCGTCAAAAAATGAAAATTCAATCAATTGTTGCCTCGCCAGAAATATTTGTTAAAATACACCAAAAAATTTTCAGTCAAATATCAATTATTTTCCATAGTTCTAGATCTATTTTCAAACTTTTTTAACTATTATCGAACAAAATTGAACAAAAATTGAAGAACTGCGCGTTACTTTCAAACCGTCAAAAAATTAAAATTCAATCAATTTTTGCCTCGCTAGAAATATTTGGCAAAATACACTTAAATATTTTCAGTCAAATATCTATTATTTTCCATACTTCAAGATCTAATTTCAAACTTTTCCATCTATTAGCAAACAAAATTAAACAAAAATTAAAGAACTGCGCGTTACTTTCAAACCGTCAAAAAATTAAAATTCAATAAATTTTTGCCTCGTCAGAATAATTTGTCAAAATACACTAAAAAATTTTTAGTCAAATATCAATTATTTTCCATATTTCTAGATCTATTTTCAAACTTTTTTAACTATTATCGAACAAAATTGAACAAAAATTGAAGAACTGCGCGTTACTTTCAACTCGTCAAAAAATTAAAATTCAATCAATTTTAGCCTCGCAAGAAATATTTGGCAAAAACACTACAAAATTTTCAGTCAAATATCAATTATTTTTTATATTTCTAGATCTAATTTTAAACTTTTTTATCTATTAGCGAACAAAATTAAACAAATATTTAAAAAGTGCGCGTTACTTTTAACTCGTCAAAAAATCAAAATTTAGTCAATTTTTGCCTCGCCAGAAATATTGTTAAAATACAATAAAAAATTTTTAGTCAAATATAAATTATTTTCCATATTTCTAGATCTAATTTTAAACTTTATTAACTATTAGCGAACAAAATTGAACAAAAATTGAGGAACTGCGCGTTACTTTTAACTCGTCAAAAAATGAAAATTCAATCAATTTTTGCATCGCCAGAAATATTTGGCAAAATACACTTAAAAGTTTTCAGTCAAATATCACTTATTTTCCATATTTCTAGCTCTAATTTGAAACTTTTTTTAACTATTAGCGAACACAAATGAACAAAAATTGAGAAACTGCGCGTTACTTTCAACTCGTCAAAAAATTAAAATTCAATCAATTTTTGCCTCGCCAGAAATATTTGTCAAAATACACTAAAAAATTTTTAGTCAAATATCAATTATTTTCCATATTTCTAGATCTAATTTCAAACTTTCTTAACTATTAGCCAACAAAAATGAACAAAAATTGAGGAACTGCGCGTTACTTTTAACTTGTCTAAAATAAATATTCAATCAATTTTAGCCTCGCAAGAAATATTTGGCAAAAACACTACAAAATTTTCAGTTAAATATCAATTTTTTCCATATTTCTAGATCTAATTTCAAACTTTTTTATCTATTAGGGAAAAAAATTGAACAAAAATCTAATATCTGCGCACTACTTTCAACTCGTGAAAAAATTAAAATTCAATCAATTTTTGCCTCGCCAGAAATATTTGTCAAAATACACTAAAAAATTTTTAGTCAAATATCAATTATTTTCCATAATTCTAGATCTAATTTCAAACTTTTTTAACTATTAGCGAACAAAGTGAAAAAAATTTAAGACCTCGCGTTACTTTCAACTTGTCTAAAAATGAAAATTCAATCAATTTTAGCCTCGCAAGAAATATTTGGCAAAAACACTACAAAATTTTCAGTCAAATATCAATTATTTTTCCTATTTCTAGATCTAATTTTAAACTTTTTTATCTATTAGCGAACAAAATTAAACAAATATTGAAAAAATGCGCGTTACTTTCAACTCGTCAAAAAATCAAAATTTAGTCAATTTTTGCCTCGCCAGAAATATTTGTTAAAATACAATAAAAAATTTTTAGTCAATATCAATTATTTTCCATATTTCTAGATCTAATTTTTACTTTTTTAACTATAAGCGAACAAAAT